>CM024766.1:116618632-117218632 GCA_014218235.1 Colocasia esculenta | reverse complement strand
TCCTTTCAGACCCACCCTTTGGCATCTCTTGGGGTAGCTGCTGATATAGAGAAACTGCATTTACAGCCTTTTGCCGAGCTTCCTGTCGAGCTTGGGCTTCATGTGGGCGTGGCGGATCCACCTTGTACTCGCCCATTTGCAATTCCCCCTTTATGATCAAAGACTCCATGATGTCTTTGAAAATATAGCAGTCTTCTAAAGGATGCCCCAAGATCTGATGGTATAGACAGTATCGGGGATCATCCTTCTTTCCTGCTTGCTCAGGTCTTTTGGGCACCGGTAGTGCAATTTTGTTGTATTCAGTTGCCCATTCAAATAGTACCCTTGTCTTTTCCTTGGGGAATGAATAGGGCTTTTTAACTTTATCCTGGAAAGGAATGATACGTCTTGAGCCTTTGGACGTGGTACTAGAGGATCCAGTTGTGGATTTACTTGCATCTCTTAACAGCTCGAAGGCCTTAAGATCTTCAGTGTGTACCTCCTTTCTAGCAGGCTTCTTATCAACTGATTTGCCTCTTTGTCCCACAAATGGGCTAGGGGGATATCTTGCCAGAAATGCCTCAATTTCTGCCATAATATTATTTGTCTTGTCACCTTCAGACTTCTCCTGTTTGTCTAGCCGGTCTGGTATAGATACCGCCAAGAGATTTGAATGTGAATGTCTGCTCGACAAGGATGCACAAGGTGTCATCTGACAATGTGCATCTAGAGTCAAACGCCCCATTGCGTCGGTAGAGTGCATATCGTGACATATGGGGTGTGGAGCTTGATGAGTATTATGTGTAGTAGGAGCACTATCACACGTTTCTGTTAACTTCATCAGGCTGCTCATTAGTGCTGGATCTGTTAAACTCAAGCGATTGTGGGCCGACTGTAGCGTTAACCCTTTAGCTTGTGGAAGCTCTTGCCCTGTTGAATTTTTCGAAGTCTCTTGACTTGAATTCAGGGGTGAAATACCCCCGGTGTGGCTTGACATCGGCTGCGTCATTGTTGGTGGAATTTGGGGACAGTTGATGCTGCCTTGCAATGCTTTGACTATGCTCTCTTTGCCCTTTAATGCCATGATATATCCGTCTCTTTCTTGAATCTGTTGTCTCAACATTTCAATTTCCAGCTGACATTTCTATAACAGGACAATTGCAGCAGGATCACGTACAGACGTGGTACGGGTGTTGGTCGTTGTCCTAACCGAAGTCTCTTTTAAGGAAATAGGTGGCAACTTGCCATCTTCCTCAAACATCATTGTCGTTGCTGTTGCTCTTCTGACTATTGGAGTTTTGCCGTCAGTCTTTCTCCTTCTGGCAGGAGACTCTGGCTCTTCAGTAAATTTGGGTGGTTCCCCTTCTTCTTCAGGGGGAACTCTGCACCGGCTAAGCGTGCTAGCCATATAACAGGGGAGAATGCGTAACGCATCATTTTCTTGAGCCAGTGGCTCACGACAATTTCCTCTTTCTCTTTCATTTTCCTTTCTCTTTTCAAATATTTTTGCTCTTTCTTTTCTTTGCATTTTCTCATTTTCTTTTGATTTTTCTCTTCTATTTTCTTTCTCATATTCTTTTCCTTTGTCACTATCTTTTCCTCTTCTTTTTTCTTTCTCATTTTCATTTCTATCTTCACAACATGATAGACCACCCTGGGCCGCTTCAAGGGAAGATTTTGCCAGATCATAAAAATGACTGGACATAGTCTGATTAACCTCATTAGCTGCTTGCATAAATGAAGGGACAAATATTGGACCCCTCCTCTGTAGTAGGGGCATGTGAGCCAAATGCTCCAGATTGGCTACCTTGTTGCAGTATGCAGTGTAGCAGAAAATAGTCCCTTGCCGTGCATAAGATTTGAATACTGGCACGGGAGGTGTTGGAGCTAGCTGATCAACACCTATTTTGCCTTTTGCATTTGTTTCATTGCCTTTGTCATGTTGTCGTTTCACTGGTTGAAGGGCTTGGGTCTTCTTAGGCACCCAAACTTGCTTGAATTTGATTAGCTTTGGGGCCAATGTGCTTTTGAAGGTGTTATACATTTCTTTCTTTCCTTCTAATGCTTGGAAGGAATTTCTTGTTGTCACAGTTGGCACCACTTGATTTGGTTCCATTATAGCACGACTGCTCTGCAGATGGATTCTGATTTTGCCGACTAGCATGCTCTTTTCAGAGCTAGAGACACGTGCTTTGAGGGGAGTGACAGTTGTAGCCTTCACAACATTGACTTGACGCCCCCTGGGTCCATTGTTCTTCCCAGCACTAGCTTGATGCCCCCTGGGTCCTTTGGTCTTCCCAGCACTAGCTCGATGCCCCCTGGGTCCCTTGTTGTTTCTTCCGTTGCCACAGTTCATATGATGGACTTGGCAACTTAGCTCCTTCACAGTCACTTTAGCTTCAGCTCCGGCTTCTTGGTGCAGTATGTTGACGAAGGCAACCCCCAAGAAGTTGGGGAACTCCACGACTAGGGGAAAGCTTCCGAAGCGAGTTGGTACGGCGAGGTAGCCATACCGGGCATGGTCCCGAACAATTTGAGGTCCGAACCGCACTTCAGCCATGGGTTTATTAGTCACCTGCAAGTCAGTTCAAACCAGCAGTCAGTATGGAGTATGAAGGCCACAAGGCTTTCTATTTCTGGCGAGAAGATGAAGGGAAGCTTGGTCCCAACGGGCGTGCCACGCTGTGGAAATGGAAAAATTTAACGAATATTTTAAAATCTATTTTAAAAAGTTCTTTTTTATCATGTTGTCTCATGTTCTCATGGATGCACACGTATTGCCAATCCAAATACCGTCAAACGCCACTTGGGCAAGAGCGACGTGAGATGAATCGGCAATTCGCGCAGCGCGGGCGTGCCAGTCACCAAAGTGACAATCAAGTGGTTTGCCTCCGAGAGTCGGAAGGCTTTAAGTCTATTGTGCGCACCGTTCGACTTCGTCAAACGAAAGTGAAGTGTCGGGTCTTGGACCAAAATCCCGTCGTTGCCTAAACGCAGCGACGTTAATTACATCTCTCTGGGAGGGAAAACCCTTGATTAATCGCCAGAAATTAGAAAGCCTTGTGGCCTTGGTACGGAGACATCCGATGAACAGTGCAAAGCGCAACTGAAAAATTAAGCCGGAGAGATAAACAGACACGATGCCTATTCGAGGTTGCCGGGTCTTTTATTTAGATGTGATTGAATCTTTTTACCCATTTATTCTTTTCATTAACATGAAAACAGTCTTAATTCGGTCTTTTACTCTTTTGAAAACATGAGAGAGTCTTTTATTTGTTTGGAAAAGTTCAATTTGACAGTTTGTTCTTTTATAAAACATGAGATGGCCTTTTGTCATTTGTTGCTTGAGAAATGTTCAATTTGATCTTTTGTTTCTTTTACCATGAAAAGGTTCTTCCGTTCTTTTGAAAACACATTTGCTCTTTTATTACAAAACGGGTTTCATTCGGGTCTTTTGTTCTTTTGAAGATGTGCAATGATCCATTTATTCATTTATTCTAAAAAAAAAGAGTTTAATTTGGTCTTTTGAAAATATGAGGTGGCCCATTTGCTCTTTTGCATTAAATTGGTTTCCTTTTGGTCTTTTGAAAACATGAGTGGCTCATTTGATTATTTTCCCCTTTTTTACTTTTATCATAAAAAAAAAAAGATTTTTTTTAATTTGATCTCTAGCTCTTTTAAAACATGTGCAAAGCAAACTATTTGATTTGTCCATTTGCCGCTCCTAATAACAAAGCATTCTCCCCATTGGCTCTCTTATTCTTTTAAAAGGGTGCAACGTGGTTCTATTCGCGATTCGGCGCCACTCCATTAGACTTTGGGGGTTTCTTTTTTAAGAGGGAGAAGGACCCTTGCCGATTCGACCCTCACGGGTAAAATCCGGCAGCATCTCCCCTTATCTTGGTTAATAGGGGGAGAGCACGGTACACACCCACCAAAATGGAGGCAGTACCAAAAGAAAGGGTGTATGTCAAATGACGACATAACCCCAAATGGCACATGGCACCAACCCCCAAGGCAAGCCTTTGGTGGAGGCGGGTATCACCATGACCACAAGAATACCGATCGGTAAATGAAGCATGTGCGGGCCCATATGCCCGGGCAAAGACATCACGTTATCCAACCGGGGTTTAAATGGGCTTCTCATCGGTCCATTGTCCATTTCTTTAGCCCGAACCACGTGAAGCATGGTTTAGCTTCCATGGCCCAGCCAAGGGTGGGGGTTGGCTGCCGATTCAGCAGGTCTGTTCAAGGCTGCCGAATCAGAGGGCCACCCACATGGCTGATCAGCTGAGACCCTTCTTTTGTGGGCAAAGAGCCAACATCTTTGAAGTTGGTCTCACCCTTGTGAGGGGCAGTTCTGGGCCCAAAGGCAAGCTTATTGGGCTATCCATTATAGGTGCTAAGTATGGGGGCATGAGCATTGGGTGCTCAACCCTTGGCTTGCAAATGGACATCCCCTTAAGCATGAAATCCCTTAATGGGCCATCTAGAGCCATAGAAACCAAGAACTTAGGGAGGCCAAAACATGGGTTTGAAGGGTCTCTTGCAAGGGGTTTCTAAGCAAGAAGGCATGAGATTGATTTCTCAACCCCTTGGCTAGCAAAATGGGGACACTTTCAAGGCAAATGGGCACATTTGGGGGGCGGTTTTGACAGTAGAAACCTGCACTTTTAGAGGGCTAAAACAGAGAATTTAAGGGGATCTATTGTATGCAATGCCAAGCTTTGAGCATGAGCATTAATTGCCCAACTCATTTGCTAGCAAAGGGGCATGCTCCCAAGGTGAAAAACATGCACATTGGGGCTGTTTTAGCAAGGAAAACCTGCACTTTTGGGGGTTCAAAACAGAAAATCTAATGGGCCTTTTACATGGGGTGCTAAGCAAGAAGGCATGAACATTGATTGTTCAACCTCTTGGCTAGCAAAGGGGGGGGGCATATCCCAAGGTAAAAGGCACAAAAGTGGACTGTTTTGACAGTGAAAACATGGTTCTTTAGGGTGGTTAAAACAGTGAGAAATGGTCTCATTGGGGAGGTCAAACAATGAAGAAAGACCCCCTCTCTTGAAGGCAAACAATGGGCCCATGTGAGCTCCAAGGGAGGGGGCGGCCTAAGCAGTGCAAAGAGGACTGTTAGAAGCCTTAGAACAGTAGAAAACTCTCTCTTAAATGTAGCAAAACAGTGAGCAAATCTCATGCATTTAAAGGGCTCTAGCAAGGCCCAATAAGCTCCATTCCTCCTCAAATCTCATTTATTGGGTATGGGGTGGTATGAAGGCTCACATTTATGTCCTTTGGATTGAGGGAAAACACACCATATGAAGATGTGGTTTCTCCCATCCGATGGGACTCTTCTCATGCAAACAAGGAAAAGAAAAGAGAATAAAGAAGAGAGGGAGAAGCATTAAATGCAATGGAGAGAAGGACAAAAGACACATAAACAAGACATTTCTATTGCTAAAGAAAGAGGAAGAGTACAAAGAAACTTAAAGAAATGGGGGGATGAGAGGAGCCCATCGCCACATCCCCCTCACTCTCCTATCTTCCTCTCTTTACATGATGTGACCACACATAGAAGTGGCACTACCTCTTCTCTCTTTTTCTCTTCCTCCTCACCTTTTTCTTCTTCTTCTCTTGGCCTCCTGGACTCTTCAAAGCTCCCTCTTGCCAAGGGAAAAACTTCTTCACGGGATGGCCTCTTGGAAGGGATGAGAAGAGCTCCTCCTCCCTTGGAGCACCACCAGCCCCTCTCCCCTCTCCTTCGTACGCAAGGCCCCCAAGGGGGAGCCGTTTTGGCCTCTTGCAAAAGGTTCTAGAAGCCCCCCAAAAGTAGGCCTTTACACCCTCTTACACATGCTTTTACTTTTTTTCATTTTGGGCAGCACTTTTTGGGAGGTGTTGCATTTGCTTAATCTCATCCCCTTGCATGGGGTGAGATGGGCTTGGGCCAATGGAAACCTTTGGGCTTTAGTAGGTGGGCCACTTAGGTAGGTGCTATTTTTTGTGTTTTTTTTTGTGGGGTGGAGTTGGGCCGGCCAAGGGAGCAACAGGCCCATTAAAAAAAAAGGGTGTCCACACCTCCCCCCTTAAGGAATTTTGCCCTCAAAATTTAAACAACACAAGGAAAGAAGACTCACCAAAGAGGTACGGAAACTGCTCGCGCATTTCGTCCTCTCGCTCCCATGTCGACTCACCACCTGAATGCCGCTGCCACGCAACACGAACTAACGGGATTGCCTTGTTCCTCAACCTCTGAACTCGGCGATCCTCAATATGCAACGGAAACTCTGGTACAGTCAGCACTGGAGTCACCTCAGACCACTTTGTACTCGGGAAAACGTGAGACTCGTCAGAAAGGTACTTCCGGAGCATCGACACGTGAAACACATCGTGGACTGCTGCCAACTCTGACGGAAGCTCAAGTCTGTACGCCAAACCTCTTACACGCTCAGTAATGGTGAAAGGTCCAATAAAGCGAGGACTCAACTTTCCACGCCTACTGAACCTCACCACTCCCTTCATAGGAGACACACAAACAAACACCTGGTCTCCTACCTGAAACTCGAGCGGTCGTCTGCGCTGATCTGCATAACTCTTCTGCCGACTCTGAGCTGACTGAAGCCTCTGCCTCACAAGCTGAACTACCTCAACTGCCTGCTGCACTAACTCTGGCCCTGTGACAATCCGTTCGCCAACCTCGAACCAGTCAAGAGGAGTGCGACACGGTCGTCCGTACAAAGCCTCATATGGTGCCAAACCGATACTGGAGTGATAACTATTATTATATGCGAACTCGACCAATGGCAAGTGAGCTATCCACGACCCCTGCCACTCCAGACAACAAGCTCTAAGCATGTCCTCCAAAGTCTGGATAGTCCGCTCTGACTGACCATCTGATTGAGGGTGGTAGGCGGAACTAAAAGCCAACTCTGTCCCCAAAGCTCTCTGGAAACTGCGCCAAAACCCAGAAGTGAAGCGATGATCCTTATCTGACACAATAGAGATCGGCACTCCGTGCAAGGGAACAATCCGCTCTACGTACAACGCGGCCAACCTACTCACACCCCAACTAATCCTGACAGGTAAGAATCTGGCAGTCTTCGTCAATCTGTCCACAAGAACCCAAATGCTGTCAAAACCCCCAGCTGACCTTGGCAAACCACAAAAAAAGTCAGTCGTCACATGGTCCCACTTCCACATCGAAATCTCTAACGGCTGCACAAGTCCTCCTGGACGCTGATGTTCAGCCTTCACCTGCTGACAGACCAAACACCTAGCAACAAAAGCCGCTATGTCTCTCTTCATCCCAGTCCACCAAAACTGACGTCTCAACTTGTGATACATGTTGGTCGACCCTGGATGAATCGAGTACCTGGAACCATGTGCCTCCTGCAACACAACTCTCCTGACAGACTCCTCAACAGGAACATAGAGTCTATCTCGGAACCTAACAGTCCCGTCCTTGCAAAGCTCAACCTCTGGGAGAAGCAACACACTGTGCAACTCAGGATCCGCCTGCTAAGCCTCAACAACCTGACTCACAACGGCGGGAGCCGCCAACAAACTGCCCAACACACACTGTCGACGACTGGACGAAACTCTGAAAGACCCTTCTGTCGCAGACTACCACAACTGCCACTCCCTTAGCATCAGATGACTCATCTGTGCTTTCCTACTCAAAGCATCTGCAACTACATTCGCCTTTCCAGGCTTATACTCAATGCTAAAATCATAGTCTTTCAGATATTCTATCCATCAACGCTGCCTCATATTCAGATCCCTCTGAGAAAACACATACCTCAAGCTCTGGTGGTCGGTACGGACTACAAAACTCACTCCGTACAGGTAAAGACGCCAAATCCTCTAAGCAAACACCACAGCTGCAAGCTCTAGGTCATGGGTTGGGTTACTCTCCTCGTGGGGCTTAAGCTGGCGAGACGCATAAGCCACCACCCGGCCTTGCTGCATCAAAACCGCACCCAGACCAACACCTGAAGCATCTGTACAAACCTCAAAACCCTCCTCACCTGAAGGTAAGGCAAGGACTGGCACTGACGTAAGCAGTCGCTTCAACTCTATGAAGCTCTGCTCACACTGCTTCGACCACACAAATGGAACTCCCTTTCTCGTTAACCGAGTCAAGGGTGCAGCAACCTGAGAAAAATCCCGAACAAACCTGCGGTAGTAACCTGCCAAGCCCAAAAAGCTACGAATCTCAGACACAGATCTGGGACTCTCCCACTGCAAAACTGCCTCGACCTTCGCTGGATCTACAGAAACTCCCTCACCTGAGATCACGTGCCCCAAAAAGTGAACCTATTGTAGCCAAAACTCATACTTACTAAGTTTGGCATACAACTGGTGCTCTCGCAAAGTCTACAACACGATCCTCAGGTGCTCGGCGTGCTCCTCCTCCGAAACGAAGTACACCAGAATGTCGTCAACAAACACTACGACAAACCGGTCCAAGAACTGGTGGAACACCCGATGCATCAGATCTATGAAGGCTGTTGGTGCATTGGTGAGCCCAAACGGCATCACAAAAAACTCAAAATGTCCATATCTGGTCCGAAAAGCAGTCCTCTCAATGTCAGAGTCTCTAATCCGCAACTGATAGTAGCCCGACCTCAGGTCAATCTTCGAAAAAGACATGAGTAGACTGAAGCTGATCAAAGAGATCGTCAATCCTAGGCAATGGATACCTATTCTTGATGGTCACTTGGTTCAGCTTCCTATAATCAATACACAATCTCAGGCTACCATCCTTCTTCCTGACAAATAGAACAGGTGACCCCCAAGGAGAAAAGCTAGGACGAATATAGCCCTTCTCCAACAACTCCTCAAGCTGTCTCTTCAACTCCCTCAACTCTGCTGGTGCCCTACGATACGACGCCTGAGCAAATGGTACAGTGCCAGGAACTAACTCAACAGTAAACTCAATCTCTCTCTCTGGTGGTAAACCAGGTAACTCTTCCGAAAAAACATCTGGAAACTCACACACTACGGGATTGTCCCCCACTCCTGTGGCAACTTGGTCAAGGGTAATAGCAGAAACTAGAAAACCTTGACAACCAGAGGCAAGCAACTTCCCCGCCCTCAAAGCAGAAACTAAAAAGCGAGAAGTAAGAGGTATGATACCCTGGAAGTAGAACGCCGCTTCCCCAGGTATCCGCAAGTGCACCCTCTTCTTTTGGCAATCAATCACTGCACCATACCGCTCTAACCAGTCCATACCCAAAATCACATCATAATCCTGCAACTGCAAAGCAAACAAGCGAGCTGACAACCACTGATCCTGCAACTGCACAGGTACCTCCTCGAGACAGTAGGACGTAAGGACAAAGTCCCCTGTCGGAAACTCTACTGCAAGCTCAACAGACTCTCCTGTACTCAACTCTCCAAGGGAGTCTAAAAACTCCTCAGACACAAAAGAGTGAGAGGCACCAGAATCAAACAAAACTCTAGCTGTATAACCAAAAACTGTAACAGTACCTTCCACTAGCTGAGCTGCCTCCGCGTCTGCATGGGTCAAGTGAGTAACACGACCTCTACCTCTCGACCCACCATAACCTCCGGTTTGTTGAGGCTGCTGCACAGGTGCCTGCTGCTGCTGTTGCACACGAGGCTGTGACTGAGTCTGCTGCTGCGGCACATGAGGTAACAAAGGACAATCTCGCGCCATGTGACCCATCTGGTCACATCGGTAACACTGACCAGCAAAAGAATGCGGTACCTGCTGCGAAGGCTGTCCTACAGGCTGTTGAACACTCCCAACAGACTGTTGTCTCTGCTCTGCCTGCCTCCTATCACGCCGAAACTTCCTCCGAGATCCTGACTTCGCTGTCGTCCCAGTAGAACTGGACGCATAGGAAGTCGCAGTCCTCGGAGTCGTCTACACACTACCCTGCTGCTGTTGAGGCTGAGTAGGAACTACCTGCGTCTGAACCTCTGCGCTCCGAGCACGGGTCCGTAAAGTGTCTGCCTCCAACGCAGCTGCTGTCTGATAGGCCGCGTCCAAGTCTGTGACACGTGCAACTATCAACGCCTACCTGAGTTCTGGCCTCAAGCCCCTCACAAACTACTGAGTCCTCAGACCCTCATCTGCAATAATCTGCGGAGCAGAACGCCCTAGCTCTAGAAATCTGGCCCTGTACTGCACTACAGTAAAGTCCCTCTGCTGCAAGTCCAGAAACTGGTACAACCTCTCCGTCCAAACGTAAGTAGGACAGAAGGCCCTCTCAAAAGAAACAACAAACTCCTGCCACAGAATCTGTCTAAGTGGGCGAGACTGAAAAGTAGTCTCCCACTCAGAGGACCACCATGTTAACGCCTGCGCCTGCAACTGGTAACTAGCTAGCAATACTCGCTCCTCGGGGACACACTCCATGGAACGGAAAGTCCGCTCCACTGCATCTAACCACGCCCGTGCAATGTCTGGATCAGGCTGGCCCAAAAACTGAGGAGGCTGAAACTGCAAGAACTCCCTCAACACCTTCCCAGTACCACCCTGAGGTACCGACGCATCATGGTGCTGGGCTACAAACTGAGCCATCCCCTCAAGAAATCGAGTCATGTCTAATCCCTGAACTACCTGAGGAGGAGGTGGCGGCGGTGGCGGAACAATACCACTGTGTGCGTCCTGTGGCAAAGGCTGTGTCTGCTGAGGTGGCGGAGCGTCTGCAGCCTCTTGACGAGTCGCCTGCTCGGCCACTCCCTCTCTAGGACGTCGCCTAGGTGCCATAGTACTATACACAGAGCAAAACATACACACACACATAAATACTCTAACACTACAAGAGAAAGCGGGATTACTAACGGATATTTCCGACGGATTAATTTCCGTCGGTAATTCCGACAGATATTCCGACGGCAATATGTCAGTCGGAATATCCGTCGGCCTTTCCGACGGCAATATTTCCGTCAGACATATCCGTCGGTAATGAAATAATACCGACGGATATTCCGACAGAAATTTTCCGTCGGTAAAGCTCCTACTTGTCCCGCGAAAGCCCCATCTTTCCCTCTCCCGCTCTCTCTCTCTCTCTCTCTTTCTCTCTCTCTCGTTGCCGGTCGCCGGTCGCCGCTGCGCCTTCGCCGCCGCCCCTGCGCCGCTCGCCGCAGGCGCCCCTCTCCCGGTGAGTTCCACCTCCCCCTCTCTCCCCAGCCCCGCCTCCGGCCCACCTCGCCTCCCCCCCCCCCCCCCCACCCGGCCTGCACACACCCCCCTCCCCTTCCCACCCGGCCCCCCTCCCCCTTGCGCGATGCCCCCCTCCCCCCTGCACCCGGCCCCCCTCCCTTCTGCACCCGGCCCCCTCCCCTTGCCACCTGGCCCCCTCCCCCCTGCGGGATGCCCCCCCCCCACCCGCCGCCCCCCCCTCCTCCCCCCACACCCTGCCTGCACACACCCCCCTCCCCTTCCCACCCGGGCCCCCTCCCCCCTGCACCCGGTCCCCCTCCCCTTCCCACCTGGCCCCCTCCCCCCTGCGGGATGCCCCCCCCCACCTGGCCGGCCCCCTCCCCCCCACCCCCCCCACCCTGCCTGCACACACCCCCCCTTCCCACCCGGCCCCCCTCCCCTTGCACCCGGCCCCCCTCCCCTTCCCACCTGGCCCCCTCCCCCCTGCGGGATGCCCCCCTCCCCTTCCCACCCCCCCCCCCCGACCCCCCCCTCCCCTTCCCACCTGGCCCCCTCCCCCCTGCGGGATGCCCCCCTCCCCTTCCCACCTGGCCCCCTTCCCCCTGCGAGATGCCCCCCTCCCCTTCCCACCCCCCCCCCCCCCCCCGCGCCTCCCCCCCCCCCCCCCCACCCTGTCGCTTCCCCCCCCTCCCCCTCCATTCCTCACCCCAGCCACCCTCTTCATTTTTCTAAATTTTCTGAATAGAATGTACTAGATCTCTACCCGTGCGATGCACGGCTCTTTTTTCAAATATATATTTAACAATATTAATATATATATAACATATAAAAAATATAAAATCTTATGTATGTTGAAGAACATATGAAAATCGAATTTAATATATGAGTTTGAAATTATTTCAAACAAATAAAAAAGATAGGCTGTCTAATCATGACCCTGTGGAAAGTTTTTGAATTTGATTTATATACATATTATGAAAATTTTATAGTTTTTATTTTGAAAATTGATAGAACTATTAAAATAAGAACAACATATAAAAAAACAGATAGCCTCAATTTTTTTTTTTTGCTATGAGAAGAAAATTTCAGGTAAACCGAATAGTTTTTTTAAATATTAGTAATGAGCATCGGTTAGAATTGCAAATTCTCCTTAACCAAATAATTTTTTTAAATTATCTTTTTAATTGAAGAAGTGAGGATATATTAAACTTTTATAAAATCATGAAAATCAGAAATAAACACGAAGAAAATATTTTACACTACAAATAAAGAAAAAATAGCATTTCAAAATGGTTCCACAAACGAAAGTGTATTGCAAACAAACGTTTAAAAAATTTAGTTAATAAAATAAAATTTATAAAATAAAATAAAAATTGTTCAAGAGAGTTTAATATCTTAAACAACGGAAATTATTATCTCTATTTACTATATGTGATTCAATTTCAATTCTAGTTAATATTGGATAAATATTCATTTCAATTAATATAAGCTCAACAAAAGAAACGTTGCCAATGAAAGAAATTATAAGAACAAAATTAAGAAAAAATTGAAATCTATACAATAGAACTTGGATGTAATATTTTTGTCTTGAAATTCTCAGATATAGAGGGCCTCAATGTGTCATTAACCAATGAACTTGGATAACCTACACAACCAGATTAACCATTAATTTTCTTCCATCACATTTCCTAACATTTAAGACTTTAATACCTATAATTTAACAGTACAAAATGTTATTCAAGGTTCAATATTTTATTTGCTACAATGAAATATTTTATTTTTAACTAAACAACAAATGCAAACACTCGAGATGGTAGAAAAAGATAATAAGAAATTAGAGTGAATAAAATTTTAAAGAAAAAGGAGGAAGAGAAGTTTTTTAAGATTTAAAATAAATAAAATTTATTGTTAAGATAATTTGAATTATAATTTTTTTAATAATAGTGTTAAAAATATGAAGATTTTGGATAATGTAATTTTTCTTAAAAAAATTCACAACACAATAAATTTGTTAAATATACCAATCTTTATTGCAACAAAATAATAGCAGAACAAAATTTAAAGACAACGTGCAAGTGGGCTTCCTATTGGAAGTAGCTTGGGGCTTTCTGCATGGCACTAGTGTGCGGTGGCGATATATTAAAAATGACAAATTAGCTTTATACCAATGCACACAGGGAATTTTTAAGATATGATGAAGATAAAATTAACAAAATTAGAATAACTTTAATTATACATGTCAGAAAAAAAAATAGAATAACTGCGTAGAGTTGAAGATAATGAAATTAGATTCTATGAGAGATTGATTAATTTAACTTGGAAAAATTGACAACAATTTCTTCTTAAAAAGAGATGAAATCATGAAAGGCAAGGAGAGAACTGATTATGGTTTTGGATGAGTGACATGTGGCTTCCTAGAATGGTAGGATTAGGAGGATTAGGATTAACATGTGATATGCGCTTTGTCTATTATAACATAGAACATGATAAGTTCACATGCATTATAGAGTATGTTTTTGATAAACATGCATACTTCATATACTTTCACTTGATTGATCTGAAACTATAAAACATGTTGTAAATCAGAATAAATATTTGAACCAAATATTCGCAAAAACATGAAAAAAAAACTAAGATAAAAAAGTTATAATCAGAACAACCGAAGTCATGAGAGAGAGAAAAAAAACTAAGATAAAAAATGTAAGGCTTAGCAGATATAGAAGTATATTTTGTTGCAGAAACAACCCCTTTAAATGCAAAGAAAATATACTCCATGTGTTGTTGCCTACTTGGGAGCAACAACATGGCTCCGCATCTCCCAAAGACCCCACAGGCCTCCTCATACTTGCCCACATTGCAGAAACCCTTCACCAGGGCATGGAACACAGAGAGCATGCACTTGGACATTGATGGGATTTTAATTCAAAATCTCAGGAATAAAAAGAGGAAAAGAAAAAGAAAAAGTGAGGATGACTCACTTGTTCCCGCAAGAATCTGGTGATGATTGAGAAGACCATCAATGATGAAGGGCCCATAATCCCCACCAGTGGCCTATCCTTCTATATATATCATCTACACCAAAATCCCACAACAGCCACAGTATATTACTGCATACTTTTGTATTAATAAAAGGGAGCCAACAGAGGGTTGAGACAGAAAGTGGAAACCCAGTTCATAGGAATTTGAGTATCATAAGCTTGTTATAGACTATTTTGTAAAGTAGTTATACCATGAAATATGTTTAGAATATTTTGATCTAGGATTTTGAGTATCATAAGCTTGTTATAGACTATTTAACCCATTTTATCCATTTTGTACAATTTTTAAGCGTTTACATAATATCCTCTTGAAATTTGATTTAAATTCAAAAGATAGTTATAATGCTTCAAAAATTCTACAAAATTATAAATGTGTTATTTCACATGTAAGTAGCCTAAGATAAAAATCTGAGCATGTTCTAACTTCTATTTTTAATAGTTATGAATTTATGAAGTTTTTATAATCATGATAAGCATGTTTAGTTAAATATCATTTAATCAATGTTTAGTTACTGTTAGATAGTAACATAAACTTCTGAAAAGTTTCTAGCATGTGTCCATGTCATAAGCATGTGTGCATGAGTAAGAAATAAAATAACATGTGGTATATATGTAAGATTAAAAGAAATAGTGTGCTAATGTCCGTCGAACAATAAGTCGGAAGTTCCGACGGAAATAATTCCGTCGGCAATATCCGTCGGTAAGGATAATACCGACGGATCTTCCGACGGACATATTACCGTCGGATATTGTTTGCTTTCACAAATTTCACACTGCAAGTTAATCATTCAACATTCGTATGTTTATTTGTAGCCATTTGAGAGATTTTTTCATATTTACCATATTATGATTTAATTTTATATTTTAAATTACTCATGAATAAAATGTTATAATTTTTTTTCTAATTAGTGATGAGAGTTCGCGATTGGAAATTAGACTCAAAGAAGAACAAATGTCCAACGTATGAAAGTACTTGTTTGTTTGAACGTAAAATATTTCTGCTCGATATTCGAAGATTGCATGATGGTTTACTTTTGGTGAAAGAGAAGACGAAGAAAATCATAAAAATTATTCGGAAAGAAGAAAGACAAAGTTTAGAAAATAAAAGTAGATTATCTGTTATTGTTCAAGATGAAAAAGGAGTGCGATATTCTGTAATCTTTCGACGCAGTTGGTGTGGTAGTATGTACATGTTTATTGGAAAAGACTGATGTAAATTTGTGAAAAATAATTGTGTCAAAGAACTTGACATTCTCAAAGTTATGTCTTCCCATTATGTACGAAGAGATATATTTGGCAAACTATGTTTAGGGATATCAGTGGTTAGTTCACTCCCTAGGAAATCTACTGAGAAGCTGGTGAATAAAGAGCCGATCAAGTGGTGGTGGCCTAATATGAAGACATCACGGTTTGTGTTGTTTTTAATGTTCAATACCATTAAGTATTTATATAGTGCTCAAATTTATTTGATATTCATGTATGTTTACTCTTCATTTATCTTTACGTCAACGTTTTATTTCACCCATTAGCTCTGGGACTCTCCATATAACGTATGTATCATATGTATGGTACTTGAATGATGTGAGGGTGTATTGGATTTTAACTCGGGACATGACATTTAATCTGTAGGAAAAATGTCTTATGAGAATCGGTCATGGATGTACCGTGGAATAGTGAATGGAGTTGTGACCGAGGAATTTAAAGACGGAGTTGACAGTTTTATTGAGTTTGCATTGAGTAATTAATCAGTAGCAGTTGATCCGATGGGTAACATCCGATGTCCGTGTTTAGCTTGTAAGAACAGAAAGTGGATATCGACATGGGATGTGCAGCATCATCTGTATACGAGAGGATTTGTTGGCCATTATGAGTTATGGTCGTGTCATGGTGAGTTGAATATTCAGTCGTCTGCACCAGCTAATTACTTTGCCTCCACAAGTACGTACGTAGACATGGTTGTCGATGCTGCTGGTCCGGAGTTCAATATTAATGAAGATCAAACAAATGAAGAAGTGCTGAATGATACAGCTCAGAGATTTTATCAGTTACTTCGAGATGTTGATGAGCCATTATGGGATGGTTGTGAGAAGCATACACGATTGTCTGCAGTGTCGCAGCTATTGAATTTGAAATCTGAATTTCATATGAGCGAGAGTTGTTTTGACCGGCTTCTCTTACTGGTCAAGAGCATGCTTCCTCAATCAGAGAGGTTACCTGCTGACTTTTACCGTGCGAAGAAGATGGTGAATGATTTGGGGCTTGGTTTTATGAAAATTGATGCATGTTCGAATCACTGTATACTGTACTACAAAGAGGATGCAGATAAGACATCATGCTGTATTTGTAAGCATGATAGGTTCAAGCCCAAGAGAGGGGACAAGTCAAAGCAGAAGGATGTTCCGTATAAGTCATTGCGGTACTTTCCTATCACACCCAGATTGCAGCGATTGTTCATGTCCTCGAGGACAGCTGGACATATGACTTGGCATGCGGAAAGAGTCCGTCGCAACGAAGGTGAGATGAGTGATCCTGCCGATGGTGAAGCTTGGGCTCATTTTAGACGTACTCATCCTTACTTCTCAAGGGATCCACGCAACATACGGCTTGGTTTATGCACAGATGGTTTCAATCCTTTCGGAGGCTCGGTGGCATCTTACTCATGTTGGCCAGTATTCCTAACACCGTATAACCTTCCGCCAGGCATGTGCATGAAGCGTGAGAATCTGTTCCTTTCATTGCTGATTCCGGGTCCAAAAAGTCCAGGAAAGAATATAGACATATATCTCAGACCATTGATTGATGAGATGAAATTGTTATGGTTAGATGGTGTGCAGTCTTATGATGCATCCAGAAAACAGAATTTCAATCTGAAGGCTGCATTAATGTGGACAATAAGTGACTTTCCAGCCTACGGCATGTTATCTGGCTGGAGCACACATGGGAGGTTGGCATGTCCTTATTGCATGGAGGATTCTAAATCATTTGTGTTGAAATCTGGGGGAAAATCTTGTTGGTTCGATTGTCATCGGCGGTTTCTACCCAGTGACCATCCTTTCCGAAAGTAAAATGATTCTTTTATGAAAAATACAACTGTGATGGAGGAGGTAGATATAGAACGGGTGTCTGGTGGAAACATGGCGAGGCGGGTCCAGAACTTACCGACTGTAACACAACTGGCTGGTAGTACCCGATAAATCCCTGGCTTTGGGAAGGATCGCAATTGGGTGAAGCAAAGCATTTTTTGGGAATTGCCTTATTGGTCAACACTTTTGATACGTCATAACCTAGACGTCATGCATATAAAGAAGAATGTTTTTTATAATATGTTCAACACAGTTATGGACGTCAAAGGCAAAACGAAGGATAACGTCAAGGCACGTTTCGATTTGAAAGTACTTTGCAAACGTCCAGAACTAGAGCTACAACATGTTCAAGGAAAAGTGGTGCAACCTAAAGCTGCATATGTGCTTGGGGCCAGACAGATTAAGGAAGTGTTGCAATGGTTAAAGCAATTGAGATTTCTGGATGGATATGTCTCGAATATTGCGCGTTGTGTAAATGTCAACGAGAGAAAAATATACGGAATGAAGAGTCATGACTGCCATGTTTTCATGCAAAGACTGATGCCTCTTACTTTTCGTGAGTTGTTGCCGAAACAAATATGGGGAGCAATGACTGAGCTGAGTCAATTCTTCAGGATTTTATCTGCATCAGAACTCAAAATTCATGACTTGCAAAATATGGAGCAAAATATAATTCAGACAGTCTGCAAATTAGAGAAGATATTTCCTCCAGCATTCTTTGATTCAATGGAGCACCTGATCATCCATTTATCATATGAGGCAAGGGTCGGAGGACCAGTACAATTTTGATGGATGTATCCGTTTGAGAGGTATATTGCTACATCTCAATTTATTGCCATTACGACGATCTTTTATATTACTTATGTATGCATTTGAATTATTGTCATAGGTGCATGCACGATCTTAAGATGAAAGTCTGTAACAAAGCACAAGTTGAGGGCTCCATTACTCAGGCGTACCTCATTGAGGAGATATCGAACTTCTGTTCGATGTACTTTGACATGGAAATACGAATCCGACGCACTCAACCTCCACGTAATGATGATGGTGGAGATTCCGAGGTGTCAGACCGACTCTCTGTATTCAAGTGTCCCGGACGGGCGTTCGGATCTTCATCTACTCGCGCACTCCAAGACAGAGAGTTGGTAGCTGCAGAGATCTACGTGTTCATGAATTGCGAAGAACTAGACCCTTACATTCAGTAAGGTCTCCACGCTTATTCGTCATCATTTGCGTGCATTGCTGCAGAACCTAACGGTTGTGTAACATTTACATTGCAGAGAGTTTGACTCGGTCATATTGCGACGGAATCCACGTCTAACTGACGTGCAGTTTGAAAAGGAACGGAAGAAGTCTTTTTCTACTTGGTTAAGATCTCGAGTATGTGTCTAATTATTTTGAAACATAAGTGTTATGTTTTTATGCAGACTGAGTTGAAGTCATTTATTCAATGTTTGTCTATTTATCTCATAATAGGTTGAACAAGGCTTCATTCCCGATTCAAGAGTACAACAGATCAGTTTTGGCCCCTCGAAGATTGTACGTGTCTATCCAGGCTATATTGTGAATGGATACAGATTTCACACGAGAGATTATGGACGGAATAAGTCTACGATGAACAGCGGCGTATGTGTGAAGGGAAGTGCCTACAATGAAAATGAAATTGACTATTATGGCATTCTCGAAGAAGTCATTGAACTGCAATTTTTGGGACAAGACAACAATGTATTTCTGTTCAAGTGTCATTGGTTTGATCCGACATCTATTCGTCATGACACAATATATGGATTAATCGATGTGAAGCATAAGTCCAAATTGAGTACATATGAGCCATTCATCCTGGCGGCACAAGCCCAACAAGTTTATTATTCAAATTATACATCCCTCAAATTAAGAGATTGGTGGGCTGCATGTAGAGTGAAATCAAGACTATTCCCTGAGTATGAGCTTCTCCCGACTGATGATGAGCTCGAAGGTGTTAATGACAACTTTTTCCAATCAGATCGGAGTGACGCACGAGAGTTGGCAGCTTCTACGCAGTTCAATGTTCATGATATAAATGAAACAATTTGCTTACATAAGGATAACGAACAAGAAGAAGTTGACCCAAATGTCGCTGAGCGGGAGGTGGAGTCTGATGTGGAGGAAGACTCCCAAGATGATGAGGATGAGTTCCAGGATGATGATGAAGATGATGCTGAATTAAACATGTCTTCAGCATCTGATGATGAATATAGATAATATACTTCATATTTTGTAAGAAATTGGTGTTGTTGTTAATTACATGTTCATAATAAATTGCTACTTCAAATTGAGTGCTGATGACTTGCTATATCTTTATTTGTATCAATAGAGATATGGTACGTGGAGGACGCAGTCGGACGGTTGCCACGTCCGTTGGCAGAGGGTCCGCGACCCCGCCCACGACAGGTATACGTATGTGTAAACTCTGTAATCTAGAATTTATTGTTCATATTAAATGCATGAGAACTAACGTACAGACAAGAAAGCAGGGATTGCCTCCCCGTCCACGTCTGCCTCCAGGTCCGCGATAAGTATATGCATATGTACACAAAAAACCATATGGGTATTATTGTTTATATTGATTTCACGAGAACTAACGTACATACAATTTTACAGGGACTGCCTCCCCATCCACGCCCGTCATCCCAGCGACAAGTAAATTTCTATATTGTTGTTTATTTGAAATTCATAATTTCTAATGTGTATGAAATTTTGCAGGGACTGCCTCCCCATCCACGCCCGTCGTCCCAGCGACAGGTAAATTTCTATATTGTTGTTTATTTGAAATTCATAATTTCTAATGTGTATGAAATTTTGCAGGGACTGCCTCCCCATCCACGCCCGTCGTCCCAGCGACAGGTAAATTTTTATATTGTTGTTTATTTGAAATTCATAATTTCTAATGTGTATGAAATTTTACAGAGACTGCCTCCCCATTCACGCCCGTCGTCCCAGTGACAGGTAAATTTCTATATTGTTGTTTATTTGAAATTCATAATTTCTAATGTGTATGAAATTTTGCAGGGACTGCCTACCCATCCACACCCGTCGTCCCAGCGACAGGTAAATTTCTATATTGTTGTTTATTTAAAATTCATAATTTCTAATGTGTATGAAATTTTGCCTCCCTGTCGACCATCCGAGCAGTGACACCTTCGTCTTCTTCCTCACCACAAGGTAAACGTATGTTTCAATAGATTAGTATGTTTGGTCTCTTGCAATTTATACAATAATAGTGTACTAAATTGTTTTCAACAGAGGTGGAGAGCCAGCATCCAGCAGCTGAGGAGGGGCCTCAGCTACCAGGACGACAACCATGCTGGATCTCAGGGTAAAGTTCATCATCTCAGTGTTAATGTATTTGTTATTTAGGATATACATTTCATGTAGAAAATTAATGTGGAATTGCAGGGGGAAGATAGATCCCAGTCCTGCTTCCCGCTATATTACGACGATGGTCCACGCACATATTCCAGGACCAGTGGATGCATGGAGAGACTTCCCGGTGCCAGTCCGGGATTTATTATTTGACATGTTTACGGTATTTTTATTTTTTAGAAGAGTTGAAGTCATTTATTCAATTATTATTAATTTGGGTTTATTGCAGAACATTGATTAATTTTATTTCTTTACAGCGGAGGTTCGCGTTCACGAGACCCGAGGATCTCCCTCGAGCTCGAGCCGTCTGGGAGATTATGGCCCAGACTAATTTAAGAAAGTCGATGTGGGAGGTACGGGACAAGGCAACGAAGACCACAGGCAACCGAGATCCTATGGCTTGGGTGGATTACGGCCCTGTTTGGCTGCGGAGGGACTATTGGGAGTCCCTTTGCGAGCGTTGGGCTGCTGGACCATGGCAGCAGCGGTCACAGGCGGCAATACGCAACAGACCAACTCAACCGAAGAAGAATGTGTATACTAGTGGATCCGTAACTTATGCGACCCACAGTAAAAAATTGGTAAGTATTTTATTGTTCGATTCATATATAAATATGGATTATTATTGTGAAACTAACTAATTTTGTTGAATTTTAAGCATCACGACCTGGAGCGTGCCCCTACTTTCCACGAGTTATTTGACTGGACTCATAAGCGGAAAGGGACGGATGAGTATGTTACCGATAGTGCCCGCACGATTGCTGTAAGTCAAGCTTTAAATTATGA
Organism: Colocasia esculenta; assembly: GCA_014218235.1. Lineage (NCBI taxonomy): Eukaryota > Viridiplantae > Streptophyta > Magnoliopsida > Alismatales > Araceae > Colocasia > Colocasia esculenta. The sequence goes on along the minus strand of CM024766.1, from coordinate 117,197,207 downwards.
ATTCAATTATGATATTAAAGTAATTTGTTTTCAATAATTTAATTTTAAATTATTTTACAGGAGACATACGACAGGACGATGGCGGAGCGCTACACAGAGGGCACTCCCCAGCCAGATTTGGATGCGGACGCTTGGGTCGAGGCAGCAGGAGTGCTGAGGAAGGGTCGAGTGTACGGCTTTGGGGACAGCCTGGATACTCATCGAGTGTTGTCCTCATATGCCAGTTCGATCGCTCCCCCGGCACACGCGAGTTCATCTTCTGCGTCGCCCGTCAGTGGTATAGAGGACATTAGAGGCATCATTCGGGAGGAGCTACGTGCAGAGCTACAGATGCAGCGGGTAGAGCTACAGACGCAGCAGGTAGAGCTACAGGCGCAATGGGTAGAGATAAAGACGCAGTGAGTACAACTACAGACGCAGTTCAGCGATATGGTTCAGCAGTTCATCTCAATAATGCAGGGAGTACGCCCCACACAGCCAGCAGCTCAGGTCAGTATTAGTATTAATTTCATATACTTAGGATTGGGACGGGCGTTCAATTGACGGATCTAAAAAATAACAAATTACATATAAAGGGTCAAAACACACAACCCGGGGGTCCAAAATCCCAAATAGGGATCCGATAGATGTGCCGTTTTCTCCGACACGACCGGGTGGGTTAAAGTGACGTGTAGAAACTGACGGAATCCAATTTGGATCCCCGGATTGGGTTGGGCATTCAAAGAACGGATCTAAAAACGGGCAAGTATATATAAAAGGTTAAAACACACAACCCGGGGGTCCAAAATCCCAAATAGGGATCCGATCGACGTGTCGTTTTCTCCGACAAAATCGGGTGGGTTAAAATGACGTGTAGAAACTGACGGAATCCAATTTGGATCTCCGGATTGGGTTGGGCATTCAAAGGACGGATCTAAAAACAGGCAAGTATATATAAATGGTTAAAACACACAACTCGGGGGTCCAAAATCCCAAATAGGGATCCGATCGACGTGTCGTTTTCTCCGACACGACCGGGTGGGTTAAAGTGACGTGTAGAAACTGACGGAATCCAATTTGGATCTCCGGATTGGGTTGGGCATTCAAAGGACGGATCTAAAAACGGGCAAGTATATATAAATGGTTAAAACACACAACCCGGGGGTCCAAAATCCCAAATAGGGATCCGATCGACGTGCCGTTTTCTCCAACACGACCGGGTGGGTTAAAGTGACGTGTAGAAACTGACGGAATCCAATTTGGATCCCCGGATTGGGTTGGGCATTCAAAGGACGGATCTAAAAATACGGTCAAGCATATATAAAAGGTTAAAACATACAACCCGGGGGTCCAAAATCCCAAATAGGGATTCGATCGACGTGTCATTTTCTCCGACACGACCGGGTGGGTTAAAGTGACGTGTAGAAACTGACAGAATCCAATTTTGATCCCCGGATTGGGTTGGGCATTCAAAGGACGGATCTAAAAATGGGCAAGTATATATAAAATGTTAAAACACACAACCCGGGAGTCCAAAATCCCAAATAGGGATCCGATCGACGTGCCGTTTTCTCCGACATGACCGGGTGGGTTAAAGTGACGTGTAGAAACTGACGGAATCCAATTTGGATCCCCGGATTGGGTTGGACATTCAAAGGACGGATCTAAAAACGGGCAAGTATATATAAATGGTTAAAACACACAACCTGGGGGTCCAAAATCCCAAATAAGGATCCGATCGACGTGTCGTTTTCTTCGACACAACCGGGTGGGTTAAAGTGACGTGTAGAAACTGACGGAATCCAATTTGGATCTCCGGATTGGGTTGGGCATTCAAAGGACGGATCTAAAAACGGACAAGTATATATAAATGGTTAAAACACACAACTCGGGGGTCCAAAATCCCAAAAAGGGATCCAATCGACGTGCCGTTTTCTTCGACACGACCGGGTGGGTTAAAGTGACGTGTAGAAACTGACGGAATCCAATTTGGATCCCCAGATTGGGTTGGGCATTCAAAGGACAGATCTAAAAACACGGTCAAGCATATATAAAAGGTTAAAACACACAACCCGGGGGTCCAAAATCCCAAATAGGGATCCGATCGACGTGCCGTTTTCTCCGACACGACCGGGTGGGTTAAAGTGACGTGTAGAAACTGACGGAATCCAATTTGGATCCCCGGATTGGGTTGGGCATTCAAATGACGGATCTAAAAACGGGCAAGTATATATAAAAGGTTAAAACACACAACCCGGGGGTCCAAAATCCCAAATAGGGATCCGATCGACGTGTCGTTTTCTCCGACATGACCGGGTGGGTTAAAGTGACGTGTAGAAACTGACGGAATCCAATTTGGATCTCCGGATTGGGTTGGGCATTCAAAGGACGGATATAACAACGGCAAGTATATATAAATGGTTAAAACACACAACCCGGGGTCCAAAATCCCAAATAGGGATCCGATCGACGTGTCGCTTTCTCCGACATGACCGGGTGGGTTAAAGTGACGTGTAGAAACTGACGGAATCCAATTTGGATCTCCGGATTGGGTTGGGCATTCAAAGGACGGATATAACAACGGGCAAGTATATATAAATGGTTAAAACACACAACCCGGGGGTCCAAAATCCCAAATAGGGATCCGATCGTCGTGCCGTTTTCTCCGACACGACCGGGTGGGTTAAAGTGACGTGTAGAAACTGACGGAATCCAATTTGGATCCCCGGATTGGGTTGGGCATTCAAAGGACGGATCTAAAAACACAGCCAAGCTTATATAAATGGTTAAAACACTCAACCCGGGGGTCTAAAATCCCAAATAGGGATCCGATCGACGTGTCGTTTTCTCCGACACGACCAGGTGGGTTAAAGTGACGTGTGGGAACTGACAGAATCCAATTTGGATCTCCGGATTGGGTTGGGCATTCAAAGGACGCATCTAAAAACACCCAAGAAAATGATGGATCTAAAAATAGTATTGTATTAAGCTTGAGAAATAATCACATGTTTTAAATTTCATTTTTGAAAATACTGTATGTCTTTTATTTATTATTAATGTTTCTCATTTTAATTTGTTTTAATATAGGATCCAGCTCCAGACGATGACGAGACAGGGATAGCAGACGATCCAGCAGATCTATATTGATTTTTGTATTCATTATTCTATATGATTTTATATTTATTGTATTTTATGATTTTTTGTTGATTGTTAGTATTTGTTAAATTTATGAATATTGTAGCAGGTTTGACATTGTAGCAATGTTGACAAATCATTTTTATTTGCTTATTTTATAAAAAAAAATATGTGTATTTTCCGACGGATTTTCCGACGGATAAGTATCCGTCGGAACTTATACATTACCGACGGAAAACGACCGTCGATAATGCCGTCGGAAAAGACTGACGGATTGGCCGACGGATAAGTATCCGCCGGAACTGATAAATTACCGACGGCAAAATACCGTTGGCAATTCCGTCGGAAAATACTGACGGCGTTTCCGACGGATTATATTTGTCGGAAGTTTCGACCGAATTCTGACGGAATTGGTATCCGTCGAAAATTTCTGACCAAGTATTTCCGACGAGCTTTGGACGGAAAGCGGTCGGAAGGCGCCTTTTTCGACGGAATACCGTCGGATTTCCGACGGATTTAGTCCGTCGGAAATAGCGCATTTTCTTGTAGTGTCTAACTAACTCCGGGTTAAATAGCTGCAACTGTACTCTTGTACTCTGAGTCTACATGATGGGTATTTCCTTATATATATCTCATCAGACCACGCTCTGATACCAAACTGTAACGACCCAGAATCCGCATTACCAGTAACCAACCAGTAACCCGAATTCTGACCCGCTAACCCACGAAACAAGTTCGGAAGGGTAAAAAGTGAACGTCTGAGGAGACTATATATATGAAGATACACACCATGTAAAGCTATAAAATTTCACTATACATGAACATAACATGTACAACTCAGAGTCCGAGCTAAGTACAGAGTACAGAAGTACAACAAAAAGTACTACTCACTGCAGCTAGGGCGTACCAACACCGGAGTGGCTAGACTCGCCTGGAACGGGAGTCGACGACGACCCACCTGAAAGGGAGGGGAGTGAGTCTCAAGAAAAGAGACCCTGTAGGGAAAAGTAACCCCACCGATAACAGTACTAAAGTGCAGAAAGTAAAAACTGAAAGTAAATACACATCGCATCACAACCCAAAACTGTAAACCTCGCGGCTCAGTAGCACACACTCACACACATACAGTAAGTAGGACTCAGTTAGGGTCTGTGGCTCGGCATCCCGTCACCACAGAGGCTCTCAACCCCAGCCACGTGTGCACACTACGGACGCTCTCTCTCGCGTCTGGTCCACGACCGGTTTTCCCCCTACGCCTGACCCTAGCGGTAGAGAAGGGGCTCCACGGAGACCGGCTCGAAACCACCACAAGGAGTATGCATAGGACAGAGACGCTCTCAACGTCCTGGCTCACCGACGGAGGACCCCCACACGCCGGTCATCTAGACAGAGCGTTGCTCTATGTCTAGGTGACAAATAGAAACAGAAGCACGGTAACTCAACGTGAGTACAGACGGTAACACTCTCAACGTCTAAAACAATGTACAATGGACAGACACTTCATGTCTCATCACGACATAGTTAATTACGCATATGCACAGGCGGAGTCACACTCTAAGCCTGGCAAAATGTGTTAACAGGGCGGACATCACACGTCAATACCTTGAAACACAAAACTGAACCAAAGCCTGTTGGGACACAGGATATTAACGGCAACATCGATTGTCGCCAATATTGATGTAGACGGCACTCACAATGCCATTAACCCTTAACCAACGGCAATCGACCTTGTCGTTTATATCAACTCTGAAGATCTCAGCGTCAACAGATGTGGACGTTAAGTTCTTCAGTCCCCTAGACCCAGAACATCGCTGGATCAATCTAATTGGGTAAAATCACCCAACCAGACACCTACTGATGGAGGGAAATACTTCCTCACATCTTCTAACACTACCAGAACTTCGGAAATAAACGATCCAACACTTAGATCGCTCAAAACACCCAAAATCCCGGCATGGCATAACCCAACCCTAAAATGCAGTTAGCATACTAATCTACACAAAAAAGCATGTTGATTTGCTAAGGAGGGTTAAAGGGGTTAAGTCTCTACCTCAGAACGCCTTAAAAACTCCCAAACAGCCACCAATCGCACTGGAACCCCTCGAAGTCTCCGCGCGAATTACACCAAATCTTCGCGTTTCCCGCCCGATCAAGCACCGCCACGCGTACCAGAGCCTTCCCACGAACTCCCATCAACCATCAGAAGCAGTGGAAACAGAAAAAGGCAGAAGTGGAGGGAAAAATAGGAAAGGAAGAGAAGAGACTTCTGCTCTCGGGCTGCCCTATTTCTACAGGCGCGACCAATAGACGTCCACATCCCTCGCCGCCTACTGAACCGCCAATAGGTTGACGTCCAAACCGCTTGCCGTCGAATTCATCGACAAACGTCCATATATCTGGACGTTAACTCCCAGTCAACGGCTAGCCCCTGGCCGTCAACCCCAAGTCAATGACAATGGACCTTGTCGTCAACCACACCCGAACCTTTACAAGACTCAATAAGGATCCACTAAGACCCGAGACCTTACAACCTGGATGTTGAATTCACCGGGATCCACCAGGTAGTCCCCGATCTTATTCTTGTCCAAGTCAGGAGTATAGCGGAAGAAGCCGGCTAGGCTCATGGCATTGGGGGAATCGGCCACTAAGTGGGAGATCCTAAGATACTCCAGGCCTTTCTTCTCGTCCTTGTTGAAGTGGTTCGCCGCCATCATCACTTTCTTCTTCTTAAACTTCCTTGTGCGGATGAAGTCGACCCAAGCCTCGTGGTTGTTGCCACCGCCATCATAGCACTCCGTCCAGAAGGGGCTGAATTCGGAGATCTGCATCTAATAGCATTCCCCTTCTGGGCTCCTGTCGAAGTCCATGTTCTCAACGATGGTGGCGATCATGGCCATCAGGCCCTCGAAGGCCTGAACTTGCATTGGGCCCAGGGGGTTATTCACTGGGAATGACGTCTTGCAAAGGAGCCTCATGATCTCCTTGAAGCATCGGGATCGGGAGAGGGGGGGTTGCAGGGGCAGAGGAGGCGATGGGGGCGAGGGCAACAAGTTTTTTTTTTCCTTAAAAAAATATATTTGTCAATGGCTGGCAGAAGTCGCTGACATTTCCTTATAGTATGTCAACAACTGTCCGCCACTGACATATGTAATATATGTCAACGACTGCGATCCATTGATATATCCAATATATGTCATCGATTGCTAAGCGTTGACATATGAAGCATTTGTCAACGATTAACTACAGTCGCTGACAAATATTAGTCGACGACTAAATTGTCAACGACTTTATCAAGTACGTAAAGGCCGCTGACATAAATCTATGTCAACGATTTTTGATCTTTTGTCAATGACTATAAACCGCTGACATATGCCCTATTTCTTGTAGTGATTGTATCACTTCACTTGATAACGGCAAGCTATTGATGGACATACGGCCTATTCTCTTGTCACCTTTTATTTAAATCGATAATTTAAACTTTTATGTGTCAAGTACTGTCAGTTATTTAGTAAACGAATTTATGAATGTTATTACCTTATTTGATAGCACATATCACTAGTAGAGTTCTATGATTCTATCATAAGTTTAGCTTTAAATATATGATTTGAGATTTTAAGTCTGCACATGAGCTAATAAAAGAAGTTTTGAAGGACTTCAACTTCTTTTTCAAAACAAGTCGCTATGAGGGAGAGTTAAAAAAAAAATCTTGCCATAGATCACATTTGATATCTAGAATATTGAATTTAGATATTTAATTGATTATATGTATATATATATATTAATAAAAAAATCAAAAAGTGGTTCTCTAACTTCCACAGCTCGGTCACCATGAGTTTTTAAATTTGTTGAATGAGGGAACAAAACTTGCACCTACAGCCAAAGCCAAAGAAAAATAATCAAGAGACCTCGAGAGTGATCTCAAACAAGAACTCTCCAATATTCAAGTCCGAAAATTATTGGAAACAGAGATAGTCAGATAGATAGAAGAGGTGTTAGGTGCTCTTTGTATGAGTATGAAAGGCCAAAACTGACTTCTCCTCCTTTTACCCCCACAGTTCCTCTTTGAAACTTGTGTTTGGGGTACCCCCTACTCTTGCCATCCTTTTCTCTACTAATTTTGGAGAATAGTTGGAGACTTATGTAGAGAAGGAATGGCCTTAAATTCCACTACTAGAAAAATATGATATGTAGACGGCTTGCAACTGTCTACAAAAATCATAAAACTGTCTACAAAAAGTTTTGTAGACAACTAAGCAACCGTTTATAAATCGTCAAGGAAAAGTTCATCACCAAAAGATATGTAGACGGCTATTTTATATCCATTTACAAAAACAACATAAGTAGACGTTCTCACTATCCGTCTACAAAAACAAAAATATGTAGACGGCCTCACTATCCATCTACAAAAAATGTATATGAAGACGGCTATTTTTTTGTCTATAAAAAAGGATATGTAGATGACTTTTGTAGTTGTCTACAAAAAAATATATGTAGATGACTACCGTAGCCATCTACAAAAAAAATATACATAGACATCGACTGTAACCGTCTACAAAAAATTTATACATAGACGACTACTATAGCCATCTACAAAAAAAAATATATGTAGACGGCTACTGTAGCGGTCTACAAAAAATTTATATGTAGACGACTACTACACCAATTATCGTACCCCTTTAATAAGACGCGAATATTTCTTCGCCTGACGATCGAAACCACCCGCGGGGCTCTAATTCGGAATAAGTATTTCGACCCGGTCGACACAAGGTCGGATTCGAATATTTTCACTCCGGAGCCCAAAATATGTTCTGGGAGCCTAATTGCAGGCTTCCGATGCGATCAAATATGGACACCCATTTAGTCAAAATGAGCATAACTCGATTATCGGACTCATTTATAAGACCCCAATTTGAAATCAGCACTCAAATGTGTTCATCCTCCCTTGTTGCCTTCGACGATAAGATGTCGTTTCCTACTAAAAAATCTTTCGTTTCTCACTCCAAAATTGAGATTCCAGCCGACGATCTCCTCGTTTCTAAGATTTTCTCGTAGTAACGTTTTCCTCGATCACGTGAATCACTTGTGGCGCCACAACTCAAACTCGGCCTATCATAATGATCGGAAGTTGTGCTTATCTCGGCTCGAGAACTCCTCCCCAAGTCGCAAATATGGCTGTACTAACATCGTCGATATATTCATCCCATTTCGGATTATTCTCACCCCTTCAGTGAAAGAATTGGACATAACTTTTCGCCCGAATATCGAAATCACTTATGTAACCACATTTCAAAATCGACACTCCAAGACGGTCGACAAGAGACTAGTTTTGCGAAATTTCATTACGAGACTGAAATTCTAGCGTGGATGTGTGTGCACACACAAATACATAATATATTCTCATGCAATAAGTTTCCTACATATGTAAAGTTATTGGGTAGGAAAGTTATTGGGCTAACCTGACAATGATCTGGTATGCTATGATATTAAGCATATCATACCGTACTAGTTGGAGCTGTTTTGAGTTGGCCAATCGTGTCTATTATTAAAGATTAAAAAAATAAAAAAAAGACACTGATTGTGCCAATCTTACCGCATCAATACAATGTAGCACGATCGACCATGAATAAATGTATATATGAAAAAATCCAAAGTAATAAATTATAGGAATTCGGGTGCCTCATATACATGATGTCATGTCAGACTGTTGCTTGAACCACTACAAGAAAAATTAATTTTACGAATGAATATTTTCGACGGAAATGAATCATAAAAAGATGTATCCAATTTTTTTTGACAGCAATAAGATTTGTTGAAATTTTTGACAAAATTATTTCCGTCAAAATTTTATTGGCAATTATGAACAGAATTTCTAACGGAAATTAATTTGTCAAAAAAATTGACAAAATTTTCTGACGAATTTATTATCATCGAAAAATCTATCGAATTCAAATTTCACAGTCGGAGCCATCTTCTTGTCCAAACACACTGTCCCCTGCCTCTCTCTCTCCCCCGCCCCTCTGACCACCACCTCCGACCACTACTTCTAGTTCCACCGACGATTGCCACCTTTGGGCTTTGGCCTCCACTCAGCCTCCTTTGCCCTTATATCCTCCTACTCTCTCTCATCTCGATCTCTCTCTCTCATCTCCTAGTCACACCTTCTCTCACCCACTCACTTTCTCATCTCCCTTGTCCCTACCTCTCTCTCTCTCTCTCCCCTCCTCCCTTGGTCCCTCCCCTCCCCTCCCCTCCCCCTCTCTCTTGTCCATCTCTTTCTCTCTCCTCTCTCTCTCTCTCCTCGATGGTTGTGCAAGTTTACACAGAGCTAGGTTGTAAATGGAGCGATACAACATTAATATGAATTTTTTTATTCCAATTCGAATAATTAATTAGATAATTTGTATCCACTTTGAATACAATATTTTTAATATGAAGTAGATATTTTAATCAGATAATTTTCAGATTCCAAGTTGATATGAATATTATCTACTTGAGAAACATAAATCTTAATAAAAAACACCAAGTGATCTAAAAATCAAGAAAACAATCATAAAATTATAAGATTTTAAAAAATATAAATGTCACAAACATTCTCTAAACAAATATTAACATTAGATATATTATATATTTATATATTACATAAGGATCATTAGATTAAGATCTCAAGTTAAAAAACAACTCTAATTTGGAGTGGATCACTAGTTTTCGTATCCACTCAGTTTATTATTAAGATAATATTTATATCTAAATTACTCTGTCGAATATTTATTAAACGAATAATATGTGATTAATTAGATACGAATTTGAATCAAATTTGGATATTATATGAATCCGACTTGCACAGAACATTAGAATCCCATGGACAATTTTTTGGGGGTATTAAATTATTGGGCATGATAGATTGACTATTTTGAATGTTTAATCAAATTGTAAAATTTAGCTTTAGGAGATTTTTCGACAGATTCTATATCCGCCGAAAAACGTTTGTCGATAATACCCAACGGGATTTAATTTCTACTAATGATAGATCAGTGGTATTTTCGACCATTTTAGATATGTCAAAAATTTACATATTTTTTGACAATATTTCTGACGGATTTTGTCCACCAAACTTCCAACGGATTAACGTTTATCGATGAATTTCTAACGACAGAAGACGTCAATTGGAAAAACCACATTTTACTTGTGGTGAACTGTACTATTCTTATCTCCTTTAGCAAATAGAACTATGTGTATTTTCTGCTCGTTTATTCCTTACAAACATTTCTCTGTAGTAAAAGCGAAGTCCTTAATTTTGATGATGTACAAGCAGATTTTGACTGTATTTCTTTTCTATCCCCTTTTTTTCTGAGAGAAACAGTAACTTTGAACTTTAAACCCTAGCATCCAAATAGGGAATATGTATAAATATATATGGAGTATGAGCAAGAATGAAAATATGAATAAGGAATTAGAATGTGTATAATGAATGAGGAATAAAGATTCGAGATTATGAATACAAATAATGACTAAAAGAAGGATAACGAATAATGAATAAAGAATAGAGATAACAAATTATAAAGAATAAGGTTAAAGACTAAAGAATGAGAATAAGGAATGAGGTAAACGGATATGGATTAACAAAGAAAAAATTAATTAGGAGTTCATATAAGAGGGGGTGACTTATTTCCTAGTCATTATCAAAATGTCAGAAGTTACAGAGTCCTTATTTTTTGATGTAGCTTAATTTATAGTTCTAACTTTTGATTTTTCAACATTTATATGTCTTGAGGCTTGAGAGAATATGATTTTCGTCCTTTTGGTGCCGATCTTTTTTCTAAATTATAGTTTTACCCTTTTATCTCTTCATCTCCCCCATAAACTTACAATAAATTTATATATTATTTACAGTAAATCTTCATATCATTTATAATAAGTTTTGATATCACTTATAATAAATCATGATATCACTTACAGTGTATGATTATAAGTTTTTAGACTTACATCACTTACAGTAAATCTACATACTATTTATAGTAAGTTTTGATATAAGTTACAGTATGTATGTATGTATGTATGTATGTAAATAAGTAAGTAACTTACATAGTTACGTAATTATGTAACTATGTACTTACACATTTACATACTTATCTACTACTTCTTTTACATAAGTAAGTACTTACATAGTTACGTAATTATGTAACTACTTACTTGCATACTTATCTACTATTACTCTTACATAACTATGTAACTTACATAGTTACGTAATTATGTAACTACGCACTTGCATATTTACCTACTATTCTTATATACTCTTCTTACCTACTTACCTAATTATATAAGGTAGAAGTAGAATTGGTATTGAAAAAGTGTACATAGGAGGAGTTAATGTTCAGGGATCTAAAAATAAGTCCCTCAAAAAGTAAACATTTTTAGGTTCTAAAAATTCTAATAGGGACCTGAAAATAATATCAAGTTTTTGTCAATGATCTAGAATTAATTCTTCCTTTTTATTAACCCCACTCTCTCTCTCCTCCTCCCCCTTCTTGTTGTTGTGGGTTTGGGCGTCGTCGATTGTCTAGAGAGAGAGAGAGAGAGAGAGAGGTGTGGAAGGGAAGGTGGCGAGCACATAGAGTTGGGGGAGGGGGTGTGTTGGGGTGTCCGATGGGTGTGCAGCAGCCAGTGGGTCGTTGCTATGGGCGATCTTTTGTGCTCAAAGGGAGGGCACTGCGGTCAAGAACCTCGCAGGGGAGAGGGGGTTCCAAATCCATGGTGCTTGGTGGGTGGGGGGTTGGGGGGGGGGGGGGGGGGGGGGGGGGGGGGGACTTCAACCGGGTGTGCTCACGAGGGTTGTGGCTTATGGGAGGTGGCATGTAGGTGGGAGGGGTGGGGTGTACGTGCTCACGGGTGGCAACTTGCACCGCATAGAGGGCGGCCACCGTTGTGGCCAACAACTGAGTAACTGCCACTGGGGTCAACGGAGGGCACTGTCGGGGTGAAGGGGGAGGCTTTGATAGAGGAGCGGGGGAGTGTAGGGAAAGTGGAGAGGTGTTGCTGTAGGGAGAGGCGCACAACCAAGAGGTACTCATCCCGGTGGGTGGATGATGAAGGGGATCCTGGGCCCCAGGCTGGGGGTTTAGTAGTTTTATTAATAAGAGAAAATTATATATATATATATATATCTTTAAAATATTTTATATTTATTTATATACTCTTCAATTCTAATTATTAACTTAAATTTATAACTTATATAATAGAAGAGATACTTTCACTTTTTCGTCTGGTTCACCTAAAGCTCTTTCTGTTTTTAACTTTGAGAAACATCTTAAATACATCATTTTAAATACAACCTTTATCCTTCTCAACGCCAAAGACGCCCTTGATGGTTTTACCTTCACTACGTACATTCTCTTAAACACCACCTTCCTCCTTCTCAATGTGTCCACATTCTTTTTGTCTTCACCACGTACACCTTCTTAAATAAAACCTTCCTCCTTCGGGTGCCGGAGGGCTTCGACTAAGAGCTCTACAAATGTAACGTCATCAACCGCATATTGGACCCCAACCAAGGCCTCCTACATCTCTTTCAAGGACTTGTATGCCGCTACTTCGGTACATGGTCTCCAAGAAGTACACCTACACCATCGACGACAACTGCTTCATTAGATCTACACCTATCATGCCTTCGATTTGTCTTTGTTTGGAGTCCTGACAGGTGCTGGTGGTGGGTGAATCTTGGAATCAGCAAGTGGCTACGGATCGCGGCAAGGACATCAATGCCCTAGCACAGAACATCCAGAACTGTTGTCGCCGTCGACTTTGCACTTTTTCAACACATTGTACGACCCTTATCGAAAAGGCACCAACTTTGTGCGTGGTTACCCATTCAACATGCGGAGGGTGTGCCTGCAACCGTCTCCCATGGCCTCTATCCCTCAATTCGAAGGCCTCGTCTTCGAGGACATCTCCCCAGTGGACGGTTGCCCCCTGCTCTACATCATCACAGACGTCTTCATGCGGTGGATAGTGCACGTCACTAGATAGCTCGGGGTGTTCCATGCCACCTTCATGACCCGCGGCGGGTTCAACATCGCAACCTACTTTGCCATTTGGCTACACCTCTCGTACCTGAACCCCGCCTTCAAGGAGGACGAGTTCGGGGTTCCGGGCTTTCCAGAGACGTTCCTGCTGCCTCGCTCCCAGATGTCGCCGACACTAAACAATGTGCAAGATCGAGACCCCTTGGTCATCTTCTTGCGCGAGCAAATAACCCTTTCTTCTCCTCAGACGTAATGCTCTGCAACACTGCAGAGGTGCTAGAGCCAACGGGAATGACGTTGCTGCGGAAGAACATTGGCGTCCCTCTGTCCTCCATCGAGTCCATACTCCCGCTGAAGACTAGAGCCTCTAGCAGGAGAGCTAGAAAAGTGCTCAGGATTGCACTGGAGGCCTACATCGAATGGTTGGATGTGCCCCCTCCCCGCTCTATCCTCTACGTCTCCTTCGGCTCCTAGAACACTAGAACAGTGTCTCCGCCCAATAGATGGTGCATCTGGTGGCAGACCTAGAGGTGAGTGGGAGGCTCTAGTGGGTCATCCGTCCACCCTTTGGATTTGACTTGAAGGGGTAGTTTCGAGCGGAGTGGCTGTAGGAGAGCTTCGAGGAGCGAGCAAGGATCAGCAGCCAGGGCCTCCTGGTCCGGGACTGGGCGTCGCAGTTGGAGATCCTTGCCCGGGGGTCTGCGTTTCTTAGCAATCACTCCCCACCTCAACATCCCATCTAATTTTGTTTCCAGATCATGGGCGAACAAAAAATATGCATTGTTTAAAAGATGTATATATTTAAATTATGTTATTTATTAAATTATTAACTTATTACATCGTGGGAGAAAAATTCTTTGCAATTTCTTACAGATCTGTTATGGTTGGGAGTTGAACTCTTAACCTTGTACAATATAGTATCCAACCAACTAAGTCACTCCTCGTATATATATATTTATTTTAGATTACAAATTTGGAGGTCATCTCGTTGCTTTATTTGATAGTTTTCTCTATTTTGTTTCCTTCTTGTTTTTCCTCGTAATAGAATGTTGGGGGCAGCAAAGTGTTTTGCCTCTTTTTTTGCTTATATTTTTCTTTAGCCTTTATTATTTACATATTAATTTATTTTGATGTTTTTTTCTGCCATGCGATCTATTTATGAATGTCCATTCATGAACGTCTGAATAAAAAAGAGGCATCTGACAAACACCTAGAAGGCACGCGGAGGGCCTCAAATTGACATTGCCATCCAAATGGGAAATGTTTGACGGGCGTCCGTGGTCGGTTTGGCCAAACGGCAAATGTTGGCGCATAAAAAGTTTATGTATAATTTCTATAATGTTTTTTTTTATGCGGGTCAAAATTTAGAATATGTTCACACATAATACATGCATGCCGCAAAGCCACACGGGGCGGGATTTCCTCGTTATCAAAAAAAATAATAATAATAATACATGCATGCATATGATATATATATTCATATTGGGATAGAGTGAGGATAGAGATGAGTTACTCTCATTCTTCATTTGGTATCATTACTGTAGCAAGGAATAAGAGGGGTCAAGCAAAAATATGATATCTCTAAAAATAGGGTTTAGAGAAAGGATAACTCATTCCATAAGGTCTAGGACTGCAACTGAGTCGAGTTCGGAACCGGAAACATAGATTCTGATTCCGATAATCAAAATATAGTTTCGATTCCGATTCCGTTTCGATTTCGATAATATTACCGGAACCAAAATTTCGATAAGCTAAGGTGCTTACTATGGTTTTACCTTTTGAGTTTATGGATAATTTATCGGATAATCGATATCGATTTCGACTATTTTTTAATTCTGATAACTTATCAGAATATCTGATACCGATTTCGACAAGCTATCGATATCGATTTTTAATTCTGAAACTGATAATTTTTATCGAAATCGGGTCGGAATATCGATATATCGGATTCCGTTTGCAATCCTAATAGTCCCATAGAATGAGTTATACCCACTTCATTATCCTCATTTCACACCCATCGATGCACTTTTTTTGGAGCAATGAATGCCCCCATCCTAGTCGTGACGAAGAAAAGCCTCTTACAAATATAATATGCGAGAGAATTATACAAAAAATATCTTATTTCAAAAAATATTTATGAAAATATGCCCAATTTCAACATATTATCTTATTTTTTAAAATAAATTATTTCTTTATAAAATCCCCAATATGTGATTGTTCATCATAGCTGAAATACTGATATTATCATTTTGTGAAAGTCTTTGTGTAACACCGTGGTCGTTTGGATATGTGTTTATTAGTTCTGGTGTGGTGCTCATGACCAATGTGGGGTCATTGAGCCTTGGTCGCGATCTTCGTGTATTTGTGTGGGTGTTGTGGGGCGCAGGAGGTTTTAGCCCAAACAACTCACAAGTTCACTGGTTGTGAACGTGACGGAGCAGGACGCTGCGTTTTGAATGCGATGGTCAACTACGTCGCGTTCTCCGCACCGCCTTTGTGACACGTGGCATGACGAGTTTTGAGAAGGTGACGGTTAGGTGTGTCGCGTTCTGAAGGCGACTGGAAGCTACGTCGCGTTCTTGTTTCCGATTGGGATAAGTTTTGCCCTCTGGCCAAACAGAGCAGAAAGCTCTGTTCGACCGAGGAGAGGGTTGCTGCGCCAATTTCCGGCGACGTTGGCTTGGAAGCTTGTGTCTTGACGTGGTTCTGGTGCATAGAGGCTGTTCGGAGCGTGGAGAACACTGATCGAGTCTTGTTCTGCGAGTTCTTCTTGTTGGTAGGGACTTTCCTTGTCTTATTTACGTTATTTGATTGATCTAAAGCATGTTTGATATGTATCGATGTGTGGTTGTGTTTTCAATATAGTGTAATTGATTTGTAGAAGCTTGGTGTGCATAGAAATGAGGATATGTGCTGGTTTTTGTGTGAGCACCGCAGTATAGGGCTTCTGTTTGAGAAGACGACGGATCGGGCTGTCACGTTTAGGTTGCGACCACTGGCCCCATTGCGTTCTAGTTTGTGAACGCGGCCTGTCGGGCCGTCGAGTTCTTAACGTGACGGTAGATACTGTCGCGTTCTGGTGTGCGATTGCGGTTTGTCGGGCTGTCGCGTTTTTAACGCGATAGTGGCCCTCGTCGCATTCTTCTGTCCTAAGTAAATTGTTAAGCCATGGGCAATGTGCTATGTGGACCTAGCTCAGATCGTTTAGGGTACTTTAAGTTGTTCTAAGTTGATTATTATTTAGTAAAGCATGTTGAGGTTAATGATTATGTTAATTATGTTAAGCATGTTAAAAAAAGTTATGCGATTCATATGTGTGGTTTATGTGCATAGTGGTGTGTTGCTATGGAGGTCATGAAATGACCAATGACAGACAAGATTATAATATAGTTTATGTCTTTAGCAGTGTGTACTTGCTTGGAGGTCACGTGGTGACCAGTGACAAGCTGATTATGGTTTGTGTATCGTAGTATAAGTTTTATGGTTGTGTTGAGTGATCGGCGTGGTTTGTGTGCTTGCCGAGTTTGGTGGTTCGACGCCTATTCCAGAATGCCTCTCTAGTCTGGTACCCCAGGTTTTGTGTGAGCCAGGCAAGTTAGTGCTCGGAGTTTGTTCCGGTACTATGTGTACCGTTGAGGTTTGTGTCGTCTTCCTGGACACCCTCACTCCTGCGTTTGAGTTGTACGTCCGGCTGAGGGAAAGACGACAGAGGGTAGGGACTTATTTTTGTGGGTGTGCAGTCGTTTGTAGCGCGCTCGTGGTTGGGGGTACGGACACCAGTAGACGTACTGGGCTCCAGCTAGTCTTGCTTTCCAGTGCCTCACTTTAGGAAGCTTAGGCCAGAGTCTTTAAAGGTGTCATGCATGGGCCTACAGTTGTGTGTGGTCTGCAAGTGTGGTGTTGGTTGGTCTCTACTGTTCTTTGGCTTTACTGTATGGTTGTGAAGTGGCAGTTGGACCTTTCGTCCGTGACTGTGAGACTGAGAGGTAGTTCTTGTGCTGTGTTGTCCGGGTTGGATACTGACGTCATAAACCAGTAGTCTGTTCCCGTGTGGTGGCGTCGTTCTTTTCGACTCGTACTTTGCGAGTGGTTATAGTGTGAGAGTGGCGACTCACCGGTTGTGGTTTTATTTGCTGTGGTGTGCCTTGTTGGAGGCACAGTTGTGTTGTGGTTTGTGGTGGTACCTCGTGGTGGTAGGTACCTGCACCCTTTGTGGGTATCCGTTTGTCATGGTACACCGTGTGTTAGCTTTTTTAAGTGTTGAGGTGGATTGGTTTTTGTGGAAGTCGAGTTGAGTGACTATCCATTTGTGGTGTTGTACCCTTGTGTGGGTAGTTCTCCGATGTGTTGGCTATCGTGGGTACTGTGGTGGACTAACCTTTGTGGTTAGCCCCGTTACCTTTTGTTGGTTGTTGACCTGTGTGGCCTTGCATCACTCGTTCATTTTGTGGGGGACTGACTCTTTGTTGTTAGTCACATTACCGTCAGTCAGTGGTTGGTCTATATGGCTTGTGGCGTGGTTCTTTCAGTTGTCGTGGTGGACTGGTGTGTCTACACTAGTCCTGTTGCTTCTTTTATTTTCTGTAAACCGTGGCAATTAGTGTGTTCATATTTAATGCAGTTCTGTTATATTTATTATTAGTACGTTTTACTTCTGTAGTGCTTCAGTTAGCGCTGCCAGTGAGACCCCTAAGGGTTGAGAACTTGGTTCTTTCTTTCAGTTGTTAGTTGTGGTTATTTTTTGGAGGTTCCTGCTGAGCTTGTGACTTGTTGAGACTCACTCCCCTACAGTTCTTTTCAGGGCTTGCCGTGTGTTTGACTTGCAGCGGCGTTGTGACGGACTTGTACCACCAGCAGTTGAGTTGTAGTCGCGTATAGTGTGAGCTTTACTCCCTCGGGGTGTACCCTAAGTAGTTGTACTTTTCTATTAGAGATGTAATAATGTATTGAGACAATGTAAAATTGAGGTAAATGAGTATAGATATATATATACTTTCTTGTATATTATACTCTTGTGGTTGCCTTTTATATTCTCACTGGACACTTGTGTTAAATATCCCTTGCGAGACTCTGGTTTGATTGCAGGAGGCGGACTTAGATATGGAACTTTATTGAGCATAAATATTCAGAGTCTCTGCACTTTGGCATTAACCCAGTTTGGTGTCCCTTCATCTTATCAAACTGGTGTTAAGTCATGCACATTAGATTCAGGCTAATGGTGGCAAAATGGTTCAGAAATGTGTGATAATCCCTTTTCTATCCTCAATTTAACCAAATGAAGAATAAAAATAAAAAAAGGGTTATCCTTACACATACCAAACCTTGAAAGGATAAGGATAAGCATAACTCAAACCTGGTTGAGTTATCCCTATTTCCTCCTTTTACTATCCCGATAACAAATGTGACGGAATACCTCGTCCAAGTCTGTTAAACTGGTAACGTACTTGATCCGAGTCCGTCTCCCGCGAACGGGCCAAAGCCTCGCAAGGGATATCACACCATAGTCCGTGAAAACACAAAGGAACACACTATTTCATATATATATTTCACAAGTTTACATAGCCATATTTCCAAGAAAAAAAAGGAAAGTACAAGAGCCTGGGGCATACCCCGAGGTACAAATGAAGGAAGTAAACAAACTAGCTACACTACACTGTTGGAGCTGCTACTACACTGCTGGAGGTACCGACCCTGCACCGCTACGACACGGCTCCGAACTGGACGACGGTCGAGAAACGTCCTCATCGCCTTCACCTGTGGGGGTAGGGGTGAGCCTCGCTAGTCACTGGCTCAGTAGGAAACTCCCCCAACACCGAGCAAAACCAAAACACAGGTACAAAAGCAGTAACAGTACCAACAATTTATAGAACAACTAAGCAGGATATAAAAGCTGTAAAAGTACTCACCGTCTGCCGACTACGAAAAACAACTGTAATAATTAAACGGAAAACCAGTACAAGTGTACGAGCTAAAGTAGAGTCTGTCAAACACGAGCCACGTGAACTGGTTCGCGACACCAGTAACTAACTCGGACAACACACACAGGTCTACCTCTCAGTCTCGCAGCCACGGACGAAAGGTCCAGCTGCCGCTCCACGTAAAAAGGTCAAGCAACTGTGGAGACCAAATAAACACCACTACCTACGGACCACACGGTCGCAGGCCCATGCCTGACACCTCTGGAGACCCTGGCCTGGGCCCTCTAGAGTGAGGCACTGAAAAAAGACTAGCTGGGGACCAGTGTCGACTACTGGTGTCCGTACCCCCAACTACGAGCGCGCTACAAGTGACTAAAATACAAGTACATGAGTCACTGTCCCACTGTCGTCTTTCCCTCAGTCGGACGTACAACTCAAGCGAAGGAGTGAGGGTGTCCAAGTCAGACGACACAGACCTCGACGGTACAACACAAGTACCGGGACAAAGCCCCGAGCTAATAGCCTGGCTCACAGAGAACCTGGGGCACCCAACTGGAGAGGTAACCACGGTAGGCGTCGTACTACTCGCCACGTACACAAAACCACGTCCACGTCACACAAACCACGTGAAGTCTCGCACAAACCTCGTGCACTGGTAGTTCACCACACATGAACACCACGTAAACACGTAAAGTACTAGCTAACTGCATACCCTGTATTGTAACACCCCGGCCCCCTTGGGCCCTTGGCCTCGTCCTCTGGGTCGCGGCAGGGCGACTGTCGCGACGTGGTTCTGATCGTGAGCAATGTCTGGTTCTGCTTCATAATGCGACATACCCTATGTCGCCTTCTGGTTTGAGGGATTGCGACAGGGGGTGTGTCGCCTTCTTGAAGGCGACATACCCTATGTCGCCTTCCCATCGCGTCGCCCCAGACGCAGTCTGACAGACGTGACAGGCGTCCTTTGTGTCAGTACGGCTCTGGCGGTGTCGGGTGAACGCGACAAGATGGCTGTCGCCTTCACTTTTTCGAATTCCGAGATTTGACCGTTGTCAGTGGGATTGCGACATACACTATGTCGCCTTCTGGTTCCCAATGCGACACAAGGTGTGTCGCCTTCTCAGGATCCGGGCTTAAAACCCGGGCGCCCGAGCTCTTTCCCCTCTCTCGCGTTTTCCTCTCCCCCTTTTCTCCCTCTCGCCCTCTCAGAGCTCCGGTGGTTTTGGGGGTGCCTCCCCCGTGTTGAGGCGGCCGTGCTGAGGAGGGTGTCGCTCCGTTCGTGCAGGGGTCGCGTTCGTGCCGTGCGGCGCGAGGAGGAGACGTTTCTACCTACGAGAAGGCCCCAACGGGTTCGTTCTTCGCGTGGAGGTAGGGACTCTTGATCCTCTCGCCCTAAGCATGATCCCCTCCCCGTCTAGACTGTGTTTCCTGTGTGGTTGGGGTTTGGGGAGTGTGAGTTTCCATGCTCGTGTGAGTGAGGTTTCCTCCGAGCGTAGAATCCATGTTCTTGGGGTATTCGAGGGTGGTTTGTGTGTTTACTAGCTTTCTAGCATGATAAGCATGCTCCCCTCCCTCGCCGTGTAGCGTTTCTCCCGTTTTGGGGAGGTTCCCGGAGAGAGAGCTCCCGGAACCCCCGTCTGGCCTGAAGGCGACATACCCTGTGTCGCCTTCTGACTGGTAATGCGACAGGGGGTATGTCGCCTTCTTGAATGCGACATACCCTATGTCGCCTTCTGGTTTAATGGATTGCGACAGGGGGTGTGTCGCCTTCTTGAAGGCGACATACCCTATGTCGCCTTCTCAGCCAGAGGCAGGTTGTGCTTCCGCCGCTTCCGTTTTCGGTTTACTGTACCCGTGGCACCTGTGCTAGTTTCCTAGTACGGTCTCACACTAGTCGTTCGCCCGGTGCGCGGCACTTGAGGGCTTGTCCCGTACGAGAGGTTGTTACCGTTACCTGGGACCCCCGTCCTCGGGAGCCTGTTGAGGGAGTACTCCGGGCTACGAGTGTGCTCGAGTTGGCAGCCACCAGGCGGACTCTGGAGCTGAGGGGAAAACGGTGGTTAGGACAGTGGCGTGTGAGTCGCTTGCAGAGCTCTCGTGGTTGGTCTGGGACGCCGAGGACAGTTTGGAGTTCTACCCGGCGCAGGCCAGTCAGTCCTTCTTCTCACTGCCTCGCTCCTTACGGCCCCGGAACCGTTTGGAGAGGCCAGGCGTGGGACCGTAGTCCGGCCAGACTACGGCGGTTACTGTTGTTGTACTTGTGTCCTACCTCGCTCTGACGAGACGAGGGTCAGGACCCGGGTCGAGGATAAGACGTCGGTGGACGCACCTGACCATGACTAGTGGTGTTGTTCCCGTAGCTAGTGTTCTTTGTCCAGGCGGAGTTCCCTCCGTCTGTGTTTTACTAGCCGTGTGGTGGTCACGACGAGCAGTCGTACGGAGTTTCCGACCGAGAGTACTTTCCGTACCGTGCTAGCTTTAGCTTCGTTTCCGCACTTCCGTTATAGGTAGAAAGATATAACTGCTGTCTTTCCCTTATTAATAGTTATATATGTTCCTTTTCCTCTGCCTGTTTAGAGCCAGTAGGAGATTGGTAGTCCCTACTGAGCTTCTGTTGTGAAGCTCATCCCTCTGTTTTCCAGGTGAGTCTTCTCAGCAGCGGCAGGGCGCGCGTCGGGCGGAGGAGACGGGGCGGTAGTCGAGGTCCCCGTAGCTAGCAGTGGTTCCCCCTCTCAGTGTACGTCACCCTCGGGGTATGCCCCTAAGGGACTTGTCTCTCCCCTTTCCTTACTTGTACTAGCGTGCGTGTGTTGGGACTGTACTTAGAAGCAGTACGCAGCGGTCTCGCTTTACTTTCTTGTTTCCGCTTGTACGCTTCTAGCTTAGCAGTTGACGTTTATTTCCGTTACATATCCTGTCAGACGTGTGTTATAGCCCTTCCGGGTCCCCCGGATCCGTGGGCGGCGATCGCGAAAATCGGGTCCTCGGCGTGGGCCGAGGGTCGGGTTCTCGGGTCGTTACAGTTGGTATCAGAGCTTGGTCTGACAGGACTTGTAGTGGATTTAAACTGCAACAGTAAGTCCCAACAATAGTACAAGTACACTGCTAGCCGCCCGAGGGGTATTTATAACCTTTGTTAGTTGTGTTGCCGTGTAGGTCATGGCTCCGCGTAGGCGCAGTCAGGCTAGGCAGCTGGTTGAGCAGCAGGATGAGTCCGACATGCCCGCTCAGGGGCAGGTTCAGGAGGAGGTGTCCGTGGAGGAGTCAGTGGCGCAGCCTCAGGGTGCACAGGCAGCAGCAGCAGAGGCAGCGGTGGCAGGTGGGCAGCAGCAGCAGGAGTACCACCCTCAGCCTCAGCAGTATGCAGATTGGTTTCCCATGGCCGAGCAGTTCTTTAGAGCTATGTACCAGGGAGCGTGGCATCCCGGGCAGGCAGCAGCAGGTGGTCAGTTTCCAGTACCTCCCCCAGCCGTACCAGTGCAGCAGGAGGTGGAGCCAGAGGTGGAGCAGCCAGTCCGCCAGCAGCGGTCGGGTACTGGGAGTACCCGGTCCGGTCAGCGGAGGGCAGCGGTGTCGGAGGCGAGGACCGCTCTCCTTGAGAGGTTCCTGCGTCTTCGCCCACCGATGTTTCACGGTGAGTATGATCCAGATAAGGCAGAGAGCTGGACCCATGAGTTGGAGCGCATCTTCGAGACTATGGAGTGCGCTGAGGAGGATCAGGTTCGTTTGGCAGTATACCAGCTCAAGGGAGCAGCCCATGAGTGGTGGAGAGTTCAGAGGCAGACTCACTTCCAGGGGCAGCGGTTGGACCAGATCTCGTGGCAGCGGTTTTCAGAGGTCTTCCACAGCGAGTACTTCCCCGACTACGCTCGACGTGAGAGACGGGACCAGTTCCACGAGTTGGTGCAGGGCGACCTCACAATTTCGCAGTACCACCAGAGGTTTGTCCGGCTGTTGAGGCATGTGCCTCATGTAGCAGGCAGTGAACAGGCTTGTGCAGAGAGGTTTATAGCAGGGCTGAGACCAGACCTGAGGTGGGGTGTGACGGCACACATGTGTACCACCTTGGGAGAGGCCGTGGCGAAGGCCACCGCCTTGGATAGGGAGGCTTGGCAGCCTCAGCAGCAGCAGCAGGGAGGAGCCTCTTCCAGGTCCTCGCCGTACCAGCGTCCAGCAGGCAGCCGCGGTAGTGCGACTTCCTCTTCCTCAGGCTCGGGCAGTTCCGGTAGCTCTGGAATTCGCTCGCAGTTTAGGAAGTTGTCTACTCGCGGGGGTGGACGGAGCCGTCAGCAGAGGCGTCAGTCCAGGTTTGCAGAGCAGTCAGTACAGCAGGGTGCTGAGCAGGGCAGTCAGGAGCCAGTGTGCTACACTTGTGGCTTGCCAGGCCACTTTAGGAGGGATTGCTCTAGGGGGCAAGCTCCGCAGCAGCAGCCGCCAGTGCAGTACGCGCAGCAGCCACCTCAGTACCAGTACCCTCCCCAGCAGCAGGCACCGCGTCAGCAGCAGCAGGGGCAGTACCAGCAGCCAGCTCAGCAGTTCCCGCAGCCGCAGCAGTACCAGCCGTACCAGCAGCAGCAGCAGTTTCCTCGGCACCAGCAGCCGCCGCAGCAGCAGCAGCAGCCCCAGCAGGCGCCGCAGCGTGGGCGTGGTCGTGGTCGCGTGATGGCGCTCACCCGGGAGCAGGCAGAGGCATCGAACCTGGTAATAGGTACTCTACCTATCCTTGGCAGAGCTGCTCGTGTTTTGGTTGATCCCGGTGCTTCTTTGTGTTTTGCTTCCGAGGAGTTTTACGAGTCTCTTGCTTGTCACACGCCCGAGAGGCAGTGTGACGTGATGGTCGATCTCCCGTCCGGTGACTTCATGCGTTCCTTCGGTTACCTGGAGGGTGTGACAGTCGAGGTTGAGGGTCACCAGTTGCCGGCCAGGTTGTACGCGCTGCAGCTTTGCGACTTCGACGTCATCCTGGGCATGGACTGGTTGGAGGCTCACTCAGCCGTGGTTGATTGTCAGAGGAAGATCGTTCGGTTCGAGATACCTGGAGCACCTGTTCTCTGCTTTCGAGGTATCCGGTCTACCCGTCGGCCGTTCATTTCTTTCTGTAAGGCGCGTCGTTTGATCCGTGATGGCTGCGTTGCTTACCTTGCTTCGGTTTGTTCCTTGGAGCCTAGCGGGTCTTCAGTTTTTGATGTGCCAGTTGTTTCTGAGTTTTTGACGTGTTTCCGGAGGATCTACCTGGCTTGCCGCCTGAGCGAGAGGTAGAGTTCTCCATCGAGCTTTTGCCTGGTACGATGCCTTTGTCTAAGGCACCTTACCGGATGGCCCCGGCGGAGCTGCGTGAGTTGAAGCGCCAGCTGCAGGAGTTGCTTGAGTTGGGCTTCATTCGTCCGAGCCGTTCGCCGTGGGGTGCGCCTGTTTTGTTTGTACGGAAGAAGGATGGTAGTCTTCGTCTGTGCATCGATTATCGGCAGTTGAACCAGGTCACTGTGAAGAACAGGTACCCGTTGCCGAGGATTGATGATTTGTTTGATCAGTTGCAATCGGCCCGAGTTTTCTCGAAGATCGACTTAAGATCCGGCTACTACCAGCTGCGGATCAGAGAGTCAGATGTTGGTTTGACGGCTTTCCGTTCCAGGTACGGTCACTTTGAGTTCGTCGTGATGCCGTTTGGGCTGACGAACGCACCTGCAGCATTCATGGATCTATGCATAGGGTGTTCAGTGAGTACCTAGACCGTTTTGTTGTTGTTTTTGTTGATGATATTCTGGTTTACTCGGCTTCTGAAGAGGAGCACGAGGAGCACCTGAGGATCGTGCTGGAGACCCTGCGGAGTCACCGTCTTTACGCCAAGTTCGACAAGTGCGAATTTTGGCTGAGCGAGGTGCACTTCCTCGGGCACGTGATCTCGGGTTCTGGTGTGGCAGTGGACCCTGCCAAGGTGGAGGCCGTGTTGTCGTGGGAGCAGCCCACATCAGTTGCAGAGGTCCGCAGTTTTCTGGGTCTGGCAGGTTATACCGGAGGTTCATTCAGGATTTCGCCAAGATTGCAGCACCGTTGACTCGGTTGACGAGGCAAGACACCAGGTTTGTTTGGTCAGAGGTCTGTGAGCAGAGTTTCTTGGAGCTGAAGGCGAGGTTGACTTCAGCGCCAGTGTTGGTCTTGCCGTCGGGCACCGGTGGGTTCGTGGTTTACACCGATGCGTCGAGGTCAGGTTTGGGTGCCGTGCTGATGCAGCATGGTGGGGTTGTTGCCTATGCTTCTCGGCAGCTCAAGAAGCATGAGGAGAATTACCCCACCCACGACTTGGAGCTGGCAGCAGTGGTGTTCGCTCTCAAGTTGTGGAGGCACTACCTGTATGGCGAGGCTTTTCAGATCTTCACCGATCACCAGAGTTTGCAGTACATCTTCACCCAGAGGGATTTGAACTTGAGACAGCGCCGTTGGATGGAGTACTTGAAGGACTACGACCTAACCCTTTCCTATCATCCAGGAAAGGCTAACGTTGTAGCCGATGCTTTGAGTAGGCGCGTGCGCTTGAGTTCGCTGATGGTCAGAGAGTGGAGGCTGTTCGAGGATCTGTCTCAGGGGTTGTTCGTTCCGTCGAGGACCAGAGACCGTGCAGTGGCTTCCAGTTTGTCAGTTCGGCCATCACTGTTCAGGCAGGTGTTGCAGGCGCAACGAGCAGATGCAGAGTTAGCAGACATTTTGCGGACACCGGACGTTGAGCTCAGCGAAGACAGCGAGGTCAGATTCAGAGGCCGCTTGTACGTTCCAGAGGAGGTTCGTGAGGCAGTGTTGTCAGAGGCTCACAGGTCGAGGTATGTCGTTCATCCCGGCTCCACCAAGATGTACCATTGCTTGAGGAGGTTCTTCTGGTGGCCGGGGATGAAGAGGGGCGTGGCAGAGTTTGTTGCCCGGTGCCTTACCTGTCAACAGGTGAAGGCCGAGCACCAGCGTCCTGGTGGTGAGTTGCAGCCGTTGCCCATTCCTGAGTGGAAGTGGGACGACATCACCATGGACTTTGTGGTTGGTTTGCCCCGTACCCCGCAGAGGCATGATGGTATTTGGGTGATTGTGGATCGTTTGACTAAGGCAGCGCACTTTCTTCCGGTCAGGATGTCGTGGTCAGTGGACAGGTTAGCCAGGCTGTACGTGGACAGAGTTGTTTCGTTGCATGGGGTCCCAGTTTCAGTCGTTTCAGACAGAGATCCGAGGTTCACGTCAGGGTTTTGGCGCAGTCTTCAGAGAGCACTGGGTACAGAGTTGAGGTTCAGCACAGCGTACCACCCGCAGACAGACGGTCAGTCAGAGCGGACCATTCGGACACTGGAGGATATGCTGAGAGCGTGCTGTTTAGACTGGAGCGGCACTTGGGAGTCTCACCTTCCGATGGTAGAGTTCGCATATAACAACAGTTATCACTCGAGCATTGGAATGGCACCATACGAGGCCTTGTACGGTCGCCCGTGCAGGACTCCACTTCACTGGTTCGAGGTTGGTGAGAGGCAGCTTTTGGGGCCAGAGTTAGTGCAGCAGTGTGCAGACACAGTCGGTTTGGTCAGGCAGAGGCTTCGGGCAGCGCAGAGCAGGCAGAAGAGTTATGCGGATGTCCGCAGGAGACCGTTAGAGTTCAGCGTCGGTGACCTGGTCTTCCTGCGGGTCTCGCCGACCAAAGGGGTCATGAGGTTTGGTAAGAAAGGAAAGCTCAGTCCGAGGTACATCGGGCCTTTCCCTATTACCGAGAGGGTCGGCGAGGTAGCTTACAGGCTGAGTCTTCCGGCAGAGCTAGCAGGTGTGCACAGCGTTTTCCACGTTTCGCAGCTCAGGAGGTACGTTGCAGACTCTTCGCACGTGTTGGACTACTCGCAGTTAGAGGTAGCGCCAGATTTGTCAGTGCCAGAGTACCCAGTTAGTGTTGTCGACCGCAGAGTTCAGCAGTTGCGCAGGAAGCAGATTCCGCTGGTTAAGGTCGTTTGGCAGAACCGTGTCGGTGGCGAGGCCACCTGGGAGCGCGAGGATGAGATGCAGGAGCAGTTTCCCTACTTGTTTGATTGAGTGGTATGTTACTTCTCCTTGTACTGCTTTCCGGTTTGAGACCGAGTTGTTTTCATTTCGAGGACGAAATGTCTTAAGGAGGGAGGGTTGTAACACCCCGGCCCCCTTGGGCCCTTGGCCCGTCCTCTGGGTCGCGGCAGGGCGACTGTCGCGACGTGGTTCTGATCGTGAGCAATGTCTGGTTCTGCTTCATAATGCGACATACCCTATGTCGCCTTCTGGTTTGAGGGATTGCGACAGGGGGTGTGTCGCCTTCTTGAAGGCGACATACCCTATGTCGCCTTCCCATCGCGTCGCCCCAGACGCAGTCTGACAGACGTGACAGGCGTCCTTTGTGTCAGTACGGCTCTGGCGGTGTCGGGTGAACGCGACAAGATGGCTGTCGCCTTCACTTTTTCGAATTCCGAGATTTGACCGTTGTCAGTGGGATTGCGACATACACTATGTCGCCTTCTGGTTCCCAATGCGACACAAGGTGTGTCGCCTTCTCAGGATCCGGGCTTAAAACCCGGGCGCCCGAGCTCTTTCCCCTCTCTCGCGTTTTCCTCTCCCCCTTTTCTCCCTCTCGCCCTCTCAGAGCTCCGGTGGTTTTGGGGGTGCCTCCCCCGTGTTGAGGCGGCCGTGCTGAGGAGGGTGTCGCTCCGTTCGTGCAGGGGTCGCGTTCGTGCCGTGCGGCGCGAGGAGGAGACGTTTCTACCTACGAGAAGGCCCCAACGGGTTCGTTCTTCGCGTGGAGGTAGGGACTCTTGATCCTCTCGCCCTAAGCATGATCCCCTCCCCGTCTAGACTGTGTTTCCTGTGTGGTTGGGGTTTGGGGAGTGTGAGTTTCCATGCTCGTGTGAGTGAGGTTTCCTCCGAGCGTAGAATCCATGTTCTTGGGGTATTCGAGGGTGGTTTGTGTGTTTACTAGCTTTCTAGCATGATAAGCATGCTCCCCTCCCTCGCCGTGTAGCGTTTCTCCCGTTTTGGGGAGGTTCCCGGAGAGAGAGCTCCCGGAACCCCCGTCTGGCCTGAAGGCGACATACCCTGTGTCGCCTTCTGACTGGTAATGCGACAGGGGGTATGTCGCCTTCTTGAATGCGACATACCCTATGTCGCCTTCTGGTTTAATGGATTGCGACAGGGGGTGTGTCGCCTTCTTGAAGGCGACATACCCTATGTCGCCTTCTCAGCCAGAGGCAGGTTGTGCTTCCGCCGCTTCCGTTTTCGGTTTACTGTACCCGTGGCACCTGTGCTAGTTTCCTAGTACGGTCTCACACTAGTCGTTCGCCCGGTGCGCGGCACTTGAGGGCTTGTCCCGTACGAGAGGTTGTTACCGTTACCTGGGACCCCCGTCCTCGGGAGCCTGTTGAGGGAGTACTCCGGGCTACGAGTGTGCTCGAGTTGGCAGCCACCAGGCGGACTCTGGAGCTGAGGGGAAAACGGTGGTTAGGACAGTGGCGTGTGAGTCGCTTGCAGAGCTCTCGTGGTTGGTCTGGGACGCCGAGGACAGTTTGGAGTTCTACCCGGCGCAGGCCAGTCAGTCCTTCTTCTCACTGCCTCGCTCCTTACGGCCCCGGAACCGTTTGGAGAGGCCAGGCGTGGGACCGTAGTCCGGCCAGACTACGGCGGTTACTGTTGTTGTACTTGTGTCCTACCTCGCTCTGACGAGACGTGAGGGTCAGGACCCGGGTCGAGGATAAGACGTCGGTGGACGCACCTGACCATGACTAGTGGTGTTGTTCCCGTAGCTAGTGTTCTTTGTCCAGGCGGAGTTCCCTCCGTCTGTGTTTTACTAGCCGTGTGGTGGTCACGACGAGCAGTCGTACGGAGTTTCCGACCGAGAGTACTTTCCGTACCGTGCTAGCTTTAGCTTCGTTTCCGCACTTCCGTTATAGGTAGAAAGATATAACTGCTGTCTTTCCCTTATTAATAGTTATATATGTTCCTTTTCCTCTGCCTGTTTAGAGCCAGTAGGAGATTGGTAGTCCCTACTGAGCTTCTGTTGTGAAGCTCATCCCTCTGTTTTCCAGGTGAGTCTTCTCAGCAGCGGCAGGGCGCGCGTCGGGCGGAGGAGACGGGGCGGTAGTCGAGGTCCCCGTAGCTAGCAGTGGTTCCCCCTCTCAGTGTACGTCACCCTCGGGGTATGCCCCTAAGGGACTTGTCTCTCCCCTTTCCTTACTTGTACTAGCGTGCGTGTGTTGGGACTGTACTTAGAAGCAGTACGCAGTGGTCTCGCTTTACTTTCTTGTTTCCGCTTGTACGCTTCTAGCTTAGCAGTTGACGTTTATTTCCGTTACATATCCTGTCAGACGTGTGTTATAGCCCTTCCGGGTCCCCCGGATCCGTGGGCGGCGATCGCGAAAATCGGGTCCTCGGCGTGGGCCGAGGGTCGGGTTCTCGGGTCGTTACATGTATACTAGTCACAGCAACCACGTGCACTCAGTGCACCACAAATACCAACACACCGCTTATTACCGATAGACATTCTGTGACGGAACGCCTCGGCCAAGCCCGTTAAACCGATAACGTACTTGATCCGAGTCCGCCTCCCGCGAACGGGCCGAAGCCTCGCAAGGGATACCAAACCACAGTCCGTGTAAACACAAAGGAACACACCATTTCATATAAATATTTCACAAGTTTACATAGCCATAATTTCTCAAAAACTAAAAGAAGGTACAAGAGCCTGGGGCATACCCCAAGGTACAACTGAAGAAAGTAAACAAACTAACTACACTACACTGCTGGAGCTGCTACTACACAGCTGGAGGTGCTGAACCTGCACCGCTACGACGCGGCTCTGAACTGGACGACGGTCGGGAAACGTCCTCCTCGCTCTCACCTGTGGGGGTAGGGGTGAGCCTCGCTAGTCACTGGCTCAGTAGGGAACTCCCCCAACACCGAGCAAAACCAAACCACAGATACGAAAGCAATAAACAATACCAACAATTTATAGAATAGCTAAGCAGGATATAAAAGCTGTAAAAGTACTCATCGTCTGCCGACTACAAAAAACAACTGTAATAATTAAACGGCAAACCAGTGCAGGTGTACAAGCTAAAGTAGAGACAGCCAAACACGAGTCACGTGAACTGGTTCGCGACACCAGAAACTGACTCGGACAAGCTATCACAGGTCTACCTCTCAGTCTCGTAGCCACGGACGAAAGGTCCAGCTGCCGCTCGACGTGAAAAAGTCAAGCAACTGTGGAGACCAACTAAACACCACCACCTGCAGACCACACGGTCGCAGGCCCATGCCTGACACCTCTAGAGATCCTGGCCCGGAACTCTCTAGAGTGAGGCACTGGAAAAGGACTAGCTGGGGTCCAGTACGTCTACTGGTGTCCGTACCCTCAACTACGAGCGCGCTACAAGTGACTAAAAACAAACACAAGTGTCACTGTCCCACTGTCATCTTTCCCTCAGCCGGACGTACAACTCAAGCAAAGGAGTGAGGGTCTCCAGGTCAGACGACACAAATCTCGACGGTACAACACAAGTACCGGGACAAAGCCCTGAGCTAACAGCCTGGCTCACAAAGAACCTGGGTCACCCAATTGAAGAGGTAACCACGGTAGGCGTCGTACTACTTGCCATGTACACAAAACCACGTGCACGTCACACACAAACCACGTGAAACGTCACATAAACCTCAAGTAACAACGGTCCACCACACGTGAACCCTACTGGACTCGCGTGAACAACACGCAGCCTCGAAAGTGAGTAACTAACTACATATCCTGTATGCTAAACACAAAAACCGCGTGCACTCAGTGCACCACAGGTGCCTACGCACCACTTATTATCGCTAAGTACCATAAATAATCATTTCAGCTTATACACAAGTTAGCAGCAACATCGACTGCCGCTTATAGGAAGTAGACAGCAATGGATCTAGCCGTCTGTATCCCGGCTGATGAACCTGGCGTCAATCGATGTTGACGCCAAAATCTTCAGCCTCTATCCCTGCAGAAACCCTAAACTGATTCTACAAGTTTTACAATTGTTAAAACAACGGAAAAACATACAGAAATAGTTCCCCTAACATCCATACACTATGATTAAACTATAACTGCATGCTTTACTACTTAAATTCATCAAAACACCCATTGTTCCCACATGGTGCAACTTAACCCGATAATACATTAAACATGCTGATTCGGGTGGTTAAGTCGTGTTTTAATGATCCTACGGAGCTAACAGGGTTCGTTCCCTACCTCAGAACACGCTTAAACCTTCCGAATTCTCCCAATCCACGCCGAACCCTCCACGAGCTCCCACGGGAATCACGCCTCGCACCGGCGTTTCCTCACGCGATTCGACAACGCCACACGTCTTACGATCCTCCAACCACTCTCCTACACCTGTTGGAAGCTTTAGGGATACGGGGGCGTGAAGCTGGGGCAAGGGAGAAAGAGAACTAGGTAGAAAACCTGCTCTCGGGTGACCCTATAACCTGCTGAATACACAGGTTGGCGTCAACCCCTTTGTCGCTTAGAGCAACCGCCACCACAAACGTCCACATCTTATGCCGTTAAGTTCATATCTTAACGTCACTTTACATGGACGCTAACTCACTAAACGTCCATATCTGGCTGTCAATCTGCAACCAACAGCAGTCAATGCTGTTCTGTTTTAAGTTCCAAATCTGCACACTCCACAAACCTGCACCACACTGAACCACACTGGCCTCACAACGGCCGCCACAACCACAACACACATGATCCAAAAGGATCTAAGAAGCACGCGACGTTACACATTCTGTATGGCAATATTTAAATAAACACATGCTGGCGGCAACATCGACTGTCGTCGATATAATATAGACGGTAAGGGATCTGGCCGTCTAGTTCCCAGCTGAAGAACCTAGCGTCAATCGATGTTGACGCCAAGCTCCTCGGCGACCAGTTTTTACAGAAACCCTAGGCCGACTCCACAAGTGTCCTCGGCCCTAAAACTTGCGGGAAAACACGAGGAAACACTTCCTCTAACATGCATGCATTCCAATCAAACCGAAACAACATGTTTCATTCTTCAAATTGCTCAAACCACCCATTTACCCCGCATGGATACCCTTACCCAAAAACACAATTAACATGTAGATCCAGGCGTTCCAGATGCATTATAACGTTCTAAAGGAACTAAAGGGACCATTCCCTACCTCAAGACACGCTTAAACCTCCTAAATCTTCCTGCTTCGCACCAAACTCTCAGCGAGCTCCTACGGCGATTACACCTCGCTCCGGCATTTCCTTGGCCGATTCATCACCACTCACGTTCCACGATCCTCCAACTAGCCTTCTGCAACCATTGGAAGTAGTGGGGAAGCAAAGGACATGAAAACAGGGTGAGGGAGAGGGAGAATGGAGTGAGGAAACTGCCATCGGGTAGACCTATATTCTGCAGGTCGCACAGGTTGGCGTCAACCCTACTGCCGCTTAGAGAACCGTCACAGTCAACGTCCACAAAGCCTACCGTTAAGTTCTTAAATTAACGTCACCTTAGATGGACGTTAAACCAGTCAACGACCACACCTTGGCCGTCAACCCCTAATCAACTACAGCAAGTCCTATCTTGTTTCAAGACCAAAACCTGCTCTAAACCTGGGCACACCACACAACCACACCACACTGGCCTTACAATGGTCACCGCAACCATACACACATGATCCGTAAGGATCCGAAAAGCACGCGACGTTACACCAAACATATGTTCTTTCTCAAATGACTCCCTACTGTCTGATGTCCCCAAAGAGAAAAAATAAGGACCATGTATAGTAAGAAAAAATATACCATAGTTAAAAAAGGAAAGGAATAAATTTTTCTGAGAGGATATTTTTGATAGTATATTTTAAAATAGAGAAACAAATACTGATCTATTTTTTATATTATATTTTAAAATAGAGAAACAAATACTGATTCAGTGCCATTCTTTTCACCGAGTTGCCACTCAAGTGCACTAGTTTTCTTTTATTTTTTAAAAATAAAGATATGATCATAAGTTACATGTCCTTGTAAAGTATAAATATTTACATTTATATTTTTCAACTTTTTGAACAGTTGAATTCACTTGTATAAACACCAATGATTATGGATAGTCTATTTGAAAAATAATCATAATCTATTTTTCAAAAATGAATAAAAAAACTCATTTCCGTATAAGGCTACACTACGGCTAGGAATAGATGGTAAATAATGAAGTAGACAAGATTGCTCCGTTTTGTTTAAGCAAAACCATCAATAAGTAAATGCGTGTAGATGACTTCTACACTATTCTAAAAAATGAGTACTCAACGTGTATTCTTACAAATTTGACCAATCTAATATATATCATAAGTAAAATATATTGTTAAATTCCTTTAAAAAAATATTGAAAATGAAAAGTTATATTTCCTTATTTTTTTTCAAATGTTCTAATAATTATATTACAACTACTGATTTACTACATGCACGTAACACATTTCTTTGACTAGTATTCTTCAAATCGAAAGAAAATATCGTATATATTCTTATCATTTTATTCAAACTATTTAACTCAACCATAGGTAAATTAATAGAGAAAAAAAGACTAATTTGTCTTTTAAAAATTATTTTTAATCATTTTTTCATCTGGAGTCTCTCTCTCACTCGTTTTCCCTCTCTAGAATTATTTTAGTCATATTATATATTTTTTAACGATTTTACTATTTGATAGCGAAATACTTCTTAAATTCTCATGAACAATTAACGTTAGGGATATAATTGATATTTTTTTCGATTTGAAAGATATACAATTTAATTGTTGGAATTAGAGGTATATAGATGAATATGAAAGATGTTAGGGTTATACATATAACATTTCCTATTAATAATTAACAAAGAAATATTTTTATTAAAAATCACACAAGATAGGTTATTTTTTTGCAAAAAGTCTCGAAAGCTTGGCTTTTCTTTAAAGTGACCCCTCGAGTCGGCGACGATGTGAGGGAGAGGAAACTGGTTTGGGGCAAATCCGAGGGGCCCCCTCCGCCGCCACCGCAGAGTCTCGGTGAGGCGCGATGGCGGGGGAGCGGCAAGATGCGGCTAGTGGGGAGGCGTCGGCGTCTATTACGGGGCCTCCAAGGGTGACCTTCCCGGACGCCTTTCGGAACCAGAGAAGCAACATTGCACCGATGAAATTGGAGGTGGAAGAGTCAGCGGAGGCCATGAGCCCCCGCAACATGTGGCAGGCGCGTTTCTTCCCCTTCTCTTCTCACCGTCTTCTTCACTTGTCCGTCGCAACGCTTGTGCCTTCCCTCCATCGATGTCGATTTGTTTTGCGAGCCATCAGTTTGTCTCTGGGTTTATATCACGTAACCCAGAACTAGAAGGGTCTGTTGGAAATTCTTCTTTTTTTTCCTGTCTCCGTGGAAGAACAGCATGGTTATCATTAGTTCGAGAAGAGCTTATCCATCCCCGGAAGTGGCGGTCGCATTAGTCGTTCTTTCTTTTTTGTTTTTATTTCTATCAAATTTTTTTTTTGGTTGGGGGGAGGGGGAGCCGGGAGGATTTGGATGTAGAAGGATAAGTGCATAAACCTCCTCGTGCATTGTTTGGTAGGATGTTCAACCGCAGAATTGAACATGAATTGTATATCCATGGAAACGACATTCCATGTTTTTGTTTTTGCGAATGTTGCGTGAAGAATAGGAGATTTTTAACCCCCCCCCCCCTCCCCACATTAAATTATCTAAATTTTGGGTCATGATGGTGGTCGCCAAATAGAAGATCTTAGTTCGCCTGCCAGTCACCACTTGTTCCTGGGAGATGAGCACCTTGTGTTACATTAGTCGAGTTTCGAAGAGGTGCATTACTTTACTGCATTGCAGATCTTCGCACGACGTTATTAACGAGTAATGGATGCTGGAGGGGGTAGAAGGAAATTTTAAGAAATAAAAAAGGAGACAAGACATCTTTGTTAAATAAGGCTTAGTGACTGTAGAGTCGCTCATTAGTTTGACCTGCGTTGAAGCAGCAGGAAGAAACAAGAACAGGGAGAGGAACAGAGAGGCAGCTGGAAGGAGATGATGAGTCGACAACCACGGCCACCACCCTTCCGTTTATAGAACCTGTGAGTGGTTACAAGAGAGTGTGCTCTCACCATCATCCGTTGAGATTGCGCAGAAGCAATATGCAGTTGTTGTATAGTACGTGAATAATTTCAATGATCATGGAGTAGTACGGAGTCTGTTACGCCACCTGTAACCTGTACATGTGTAAAACTACCCCTCAAGCTGGAGACGGGGGACAACGAACCAATTTGGAGTGAAGCTTCATGAATTGGTCTTCGGGTAGAGTCTTGATAAATATATCAGCTAGCTGTTGAGAAGATGGAAGGTGAGTTTTCTGAAGAAGACCAGATTGTATGCACTCTTGGGCAAAATGGCAATCCAACTTGATGTGTTTCATGAATGCTTGCATGCTATGAAGCTCCAAAGAAAGAGAGGAGTGGTTCTAAAGCTGGATTTCGAGAAGGCATATGACACAATGAATTGGAAGTGTATCCTACAGGTGCTTTTGAAGATGGGTTTTCATCAATCTTGGGTTGTCTGGATTAGGGAGTGTATCTCTTCTACCTCCTTTGCAGTCCTCATCAATGGATAGCCTTCCTCGTTGTTTGCTAGTCAGAGAGGTCTCAAGTAGGGTGACCTTTTGTCCCCACTATTGGATCGAAATGGAGTTGAGATGTCCTAGTGGGGAGTGAATGTGACTTTCTTTTGAGATTTCTCCTAAGACAGTTAGATTTGAAAATCACTCAAAGTGTTGTTAGCGGTTAGTGCAATGTGTGAAATCACTATATGCAAGCGGAAGCAAACACACATAAGAGACAAAAGATTTATCTTGGTTTGAATCTCCTTCCAAATAGAAGTTCTACGTCTAGTCCTCAAACAACTCTTGAGATTTTCTACTAACCACCAAACAAATCTTTATCTTCTTTTAAAGAGGAGCATACACCACTTGTTCCAAATCAAGTCTTCCATTGACTGAGGGGCAATACACCTCCTACACAAGTAAATCCTCTCTTCTACCAAAAGGGCACGCAGAGGGAACAAACCCTCTGCTGATTACAAGTACTGATGTTTACACAACAGGTGCTGCTCAGAGAATGAGTAAGCACAAACAGAAAGAGATCTACAAAGACAAAGATTGGAAGCACTTCTCTTTCTCACTTTAAGTGGATAGGATGAAAGATCTACTGAGGATTGTCCATACAGCTGAAGACTACTTGAAGGCTTGATCATATTTGCCTGCTTCTCTTCGTTGCAAGAGTTCTTGGAGAGTACTTCTATATCTCCTATCTTGTATATGTTGTATTCAAAAAGGCTTTGACTGTTTTATATAGTCTTTAGAGTTTTCAACTATCCGTTTTGAATCTGACCGTTTGAATTTGAAATAGACTGGAAGAGATTTCTTGAGTGTAACGTCTTCAAGCTTCTGTCTGACAATTGGCTTGGTTGCTATTCTAGGATAGCGTAGCCTGTATGCTTCTGTAGATAGTTGCATTTAATACCTGCATATACCATAAATGAGCAAAATCCTCTCTCTTTCTGAGGTTAGAATGGTAACAAATGTGTAGTGTATCACCCCTCCCAGTTGGTTAAGAGGTGTCACACATACAAAAACGTAATATCTTACACATTTCTATTATGGGATGGATCACTGTACTTCATGCAATATATATATATATATATATATATATATATATATATATATATATATATATATATATATCTTATACAACTAGTTGAGAGGAATTCAATTACAAAACTATATA
Organism: Colocasia esculenta; assembly: GCA_014218235.1. Lineage (NCBI taxonomy): Eukaryota > Viridiplantae > Streptophyta > Magnoliopsida > Alismatales > Araceae > Colocasia > Colocasia esculenta. Next base: position 117,160,328 of record CM024766.1, on the reverse strand, counting down.
ACAGTATGGATACATAGTCTGTTCTTTAATTACATGGCCCAAAATTTGCTTCACAAAAGGGAACGCTATCACACCTCAACTGGACCTTCGAACATTGCTAGCCAACATGATCTACATGAGCAGAAGGGGGTTGTCCTTGACGAGAGGGATCATATGAGGATGGTAATCTGGAGACGTAATCAAGACAAAGACATAAGTTCTAAAGAAACCCAGTGGACAAACCAGTCTCCAGACATGTAAACTGCACAAATGGAAGGCACCAGCTTCGGTCTAAAACCCAACCGGAGGTACCCCACCTCCGGTCCATCCTACCCCTACCCATCTCTATAAAAGGGAGGGGGGGGGTTTAACTTGAAGGGAGTCTTTTGCCATCTTTGGGGCTTGGATCCTTTTGAAGCATTGGGGCTTTGGGCTCTCCAAAGGGGGGGGGGCTGCCCTATCTCCAAGTGTAGAAGAGGGGGACTTCTCCATCTCCAAGGGAGGGGTTGCAAAATTGCAGAAAAACCCTTGGAGGGTGTAAAATTGCAGAAAGAACTCATGTTGTCCAGAAGATTGCACAGAAGCCTCCTGACTTGTGGGAAATCACATAAAAGCCCCGGGAAGAGTAAAAAATTGTAGAAATACCTCAGTTTGTGGGGAAAATTACAGAAATGCCCCTGAAGGATTGTAAATCGTAGAAAAGTCCCCGAAGGGTGCAAAATTGCAAGGAGGTCCCTCTAGTGCCCAAAAAATTACAGAAAGATCCCTGAAAGGTGCAAAAATTATAGAACCCTCTATTCAGAGAAAATTTGTAGAAATACCCCTATTGTTGGAAAAATGGTAGAAATACTCTAGTTTAGGGGAAAACTACATGTAAACTCTCACAAAGTTTGAAAATTGCATGGAAGCCCTTGGTCAGTCCAAAAAATGGCACGAAGCCTCTGGCAAGCTCCAAAGGAGATAGTGCTCAAAGCGGGAATGCTGTTGGCACAACTCGGTGCGGTACCTACGTCACTTCTCTAAAGAGGCATGTGCTCTCCTGAGTCGGCTCGGAAAAGTCAGCTAAATGACGAAAATGCCTAAGTATGTCAATAAATGGCGAGGACATCTGAGGAAGTTAATAAATGACCGAAGCACTCAGGAACGCCAATAAATGATAGTAGCACCTAGGAAAGTCAATCAATGACGTAAGTATCTGGGACCGGTTGGAAGAGCCAAGAAATGACAAAAATATTCGAGAAGGCTAGGAAATGACAGAAGCATCTGGGGAAAGTTAGTTAATGACAGAAATATTCGGAACTGCTTGGGAAAGTCAAGAAATGACGGAAAGGACCGGAGGACGTCAGCCGATAGCAGAAGGTAAGAAAAGGCCAAGAAATGCCAGAGGTGCCTGGAAATGTCAAGAAATGGCAAGGAGCTCTTGAACAGTCATGGATATAATGCTGATCAAGTCTCCTCTGGGATTCTTCTTCAAAAGACAACATTGCCAAGTTTTCAATTCTCTGATCGTGGCAGCTGATGCTTGCAGAAATACCCTGACATGAAAAAGTTGCAGAAGTTCCAAGAGGGACAGGGAATTGCAGCAAAACTCTTCAAAGGGTGGAAAACTGTCGAAAAGTCCTTGAAGGGCAAGGAAACTACAGAAAGCTCCTTAAAGGCAAGAAGTTGTAGAAAAGTCCCTTCAAAGGGAGGAAACTGCCCGACTTATGTTGTTTGCACGACTCGGTGGAGTGGTACACACGTCACTTCTCTGAAGCAGCGTGCGCACTCCGGGGCCCGACTTATGATTGGTCATTCCAAGTTTCGAGATTGCCAAGAAATGGCAGGAATCTCTGGAAATGTCAAGAAGTTTCTGTAAAGTCCTAAAAGGTCAAGAAATGACCTAAAAGTTCCAGGAAGTGAAGACCTAACAAGTGTACCCCAAGAAGTCAACAAATGACTGGAAATATTTAGGGGATATCAGAAAATGACAGAAACACCCAAAAAGGGCACAAACTGGCAGAAGCCTGGCAAGACCCCTCAAAGGTCCCGTCACAATCAAATGGTGACGGTGACCATGAAGCAAACACAATGGACTGGCAGTGATCATTTTGGCAATCCAACAGTCTCATTGTGATGAAATCCAAGTCAACGGTTTGATCATGGCTGAAGCAAATTCAGAAGAATCTGATCATGACCAAATAAGTGTTGAAGGCCCGTTTATATAATTGGGACCCCTTTGTATAGGTCTTGAAAGATTGATTGTAATTTAAATTACATGATACAAATATTAAAGTTTTCAATTTTCTTTGCAAGAGTGTGTACCCACAAAGGGCGACCATTAAGGTCAATGTTGTCACAACAAACGGAGAAAAAATGCTTTCTTTGACAGAGAATCAAAGGTGTTCGAGTTCAATTCGATGTAAATTAACATCGACTTTGGTCGGTGGGAAAAGGTCCAGTATACGAAACCTTAATTGTCTGATAAAAATAAATATGCGGAAGAAATACCCTAGATATTGGTGCAACCGTCCAATAATGGACATGTAAATACCCGCATTAAGTGAACCCCAAATTTGTCTGTTGTACAGACTGGCACTCCCGCTAAAACAAAACAAGAAGAAAGAAAAGAAAGAGAAGAGAGAATTTTCCGTGTCTGACAAGTACTCAGGAGTGATTGTCGGTGCTGCTATATTTGCCACCAACTGCCCAAATCTGAAGTTCCCAGGTGCAAAATTGCATGTTCCCTTGTGAACATTGCAGCGAGAAATTTGATAATGCAGTGGATACTCGAAGAGCTTATAATATTGTTCCTTTGTGTGCCCTGCAATATGACAATAAGAGCAGCACCCTTCATTCAATTTATAGCATTGATCCTTGGTGTGTCCAATGACATGGCCGTGAGAGCATCTGTCTTTGGTCTTCAGTTGCCTATCAGGTATTGTCTTCAGTTGCCTATCAGGTATTCTGTTGTGAAAACCAGAATCAGAAATTGCATTTCCAGTCTGTACTCTTGTTTTAGTGAGCATGGCAGAGACTTCTCCAACATCAGTAGAAGTTTGAAGTAAACAATGAGATTCTTCCTGCAGGATAAAAGAGTATGCACAACGGATGGCAATGGTTCCATAAGTAGTATCTGACATCTAGCGTGTGCATAGACATCATTTAACCCCATGAGGAATTGCATAAGCTGTTGACACTGGCATGAAAAGGCTGATCGGCTCATAGTGCACCAATTCATCCCAGTTCCCTGTTAGTGTATTAAAATACTTGGCAATCGAATCATTTCCTTGCTGCAGTGTGGCTATTGACTGCTCAAGGTCGTAGATCCTTGGGCCGTCTTAGGGAGAAAACCTTTCTCTCAAATCATTCCAAAAAATATAGGCCGAATCAGCATAAAGTACTGATGAAACAAGATCCCTATGGATCAAATTCAATAACCATGCCCATGAGCTTCAAATGAGATCTTCAGGACTCGGTTCCTTGATGGAACCATTGACAAAACCAAGCTTCTTCTTGGCAGAAAAGGCGACAGTCATGGCTTGTTGCCATGGGATGTAATTCTCTCTTGTAAGAAGAGTAGATAGGGGACAGTGCACCTGGGTTATCTGAGGAATGCAGAAAAAATGGATTCTCCAAAGCATCCACTGCTATTTCCATTGTTCCAGCACCAGTCAAAGCAGAGTTTGATCCTCTCCTGCTCTGATACCTAGTTGGACCTGTCACCTGTGTGGAAGTAGCAAGAAGAAACAAGGACAGGGAGAAGAACAGAGAAGCAACTGGAAGGAAATGATTAGTCGATGACCTCAACCATAGCCACCGCCCTTCCATTTATAGATCTTGTGAGTGGTTACAAGAGAGTGTGCTCCCACCATCATCCGATGGGATTGTGCAGAAGGAATATGTGGTTGTAGTATAGTACATGAATAATTTCAATGATCATGGAATAGTACATTCTGTTATGCCACCTGTAACCTGCACACTTTAAGATCTTTCAGCGAGGAAATTTTGCATAGACCTTGCTCTATTTATCTGTGTTTGTGTAACTCCAGGTTCAATAGTTATTGCTAGTCAGAAAATCATTTGCAGAGTTAGAATGTCAATCTAATATTTTTATAAAAATCATTAAAGGGTGGTTACTTATTAGTGCATGATGTTCTCTTGGCATAATCCCTAGAGTAAATGTTTGTTCTATTGGTAAAGACATTCAACTGTAGCCTTTGATGATTTTCTTTTGTTGCCAAGAGACTGTCAATTCTCAAATTCTTTCTTTGGATGAGTTATGGACATCCGTATTTCCAATGATCACATTGCAATAGGATAATCTAATAAGACACGTATCATACAATAGGAAGTCAAAAATAAATCTAAAGGTCAAAACTAAGAGACCATAGGACGTCTCTTCAGATGAAAAAACTGTTTTGATTTTTTTCCCCCATGTTCAAGCAACTGCTGAGAAGTTCTAAATAAACCAGCAAATCTTTGATAGATTTTTTTTTAATAAATGGCTTGAAGCTAGCCAATTTATTAATAAAAGAAATTAAATAAAGGTGGCAAAAGCCATATACAACCCGGGTGGCATAAGCCTATCGAGAAGACCATCACAAAAATGGAAAATAGGATAATAGACCAATTAGAATTCCATAGATGCTCAATCGCAGGAGTATGTTCGGCAAAGAACAGCTTGAGGACGAAGGCTTAGGCGCCGGTAGGAACTCTCAACACACCACCATCTTCTATTTCTTTGCTAGACGCCTCAGAATCTAATATTGCTCTAGGCATGAAGGTGTTTTCAGCTTTAGCAAACTCAGCAACCATGGTCTGCTTAGCTGGAACACCAAGTTGAGTAGTTTGAGTTGTAGAGGACTTCAGTGTTGGATCAATAGTAACTGAAATAGTTCTCTGACGCAAAGTGCTAGGAGACCGATCTTGCAGTGCCGGTAAACATATTCTCACTCCTCTTTTATGATTCGGATGTGAAATAGATTTCCTTTGGCCAGAGGATGAGGTTGTTGATTGTGACGGAGAATGGATCATAATTGCAGGGGGCGTTAGACTATGCTCATCAAGATTTTTGCCATTAGTAGAACCTAGTAGAACCCTGTAGTGCATCTTTATATGAAACAAATCTGGGATTACCTGATCCATCAGACTGATAATGAGAACCTTGAGGGATTGAGCCTCCAGATAGCACAATAGGAAGAGTTTCTCCCGCAAGTGAAAATGGGCCTGGAGCTTCCAGAGATGGCTGGTCTTCAACTAGCTTTTTGTTCAGCTGAGAGTTCAAAGTAGGTGGGGCTCCTTCCGACCGACATCCCCATTGGGAGTCTGGTTGACCCCACGAGGACGTGGCGAGAAAACAAAAGGCAAATTCGCAGGACTCCGAAATGAGTCCACCGCGTGTTTGGCGCGATCTACTTTCGAGGCAATCGGAGGGTCCACAGGTTCGCTTGTGATCTCTTCGGGAACCCGAGTTGGTAGGGACGCCACCAGCTTGATGGAAGCATGCAGTGTTCTGCCGGCCGGAGGCCTATCCGCTGCCCTGTGAATTAGGCGTCGCCGTCGCCTCATCCACCGCCAACTCATGCACCGTCGTTGCCTCCGGGGCGTCCAAGAGTTTCTCGTTTGGCATTGCCATCGTTCCTTCACCCACCAGACTTTGCAAGGCTTCAAATCTATTTGAGGTCTCAAGCAGGGCATTGCTTTCATGAATAGAAGCTGGAGGTTTGGGTTGATACTCACGCCTATCTAGGCGCGGAGCAGCCATCGATCTGGGAACATCCATGGCTCTGTAGAGGCACTTTTTGGTTTTTGGCATGTAATTTCTTCTTGCATTCAACTTCTTTATGGCCTAGTTTGTCGCAAAAAGAGCACAAGGTAAGAACGTGATGATAATCTTTGATAGACGAAGAGTTGGTTAGGTGTAACAGTCAACCCGATCTTAATAATATAAATAATAATCTACTTTAAAATGTCATGATCTTGGAACATAGTCGTGGTCTTTAATCTTTAATCATATGAGATCATAATCTTAATTATAGCCCTAAGTTGTGTGCCTATGATGATCATGACTATTTCGTTTTCTTATCTACATTCCAGAGATTGGATTGTATCTGTTTTTGGATTATATTCTCAATTGAACGTCAACTTAGTACTAGTTCTGTACTCGAAGGATATAGTAGTTAGCTCTCCATGTACACCTAGGTTAAGTCTTCATCATCACCATCTGAGTGTTATCCTTTTCTGCCAAAGGTTTCTATCAAGTGTTATATTTGTATTTAAACTTAAGAAGTCCATGTCATTCCTAATGACATTGCACTATCTCATTTTAGACTTTCCCTTAGCTCTTTTATCGACATCTATTAAGATTTAATCACATCTTTTAATCGGCACTGAGTTAGGGTGTCGATACACGTCTCTAAATCATTTAAGTTTATTTTCTCTCATTTTTCTATCGATTGAAGCTATCCCCAAATCCTCACGGAAGCATTCATATCTAATCTTATCTTTCTTAATCTTGCCACACGATCCATCTCAACATCCTCATCTTTTCTACGCACATTTTTTTAATATGTTCATTTCGTACTGCTCAACACTGAGTACCATATAATAAAGTAGGCCTTACTGCCGCTCTATAAAACTTCCCTTTAAGTTTCATTGGTTGTTGGCATTGAAAATTTCCAACCCAAAAAATCCACAAAAACCAAAACCTCAATTTCCTAAAATCCAAAACTCCAAAATACCAAAATTCCTCAAAATCTCCCAAAATTCCAGAAAATATCCAAAATCCCCAAACACTCCACAAAACCCAAAAAAAACCCTCATAAAATCCCAAAAATTTCAAAAATACCAAAATCCTCCAACCCCCCCCCCCCCCCCCCCCCCAATACCAAAAACTTTCCTAAAATCTCGAAATTTCTAAAAAACTCTAAAAATCCCAAAAATAGGCCCAAATACCCCACCTCCGGTTTCACCCTACCTCCGGTTGGCCAAGCCAACCAGAGGTCAGGTATCCGGTAGCCCAAATCGGAGGTACCCCCCCCCCCCCCCCGGTCTCTCTCTCACCCAAACCAGAGGGGGGTACCTCCGGTACCCCCACCAATCGGAGGTGGGTTGCCTCTAGTTGCACTCCCAATCGGAGGTACCCACCTCCGGTCCACCCCAGGTGGCGGTGCCTCTTGTCCCCCCCTCTCTCCAAACCAGAGAAGGGGGGGGGTACCTTCGGTCACCCCTTAAATCAGAGGTACCCACCTCCGGTCCTCCTCTTCCCCCAACTGGAAGGGGTCCCTTCTCCACCCCTCTCACTTCTTTAAAAGGAGGGGGTCCTCCTTTGAAAGAGGCTTTTTGCCCCTCATCTCCAAGGGGGTTTCTCCCCCTCTTTTTCCCTTTCTTGGCCCCTTTGGCCTCCAAGGGGCCTTTTGCCCATCTCCATCGGAGGCACCTCACCTTTGGTCTAAAACTCAACCGGAGGTACCCACCTCCAGGTCCACTCCCAATCAGAGGCCGGTCCAACCCAACCGGAGGCACCCACCTACGGTCCACTCTCAACTGGAGGCACCCACCTCTGGTCCAACCCAATCGAAGGCACTCACCTCCAGTTCAAAAACCCAACCGGAGGTACCCTCCCATTCGAAAATTTATGAAAGATGTAACATTGTAGAAAAGTCCTCGGTCAGGAGGGAAATGGCATGAATGCCCCGGTTGTCCGAAAAATTGCATAGAAGCTCACGACTTGTGAGAAATCACAAAAAGGCCTCAGGAAGAGTAGAAAATTGCAGAAATACTTTCGAGATGGGGAAAATTACAGAAATACCCCAATTTGTGGGGAAAAGTGCAGAAATGCCCCTAAAGGGTTGGAAATCGCAAAAAGGTCATATGGCTCATGCTGTTTGCACGGCTCAGTGGAGCAGGAGTCACGTCACTTCCCTGAAGCGGCGTGCGCTCTTCTGGGCCCGACTTATGGCTGGCCATTCCAAATCTTGGGATCACCAAGAAATGGCAGGAATCCCTAAAAATGTCAAGAAATGGCTGAAAAGCCCTAGGAGGTCAAAAAATGACCGAAAAGCCTCAGGGAACCAAGAAATGACAAGTGTACCCCGAGAAGTCACTAAATGACTGGAAAGACCTCGGGATATCAAGAAATGACAGAAGCACTCAGAAAGGGCACAAATTTGCAGAAGCCTGGCAAGACTCTTTAAAGGTCCCGTCACAATCAAATGGTGATGGTGACCATGAAGCAAGCACCATGAAGCAAGCACAATGGACTAGTAGTGATCGTCTTGGCGATTCAACGGTCTTATTGTGATGAAGTCCAAATCCAACGGTCTGACCTTGGTTGAAGCAAATTCAAGAGAATTGGATCGCGACCAAATGAAGTGTTGAAGACCTGATTATATAATCGGGACTCCTTATATAGATCTTGAAAGATCAATTGTAATTTAAATTACATGTGTACAAATATTAAAGTTTTCAATTTTCTTTGTAAGTGTGTGTACCCACAAAGGGTGACCATTGAGGTCATTGTCATAATAAACAGAGACAAAAGACGTTCTTTGACAGAGAATCAAAGGTGTTCGAGTTCAACTCGATGTAAATTAACATCGACTTCGGTCGATGGGGAAGGGTACAGTACATGAAACCCTAATCGCCTGATAAAAATAAATGCGTGGAATAAATGTTGTCCAGTAAATGGGCATGTGAAATACCCGCACTAAGTGAACCCCAAATTTGTCTGTTGTATAGACTGGCAACGCCCGCAAAAACAAAACAGAAAGAAAAGAAAAGAAAGAAAGAAAAAGAGGGTATTTTTTCCGCATCTGACATTGATATACGACGATCGCAGAGGATTCCTAATACACTTCTTCATTTTAGTTAGCCTGTCTTAATCCTTTGTTTTTCAGCCGTTTCTATGAATATCCATGTTGGAAATATATTTACACGAAGACCCTGTTAAGATGTAAAGATCATGTATATCCTCCACAATACATGGTGCCAAAGTGCCATACCCTTTTTGGTTAAGGTTCTTGCAAAGTAAATGAAGATGCCATCTTCCAAATGGATACAGTTATGGAAATGAGTTGTAAACAATTGCATCACCCTTCTCATCAGTTCTTCATCTTGATTAGGCATTTCAGTAGGACCTAAGGCAAAATTCCCCATCTTATGTTAGCATTAACCTAAGTTTGTTAGAATTATGTAGGGACAAGTGATAGACAGGAGCAGAGGTATCTTTGACACTGTTATGTTTATGGAAGATGTTTATGATTATTCATCCGCTTTCTGAAGTGGATGGTACCACGTATGCTCTCAAGCTAAAAGAGAACTTCCGGCATACAAAAGCATCCCAACGTTTTTGTTATTTTAAGGACTGCTATTTACCCCTTAGGATAAGTTTTCTTTATCTTTGTCACGTGAAGGAGAACTAATACTTTTGGCCTCAACTGTTTTTGGGGAAAGCTTCTGAAGTGAGTCACAAGTTCGTGAGTTATATGAACTTGTGTATGGATACCTATTGATCTTGGGTTAACCCGAATAGAGACTTTTTGCACACACTGGGCGCGGGCTGGTACTGTCTGCTCAGACACAAGCTGCTGTGGCCTGCAATGATGTGACACCTGCGGGTTCCACCTGTAGGTGTCTGCTGGGCAGAAAAATGTTCTCTAATCCAAAAGGCCACAAATCTCTCAAACAGGATGACAGTTAAAAGTCTTCGTGGAGTAATGCCACAGGCCATTTACATATTTTTAATTTAACTGCTGCTTGTCATTAATTTTCTGAAGGATTTTGACCAAGAGTTCTGTTTGGGTTCGCATGTTCAGGTCTATGCTTTTGGAGGTTTCATGGTACTACAGTGGTTATGGGCTAGATGGAAGGAGAGAAAAGACAAAGGATCAGCCTGAGCCGTTGCTTCTGGCGGATTTGAAAGATCTCTCTTTCGTTTCTTGTCCTCCTAAGTGCTTGTTTGCGGAATGGTGCCGTATGTGGCTTGATGTTTACGTTCAGAAAAAGGAAGATTATGTTGAGACTCTTTTCATTTCAAGTACTTTTATGGAAATATCATAATTATCATTCTTCGTTTTGATACTGTAATTGGTTTTTTTAATTTTTTTAAGATGTATTCTATATTATTAATGTAAAAGTTTTTTTTTTAATTGCGTAAACTATCCAATAGAAGGCCAATCGGAATCATCTTCGATTCTTCATCAAGTAATAATATACTCTGTACATATTATTACAGTTAAATTGTTGCTCCATCCGAGAACTTGGGATCCAGTATGAAGGCAAAAGCAAATCAAATCAAATTACTTGCGACTTGGTTTGATTTGATTTGAAATTGTACAATGTGATTTGGTTCCACGATTGGTTAGCACAGATTTTTATGATATTTCAAAGTAGAAATGAACTATGAACACCCTAGATGACCAGACCGACAACAAGAAACGGATTCTCCCACTTCCAACTTCCAGGAGGGATGATTACAGCGCTCTAGAACGCGTCACATTGAATTGTATTTTTTTTTATGTTATCACATATACTTGTATAATAGATTGTACAGTTTATAGTACTGCCTGCATTAAAATTGATTGTGATATAAGCAATTTATACTGCAAGCAAACAGGCCGTTAAGAGTTGTTTCTGGTTTCCTGTTCTACGTGGATATGAAAAACAAAAGCTCGTGAGCATTTGGTGGTTTGTTGCATATATAGAGAAAGGGTTATTGCACTTGCATATTACACTAGGTAACAAGTTCATGTGGTATCTAACAATTGAATTGTTATTTTATCACTCTTCATGTGAGGGAAGTCATATGAATTATTATCTAGTCATATTATAGTTAAAAATATAATATATAAGTGCAATAAATCTTTCTCTGTTACATATTATAACCAGAAGTGGCAGCGGCTGAGGATACGTTTGAACAATTACAAAACCATGAACAATCCAACTTACCATAAAAGATGAAAAACTAAAAGGCGACGTCGTCATCTTGTCACCTCCACATATATAAACGTCTTTCTTTTACAAGCAACAACTGAATTATGAACAAAACCTCAATTTCTACGGTTTTTGCTGCTGCTGTTGTTCCGGAAGGGAAATCCAAAACTTTCTACCTAGGATTTTGTGTCTCCTGCCCTCTGTAGATTCCGGCAGTATAATACAGTACCTGAAGCTGTGATCAGAACGAGTGGACGCTGCGGAACAATTATGTATGTGCTTTGCTCCTCTTACGGTCGCAGAGCCACACAAAAAAAGGTATTTATCACATGCGATGAAAAAGCACAGTATGAAATTTTGGTCGGCGGCCAGGGGTGTCCGGCCGTGGTTCACTCACTAGGAGTTGGGAACGAAGGTTCCAACATATCCAAACCCGATGACGAAGAAAGCAATTGACTGGAGAAATAGGTAGATGAAGTAGTGGTTCTTCCCGAAGGCAACATCGTAGCACGCGCAGAAGAAGAGGAAGGCTCCCACACCCAGTTCCAGAATGTGCAGCCTGTTCGGTCGATGACAAGGGAAGAAGAGCAGCAAGGGATTGATTAGCCGTGAAACAAATTGGTTTCAAGCAGTCTCAGATGGGCATCCATACACATGCTTTTATAATTAGGAAATGAAAGCTGGGCAGTAATTAGTCATGTAGGCAGCTAGCCAGCCATGTATATATAGGCCTAAAAGCTTGGACGTGGCTGAGGAATTAACTAATTATTAAAAAAATAATAGTAATGGTGAGCTGGTTTAAGGAGGGAGGGGGGTTTAAATTATATAACAACGGACAACCTACCTGTCACCTATCCTGAAACGAGGGGCCTTCTTGGGGGCTCTGTTGTTGTTGTTGGCTGCTGCTTTGGCCTTGAGCGCGTCTCCCAGCTTCTCGGTGACCACCCACTCGTTCACCCGCCCGGCCTCCAGCAACCCAATGAAGGTCGCCTTGGTTCTGTGAAGTGACATGACGTTCTCGAACAGGATCCAGAATACCAGCAGATGTATAGACCTGCTAATTATTTTCTTATTAATTAAATATGCATGCATCCGTATCATCAGAATTCAAACATTTTGTTTTTCTTTTTATGCCACAAAGTACAGCACATGCAGCTAGCAGAGTAGGAGAGAGGGAGAGAAAGGTGACTAATTAATTTGACTTTTTGTTGACCGATGCATGTTTTAAATTTTCTGATCAGCGCCGGACCTTGGCGTTCCGACGGCGTTGAGGAGGGTGATGACTGAGGGGATGTAGATGGCGCCCCACTTTGGGATCTCCACCTCCGGCACAAACACGGTGGCTGGAATCACCACGCAGTAAAATATGAAGGTGACGATGTGGGCGACGATCTTCCGAACGAAGAAGAAGCTGTAGATGACATACACCTTCTTCCACAGCGATACTTTCTGCATGCATGCATATATATTAATTGTCTTTCCCAAGTTAATTTAGGTATATATACATAGAGGGAGCTAATTATATGTGCATCGATCCATATCAAGATGGCTAGGGATTAGTCTAATTACTAACCTTGTTCCGCACTATTTCCATCACCATCTTCCTGAAGAGGTTTGCAGGTCCGCATGACCACCGATGCTGCTGATAGCGGTAGGCCTTGTATGTGCTTGGCAATTCATTTTTAACCTGCATATAAATTAAGTACATATATATGTATTATGTCCAGATGGACGTATCATCGCACGAGGATGCGCAAGGCCTTTTCCTTACATAATGATATGGTATGATCTCTATATATATATATATATATATATATATATATATATATATATATATATCTATATATATTTCTATATATATTTGTTCATGCATATAGAGGGGGGGGGGGGTTGGTGGAGATTTTTGAGTAGATGTGTACACGGATCGATTCGGCTCTATTCACCATTGATTTTAATTAAATCGAAATGACCCAACACCTTTAACCGACCGAATCGGATCGATTCGATTTGATTTAAATAAAAAATAACAAAAAATGGGGTTTTGAAGGAGCCGTTGGATTCGGACTCGTGACCTTTTTTAGAGGTCTGTATTTTAACCAACTATATTACAAATGCTGTTGTGAAATTATATATTATTAATTAATTAATTATATATACATGAATTGAAGCCTGAAAGTCTTAAATTAATCGACCAAAGTTTAAACATGGTTATACCTTCAAGTCACCGAGGTAGATGAACTTCCAACCCTTGAGACTGGCACGGACGGCCAAATCCATGTCCTCTACGGTGGTCCTGTCCTTCCACCCTCCCGCCTCATTCAGCGCCGCGATCCTCCACACCCCAGCCGTACCTGCAGCATGAATATTGTTAATTAATTAGCATATATATATGCAATTATTAAGTTATATAATTGTTATTGACGTCGATAACTGATGATCAAGACCATGCATTCATTCATGATTAATATGGGTATTGCAATATTTGTGGGGGTCGATCGGTCGGTTTAATCAACTACGTAGTAAATGTTATATAATATATACATTATTTAATTTTGAAATAATTAAAGGAACTCATATATATTGATGATCAGCTCGGTCGATCGGTACCGTTGAAGCCGAAGAAGGCGTAGGTGGAGGAACCCACTTCCTGCTCCACCGTGAAATGGTAGTCCAGAGACATTTCCTGCATCCTGGTCATCAGGCACTCGTCCGAGTTCACTGCATGCATAATATTGATCAGTACGCAGTTGCAGCGTTTACTAATTAATTAGAAATTAAGCACCACACATACATACATATCATAGATACACTAGATGATTAATAATATTGTCAGGACTCTAGATCCATATATAGCAATTAGCAACCAAATTAAAATGCAGAAAGATGGGAAACTTGGTCATGATTGATAAATCAATATCAGCATATATTAATTTATATAGATAACCTCTGTACGTACGTATAAGAAAGATATAGTGTACTGCATATAATTGTAATAACATATCAGAATGGTGGAGGGCCCAATATTCATTTCTTTTCCTCTCCGACGATCGCCTCTTAATCAAAGGCCTACGTGGAGTGAGTTAATTTTAATCCTGGATACCAGATCCAGATGCAGTGTTATGAATTGGGGTGGTGTTGCTGAGACAGATTGATTAGCATGAGATGTTTTTATTTTTTAAATTTTGACAGGTGATAGAAAGAAGTGAAAGGGAAAAAACAACAAATAAGTGCGTCTTACTGTGTGTGTGAACTGTGAAAGAGGGAGGAAGGATGTCGAGAGAGAGAGAGAGAGATAACCATGCAGCAGCTAATCAATAATTTTCGTATCGTTGTATGAAAAGAGTCCACTCATTCCGTGGTCCTATATATATATATATCTCCCGTCCGTGGTCGTACCGCGGGTAGAGCGGAGTGCGGTGGGGATGTCCACCACCACCACCACGAGACTTCTACCATACCCACTTCCCTCCTCTCCATCCCCTTCCTCCTTTCTAGTGGAAACTAGCAGCAGTAGTAGTAGTCGCCGCCGCACCACATCAAATTAGTGGATTACAGGCTATGTACAACGTATAGTGTGCCTGTGGCGGCTGTCTATAATTAATACAAGTTTCTCGTACACTTGTCCTCATATATCCATATATATATATATATAACTAGTAACTACTAGTTACCAACAAGCCAGCTGTATTTATCATGAGCGCGGCACAGGGACTGTTAAACCAAATCCCACTCATCATCAAAGTATCAGACGCAACCCTCCCTGCGGGGGAAGGAAGAAAGGAATTGAACAATTGCATACATAATTTTAACAATCTTTAATTGTGTTTTCATTTTTGCCACTTTTCTCATGTATCTTGTCAATGTCAACTAATCATTAGTGGTAAAGACAGAGAGGAAGAAGAAGATTGATGTTAGTAACCAATTATTAGAAAGAAAAGGTCATTAACCGAGCCAACTAATTAGGCTACCCAGTCGGAAAACATGATCTAAGGAGTGATACTTCAATATATATACCAGGATATAATTAAGTGTTCCTTTTAAAGTTCACAACCATAATCTAATTATTTTACTTGAAGCAAAGTGAATAAACTGCATAAACAAATTAATGAACAAGTTCAAGAAAAATGACTTTTATTCTAATTTAGATAAAAATAAATTTCAGTCGAATTAGATGATTCATTTATCTAAACATGTCAATCTCCGTCATCCAAGGAAGATTTGGATCCGATCGAGATAGATTAGTTGGCTGACAAATCATTTGTCTTGCCGCCTCTCCCAAGTGATTATCTACCGTCTAACCATTTTGGTCAGCCTAAATTTTATCTGGGGTGGTCAGTATTTATCTAAATTTAGTAAAGGTAAATAAACCAATCATCGATAGTAGATAAATAAATTAATTATGAATAATTTTAGTTATCTATGGATAAAGGTGGCATCTTTAACCCACCCAAGAAAGTGAAATAGTTATCTATAGACAATTATCTATGAACACCAAACAAAAAAGATGGGCAAAAAGGGTTAAGCCGTTGATGAATAATTAACTCTCTCCCTTACCAGAGAGACCTTTAAAAATGACAAAAGGCAAAAAAGAGTAAGGCAATGAAAGGGTAGGGCTTATTTTTTCGACATATATAAACTTTTCAAAGGCGGCATTTGTGAGCCTTAATATAAGACATTCCTAATTTTCAAGGGTGACCATACATAAAGACAAATACATCCTACTCACTATATTTGTACGTGCGTGCGTGTATTTGTGTGGTAAATATATATATATATATATATATATATATAAAGAATATTTACATGAAAAATATTTTTAGACATTTAATTATATAACAATCCTTCTTAAACTCGTATGTTTAATAAACTCTTCTTACACAATAAAAATATCTCCAAATACTATCTGTCATAATGTGTGACTGGAGTGAGACATTCCATTAACGAACCTTGACGTTTAGATATTATTAACAAAAAAGTCCTAAGTAATCTTAATTTTTATAAAAATATTTTTTTAAAAAAATATTCTTTTCAATATATCTCCTATCTTCTCGCTTCTCTCTCTCTCTCTGACTCATATAGGGATGGACGCGAAGACGTGGAAGACGGCGAGGAGATAAAGAGAGATAAAAATAGAAAGAGAGAATATCAATTTGGGTGCGAAGAGATTTTCCCCTTGACTCCAACACGTAAGAGTGAAGAGAGAGAGAGAGAACATGTGTGTGTTAAGTGGTGTTGCATAGAGAGGGAGAAGGGAAGTTGTTATTATATTGAAAAGAATATATGTTTTAAAATGTTTTTTTAATAAATAATTAGAGTTATTTTAAATATAACCTATGGACCTCCGTTGACAGTTCTATTCTATCCGTGCTGTGGCGGTAAGGTCTCTAGCGACATCTTTATTGCGGAAGCGGAGTTTATAAAATAATACATAAGATGAATTATTATATAGTTAGACATCTAAGATGGTTTTCAATGCAAATAACCCATTATAAAAAGCTGAAGCTAGACAGTTAGACAGGTCAGGTTTTTGTTCGAAGTGTGTGTGTGATGTAATATATATATGAGAAAGATTTTCTGTATTTTTACAAGTATAAAAATATTTAGTCATTATACACTTCTCCTTTTTTATCGGTGGGAAGAAAATTACTACATAAATATCTCTTTTTGTTTTCACCAATAAAAAGAGAGAAATATATAGTGACTAAGTATTTTTGCACTTCTGACAGTACAGGAAATCTTTCTCCCTCTATATATATATATATATATATAGCGTCGCCCACCGGGAATCCCAGTGTCCCCCGCACGGCCCCCCAAGGCGCGGAGGGGTTGTTGGACATCCAAGTCTCGCATTCATTGCGGCCACAACAACCGGCGGAAGAGCTGGTAAACCCACGGCGCCCGAGTTTCTTTAGTTTAATTTTGCTATCTTTTTTGTTTGAAAGATTCTTCCAGTCCACCGACTGTCAGCCCGACAAGACCCCTCATGTAAAATAAATACAGAAAGGTGAACACAGAGAGGGAGCCGGAACAGGAACAAGAGGACAAGAGACTTGATATATAGTGGGATTTGTAGTTCGCTAAGGTTGATGACTGCATTGCATATGCAGAGGTAACTAAGGAATTCAAAAGAGGGAAGGAAGATGAGAGGAGGGAGGAAAAGAAGAAAAGAGAGCAACAAAAAGGAAAAAAGAAAAGAAAAGTTGCCCCATCACCGACACTCTGCTCTCTTTCCCCCACGCCCCTTGTGCTCAAGTGACAGCCCATGTGCCTGCCATGCCCGTAGCTGATGCTGCGGCAGCGAGCAGCAGCATGTGTGTGGGTGGGGGCAAATTGAAACAATCGGGGACCGATCGCTTCTTCTTTAGACCCACCCACACCCCCCGGCCAACTCCCTCGTATTAAATTCCCTTTGATCTTTACCCTGGAGCACTATTAATATTCCACTCATTTTACTCCATCGCTGGCCCCACCGATGATGCCAGACCATGTGAAGATTTTAAATCTAATAATATTAGAGGAACACGTCTTTGATCAGACATGGCCAGGCAAAGGAACCTGACGGGGGTGGGGCGTGGCATCTTCATTAATTAATTAAGATGGGATAGAGCTACATATGTAACACTATACCAGCGTTAGATGGTAGCTCTTTAAAGGGCCCCTCCTCCCCAAGAAAGAGAGAAAGATAGAACCAGCCGCGTTCACCAATAAGAATGCAGGCAGACGCACGGGCACGTGTTGGGAGGAAGAGGGGACGCTTCTGTCGGCAGAAGCTGCAAAGCAAATCGGTCGGGGGTGTCAAAGAAATTAAGCATCCTCCATGGCCCATGGTCGACGGAGGAAGAAGTAGTACAAGTGCCAGCTAGATAGACATTTCTTAAGAGAGTTCGCGTTAAAAAATGTATGTGCTGTGCAGTTGCGCTTATATGTTGTGTTTATGTGCATATATACCAGGCCCGGCCCGGTTTGTTTTGTTGATGAACTATCAAACTCTATGGAATTAAACAACAGCGGCGCCAGGCAGCCATGATCATATAGTGGCGTCAGCGCTCGGAAATTAAAAACAATTCACTACTGAATCAAGCATGCAGCAGATGCGTAATGCATGGAAAGGTATGCATGGTAAAAGGGGGGGGGGAGAGAGAGAGAGAGCGAATGGCCTCGATCGCGTTCATGCATGGGTGGGTGATGTTGATGGTGGGGAGAGACAGACAGAGAGAGAGAGGGATCTAGCTAGAGATTTAGTGTACATGTGTGTGTGTGTAGAGGAGGTAGGGAGGGGTTCGCCGGGACACTCACCGAACTTCCAGCGGGCCTGGACGAGGGCGACGTCCGGGTTGAGGGTGAGGAAAGGGATGGTGCGCCAGAGGAAATCGGGTTCGGGCTGGAAGTCGGCGTCGAAGATGACGACGTAGTCGCAGTCCCTGACGTAGCCGCGCTTCATGCCTTCCTTGAGTGCGCCGGCCTTGTAGCCGTTCCTGTTGTCCCGGATCTCGTACTTGATGTTGATGCCCTTGCTCGCCCATCTCTGGCACTCCATCTCCACCAGGTTCTGCACTGGCCCCCAAGTTTTTCTTCATTAATATTTTTCAAACCAAAAACTTCAATCAATTCTGTTCCTCACAGATTGTACGTTGGATTCATTCAATTTTAATATGGAAGGATTCGACGATCCAACGACGGATCGATCAACAGCAACATACGTTGTGGAAATTAAAAGGAACTATACATGTGGAGCTGAGTGGGCACTTAATTTGTAAGGAGAGTGATCATCGACTGACCCGCAAGCGTGGATTACTATACCCAGCCCCCTATTAATTAAACTTGAAAAAAATGAAAGGCGACTTTAGAGAGAATTCGGCAGGGTAAAGAAAGGTACTTGAGGATTTAACTGAGGGGAAAAAAACGATAATAACAGTACTAATAAGAGTTTCAATTAATTAATTCTGTATCTCTGTCTACGGTTGTGCTATACAGAGAGAGAGAGAGAGAGAGAGATCCTCTTGATCACATCGCAAGTGCGTGATGGGTCTGCCATGGAGGCGATGATGAGCGGACCAAACCCCAGGCAAGTATAGAGGAAGCGAACGTGTCAATGCTACTTAATTTTTTTATATATAAAAAAACTAATTATTATTATTAGCTGTTCCTGGCTCCTGGGTTTACATGTGTCAGTCCCACGCGGTGGAAAATTAATCAATGAGGTCAACCTTGTTACGAGAGACAGAGAACAGTAAAAAGGACCACCGAAGAAGAAGGATAACTACCAGTAGAAGATGTTTGTAATTGTATCAAGAATTTTATTTCTCTTTGCCTTCCCAGATGAGACGATAGTATCGCCACTGGTGCTGTACATTACCTTGATAACGGGGTCGGTGGAGTCATCAAGCACTTGAATTATGATGCGATCGGAAGGCCAGGACAGCCCACATGCGGCCCCGATGGAGAGCTGGTACACCTGCAAAATTAACAGGCCGCCCATATGTCCATATTATATATTATGAGCGAGCAAGCAGGCAGCTGCAAGAACAGGAGAGAGAGAGAGACAGAGACAGAGCAAGGCAGGCAAATGGCCACGACCACAACCGGGACATGGAATGGTTATATGCACCGACAACAAATTTTAACAACACATTGTAACTTGGAAGAGGAGCAGATGAGAGAGACGCAGAGACCGACATCCATGGATTAGCATTGCCGACGTAGGTGGGGGGAGATGGATAGTCGCTCACCTCTTTCTCGTTGTACATGGGGATCTGGACGAGGACCATGGGGTAAGCGGAATTGCCCATCTCCACATCGTCCTTGATGGGCTCCCACCTGTATCGCCTCTCCGGCCGCCGGCCAAAGAGCTTGACGAGGACGATGACGACGCCCATATACACACGCTCCACGAACAGCATCAGGGACATGGCCAGGCAGAGCACCAGGGTCACCCGCAGGAGGGGCACGATGACCGGCGCGCGCACCTGCTGCCACACCAGGCCAACCTGCCCGGCCAGGTCATCCCGCGCCCCCTGGAATGCCTCCGGCAGCAGGCTCGTCGACGAGAGGCGATCCATCCTGCTGCACCGCTCCCCCACCGCCCGTCGACGACCCACCCACCGGTCTGGAACTCCACCCCCTCCGCTCTCCCCTCCCCTGTTTATCCCCCCACAGCACCCTGTTCCTGGTTTTTTTTAGATGGCTGGGGGGAGGGAGGGTTGTCTTCTGTTGTTCTTCACCTCCCTTTTTTACGTGTGGCAAAATGGGCTTGGCCAGGGGAAATTTGGCAAAGAGATATGAAGGGACTGGATCAGATTGGATGGACAGCTGGGATTTGATGAGGACACTCTGTAGCTACAGAGGGAGAGGACAAGGGGATTGTTATGGACACCACCCGCCAACGGATCGGACCCCCGTTAGATCTGCATGGGTGGGCTTTCAAAGGCTCCCCTTAATTTCCTTGCGATGGAGGTATCATGCGTCCCCTCTCCCCTTTTTTATTCTTTCCACGCCTTCGCTCTCTCTCCACCCGTATATGTGTGCGCGCGCGCGCCTATGTTTGTTTGTGTATGATGTCTCCACTATATCTTTGCTATATGATTGCAGCAGGGGTTGGCTTGCTGGGGGACTACGCAAAGGGTACAATGCAGTGGAGCTGTAGTGTCGGTAGAATGGCTAGCTGGAAATCCCGAGGGCCCGAGACTCGTCAACAAGAAGCACAAAGGAAATTAATCAGCAAAGACTCGCCTGTCTGCCAGATGGGGCTAAATGGGTTGGGAAGAGGGAGCAGGGAAGGGAATGAGCTCGTCAGATTTCTCAATCACTCACTCACCCGCCGCTGATCTGTTTGCTTTTACTTGCAATTACTAGCAAAGCCAACCCAGGGTGGGAACCGATCGAGCCAATGGTGGCAGTGGTGGGATGAACGCAGGAGGGAGAGAGAGAGAGAGAGAGAGAGAGAGAGGCGAATGAGAGCAAACCAGACTTCCCCTTTGCACGTTCAGCAGCAGAGGAGAAACTGCGAAGACGCAAGGCCAGCAGTCAGCTGAGGATTGGGAATGCAATGCCGAGCCGACGAGGGGAGAGAAGAGGGAGGGGGCAGCTGAGAAAGGAAGAAGAAAGGGCCGGAGTCACTTCTCTTCCCCTTCTTCCTCCTCTGCGTGTGTGCGCACGCGCTGAGTTCGTAGGAGTAGAGGCAGCTTCAGGAAGATTAATATACATGCAGAGTGGGGAGGAGGAGGAGGGGAGGAGCTGGAGCAGGATGGCTACACTTACCTGTTCCACTGGTGCCCACGTAGTAGTAGAAGACAAGCGTATTAGTAAAAAGAAACAGGAAAACAGGGGATGTAGCAATGCATACGCACGAGAAGAACCAACCAGACAGTTCCCGGGCGGCGATGGTGGAGAGATTGGTGGGATGGGATGATGAATGCTAACTTTGGGTGTTTACGCCCGCCCTTTGGGTCCAAGTAGTTGCATAATTATGGCGTTAATCCTGGCGCGTCCCTTGCGCCAAATCTCAAGGCACATCGCCATCATATTTTCAGTATTTGCTGCAGAAATTGAGGTATGGAGTGTCGGTGCGCGTGGGTCTCCACCAGAATTGTTCAAATGTGATAAATACATTTCCATTCAAGTCGTTTGTCAAAAAAAAAAATTTTTCCCACTAAGGACGACAAAAGTTGACTAGGTTTTTAGATAGATGTTTTTACTATTTATCCAGTCGAATAATAAATATTTGTCTTCATTTTTTACTCACATAATTAACAAAATATAAAGGGAAATTACTATTTACTATAGAAAATGAGTACTATGGGGAGATTACTATTTACTAGAAGAGAGAAAGGCTTGACACACACTAATAGTTGTTGTTGCTGGAAAAATCAGCAAGGGTCGTCGGCCGAAGCCGAGCTGAGTGGGCCCCGAGAGATTGTCGGCGTCGCCTGGTCGTCGGTGAAGAGAATCTGACCTGCAAAAGACCCACTGAGACCCCTCGGTGGTCGGGTACTCAGACGATCTAGTCAGTAAGAGTTGTCCAGAGAGAGAATGGAGAGAGTTTTTGTGCTATGAATAGCGTACATTTTCCTTGAGGGTACCTGTGCCTTTTATAAGGGCTTGATCCTTTGGATAGAAAAGGAAGGTGGCGGACGAGCCTCCGTGGGGCAAGGGCGCCATCCAAGGAATTCCGCCAACTGGGTTTCCGAGAATTTCGCCTTGATGGTCACTTGCCTGAAGCGGGTGCGGGCCAGCTGGAGGATCGTGATCCGCGGCATTCACCTGTCTCTTGGGCAAGTGTGAGCTGGCGCCAGCTGGAGACGTCTGGATACCATGCTTGATTTGAATAGGCTCTCGGTAGCGATTAACTAACCCATGATGACGATGCCCGACAACCTAGTCGTCGGCTTGTTGGTATGGCCGATCCTTGATCTCGTCGATCCAACTTGTCGGCTGACGACGACCGGTATCACTAGTCCCCCGGGTTCTTTTCGAGGCGAGCTCTCGGCTCGAAGAGGAACCATTTATTACTCCTAGGAATTTGTACGGGCGTTCGGGGCCGCCTTGCTTCTCGCGCGCCCAAGTCGGGGGAGTTCTGCCACTGTCATAATGAGGGTCGTGGTCTTGTCATAATGATGGTACCACTGGTGACGGTTTGTCAGGTACTTTACTCTGAACCCTGCGCCATGATGACATCGCTTGGTTTCGGGGCGCGCGCTGAGGATCCGGGTGAACGTCTTCCGGCCGTCGGGCTTCCGACACGTGGCAAAATCCTGGATGCGTAGGATTTTTTGGGTCGTCCGATCGTATCAGCGTCAAGGCTTTATAAATAGCTAGGGTTCGATGCGAAACAGACGCTCCTTCACTTCGCGCGCGCGTCTCACGAATCGCTATCCCGACGTCATCCGACAATCCAACGATTGTGCTCGCACGGGGTCATCCGACTGTCTTCGCTTGCTTCCTTCCGAGGTAAACGATGAGCCTTTCTTCTTCCTCCACCTCATCTAAGGCTTCTTCTTCGTCGTCATCCATAAAATCTTTTGACTCCCCTGTTTCGGTCAGCACTCCCGACCCCGTTTCTGAAAACCTTGGGGTAGGATCAGTATCCGTAGAAACCCAGGTTTGGGGGCCCGTCGATGACTCTTTTGTTCTTGAATTAGTCCATGGAACCTATGTCCCTAAAGAACCCTCGGCCCATACTTCCAGTGCTCGTCGTCGGGCGGACAGCGTGATCGAAGCCCGCTGCGAGACCTCTCCCGCTACTTTTAAGTGGTTGCGGAAGCATCCTAGGTTTGTTCTCCCGGCTGACGCTGTCTTGTTTGCCGACAGGGACTTTAGGGCTCACTACGTCATGCACGGGGGGTTCTCGGTTTACACCGAGGCGGTCCGGGCAGGCCTCTGCTTCCCCTTCCACCCCTTTGTCATTTTTCTTCCCCTGGAGCTTGGGGTGGCTCCTTCTCAGTTGGCACCGAACGCCTGGCGCGTAATTGTCGGCTTTCTGTCTTTGTGTTACTCGGCAGGGGTCCCTCCGACCTCGCGCCTTTTCCTCTACCTTTTTTCTATTAAGCCGTTCGGGGACTGGTTCTACTTTGCGGCGAGGAACGGTCGGCATATCCTTGGAAAACTGTCTTCCTCGCTCCACGGTTGGAAGAGGAACTTCGTTTTTGTGTATAGTCCCTCGGGCTGGCCGTTCCCGACCGAGTGGTCGGCCGTCGACGTCCGGTGCAAAGCTTTTGGATCGCCGAGGCTTACTGCATCCGAGCTCTTCGACCTCAAGAGTCTGAAGGAGGTGAAGCCCCCCAATCTGATCGATATCCCCGAGGGGTTGTTTCAACTGATCGACGAGGGCACAAAAGGTTTCCAACCTCGTAGTTGTACTCTTGCTTTGTCTTCGATTTCCCTATCTAACGGACATATGTGCTTGCAGCCATGGCCGACAAGAACGACTTCGTTCCCCCGACGCGAAGGGGGCCGTCGCTCGTTGAGAAGGCCAAGAGCCGGGCTCAATTAAGGGAGAAGAATGTCCTCCGGTAGCAACCTACTCCTGAGGAAATTTGTTAACGGGGTCATCTATGTTGTTCTTACCTCGACACTCATTAGATCTCTGGGCGCTATAGTTGGCTCCAATAGTTCTTCTATCAACAGGGCTGTGGGTGATTCCAGTGCGGACGATGCTATTTTTGAAAGCTCGTCAGCCTGCTCGTTGTCGGACCTCGGTATCTTCACAAGCTCCGCAGAGTCGAATTCAGCCATGAGCCTTAACACCTCGGCTTTGTACGACGCGAGCTTCACCTCTTTTGCCTCGAACGCTTGCGATACCTGGTTAACGACCAATTGGGAATCGCTGTGGACACGAACCTTCTTTGCGCCGAGAGTTATTGCCATCTTCAGCCCTGATACCACCGCTTCGTATTCTGCCACGTTGTTAGATGCTTGGAAACCGAAACGAACCGCGTACCTTAAGTCAACGCCTTCGGGTGAGTGCATGACCACCCCTGCTCCGCTACCCTGGGAGTTTGAGGCTCCGTCGATGAAAACCTCCCACCTTCCGTCGGGTTCTTCTTCCGTAGCTGCTCGGGCAGTGCCCTCGGAAATGAAATCCGCGATGGCTTGGGCTTTGATAGCGACACGGGGCCTGAACTCAATGTCGAATTCTCCGAGCTCTATGACCCACTTGGCCAACCTTCCTGAGGACTCGGGTCGATCGAGAACTTGTCGAATTGGTGTGTCGGTGAGGACGATGACTTTGTGAGATTGAAAATACGGGCGCAATCGTCGTGCGGCCATGATGAGAGCGTATCCGACCTTCTCGAGATCAGGGTAGCGTTGTTCGGCTCCTCGCAGCGCCTTGCTTGTGTAATACACCGGTAGGTGGGCTCGGTTTTCTTCTCGGACGAGGACCGAGCTGACAGAGTAGCTCGTTGCGGACAGATACAACAGCAGCTCTTCTCCCTCCTTCGGCTTGCTCAACGTCGGTACGCTCGCCAGGTGTTCTTTTAGCTCGTCAAAAGCCTTTTGGCAGTCCTCGGTCCACTCGAAGCGGCCCTTCCTTAGCACCTTGAAAAATGGCTTGCACCGTTCTGCTAATCTGGACATAAACCTGCTTAGAGCTGTTACCATGCCATTAAGTCTTTGTACCTCTTTGACTGTTCTCAGAGCCGTCATGCCGGGGATGGCTTTAACTTTGTCGGGGTTGACGTCAATGCCTCGCTGGGAGACAAGATACCCTAGGAATTTTCCTGCTCGGACGCCGAAGACGCACTTCTCTGGGTTCAGCTTCATCCCGTAGAGCTTCAATATTTCGAAAGCTTCGGCTAAATCCCTGACGTGGTCCTCTGCTTGTCGGCTTTTTACCAACATGTCGTCGACGTATATTTCCATGGTCTTGCCGATTTGTTTCTCGAACATTTTGTTGACCAGTCTTTGGTATGTTGCTCCTGCATTCTTTAGTCCGAATGGCATACGAGTAAAACAATACAAACCTCTCTCAATGGTGAAAGATGTTTTTCTTCATCTTCTGGGGCCATTCTTATTTGGTGATAGCCTGAATAGGCGTCGAGGAAGCTTAAGAGCTCATGCCCGGCAGTTGAGTCGACTAGCTGGTCGATCCGGGGCAAGGGGAAGCTGTCCTTTGGGCATGCTTTGTTTAGGTTGGAGAAGTCAACGCACATTCGCCATTTACCGTTTGCTTTTCGCACCAGGACGACGTTGGCGACCCAGTTTGGGTAGAACGAATTCCTTACGGTACCTGCATGCAAATATTTCGTCAGCTGGTTTTCAACCACTTCCTGTCGCTCGGCTGACAAGGGCCTCTTCTTTTGCCGGATAGGTCTGGCCTCGGGATCCACATTCAAGTGATGCTGGATTATGCTTGGGTCTATTCCTGGGAGGTCGTCGTCAAACCAAGCGAATACGTCGCCACTTTGGCCGAGGAATGTGGTGACGACATCTTCCAACTCTTTGAGTTCGGTCCCGATGATTAGGAGTCCGTTTTCGATTTTTATTTGTTTAGTTAGTTCTACTGGCTCGTGTTTTGGGGCGTCATCTACAGCTGGCACGTACTCAGAAATAGCTGGTTCTTTTGCTTTGATGGAGTTGACATAACATAGGTGCGCTTTGGCCTGACTCCCGACAACCTCACCCACACCGCCAGGAGTTGGAAACTTCAATTTCTGGTGGTATGTTGACGGCACCCCCCCCCCCACCCGAGCTTCCCGAGCATTCCACGTCCAAAAATCGCGTTGTAGGCCGACTTGACCTTCACAATTAGGAAGTCGATTTCAACCGTTACATGCCGAGGACGGGTACCCAGCGTTACTTTGAGCCTGATGGACCCCTCGGCGGTGACTGGCGTTCCGCTGAACCCAAACAGAGGTGTGGCGACTGGCTTGAGCTCCGTGCTCAGGTTCGTCATCTTTAGGAAGCAGTCATAGAAAAGGACGTCAGGCGCCGCTCCGTTGTCAACGAGGATGCGATGCACAGTGTATCCGTCGATGTCGGCATGGATGACCAGCGCGTCGTCGTGAGGGAAGCTTAGCCCCACTGCGTCGTCGGCGGAGAAGGTGATCGGCTCCAAGTTTGGTTGGCTGATTCCAAGGACGACGGCTGACGCGTACGCTTTCCTCTTCCTGCCGCTGTCGCTGCCACCCGCTGATCCGCCGGCGAGGACTAGGACGGCGCCTTTCCCCTCGCGCTCGCGATCCCCTTCCTGCTCGCGATCTTTTGGTTTTCCGTTGACGACGTCTTTTCCGATTATCCCTCGGCGTAACATTTCCGATATTTCCATCTTCAAGCTCCTGCACTGGTCTGTTAGGTGACCAAAACCTTTATGGTACTCACAGTATAGGTCGGCCCCCCGCCCTGACGGGGGCCTCGCGATGGGTTCCGGTCGCCTGAACTCCGGTAGCTTCTTAATGATGGGGAGGATCTCTGACGGTGGCCTTCCGAATCGGGGGAGATCCCTGACGCGCCGATATTCGTCGGGTCGTTGGTCAGACACCCGTCGGTTCTTCGAGTCTCGGCGCCTATCTCTGTGCGTTTCCTCCCTTCTCGGCCTTTTCTCGCCCGCCTCCGAGCTCGCGCTTTCCCTCTCCAGCGGCCGCTTCAGCCGCCCAACGGCTCCGAGGGTTGATTCCAGCCTAACGTATTTCTGCATCCGAGAGAGGAGGTCGGAGAGGCTTACCGGTGGTTTTTTGGCGATTGACGCCACAAACGACACGTCAGTGCACACCCTTGTGAGAATGTTGACCGCAGTCCTTAAGTCCAGGTCTACCACTTTCATCACCTCGATCTGAAAGCGCTTCGCGTAGTCTCGAAACATCTCGTTTTCTTTCTGGGACACCAGCCATAGGTCGTCGGTGCACAACGAATGCTGCACCGTGTTGTAGAAGTGGTCGAGGAACCTCTGGGCTAGGTCCGAGAAACAGGAGACCGATCGCGCGGGGAGCGCCTTGAACCATTGTAATGCTGCATCATCAAGAGTGGACATGAAAGCCTTGCATTTCAGAGCGTCAGTCACATTCATCATTTCCAGCTGCCCCTGAAAATGGTCGAGGTGGTGGACTGGATTGGTCGTCCCATTGTAACGTCGGAACTTCGGCAACTGGAACTTCGGTGGAACCAAGGCCGACGTGATTTCTTTCGCAAATGGCGAGGCGGTGAGGAGTGTCGCCACGGACGGGGCGCGGGTGCCGAGCTGCAGAGCTTCTATTTTCCTGTTCATTTCCCGCAGGTCGTCCTTCCACCGCGGGTCGAATGGGGACACGCTGAAGGTGACGGGGGTGGATTCCGCCATGAAGTGATCGGCAAGGTCGGCCTTTGACGCATTCTCGACGGTCGCGACTGGTGTGACGGGGGGAACGTTGTCGGCCTGGTTGACTACCGACGCGGGAGCTCTCACCGTCGCCGGCTGCGCGTCGGCCTTACTTGCCGACAGTGCAGGAGGCGCATGTTGCAGGTTGGGAGTCTCCGCATCATCTGGACCGCCTCGGGCTTGTCCTACCTGGCGGACCGATCCTTCGCCTCGCGCGGGGTGCGCCTGCTGGTTTTGTTCCATCCTCATCAAGATTTGTTGAAGGTTTGCCAGGGTTTGCTCAACGCGGTCGAGCCGCGACAAGGTGGTTGAATCCTGCTCCCCCGCCCCGGATGCTCCTCCAGCTACTTCTTCTGTGACATTAACAAGGTTGACCTCCTCCTCCGACGTGCGAGCTACCGCCTTTCCCTTGGGTGCCATGGGGAGAAGCTTTTTGTATCAATTCCCACAGACGGCGCCAAATGTTGCTGGAAAAATCAGCAAGGGTCGTCGGCCGGAGCCGAGCTGAGTGGGCCCCGAGGGATTGTCGGCGTCGCCTGGTCGTCGGTGGAGAGAATCTGACCTGCAAAAGACCCACCGAGACCCCTCGGTGGTCGGGTACTCAAACGATCTAGTCAGTGAGAGTTGTCCAGAGAGAGAATAGAGAGAGTTTTTGTGCTATGAATAGCGTACCTTTTCCTTGAGGGTACCTGTGCCTTTTATAAGGGCTTGATCCTTTGGACAGAAAAGGAAGGTGGCGGACGAGCCTCCGTGGGGCAAGGGCGCCATCCAGGGAATTCCGCCAACTGGGTTTCCGAGAATTTCGCCTTGATGGTCACCTGCCTGAAGCGGGTGCGGGTCAGCTGGAGGATCGTGATCCACGACATTCACCTATCTCTTGGGCAAGTGTGAGCTGGCGCCAGCTGGAGACGTCTGGATACCATGCTTGATTTGAATAGGCTCTCGGCAGCGATTAACTAACCCATGATGACGATGCCCGACAACCTAGTCGTCGGCTTGTTGGTATGGCCGATCCTTGATCTCGTCGATCCAATTTGTCGGCTGACGACGACCGGTATCAGTTGTAGTGTGCGTACACATCTTTATTTTATTAAGTGTTTAATTATATTGATATAATAGATACTAAATCATAAAATTTGTAAACAAATTTATATTAAAATTTTCTCTTATTATAAAAACGAGTACTACCTCCAAAACGAAACTATCACTAAGAAGAAAAACAAAAGTAGTGCATACGAGTACGACAACAAGGCAACGGCTCATAGCCTCAACAGCCGGCTGTAGTTGCGGTCGTAGAGAAGCCGACAAGAACCCCGTTATGGACGCCCCTCCCATCCCAGCCCAATCAAACCGCCAACTTGTGGTGGTAGTGTATGATAGGAATCCTACTGAGGCGGATGGTTAATTATCTTAATAGTTAAAGCATAGCCATACAGTTACGGATTAATTACATAAATATCTCTGAAAAATTCTCACGTATATCCTTCAGATCTTAATCTCATCAAATCTACCCCTTATTTGATGAAAATATGTGATTTATATCCCTTGAGTTATTTATCCGTTAAAACTAACAAATATTTTGCCAAAACATAGACACAAATGTTAAGTGAAGGGTGAAATGACAAAATTTGCCCATATACTCTCTCTCTCTCTCTCTCTCTCTCTCTCTCTCTCTCTCTCTCTCTCTCTCTCTCTCTCTCTCTCTCTCTCTCTCTCTCTATAGAAGGGAGGAACCTTTTCTAGCTCTATCCCCACCACACACATAGACAGATCTAATTTAGAGTCAGTGGTGTCACGCGATATCACTAAAATTTTAAAATTTTCTTAATATGAGTAAAAAAATATTAAATTAATTTGGTTAATTTTTTTTTTAAAAGAGTGACTCCACTAAATGAAATTATTAGATCCAAATTCCACACACAAACATATTCTCTCTAGATCTCCTTCTCAATTGTGCTCTCTCTTTCTCACTACCAATGTCGAAAGAGGAAACCCCTCTAGGACCCCCTCTATACACCATTGTCCCTTCTCATTCCTCTCTCTCTTTGGGTAGATATCTCTCGTTTTGCATTCTTTTCTTCCAGCTCCCCTTATCTATCTCTATGAATTCTTTTTCCCTCTCACCAAATTCTCTCTTTCTATCTAACTATTTTCTACATGAAGAACCCACCGCAAACCCAACCCCTATCTCTACTGCTCTCTTGGAAGAGGAAACCCTCCACAAACCCTATCTCATGTGAACCCAACACTGAATCTCTCTCTCTCTCTCTCTCTCTCTCTCTCTCTCCCAATGTAGGGATAGAGATGTAGAGGGGGAGGCCCTCTAGTTCGTCCTCCAACCATTGCATCTCTCTCTCTTCCCTTATCTCTCTCTATGTGCCGTCTCTTTCACTCTCTCTCCCCCATGTAGAGACTAGAGTTGTAAACAAGTAGGATACGAATGCAGAAACCATTGTTTCCATTTTCGATTTCAATAAGAATTATCAGAAGATATTGGAATCTGAAATGGAAACAACACTTTCCATTTCCAATTTTTGTTTCTTCAAATTATCGAAAATCATATTAAAAAATTAGATATTATTGAATATGAACGAAAATCAAGGAAAATTGAATTCAGATAAAAACAAATTTGGAATTCATATAATATTGTTTAACATGTATAATATATAATATATAGTATATAGTATATATTATATATACTATCAAACTCAAAAATCGATAATAAGATACAGAATTAAGACTTTCTATTTTCAATTCCGATAGTTTATCATAAATATCTGATTTCGATAATGATTTGATATCGATGGTTGTATCCTCTTGATATCCTATATATTTTTTATTAGAATCAGATTGAAAATTTAAATAATCAAGTACTGTTTGCAACCTTAGTAGAGACATTGTCATTAGAGGGAGGACCCTCCTCTGATACCTTTTCACCGCCACCGCATCTCTATTTCTCTCTCTCCCCCATGCAGAGACATTGTCGCTATAGGAGGAGCCCCCCTTCGACATCCTCTCACCACCATTGTATCTCCCTCACTCATGTTGAGAATCATCAACACAGGTCCCCACCACCGCATCTCTCTTCCTCTCTCCATTCTTTGACAAGTGAATTATCCATGAATAAAAGGGATAAATATTGAGTTAGTAATTACTTGAATTTGGTTGAAGGATATTGGTTAATTTGAGATAATCAAGTTTATCTTTTTTTCCTAGGGGTAACTCTATCCACCTTCAAGTGGTGAGGTAGAAAAGTTACCTCTAAATATATAATTTTTTAATATCATTTTACACATTCCATTATTTTTTTATACACATTCCACTATTTATTTTGTGAAATATGTAAAATTTTTATTTTTTTTATAAAGATAATCGAATTTGGAGAACATGGGTTATCTACTTTGCTCTATTTTTGTCTTGCTACTTTGGTAGCCATTTTGCCCCTGGTTATGTGGGGTCTAAAGGTGTAAATACATGGTTCAAATTGAACTTACTTAATTTGAGATGATGGTTAGGCTAATTAGGCATAGGAAAAAAGGTTATCCAGAGGTAGGATAGGAATCATAGGATAACTCTATCGATCTCACCGGAAGGCCCAAAAGTTGAGGCTACAAGAGGGACACTTTTTTTTCTTGTTTCAAAGCAATTTAAGTTAAAAAACAAGTCCATGCACACAGCTAGTTAAGAAAACCATGAGTTGTTTATTTATTTATCAAAATAGTTTAAAGTAAAGTGAAATAATTTTTAGATTAGTAAATATCTAACTAATCTACTTATAACTTACTTAATCCACAATTAAAGTTATCCATAAAATTAGAGACATCATTGACACCGGAGCGAGAGACCCCCTCTTTGTGCCCCTCCCCCCTCTCCACCGTCACATCTCTCTTCCCGCCAAAGACTTTGTGCACTTTCAAAAATACACAAAGTGCAATCCACATGGACAACTAATCCATGTGACACTATTTTTTTAGGTGTCACATGAGCTACTTACCCATGTGGATGATGTGTTGTTCATATGAATTACACTTTGTGCACTTTTAAAAGTACACAAAATTTTTCTCCTCTCCCTCCCCATGCAAAGGCAATGTCGGCGGAGGGAGAGATCCCCCGCCCCCGCCCCCTCTAGATCATCACCTCTCTCTGCATTCTCTCTTGGCTCGGGAAGAGGAGTTAAAGGTAGAGGGCGGCCCTACTAGCTCCCCAAGTATGGGCATAAATAAATAATGATAAACAATAATATTTAACCAGCCTCATAGAAAGAATTCATGCTAGTGCGGACACACACGATGTATGTATGGTAAAAAGCGTGCTTATTAATCATTGCCCAAAAAGGAAAAGGGGAGACGGAATCTACCTCCTCTTGAGCCCTCGCGAGACGTACAGATCTACCACCACCACGTCTTCCGCTAGATCTTCTTTTTTGGTCTTTTGTCATAAACTGCCATCTCTCTTCTCACTGCCTTTGCCAGCACATGCAGCCGATTGGGAGTTGAGTACTGGAAGCCAATTGATTCCATCGATCACCTGCAGGCACTAATGACCTCGTAGACAACATGTATTAATTATGAAAAACTAAGGTACTACATACATGTGATCAGTGCGCACGCAATGTGTAAATTAAGAATCATCACCACCATATCAATACTAGAATAGACAACATCATTATATATAGACTTTTAAATGAGAAAGCGTTCGGGTCTGGAGTAAAAGGTTCCCAGTCCCTTCTTTTCCATGTTGGATTTTTTCAGCTGACGACTGGGGGTTTATTCTTCTCGTCGACTAGTACCGTTCTGAGAACCCATCGATTCGATATATATATATATATATATACACACTCTACGGGTATATATTGTATTCTATCAGGGACGTATGTCTTCCTGTCTCCGCTGTTCTGAACCATCCTCTTCTGTTTGTGTTTGGGTTGTGAGTGGCCGATCGATGTAAGGTTACTTCCGGGATGCTTCTTCGCTCTTGCCACGATGGTTTTTGCCTTGAAACTTCTCTGCGGACGAGGATAAATCTCTCTTGCTTCATCATGAATCTTGTTTCCTTTGTGGTTGGAGATCGGACCAGGCTTCAGTACTGCAATGTAATTAACTTTATCTCTTGATTGATGATATAGGATTTTTTTTTTTAACATGCATGTAGCCTTCATGCTACCTCTTACTTAATTCGAAAGATAATTATAAATGAAGGTTTGGTAGTTAAACATGGTTTTATGGTATCTTGATTAATAAAAGCCGACTTTTTAACGTTGAGTAGCATGTGCTATGGATGCTCCTCATGTAGGATTTTTTTTCTCTCTCCCCCCCCCCCCCCACACACACAAGTCCCAACAAGTCAATCACTTCGACGTTCGTAAGACCAGTCCCACCAAGCTCTCTCTCTCTCTCTCTCTCTCTCTCTCTCTCTCTCTCTCTCTCTCTCTCTCTACGTACTCCACCTAACTATTTGTCGGCAGCCATGCATCACGTTTGAATTTGATAAACGACACAATATTGTACATGCATGTTTCCCTGCCTCTCGTCCGGAGTCCAAGCGACTAATCAAAGATCTAACATGTGTACTACCTGCATAGGTCACAATCACGCCAACACTACTAAAGCGGTCAACTCGCAACAAAATTGAGGGCCGGGAGAATAAAAAACATAATAGAAATAATATAACAAGGCATCTTTAATTTGTTTTGGGTGTAATTAATTCTCTATTTATGTCCAAGAAGATATATACAGATTTCCCGTGTCTATTCAAAATAGAACGTGACAAATAACCTCTTAATTAGCCGAATGATAAAATTGAAATATCTCCTGTCGACATGAGTCATAAGTACTACCCGCGCTCGGGGGGAAGCACTCCTTCCAACAATAAGAAGGCTAGCTCCATATGTACACATGCTAGCTTTCTCTGCCCGACTTGGGATGCACATGCAGATCATACGCGCGCGCTAATTAGCTAGACAGAGTGTCTTTTTCGCTTCTAACCCACTTTTGCTTCGATATGGAGAGGGCCGTTAAGGTCAGAAATTCCAACCAAAAACGTAAAGTATAAAATTCGTAATCTGAAGATATCAGACTTGATCGATTGACTAAACTATGTAATTTAAACATGAAAATAAAGTTAAATAAGGTTATATATATATATATATGCTGCCTGATAATTTATTTAAAATCGGGTTAAATTGAGTTTTTGATCCCTCCCTCAGGCCAACGGGTCAACCCAAAAGGGTAATTAAGGTTTCCCGTGTGATTGCACTGCTTTAAAGAGTTAGAGATAGACAAATATATATAGTGGGGGTAATCTGCTGTCAATAATTAATGGCTCCCCACACCCAGCCCAGCTCGTACCCGAACCTTATAAGCCAGCTGTCAGGCTTGGAGCTTCGGATTTGGTCTGGTCCGATAATTGGTTGGACTGCATTCATTTTCCAACTTCCAAGTTCTCACTTTGAGGCTACTTAAATTATTTTTTAAATATTTAATAAATAATTCATATATATTTTATAGAATGTAAATATAAAATTTAAAAATGATACACTTCAACACATTTACAACAAAAAATATACTTTAAAAAATGATAAATTTCACGACAAATATTTTTTTACTTACAATTGTACTCGATAAGTCTTCTTATAATTTAAAACAACTCATTACTTACACTTTCAAACAAATATTTTCAATATATCTCAATAGACAATCATTCATCTAATCATCATACATCCGATTTCATAGTTTATTTTTAATATAAATCATTGCTGAAAACACTCTTTTTTAATACACTTGCAGTTGTCACTGGAAGAAGTAATGCTAATTTCACAAGCAAATATACCATTTGATATACAACATGTTTCTTTATCTTCACAAATTTTCTTGCAAGATCATCACGACTTTTAAGTCAAAAAATCTCTCATCTAATGTCACATCAAAGATGCAGTGCAAAACCACTTTAATCAATATAGTGCAAAACCATAACTATTTGTTCTTTGTCAGATTCATCACGAGCCTCATCAACAATTATTACAAATAAATTATCTCCAAATTATCTGATGATTGCAATTGTTGTTTCAATTGTACATACACTTACAAATTTTTTTTGTGTATATGAGTAACAATTATTTAGATATTTTTAGGAGTAATGTGAAACACAACATTATTTATAGATTCTCTATGATCGGCAAGAAATTTCAAAAGTTCAAGAAAGTTTTCTTTATTATGTGAATCTTCAGATTCATTATGTCTACGAAATACTAGTCCTTGATACAATTTTTTTTTATGCAATTTATTGAAACTTTTAGCTAACTTGGTCTTATTGCTTTGAAAAAATCATTTAACTATTTTATTTTTGTCTCATCAAATTCTCACATTTTCTTACAACCACATTATGTGAGTTATTAGGACTACAATAAGAACATATAATCTATCTTTTTTATTCCAAACTGAAAAATCTCCACTAACAAATGAATCACTATCTAATTATTTTTCATGATCAAATTTAAATAAATAACAAGGCAAACAATATTTTTGCTATGCTATATTTTAACCAATTTACATGCTCATCAAACAACGCAAAAATAAATCCCGCTAAACGTGTCGTTGCGATCTATTAGATGATGATTCAATAGATTGCGACGAAGATATATACGACGGGGCTATATCAACAAGACTTGCCGGGTCCTAATATGTATAACTATATATATATACGTACTGCTGCCCGCAGATTGCTGTGCCGAGAAACGGCACGATTAGCGGGATTGATGCGCCTAATATATACCAAAGTTTGTGTCGTGGCATCATGTGATGTGGGGCTTGGCCGGCAGGCAGCTGCCTTGATTAATTCGTCACTACAATTGTGTAGTACACGTCGCCAAAATAGACATGTCGATTGATCCTTCACTGGCCATCCAACGCTCCTACCTTTACTATTCGTGTCTTCCTCTTTTTCTTTCGATGCTTGTTTCCGGGCGCACCTGTCTAATAATATTAATTATTAAATAGTATATACTCCGCAAAAAAAAAAAAAATCCGGAAAGGAAAGCACCTCTCCTGCCTGATGAGCCATCCAAGCAAAATGAATGGCTAAGTTCTACGTCATCGTAAAAACAGCGTGGAAGCAGACACCCTATTTGCGGGACGAACCAATTAAACACCATCTCAGATATAATATCCGTGTTACTTATATGTGTGTTTATATAACCATGGTGATGGCCGATGGGGCGACCGACTACATATATAGGAAAAAGAATTGCACAGTGCCAAGTATAAGAAAGGTGGGCCCCACCTGTCTTGTATATGACGCTCTGGTGTTTGTTGCCAGCAATTCTCTATAAGAAATGGTTCAACTTAAAGAAGGGTAGCTTTTCCCGGGTGGGCGTGTTAATTAGAAAACTTTAAAGAGGCTAACCAATAGAATCCGCCGCACCCTCTATCTCACTAGCTCGAAAATGGGAGATAGTAGCGTTAGAACACTGCCCCTTTATTAATGTGTAACAAATCTAGCGCCCCACCCCCACGTATATATATATATAGGGCCAATTTGACAAGAGGTTAGTTTACCCATGGGTAAATTACCCGTGGGTGGGCTAACCCACTTTTTTATAGAAAATCACTTTGAATTGTTGGTTAAATTACCCATGGTTAATTTTTCTTTTTTTTAGTCAACTATGTACTTTGACTCTATTTATCTTTATTAAGAGAATGTAAAAAATTATAATTTTAAGAGATATATAATAAATTTTATTTACAATTTAATGATAATTTTTAAAAAAATTTTGAAAAAAAAAAAAAAGTTACCCCCTCTACCCCACCTTTTGAGGAGGGGTAGAGTTACCCACAAAAAATGGGGGTAACCAGAGGTACCCCTGGTTACCCCCACCCACCCCACCCAAACTAAAAAGTGACTTTAACCAAGGGTACCCCTGGTTTAACCAGGGGTACCCCTCCTATCAAACTGGCCCATAGAGACAACAGACGCCCACGCGGTCGCGTTCGATGCACTCGAGCAAATTAACATGCACACGACACAGGCGAGACGCCAGATAAGATGTAGTTGCTCCGACCGGCCGCCGCTCTGATCACCCCACATTGGGTGCGTGCGTGTAGTTCGTATATAGTGATCAAGACAACAGCTAGCCGCTCCTCCCATGCAGCACATATATATGCACTATTTTGCACTTAAAACCCAACACGTACGTCCACACTGTTGTACTTGCTGATGAATTCATTAATGATTAATTAAGACTTGTTTGATAATTTTTTAAACGATGATAAGGGGTATTTAATTAATTATCAGCTCTGATAAAGTTGAAATTAATTAATTTGATAAGATAAGGGTATTGTATTCATTTATAAGTGGATTCAACGATATATTGTTAACCGCCGTCAAATTTATGATGGGATGAATGATCATCTAGTTAATTTATTTGGAGTTATCAGGGTTTACTACCCTACTTTTTGTGTCAAAACACATAAGTTATATATGAACTCCTGTTAAGTCATATGTAGTTAATTATCTTATTAAAATTAACTTACGGACCGATTTTCTTAAGGAAGCATGCATGCACGCATATATGCTCATCCACTAGATCTCTGCAACCCGGCCAGCCACCAAAACCACCCCACCTGATCACCAGAAAAGGGGGGGGGGGGGGACCCCCAAATTAATTAACCTCCCACATTCCACAAACTAACCTAATTAGTCCCCGAACGAACTCAAAACCCCCCATGGGGATGGATAGCTTCTTCGCGATCTCCATCGCGATATATATAATTCCATGCATGGTACATATATATATATATATATACTGAAGCTAGCTGTCCGAGCTGTTTCGTCGATCGACTCAGCGGCATTTGATCATGTGGCCTGAATTTGACGAGTAGCAGCAAGTAGGCCGGGGAGATCTAGATGCCAAACTAACTAATTAAAGTAGTACTCCCCCGCGCTCCATCCACGTATATATGCATGTAATTAGATTTGTATATATGCTAGCTCTTAATTTGGCGTCGTCGCGCACTAGACTAGCTATACCTCGCAGCACGCGACTGACGGACAGATTTAAGGAAGAAATTAATCCTCGCCCACAACATTATTTTAAGAGTGCACATATGTCGTGGTCTACTGCATGCTGGCCTGTGTACTCGCGACGACCAACTCGATCCGTCTCGCCCATAAATATGACCAATCCGATCGACCATGCATACATATGCATGTTGCCTTGCTTTTTCTGGTGCTACACATATATATATGTTGCCAGATCCTATATGCAATATGCGTGCGTACGTACTGATCCGTGATCAGTGAAGTGGGGATCAGGGAGTTGCATGCATTAACCAGCAGCCTGCAGGATTTCCGGCCGCATATATATATATATATATGTCAACACATAACTTTAATTAAACCTTCGGTCTTTTGCCATACGCAAATATATATTAGTACTAACTTCCTTGACATGCACAATCGATCCCTGAAGACAACATTGTGTCTCAATCATTGATTTACTATATATTATGTGGAACAATTTTAATTTGCGATGCCTTCGGAAATTAAAGTCCCAATGAATTGAAGGGGGATGAGAGGAGTATCTTAATTAAAAGTATGTATATACATATATATATATATTAGATGAGTATATATGTGTATATATAGAATCATCAGCCGTCGAATATAACAGGCTATATCAGTGGCGGATCCTGAACATTAGTTCAATGGGGTCACTTGAGTCTAGGGAGGTCACCTTTAAATTCAGTGGGGATACTTTACATAAAATTTTAACCTATATAAATAAAAAAAATCTTTTAAAACTCCTCTAAGACTCTCCTTCCAAGTCAGTAGAGTCACGTGACCCCACTGACTTGTAGGAGGATCCGCCACTGGACTATGCCCACCAGAATATATACATATATATCCTTGGGGATTAATTAGTTAAGTTGATCATGAATGATCAATTAACTGAGACGTTCGTGACCTATATATATACATGTGCATGGTTTATATATATATATATATATATATATATATATATATATATATATATATATATATATATAGTAACTTGACGGCCGGTCAAGCATACAAATTAAGCGCGGATACTCGCCTAAGATTCTGGTCAAATAAAACAAAACACACTCAGAGTGAGACGCGGGCTGCGTGCCACCAAGATGCACACCTCCAACATGGTTCATGATGGGATGGCCATGGATGGTGCAATGAATCCCCTACCACCCAACTCCATTTCTCCTTCCCTCATGGTCATGGACTACGTACTCTCTAGCGTGCCCCAATGTCCTCCTCACTATCTCCTCATCCTTTTCTTCTAAAAGACGTTCCCTTTTTCCTTCCCTCGGAAGATTTGTTCTCCCAAGTACTTCTAAAGTACTTTAGACTACTTTCTTTTTTTTTTTGGACATTAAAATAGGTTTCTTTAGACTACTTTCCCACTATATACTTTTTATCCTATCTTTCATGTTTTTCTTTCGGCTCCCAAATTTTAGTATTAAGTCAAAAGTATTTCCTTCTCCTCGATTTTGTTAGTAGCTAGACTTTTTGAGCCTCCAACTTTGTGTTCCACCCCAATCTCCACTACAATTTCTCGTCGAACTCAACTACTATCTTTCCTACCTCACTTCTCCACCGGTCTTCACCCTTTAAATAGAGTCGCATATCTTGTATATTTAATCGCGGTGGGCCTGGTCCACAAACTCATACTTGGGCCCAGATCTGAGACCCGATCTAACACTATAACAGAAGAAGAAGAAGAAGGAATTAATTTGGACCCATACGATTAGGGGAGCTTTACTCCCAAACACAGTAATCTCCAACATGAAGTCCCCAATCACATACATTGATAGGTGTGCCATTGTTCAATCACTAGACACGTGTCACATTAATCATTCTATCTCCCCCCATCTTTCTCCACCAATCAAGTATACATTGACTTGAATATCAGATAGTTTTTCTCGAAAGTTATCTTTTAAACTCCAATTCCTTTGCAAGTAGATCTCAGTTGGAGACTTATTGTGGTGGCTATTTCTAGCCACCTACACGCGCAAGGCCCATCATGGCCCATCGCAATCCTGCGGTCAAACGTGGCCCTACCTCAGGGTGCCACGTCCCTTCAAGAGCAACTTCAAGGTCCCGAGGACGATCCCCGTATTAGGGTACCAGCGGGTCCCAAGGGCCGTCTCCGGACACCTATAGCATGTTCGGCCCAGGGCCCCCTTTACCAAGCAGGCACTGCTCGGTGTACGTCGCGGCCTCCTCAACACAAGCAATGCTTCCGTACATCAAACATCCAGCAACGAGTCTGGTCGCCAAGCAGTGGGTCTCATCTACCGAACAGGGCACCTGCTCGGTGCCTCTGACCAGAAGAATTTAAGCAGCCCCCCGTCTTCTTGTGATGGTTATAACAGCTGCGTTGCCCACTCTCCACGATCAAGGGGTGCGTTAACTGCAGAGCCCCCTCAACGGGTAACTTCTCGCCAAGGGCGCGAACTGGTGCTCCCCATCCGGCGCCCCTTGAGGATGTTCAAATCCCACTCTCTTATGACCTTCGCCTATAAAAGGCCCAGGCAACGACCATGCAAACGTACGCATTCTCATGCGCATGAAGCCACATACTTCACTGAGCCTTCCTTCCTTAAGCCTTTTTACAGTCCACTGACTTAGGCATTGGAGGGTTCTCCCCGATTCTCCAACCGGGCCCCCTGATCCTTTTCTGGTATCTGCAGGCTTCTTTCTGCTACCGACGACCGTCTTCCTCACCTTCTTCAGTGGAGGCCCGTTTGGCTCATGCCCAAACAGGAAACGACCACCACATTTGGCGCCGTCTGTGGGAACGACGACAGCCATGGCTCGCGGACGATCCTCATACCAGAATGTTGGGAGCCGAATGACGAAGTCCCGTCAATCTAGGGCTGACTCTCGTCAGTGGGTTCCCCCTGTCGATGTCTGTCGTTGCCGTGCCTGCAACCGCCCTGGAGGTAGCAGAACTCCGGCAGCAAATGCAGAACTTGACGGGGATCTGCTTGGGGCTTCAGGCCCAAATGACCAGGCAGCCGGCCCCCGGTAGCCTCCTCACCGCAGGAGCGTCAAGCGGAGTCATCCCACCAACGCTCTCGCTCCCCTCCTGTGCCGCTGGAACAACAAAAGGACTCGCCGCGACGATCGTGTCGGGCCCCATCTGAGAGGTGCACTCTGGAGCATCGCGGCCGCTCACCATGTCACTCCGCTACGGCTCCACCCCCCGCGCATTCCGTCGTGGCCGCCAATTCCCATAGGTCCAGACGTGAGGGATCGGTCCACTCTAATCAGGAGTTGGCCCGATGACTCCGCCATGTTGTGGACCTCGAGCGTCGTGTCGACGTGATGGTACAGCGGGCTGAGGGCAAAGCTCCGGCCGAAGAGGACCTGAACTTCCGCTCCCCGTTCATTGTGGAAATCCTGGAAGCTCGGGTCTCTCCCAAGCTCCCACTACCCACCATCGCGCCGTATGATGGTACCACTGACCCCGCAGACCATATCCACGGGTTTGAGTCACATATGGTGTTCCATGGGGCATCTGATGTGGCTAAGTGCCAGGCCTTCCCAGCCACTTTGAAGGAAACCACTCGGGCTTGGTTTGAAGCCCTCCCTGCAGGTTCCATCTCTTCCTTCCACCAGTTGAAGAAGTCCTTTCAGGACAACTTCCTGGGCAGAAGGTTGCATCCGTGCACCGCGGCGTCCCTTCTCACTGTTCGGCAGAAGAAGGGAGAAGTGCTCTGGGACTACTGTGGACGGTTCGTTTCCGCTCCGTCGCCGGATCCCTCGGACGCTCGCGGAAGCCGCCGGGCTCTCGTTGGCGATGTAGGAGTCGCCGGTTGACCACGTTGACCCTCCGGTTGACTGAATTGACTGAAAGGAAAACGAAGCAAACAAGCGAAGCAAAGGAGATTTGGTGATCGTCAGGGCCTTACCTGTGCCCAAGGAGTTGCTGTGATCACGTCGGTGATGTGGCCTCACGTTGCGGGTGATGGTGGGACTTCAACTTCTCCTCCTTCGGCCGGCCAAAAGAGAAGAGCCCCGTAGTCTTCTGCGGGTTGTTCCTGCCAAGACAAAAACTCTATTAGACTCTAGGGAGTGTAGTAAATGCTCAAAACGAAATAAGAAAGACCCAAAAGGAAGGTCCCGTACCGGTTGCGGACTTGAGAAGAGGGGTGGCCAAATGCTATGACCACCCTTCTTCCCTCCGTTTTTGGTTGGGAAACCCCTTTCTAGGTGTGTAGGAGGGTGACCTACGTGCCTAGGATGTGTGGGAAAGTGTGTGGAACATGCAAGTTAGCTACAAAACAAGTAAGAGAAGAGAGAGAGGAGAGGGTGTAGATCCTCGTTTTTGGCGTTGTTGGCTCCTTGTAGGGCTCCTCCAGCTCCAATGCAACCCTTCTAGACGTCCTGAATGTGGAGAGAGTGAAGAGGGTGAGTGGTGGAAGGTAGGGTGAGATTTTCTCTCTCCTCTCTCAAAGCTTCAGCATAAGGACGTCCAGCCTCTCTCCTCTGGTTCAGAGGGCTCAAGGGGGTGTTAAATAGGCAGAGGAGCTCGGGGTTGGGGTGCCTAGGATGCTAAGTGTGAAGAAACACACTTACACATGTGGCAATCCTTGTGTAAATGCTCCAACCAATGGGTAGAGGCCATGTAGGATTTTTACTGGGTCAAGAGGGTGCCTAGGTGGCCCATATACTCGTTGGGAACGGCTATGTGCGTTGCATGGCCGAGACAAGGGCGCTAGTGGGCTGGAATCTCGGGTTAGTTGCGCAGACCTGGTAAACCCTATTGACGTCTAGGGATCAGGCCGCCAACCTCATGCAGACGTCCACGAATGTGGACGCCAACTTGGGTCAGCGTCCAGGGGGATTGCCGCCAACATGTAGTCAGCGGCCATCGATGCTGCCGTCTACATGGGATCCGAGGCTGGTCAACACATGGTCAAACGAGGCTTAATGGGCCAAATAGCCTTGCGGGAGATGGGCCAAATCTCGCGTCTACAAATGCCCCTCCGAGACGTCCGGCCTTGCAAGGGAGCAGAGCGGACTGAAAGGTTGGTGTCTCGGTAAACAAAGGACGTAGATATTTAATGGAAGGGCCATCTCCGAGGATAGGAATTCTAGCGAACCAAACGAAAGAGACAAGCTAGAAACAAATGACGAATCGTCTGAGAGACAAATAGGGGTAGGAAAAGGATGATCTACCCGTGTAACTACAACTGCAACCCAATGGCAGGGTCCCTGGCATGGCCGTGTTGGACTTTGACTAGTTTCCGGTGTGTCTGAGTCAAAGGAGTTGTAATATGACGGTTGAATCAGAAGGGTCTCGTAACCGGAGCCGTGGGCTCGCTGGCCTAATCAGGACGTCGGTCCCGAATTTAGGAGGTCACAAAGACAAGGAGTTGGTTGATCTCTCAAAGGATTATCAAAAGATTCTAACTAGAATCACATGCCTGGAAAGCCTAAAGTCCGGAATTAAGCTCGCGGCTGGCGAAGGCTCAAATGAACTCAATAAGGCTGGAATGATCATTTGTGAAAAGCACGGTGGGACAAGTAGCGAAGGGGCAACAAAGACCCGATATCGACCTGGACAGTCATGAAGAGCGGACCCAGTAGGCTACCTGAGCTGGGGAGCCATGGAGCAATCATATAATCGAGAAAAATCACCATTTTTTTTTTAGTGTTAGAATGTTAGTAGTGAAGATGCATGCTGGTGTGGGTTGCCTATCTAAAATGCAAGTTAGCACCAGAGGAAAATTCTAAAGGCCATACGAATAACTGAGAGATCGCAAACCCATCATGGTTTTTGGTGAAGGGGAACTTAGGGTTCACGGTCGCCAAGTTATTCGCCTCTTGTGGGGTCCTATGTTAGACATACCTGTGACGCTCAAGGTCGCCTGAGCGTTCCGAAGTTGAAGCGCAGCTTGTGCTTAAGATATCTGTAAAACAGCTCGAAGCAAAAGGATAATGGCCATATAAAGATTAAGAATTTAAGCATTTCCGGTCAGTCAACGTCCACATCGATGGCCGCCAGTACTCTGGTTAACGTCCACAGATGTGGTCGCCAACCTGGAACTGACGTCCACCGATCTGGACGCCTACCTGACAGCGGATCAAACCGAAAAAATAGGTGATGAGAGTCCATAAGAACTCTTTCATCTCCTACCTCCGTCCCTCCCTGCTCCTGCTGCGAACCAGAGAGCAAAGAGACAGAGAAGAACAGCAAGATGGCCTCCTCATCAACTGGACGATCTACAGGTGCGAATCTCGGAGTTCTGAGTGAAATTCCAGGACACCTGAGCATGCGTCTAGCCAATGGAGAGGTAAGTGATGATTGTTTCTGCTCTTTCCCGGGCTGAAAACGCCCCAAACAGCACTCTTACAGAACCCCGCCCTCATGCAGGAGATCCCGGCATTCCCAAGCCAAGGCCAGGTACGGGCCTTTTCCTGGCTCGTGAATCTGGTTAACGCGATAACCCTGGATATGCGGAGCTTCATCGGAATGTGGCATTTGAACTTCATGGTGGTCTTGGCCAAGAACATGAAGGATATGTGGTGGGGATTTGACGCCCTGGGGGCGTTGGTGGAGAGATGGCACCCGCACACGCACACGTTCGTGTTCCAGGGCTTCGAGGCGAGCGTGTTGTTGGAGGAGGTGGAATTGTTCCTGGGGTGGCAGCGGTGCCTGGAGTACGATGCCACGACTCCTCTCCTCCCGTGGGAAGAGATCCTCGCGGACATTGTGCGGGACAAGAAAGAAGTACTGCGGATGACAAACAAGAATGGAATCTTCCTGGACCGGCTGGCTTGGTGGCTGATTCAGCATGCCCGGGAGATTGGCGGAGAGAGGGCGACACGAGGACTGACTCTTTGCCTGGCCGGGGTGTTTCTGTTCCCCACGAGCGGCGACTTCATCCTGTACGAGCATGTTGGGATACTCACTCTGCTATGGCGCGGGCAGTCACTTGCCCCTGCAGTGCTGGCCCACCTGTACAGTTCGCTCACCACCATGAGCCTAGGCGGGCGCACGTGCGGGAGTTTGTTTCTGCTCCAGGTATGGATGGAAGCTCATCTAAAGTTTGATTTTGCTGATGCACAACCTACCCCCTCCAGAGTCTTCCTTCGGAGTTCAGTGCATTGCAGCAGGGCATGGTATGAGCCGGAAGGTGAGATCAAGTGTGTGACAGCACACTTGAAGAGCAGAGACGCTTGGAGAGATCATCTGGCATTTCTGGTGATGAATGACTTCATCGTGAGGCC
Organism: Colocasia esculenta; assembly: GCA_014218235.1. Lineage (NCBI taxonomy): Eukaryota > Viridiplantae > Streptophyta > Magnoliopsida > Alismatales > Araceae > Colocasia > Colocasia esculenta. The sequence continues at coordinate 117,115,375 of CM024766.1, read as the reverse complement.
ACTATTCATGAGGACCATTGAGTTCAGAGCAAAGACCAGGGAGGACAGAGATTTGTGGCTGATTGGAGCGGGTCAGATGGTGGTGTACCAACCACATCGGTGCCACTGTCAGCTTGGGATTCCACGGGGAATCCCAACTTCATTCAATGGCACTGATATGATAGTCACCGGGAAGAATGAAAGGATGATGAAGAAAGCCATGAAGACTTGGAAGAAATATACGGTGAGCAAGAAGGTGGGACTGGTGGTGCAGGAAACGCCGGAAGATGTGTGGTAGTATGAGGATTATACAGACACTATTTGCCCCATTTCTTGTGACTTTTTCATGGCCCGTAGGGCAAAGTGATGTAACACAATTAGATGAATAAAGATGGTTTTCATTTGTGTTCAATTGACTTGTATTGATTGATGTGTGGAATGGAATGTGGTGAAATGGGTATGAAATGACCTCAAAGATGTTCAAAAGACAGTGCTGTGAGGACTGAGTGCGGAGTAGTTGGCGTCCACATCGATGGCCGCCAACCTCTGGTTAACGTCCAAACTCTGGTCGCCAACCACTGAGACTGACAATAGATGTCCACATCGGTAGCCGTCTAGTTTAAACTAGACGTCCAAACATAGCCGTCGACAAGACTTCGAGGTCTGACATTGAAGGGACATTGACGTCCCGACCTGGCCGCTGAAGGTACGTCGGCGGCCAGGGCTTGACGCCAGATAAAGTTAAACGGCCAGAGATTGACGTTAAACCAGAAAACTGCCTTTTTTTGAACCGACGCTTTCTCCCGGGCGCCATTCCATCTTCCCAAGCACCGGGAGAAAGAAACCGAACTTGATCACCTTGCTTGAGATAATGAGGACAAGGGAGAAACGAGGTGCTCTCCGGGACCGTCGTCAACCGGAGGAGGAAGAGGACGAGGTGGAGATGGCCATGGCGGAGGAAGAGGAAGAAGTCGCGGTGGAGGATCTACCGGAGGGGGACGAGACCGAGAGAGGAGACGAGACGGAGGCGGAGGCACCTCGACGACCCCGGGTGAGTACCCTAAAACCCTTGTGAATGTGATTTCATTTGGTGAAAAGAAGGGGAAACAAGGGAAGGGCCGTCGGGACAGACAGGAACTTGACGGCAACATCGGTTGCCGTCGAGTTCCTCCTGGCGTCCACCCCCTTGCCGTCAAGATGATCTTGACGGCAATGGGTTGGACGTCGATACAGGAACTAAATGGCCACCCCATTGACGCCAATTATGAGTAAACGGCAGACCCTTTGCCGTCAGTTGAAAATCAACGGCAGTCGATGCTGACATTAATATTTTTGTGTTTTCTGCAGGGTAAGGGCCGGATGAGGAGCAGGGTGACTTGGGACCTGTGCTGGGCGTGGTACAGGGCACTTCCAGAGGCCCAGCAGGCGCAGATAGCGAGGATGGGTTTCGGACATCTCCTATCGGTACGCCCTTTCCATTTAGATGTGCCGTACCTAGAGGCGCTCCGGGAGAGGTGGGAGGAGGATTGCAAGGATTCATCATGCCTTGGGGACACATGATACCCACATTAGAGGATGTGGCGTATCTGACGGGGCTACCGGTTCAGGGAGAGCCGGTAGTTGGACTGGAGAGGAGGGACTATCATGACGATATTGCGGAGTTGCTGGGGCCAGAGTTTGTGGCCGGGAGGAGGAGACCGATCCGGAGCATCCTGCTCGGATCGCTGTCGGAGGCGGTTGGATTGAGGGGTAGGAGGAGAGGACCCCTAGAGTCACTGGATGAGTTCTACGCTGGAGTGCGGGGGGCACTCGACCTAGGAGACCGGAGCGAGGAGCGCTCGGTGCGGATTTTTGTCAGCTACTTCTTTGGACGCCTGCTGTTCGCGACGCAGTCATCACAGATGAACTGCAAGTTCGTGCTGCTTCTTCGAGATCTGGCGCAGGCAGGGAGGTATGCTTGGGGCGCTGCGATGCTAGGACATCTGTTCTCACTTCTACCCAGTAGCTCGCAGCGTTCACAGAGCACTGGGGGCTTCACCCCCTTCCTTCAGGTACGCAATTTTTTCCTTTAAAGCTCAATTTGAATTTCAATTGATTAAATTGCTTGACTGACTGACTTTCTCTTCTTGCAGATCTAGGGGTATACCCGCTTCCCCATGGGGCGCGGGACACTTGTAGAGGGGCGCCAGATGATGGTGCCTCTCATGACGAGGTGGGAGGTGGCCCCGGACCCCAGGGTCAATGACAGGAGGGCAGGGGATGTGCGGGTCGCACTTGACCACTACCCGCACGATCAGGTATGAAACCCTCAACTAGCTTTTGCATTCATTCAATTACTGCTGCATTTGATGTTACTGACCAGTGTCTTCTTGTTCTTCTCAGGTGGTGTGGACCCCATATCGGGGGGAGGCGGACGCCTCGCACCCGGCGGTGGCGGCGGGTCGGCCCCTTTTCGACCGCCACCTCCTTTTACTGTGCCTCGGGACATGTGAGGTACTGTATTTGGAGTTGGTGGTACGGACACTGGGCTGGCACCAGCCAGCCATCGAGGTGCCCTCCCTCGGGAGAGAGGGACACTCGCGCCGGCGGTTCTTCGCCGAGGACCGTGATTGGGGAGCGGACCACGGCAGCACCGTCGCGTACTGGCGCGAGGGAGGAGAGCAGGTGCTACGAGTGACAGACCTCCGCGACAGCTCAGCCTACATGGAGGACTTCCAGGCACGGTATGCCGGGCAACTCCGGCTTGACCGACGAGTGGTGAGTGAAACTTCTAACTCTAAGCCTTGGTCGGATCTGAATTTGAATTGATTCTAACCTTGAAGCATTTGGCAGATGCCGGAGTCACAGGCCATCCGCCTCTTGGAGGGGCGACTGGCCGAGCAGGAGGTGGAGCTGACGAGGCTCCGGGCTGAGGTCAGGACATTGGTAAGTAACATTAACCATTGATCTTGAAATTGACATTGATTTGATTTGATTTCTGACCAAGATTTTGTGCATGCAGAGAGGAGAGCTATTGAGAGCGCAGGCGAGCCGGGATGCGGGGGCGAGCTCGTCCGCCCAGCCGGCCGGAGGGGACCTGGCGGTCCGCTTGCAGAGGGCTCTGGACCGAGCGGAGGCGAGGGTCCGGGAGCTTGAGGAGCAGACTCGAGAGATTGGGGCTCAGGTAAGACATCAAACTAGCACTTTCTTTCAATGTATATTGAATGTCCTAACGTGCTTGTCTCTTGCAGCGGCAGGGAGGAGATGTGGCTACTCTCCAGGCACAGATGGAGAGTTTGCGACTGGAGCTAGAGGCGAGGATTTCTGGTTTGGAGGCCGAGGTAAGACACTTCCTTCTTTCCTCTTCTTCTTGCACATGTTCATGACTGATCCTCTTTTGCTTTTGATATGCAGCGGCGGACCATGGTGACTGCCATGGAGGAGCTGAGGGATGACCGGGCCACCATGAGGGGTCGCCTGCTCGAGGCCCGAGAGAGGGAGAGGGAGGCCGAGACGGCTCGGGTGCGGATCGCCGCGGACTACGAGATCCTAAAGGACCGGGTGCTGAAGAAGCGCCGGGAGCAGCAGCGGCAGGCTCAGCAGGCGACGCCCGCGAGGACTGTTTCGGCATTCGCGTCCCTTGACGACATCGTGTCGCTAGGGGATCCGTCCGTGGTTCGAGGAGGAGGACTGCCGCGACCGGAGGCTTCCACGGCTTCGAGACCTCCTCTCCCAGACCGACGTCGGGAGAGGGAGGAGGATGAGGTGAGCAGCTCCCACAGATAGAGGCCTGCGGAGGGGGAGCGGAGAGAGGAGTGACACTTTTGTACCACCAGGGGTATGCCCCTGTCATGATATGTACACAGACTTGATTATCATAGTGGAATATTGTGGATTTTTTGATCATTTGCATTTGAATGTTTTGCTTTGGTTCCTGCATCCTGTATCCACAACACTCAAAGAAACAGGTTAGTGTAGATCTATTTTTAGCCTCTTGCCTACGATATACCTTTCTTGAGATCTGGTCAAGGGGCTAATTTCTAATCAAAGATAGGAACATAAAATAACCGAAAGGGAAATATGCACATACATTTTTTTGTGTTTTGTTGTTTTCTTGATTTTTTTGTTGTTTTTGTTTTTTTATATAAGAAAATAAGGAGAATGTTAGCATATATACATGGTACCACTAATTTTTTTGGATTTTTTTTTTCTAATTTTGGCTTTTGAAATTAAGGGAGAAAATTTGGGAGAAATATGTACAACATGAGATATATACATCAAAAGACTCTCTTTTGTTGTTTTTGCATTTTTGTATTTTTTTTGGATTTTTTTTTAGACTCTAAGACACATATTCATCACATGTTGGGGTATAGGGTTTACACGATCTTCTTACCCACAAAGGCCAAAAGTAAGGACGGACGTGCATGAAATTTTTGATGTTGGAAATTGCCCCTAGCCTTCTTGATATTTTCCACTACAGAGGGTCTTATACAATCAAATTGCCCCTAGTGGGAGAAATCGGAAGAAATGTATAGGAAGTCATGTAGGGTTTTGGTTCAAACTACTTTTTGTTTCCAAACCGACATCTCATATTAAACAGACTTCGTCAACCATTGTTTTCAGGGGAATTTTTCATTTCTTATTTCATTTCTGGGGTGGAGGCACGTACTTTTTGCTACCTCCTTGAGTTGGTCAGCCTTTTTCCGGGTACGTACTTTTTGCTACCCTTTTTGACCTTTTGGCTCTTCTTTTCCCCATTGAGGCTTGATTTGACATCTTGCCCCTTGCTCTTATTAGTTGCCCCTATTTTATGGCGACCTTGTCCTTTTAAAAGGGAGTGGGTGGTCCCCTACTCGTAGTTTGTTCCGCTTCCGGACACAACCGAGTGGGAAAAGAATAGGGGAAACACATTGACCGGATGAGACCGCCCGAGTGTACTAGTGATTTTCTAGCCAAAGGGCAATATCTCAACATCGTGTGGTGTGCGAATAAGCCCTACCTGACTAGTGGCCACGTGGAAGAGTAAAGAAAGAAGACCCACACCTTAACAAGTGATGAATGACTGACTTGACGGACTGACTGACTGACTATGGGTAGAACTTCTTGAGGTAGACTGCATTCCAAGGGTGCGTCAATTCGACTCCTTCGGCATCCACTAGCCTATAAGCGTTCCCTGAGTATGCTTCTTTGACAACAAACGGACCCTCCCAATTTTCTTGCAACTTGCTCCTGGGACCTGGTGCCTTTATGATTTTACGTTTTAGGACCAATTCACCTACTTCGAATTTTCTCTCAAGAACTCTTTTGGCATAAAAACGTGCAATTCTCTGACGATAGACTTGTGCATGGTCAGCCGCTATCATTTGCCTTTCATCTAAGAGTTCAAGTTGTGCCAATAAGGCTTCCTGACGTTGACCAGGATCAAGTTCGGAATCCAATTGAACTCTAAGCGAAGGGACGAAGATCTCATATGAGAGTATCGCATCCGATCCGTATGTCAAGGCATAAGGGGTTTGCCCCGTAGGAGTACGGACAGAGGTGCGATAAGCCCAAAGAGCTTCAACTAAGCGATCTGGCCAGTCAGCATTGTTGTGAGATTTGCATGTTTTCTTTATGATTTTAATGAGAGTTTTATTAGTAGCTTCCGCTTGTCCATTACCTTGTGGATAATATGGTGATGAATGATGCAAATTAATGCCATATTTACCACACATGTCGCGAAGCTCCTGTGAAGTGAATTGCGGTCCGTTGTCGGTGACGATGTCCCGAGGCACGCCAAATCTTGCAAGGATGTTGCGCTTGATGAACTTGACGACTGTTGAAGCTTTGACTTCTATGAATGCTTCTGCTTCAGCCCACTTTGTGAAGTACTCCGTGGCGGTCAGAATGAATGACTTCTTCCGGACTTCTCCGATTTTGTCCGCAAGAGGACCGACCACATCGAATGCCCACATGGCGAAAGGCCATGGTGCGATGAGAGGGTGAAGAGAAGAGGAAGGAGCATGAATTTTGTCACCGTGTAATTGGCATTTAGCACAGTGACGGACGAAATGGCGACAGTCCTCTTCCATGGTGGGCTAATAATAGTGTCTTAGCAATTTCTGGGCAATTGCTCTACCATTAACATGGCCACCACATTCACTAGAGTGAGCGGCTTCAACAACATCTTGAGACTCGATTTCATCAAGGCAACGGAGATAGACCCCGCTGAGAGACTTTTTGTACAGAATGCCACCTATGATCTTGTAACGCTCCGAGACGCGACGAATTGCCCGTCTATCGGCAGAGGTGGCATAATCAGGGAAAGATCCATCTTTGAGAAAGTTCTCGATGTCAAAATACCAGGGATGGCCATCTTCAAGGTCGATTTCTGGCTCTTTGGAAAGCGCATGGACCCGAAGTGATGGAGAAGGATGCACAAGCTGAGAGAACCACGGATCGACATGGGAAGGGACTCTTAACCTCTGAACAGAGACGGTTTCAGACGACTTTCCCAAAGGAATGGGAATGGAAGACGCGAGGGAGGCAAGGGAATCTGCTAGGATATTTTGGGCCCTAGGAGTGTGAACTAGGGTGAGCTTCCTAAACTGCCGGACTACTTTTCCTACCAACTCTTGGTATGGTTTCAGCTTGGGGTCCCGGGTCTGGTACTTGCTAAGAGATTGCCGGAGTATCAACTGCGAATCTCCAATAATCCTTAACTCCTTGACTCCGAGCAATAAAGCCATTTTCAGCCCGACTAGGAGAGCCTCGTACTCAGCCACATTGTTCGTGGCTCGGAAGGTTAACTGATAGGCGTGCGGAATGACTACCCCTTCCGGAGAGAGGAGGACTGCCCCTATCCCACACCCTTTGGAATTGAGCGCCCCATCGAAGTAAAGCACCCATGAAGGTTCACCATCAATAATGGCTCCTAACTCTTCATCGGGAAAACTTTCATCAACGGGGGAATATAAAGGTAAGGGGTGGTGGGCCAAATGCTCAGCTATGGCATGCCCCTTGATTGACTTTTGGTTGACATAGGTGATATCAAATTGATTGAGGAAACTTTGCCACCTCATCAACCGCTCAGTCAGGACGGGCTTCTCGAGCAAGTACCGAATTGGGTCCATACGCGCCAGAAGTTTCACTTCATGAGCCAAGAAATAGTGCTTCAACTTCTGGGCAACCCAGACGACGGCCGCGCACGTTCTTTCCATGGCGGTGTACTTCTTTTCAGCCTCATTGAACAACTTGGATAAATAGTACACCGCTCTCTCCTTCTTCTCGTCGTCGTATTGGGCCAAAACCGCTCCAGTTGAGTCTTCCGTGGTTGACACATAGAGCAGTAAAGGCCGACCCGGGACCGGAGGAGCGAGAACAGGGGGATTTAAAAGATAGCTCTTCAATTCATCAAAGGCCTTCTGACATTTTTCGTCCCAATTGAACTTCGCCTCTCCTCTAAGCATCTCGTAGAAGGGCTTACAGCGGATTGAATGCTGGGAGATAAATCTCCGAATGAACTGGAGTCTGCCAATTAGCCCTCTAACTTCTCTGATATTCCTAGGAGGAGGCATGTCGATTATTGCTTTGGCCTTGTTAGGATCAATTTCAATTCCCCGCTTACTGACTATGAACCCAAGCAATTTCCCCGAAGAGACACCAAAGACACACTTCTTGGGGTTCATCTTAAGATTGTGCTCTCTAGACCTTTGGAGAACTGCCCGGAGGACCTCAGCATGGCCATGTCGAGTCTTTGATTTTACCAAGACATCGTCCACATAGACCTCCATGTGCACATGCATCATGTCATGAAAAATTGCCATCATTGCCCTTTGATAGGTTGCTCCCGCATTCTTCAATCCGAAGGGCATGACGACATAACAGTAAGTCCCCCAGGGCGTTGTAAATGAAGTTTTCTCCTGGTCTTCCTCCGCCAAGCGAATCTGGTTGTACCCAGAGAAACCATCCATAAACGACAAAAGCTCGAAGCCGGCAGTATTGTCCACTAGGACATCTATGTGTGGGAGAGGGAAATCGTCCTTTGGGCAAGCACGATTAAGGTCACGGAAATCTATACAGATCCTAACCTTACCGTCCTTCTTCATTACGGGGACGATATTAGCTACCCACTGTGGATATAGCACAACCCTAATGAATTTGGCTTTGTGCAACTTGTCAACCTCCTCTTTGATCTTGAGTGCCAGCTTAGGATGTAGCCTTCTCAACTTTTGTTTGACGGCCTTTGCGTCGGCTTTTAGGACCAAACGATGCTCGACCAAAGAGGTGTCGAGCCCGGCATGTCCTCGTAAGACCAAGCAAATCCGTCAGAAAATTCTTTGAGAATGGCTACCAAAGCTTCTTCTTCTTCAACACTCAAGTTGGCACTAATCAAAACTGTCCTCGGGGATTCTTCAGTGCCAAGGTTGACCTCTTTAGTAGGCTCGTCAGCAGCCATGGTTGGCTCGTCGAACCTCTTTGTGCCATCCACATAGGAGCTCACTGGGTCCTCTTCTCCTAACCCAGGATCTCCTGACTCACCCTCCTCATTAAAATCTAGCAGATAAACTCCTAAGCCGTCATCTACGGAGTCACCTTCTTCAAAATCTGATTCCACGAGAGCAGGATCCTCAAGAAATTCTGGCACCTGACTTAACTTAGCACATCTCTCAGCCAAGGCCAAAACAAAACGGGCAGGAACATGCCTACCCTTCTCCTTGCGCACACATGGCCGAGAGGAACTAGACTCTCCTAGACTTAAACCAGACTCTAAACTAACCTCTAGACCTGACTCTAAACTAGAATCTAGACCACTATTTACAGGACTGCTATGTACAAAACTATGTACAGGGGAAATGCCCCTAGAGGGGCAAGAGGAAGAGGAGCTTAGGCCGGAAAGCGTCGGCCCCTGGCCGAGCGGAAGAGGTTCCAAAGAGGAGGGGTGCTCAATGGAGACCTCGGATTTCCAATTTTCAAAATTGGCGTTTTTTTTTGGAGTCAAGGCCAAGAACCATGAGTTGCTGACTCAGGGTAGCCTCGACTGACGAGATGAGGGATGGAGAAAGGACAGGAGGGGAAAGAAGGGGATTAGATGCGGAAATAGAAGGAGATGGAGATGGAGAAGGTGGAGGAGAAGATGGGGGAGAAGGGAAATCAGAGCCAAAGAGGGAGAGGAGGCCAAAATCGTCAGAAATGTCCTCTATTTGGGCATCCTCTTCCTCTTCTTCATCCTCACTCTCAGAGCAAGGAATTTCTTCAATTACGGGCTCCCTGGTCCCCATCTGGGTCGGCCCCTGAACAAAATGCTCCCTTAGAGTCCAGGTAAGGGGTTGATACGGTATGAATGGGTCCGGATGGACAGGGTCTGGGTGGAAACCAAGACCGGCTTTGGGTAACAACCTCCTGATTGCCTGAACGCTCTGGGTCTCTCCTTGTTCGTCCGCGCCTAACCCGCGGCCATGCACATAGCCAATGTTAGCCATCACTTCCCATCCTTTTCCCGGGGAGCATGAGACAGGAGATTCTTCAGTAGGCCGGGGAGGTTGGTTGAGCTCGCAGGGTGTGGGGAAATCGAAAATTGACATAACGGGTTTCTTCCCCTTATCCGGAACGAAGAGGTGCGGCATCTGCTCGGTAGTGACAGCATTGAGGGTCTCCAGGATTGGAATGCTCTTAATCTTAATGACCCGCCCATTGAAGGGGAATTTGAAGCACTGGTGGGCGGTGGAAGGGACCCCTAAGGTTTGCTCTAGCCACGGACGACCGAGGATGGCCTTGTAGGCCGGATCGACGTCGAGAACTAGGAACTCGGTGGACATGGTGACGGGTCCGACTTCCAGCTTAAGAACAATTTTGCCTTTGGCAACCCTTTTGGAGTTGTCGTAGGCGGCGATGGTGGAACAGCTTTTCTCCAGGTTTTCTTCCCCTAAACCCAATTGCTTAAGGGTCTTCATCGGACAAACATTGATAGAGGCCCCGGTGTCGATAAGAGTAGAGTCCACCGAAACCTCATTGAGGTTGATGGTGAGACAAAGAGGGAGAGAACGACACTCGGGGGTGGCGAGATCCTTGTCCGAAAAAGAGATTGAAGTTCCTTGGGTGAGGGAGAGAATGGTGCCGGTGACCCCACTAGGAGGGAGATCATCGTTGACCATGATCTTTTGGAGGAACTGGAGGAGAGTGGATTGATGTGATGGCGACCCTCGCGGGCGTCTTATCAAGATGTTGGAGAATATCATATTTGGTGCCGGCCGGAGGTGGAGGCCCATTATCCTCCTCATCTTGGGATGGCCGCGGAGGTGGAGGAACAATCCGATTTCGGAGCGTGACATGCACGGCCTCCTGAGCTTGAGGACGGATGAGCTGGAGGGGTCTGGAGGATGACTCATCGGTAGGAGAAATGGGGATAGTGGAATGAGCATCTTGGGGAGGACGGATGAGCACTAGGGGCCTCTCTTCGAGGATAGCATCTACCGAGATAAAAGGCTCCTGAGACTCGGCAGTGGGACAAGGGTACCATTCCTCGAAACCTTCTACCCCCCACTGTTGTTTTCTCCTCACAACCCGAGGTCCTAGGTGTACGATGGTATGCACATTCTCATGGGTTTTGGATGAGGAGGGGTTGTTGATTTGATGAGTGGGGAGAGGGTTACTAAAAATGCCAAGGTCCTTTTTGGTGTACCTAGACTTTGCTATGGCCACCTTGACGTCATCCCAGTTGATTCTACCTTGGTCATTCATATCATAGACCCAGTCACGGAAGGTAAAGCAATTGTAGATGAAGTGACCATGGGCCCTATGATATGGGCAGTACTTGGAGGTATCGACCCTCGGATTGATGTTCTCCCTTTGTGGAGGGAGTTGAATCGCATCGCAGGACATGAGAGCGAAGAACACGTCCTCGAGAGTCTCAGGGAGAGGAGGGTAGTGCGACCTTTTGGGCCAGGTCGGGTGTATCCAGAAGGAGGGGGAACAGCAGAGTAAGGCTTAGAGGGGTGAGATGGGAATTGGTGAGGGTTGGAAGAAGGGTTGGAAGGTTGGAAGGAGGATGAGAGGATTTGTTAGGAGGCCTCAAAGGCTGACTGCAGGCACTGACGGACTCATTGATGGTCACCCCCTCGGTGGTGGGTGCCGCGGGAGCCTTGCGTGCCTTTGGCTTCCCTTCGAAGAAATGTGGGAGAGAGGAGTCCTTGATCTGATTTTCGATCACCCTGGCTCGGTTATAGAGATGTGAGAAGGAAGGGAACTCACTTAGCATTAGAATGGAACGGAGCACAGGGGTGGTGTTGGTTACCAACAAGATTATAGCTTGGGACTCGGGGATGGGAATGTCGGCTCTCGAGGCCATGGACCTCCATCGGTTGGCATAAGTGACAAAGTCTTCGTTCGCCTTCATCTTTTCCGCTACCAAGTCGGGGAGTGTAGGGACTTGAGTAGCCATGTATGAAAAGTGTGAGATGAAGCGTTCGGAGACTATGTCAAAATTAACAAGATCCGATGCAGGCAAGGAGGTAAACCACCTCAAAGCCTCCCCTTCTAACGATTGCTGGAAGAGGTGGACTAAGAGGGCCCGATCGTACAGCCACCGATGAGAATCCATAGTGAAGCCGGCTAGATGATATTGGGGGTCAGAGGTCCCGTCATACTTGCGATACTTCGGGGCCTTGAAACCCGGAGGGAAGTAAACATTGGGGAGTTTGCAGTAGTTTTGGAGTGAGTGAGGCTTGGAAAGGGACATAGATTCAGCCAAGAGTTTTCGGATAAGACCCTCCGTCTCAGACCGGGACAGGGATTCGGATTGAACGGGGGGAGTGGTATGGACATGGGATGGGTAGATGGGTGGAGGAATCGGGGTAGAAGTAGGTAAAGGAGTGGGAGGAACAGGAGTGGAGATAGGGATGGGGGATATAGGAGTCCGAGAAGGGGTGAGAGGCCTAGGAGCGGGCCTAGATGAGGAGGCATGGAAGGGAGAATGGGACGGAGGGGAGGGAGAAGCCGCTGCCCGAATGGTATGCTTGGAAAGCATGGAAATGATATCGTCGGGCGAATAGCGGGACATGAGTTTAGAAAACTCGGGATCTTCTTGGACATCCTGGGTGTGAGTAGGGTTAACCCTCAAGCTAACTTCCCCATTGTCGGCTTGGGAAGATGATTGAACCGACTCCTCAGGTTGAACATTGGTGTTTATCATACCGACAATCCCATCATTGATGTTATCATCGTATTCAAATGCCGGTTTGTTAGACATATTAGCAGGATCCAACCAAGTGTCCATTAGCACACAACCTATGGATTTTAGAGTGGTTAAAGTTGATTAACTTCACTGTCTTAAGCAGAAATATAGATTTCTACCAAATCAATGTTATCAAGCAACGTCCCCAAGACTTTTAAATGCCAAAGTTATGTGTTAAACTAATTTGAGTTGAGGGCCGTTCTCTCCAATTTCACTCAAATCCCGGTGAATAGGTGAACTAGACAGGATGGGTAGAGGTTCTCCTGCCCCGTACCGTGAGGGAATCCACGAAATTTAGGGACTTATAGAGTTTTCTCCGGAGTCAACCCGATTTACCCGAGAGGGAATCCCCGAGTAAAAGGTCAAAAACCGAAGAAAGGTGATCCTAGAAATGTGAGGGGAGGCTAGAAGAGGTGAGAAGATGACCCCCCAGAGACTGTGGACTGTTTAGTAGCAAAAGGCAAGCAAACAGAAACGAAAATCAAGACAAAACAATCAAAACAACAGAGAAAAGCATGCTTCTGTGAAACTAAACGTCCAGCAGGTTGACGCACAGTTCATGATCAGAGATAGACGGCATGATCGACGGACGCAGACATAGGATAAACGTCAAGAACTATGGACGCGAAAAGACACTAAATGGCAGGAACGCTGGACGTTTACCTGGATAGGCGGCAAGAGCTCCTGCCGTCTACCTGGCCGCAGTAAAACCACAGTGGCAGAAGCTTGTTCCACCGTGATCGCCAGAAGAGAACTGTGGACGGTTCGTTTCCGCTCCGTCGCCGGATCCCTCGGACGCTCGCGGAAGCCGTCGGGCTCTCGTTGGCGATGTAGGAGTCGCCGGTTGACCACGTTGACCCTCCGGTTGACTGAATTGACTGAAAGGAAAACGAAGCAAACAAGCGAAGCAAAGGAGATTTGGTGATCGCCAGGGCCTTACCTGTGCCCAAGGAGTTGCTGTGATCACGTCGGTGATGTGGCCTCACGTTGCGGGTGATGGTGGGACTTCAACTTCTCCTCCTTCGGCCGGCCAAAAGAGAAGAGCCCCGTAGTCTTCTGCGGGTTGTTCCTGCCAAGACAAAGACTCTATTAGACTCTAGGGAGTGTAGTAAATGCTCAAAACGAAATAAGAAAGACCCAAAAGGAAGGTCCCGTACCGGTTGCGGACTTGAGAAGAGGGGTGGCCAAATGCTATGACCACCCTTCTTCCCTCCGTTTTTGGTTGGGAAACCCCTTTCTAGGTGTGTAGGAGGGTGACCTACGTGCCTAGGATGTGTGGGAAAGTGTGTGGAACATGCAAGTTAGCTACAAAACAAGTAAGAGAAGAGAGAGAGGAGAGGGTGTAGATCCTCGTTTTTGGCGTTGTTGGCTCCTTGTGGGGCTCCTCCAGCTCCAATGCAACCCTTCTAGACGTCCCGAATGTGGAGAGAGTGAAGAGGGTGAGTGGTGGAAGGTAGGGTGAGATTTTCTCTCTCCTATCTCAAAGCTTCAGCATAAGGACGTCCACCTGGTAAACCCTATTGACGTCCAGGGATCAGGCCGCCAACCTCATGCAGACGTCCACGGATGTGGACGCCAACTTGGGTCAGCGTCCAGGGGGATTGCCGCCAACCTGTAGTCAGCGGCCATCGATGCTGCCGTCTACATGGGATCCGAGGCTGGTCAACACATGGTCAAACAAGGCTTAATGGGCCAAATAGCCTTGCGGGAGATGGGCCAAATCTCGCGTCTACAACTACGTCAAGAGGTTCTAGACTGAGGCGCTCCGCATCCCGCGCCTCGACGTCCTGTTAGCCACCAGTGCCCTCATCCAAGGCACTCGCGATGGCTTCCTGCAGAGAACGTTGGGAGTACAACAGCCATCCGCCCTCGCTGAGCTGCTCTCCACCGCCCATCGTCACGCCGCCTGCGAGGAGAGCATGGCCGCTGGCCGGGTAGAGCAGGACGAATCATCGAACAAGAAGAGGCCTTCCCACAACGGTTCCAACCATGATCAGAAGAAAGGGCGGCACAACGGGGACTCACTGCGCCGACCACTCCCCTTCATCGACTACACCCCGCTCACGGTGGCACCCGAACAGATCCTGGTGGAAATCCAGGACGAGCCATATGTTCGGTGGCCGCCGAGGATGTGCTCCGACCCCCGAAGGCTCAACCAAGACAAATAATGTCGCTTCCACCGTGACCACGGCCACGACACTTTCGAATGCCGCCAGCTCAAGGACGAGATTGAGTCCCTTATCAAGCGCGGCTACCTTGGATGGTTCGTGCGCCGCAATGAGGAGCGTCCCCGACGCCGAGAGCGGACTCCCGAGCAGCCAATCATGAGCCCAACGAGCAGGAAATCAATGTAATCACGGGAGGCTTCGGTGCAGGCAGGGAGAGCAACCAAAGCCGACGCAACTATGCTCGACATGTGCATGTGGTGGAATGGCCTCCGGCGCCTCGATCAGCCCCTTATCCCCCTAATCCCGCACGCGCACAGTCCGAGGAGGCTATAACCTTCTCGGACGAAGATCTTGTAGGAGTTACTACTCCGCACACTGATGCGTTGGTTGTTTCAGCCACCATCAACCATTGTAATGTGCGCCGGATCTTGGTGGATAATGGAAGTGCACCAGATGTGTTGGCCTACGACTATTTTTTGCTTATGGGTCTGAAAACCGACCAGCTCTCCCCTGTTGAGTCACCTCTGTTCGGCTTCTCAGGGGTCTCGGTTCAGCCCATGGGATGAGCTCGCCTCCTAATAACTCTTGGGACGGCCCCAAGAAACGTGACCAAGATGGTGGACTTCTAGGTCATCCGGAATATGCCTGGTTACAATGCTATCCTTGCCTCCTTGGCAGAGGCCTGATCGACAGACTTAAAGCGGTACCTTCGTCTCTCCATCAGAAGATGAAGTTAATTTCCCACTCCGTGTGGGATCGGTGAGGTGCTCGGCGACCAGTGCGAGTCTCGATGGTGCTATGTCCTTTCACTAAGGGACAAATAGCCTCTCGAAGCCCTGACCACAGTACCTCCACAAGCCGACTAGCCTTCAGCCAGCCGAGGAACTTCTGCTGAAGATCTGCTCCAGATTTGTATAGATGACAACCCCGAGCATGTCCTCTATATTGGCTCACTGCTTTCGAAAGCCGAACAGCAATGTTA
Source organism: Colocasia esculenta (assembly GCA_014218235.1). NCBI lineage: Eukaryota > Viridiplantae > Streptophyta > Magnoliopsida > Alismatales > Araceae > Colocasia > Colocasia esculenta. Next base: position 117,100,056 of record CM024766.1, on the reverse strand, counting down.
CAAGGCTTTCCTCTTAGCCAATTTAGATGTATTTGCGTGGTCGGATGACGAGCTACCAGGCATCCCTCCGGACGTAATGGTGCATCATCTTCGCCTGGACCCAAAGGTTCCACCAGTCCAGCAGCGGCGACGACCCGTCAACCAAGAACGACAGACCATGATCCATGATCATGTCGTCAAAATCCGAACAGTTGGGATCCTCTGGGAAGCCCATTACATGAGGTGGATCTCCAATGTGGTCCTCGTACGCAAGGCCAATGGTAAATGGCACGTATGTGTGAACTACAAAGATCTTAACAAGGCTACGCCCAAGGATAACTTTCCTCTGCCGCGCATTGACCAACTGGTAGATGCCATGTCCAGGCACGAGCTTCTCAGCTTCTTGGATATGTATTCTGGGTACCTCCAGATCAGCATGCATCCCCCAGACCAAGACGCCACTACGTTCGTCACCGACCTGTGCTTATACTCCTTCACTAGGATGCCCTTTGGTCTAAAGAACGCATGCGCGATGTACCAACCGTTGGTCAACAAAATGTTCGAGCAGTAGATCGGGTGCAACATAGAGGTCTACGTCGATGATATGCTGGTCAAAACGCTTCCGAGCATTGACCACATTTTCGACCTCGAAGAGACTGTCGCAACTCTGCAGAAGTACAACATGAACCAGCCAAGTGTGCATTTGGAGTACGCTCAGGTAAGTTCCTAGGTTTCCTCATCTCAAATAGGGGAATAGAGGCCAACCCCGAAAAGATCCAAGCCATACTTGAGATGGCCAGTCCCAAGACAGTGCGCGACGTCCAGTGCCTCACTGGACGCCTCACCACACTCAACCGGTTCATGTCCCGAGCAGCGAAAAGAAGCTTTAGTTTCTTCAAATTACTGTGAGGCCCCAAAGGACCCTTGCAGCAAGGGGGGCATGTACGGTGGATAGAAGACTGCGAAGCTGCTTTCACCGAGTTGAAGGCATACTTAGCGGCCCCACATGTTCTCTTAAAACCTGTGCTCGGAGAACCTTTGTTCGTATACCTTTCGGTTACCGAACACTCCATTAGTGCAGTGTTAGTCAGAGAAGAGGCGGCGGCCCAGCACCGAGTCTACTACATCAGTAGGGTCCTTCAAGAAGCTGAAAGGAGGTACCCCCGAGTAGAGAAACTTGCCCTGGCTCTAGTCACAGCTGCGCGGAAGCTTAGGCCTTACTTTCAGGCCCACTCCATTATGGTTCTTACCGATCAGCCGTTGAAGCTCATACTTCAGCAGCCAGAGGCTTCCGGAAGGCTCATCAAATGGGCTATCGAGCTAGGCGAGTTCGACATCAGCTACCGTCCGAGGACGACCATCAAGGCACAAGTGTTGGCCGACTTTGTTACGGAATGTACTCTCCCTACCAAGCAGGACCCTCCATTGGCCGACGAGCCCCCATGGGAGCTCTACGTGGTCGGGTCCTCTTGCATCACAGGGAGCGGAGTAGGCCTGGTCCTCACCTCTCCGGAGGGTTTAGAGTTCCAATACGCCCCGCTTTGCGGCCTCCAATAACATAGCCGAATACGAAGCATTGTTGTCCAAAATCTAAATGGCTAGGCACCTTGGAGCATTTAGACTGCAGGTCTTCAGTGATTCACAATTAGTTGCCATCCAGGTGAACAGACACTTCGAGGCAAGAGATCCCCGCATGGCACAATACCTCCAGTAGGTCAAAAGTCGAGCAGAGGGTCTTCTCTATTTCGAAGTGATACACGTGTCACGGGAGTAGAATGCGCGAGCCGATACACTTGCCAAGTTGGCGTATTCATGTGACATCGCCCCTCCTCGCTCCATATTTATAGAAGAGCTAGCTTCACCGAGCATCGGGGTGGATATAGCGGCCGTGGAGTGTGGACCTCCGGTTCCGAGCTGGATGGACTCTCTCCTGGCCTATCTACTTCGAGAGAAGCTTCTGCCTGAACAAGGCGAGGCCTGGAAGACTAGACTGTGTTCCTAGAGGTTCACCCTCATTGAAGGCAAATTGTATCGGCGATCCCTTTCAAGGCCTCTCTGACGATGCCTCAGCCTCAAAGAGGCGCTTTCGGCTACTGAAGAGGTTCATGAAGGGTTGTGCGGAAGCCACTTGGGGGGCAGAACATTGGCGCGCAACATTATCCAAGCAGGATTCTGGTGGCCCTCTCTGCAAAAGGACTGCCTGTCCTTTGTTAAAAAGTGCCCGGAATGCCAGAAGTTCGGGCAGTTTATCAAGCAGCCCGTCGAGCAACTTCATACCCTGTTCGAACTCCGCCCTTTTGCCAGGTGGGGTATTGACATTTTGGGACCCTTCCCGGGGGCCCAAGGATGAAAGAAGTTTCTGTTCGTGGCTATCGATTACTTCACCAAGTGGATCAAAGCAGAACCTGTTGCCACAATCACCGAGTGAGCCGCGTGAAAGTTCGTATGGAAGAACATCCTCTGCCAGTTTGGCGTTCCAAGGGTGATCACTTCTGACAACGGGAAGCAGTTTGACAGCACCTTCTTTAAGCAGAAGTGCTCTGAGCTCGGCATCTACAACCACTTCACCTCGGTAGCACATCCCCAAGCAAACAGTTTGGTAGAAAACGCCAACCGGACAGTGACTGAATTTAATCGGTCCCAAAATATAGAGACTGATAATTTCAATCACAATTCGGTCACTATTTTGTGACTGAATTGTGACCGAATTTAATCGGTCCCAAAATATAGAGACCGAAAATTTCAGTCACTGTTCGGTCCCAAAAATAGTGACCGAATAGTGACCGAATTTAATCGGTCCCAAAATATAGAGACCGAAAATTTCGGTCACTATTCGGTCACTATTTTTGGGACCCAATAGAGACTGAATTTAATCGGTTCCAAAATATAGAGATTGATAATTTCAATCACAATTCGGTCACTATTTTGTGACTGAATTGTGACCGAATTTAATCGGTCCCAAAATATAGAGACCGAAAATTTCGGTCACTATTCGGTCACTATTTTTGGGACCGAATAGTGACTAAATTTAATCGGTCCCAAAATATAGAGTCTGATAATTTCAATCACAATTCGGCCACTATTTTGTGACCGAATTGTGACTGAATTTAATCGGTCCCAAAATATAGAGACCGAAAATTTTAGTCACTATTCGGTCCCAAAAATAGTGACCGAATAGTGACCGAAATTTTCGATCTCTATATTTTGGGACCGATTAAATTCAGTCACTATTCGGTCATAAAATAGTGACCGAATAGTGACTGATTTTGAATCGGTCTCTAAAATATTTATTTAGCGACTGATTAATTTCAGTCACAATTCGGTCACTATTTTTGTGACCGAAATTTTTGGTCTCTATATCGGTCTCTAAAAACGCTTTTTCTTGTAGTGCGCCAGGGCCTTACCTGTGCCCAAAGAGATAGAATGATCACGTCGGTATCGTGGCCTCGCGCAGCGGACGATGGTAGGGCTCCAACTTTCCCCTCTTCGGCCGGCCAAAGGGAGGAAGCTCCAAGATCTCGTTCGTTGTGTTCCTGCCACAAAAAGGACTCAATTAGACTCTAAGGAGGTGCAGTAAACGTTCTAAACATGAAGAAGAAACCCAAAAGGTAATCCTCATACCGGTTGCGGGCTTGAGAAGAGGGGTTGCCAAATGTTAAGACCACCCTTCTTCCCTCCATTTTTGGTTTGGGAAACCCCTTTCTAGGTGTGTAGGAAGGTGCCCTACGTGCCTAGGGTGTGTGGGTTTGTGTGTGCAACATGCAAAACTAAAAGAGAGAAAAGGGAAAGAGAAAGAGAGAAAAGAGAGATGATCCTCACTGCTGTGGTTGATGGCTCCTTAGTAGACTCGTCCAGCACTTGGTGAACCCTTCTGGACGCTCCACGAGTTGAGAGAATGAGTGGGAACAAGAGTGGGGACTTTGGTGCACTTTCTCTCTCTTCTCTCAAGGCATGTAAGGTGTAGCTCGTCCAGCCTCTCCCTCCCCCTCCTTAAAAGGCCTAAGGGCTACCTATATAGGCAGTGGAGGCGCATCTAAGGGGCATTGGATCCTCAAGTGTGAAGAAACACACTTATACAAGTGGCAATCCATGTGTTAAGCCTTGGACCAATCAGAGGGGGCCACATAATTTTTTTACTGGGTCAAGGGGGTGCCAAGGTGGCCTATTTGCCTGTTGGGAACGGCCCCATGCGCTGCATGGGCGAGGAGAGGGCGCTTAGTGGGCTGAAATCTCAAGCAGTTGTGCAGACCAGGTAAACCAGGTTGACGTCCAACGATATTGCCGCCAACGCCATGCAGACGTCCACATATGTGGCCGCCAACCATAGTCAACGTCCATGGGGCTTGCCGCCAACATGTAGTCAGCGGCAGTCGATGCTTCCGCCTACATAGTGTTAGGATCGGATATTCGGTTATGGCAAAGCTAGAAGGGGGGGTTGAATAGATTTGCAGTGGAAACTTAAGCAATTTTAAAATTACTTCGGGTTAAAAGATCTACTCAATCAAAACCCCTTTGATCTGTTGTAATGTGTGTGAGCAAAATAACAAGTAGTGTGTAGACGAAATCCCTAGGCATGCATCTAGCGCAACACAATGCAAACCACAAGTCAAACCACAGTGCACAAGGGATTTTTAGGTGGTTCGGAGATCACACCACGTGACTCCTACGTCCACCCCTCACACAGTGAGGACACACTACTCAAGAACTGAGTACAACACACACACACGAGCACAACGGCTCAACCACACACACATGCTAGATCAAGTCCACAAAAGATCAGATCCTCTAGCCTTGATCTGACCAACACACCACACATTATGATCTGCACACAACCCTTGTACAGATCACAAATCACACACACATAGATATAAGAAAAGATAAGGTGTAAGAAGAGTTCTGAGTTGAATATCAAATCCAAAGATGAACTCTTCAGGGAGTTCGTCCGAAAGACTTCAAGCTTCACATCATTGAAGACCACGTGATGATGGAGAAGCTTGATTGAGCAGAGAGTTGAAGCAGAGCAGTAGAGAAAAACCTCTCTTCTTGGTCTTTGCTTAGGGTTTTGGTGTGGAGGCTGCCTTTGCTGCGAAAATACCTCCAAAATGATCTTTATATAAGGGTGTTTAAGTATGGAGAGTCGTGGTAAAATGAAACACCCAAATATAGATCATATCCCGGCCATAAGATCTTCCCAAAACTCCATCTATCGACAGCCGACTTACTGCTGTCGACAGGTGCTGACAGGTTTGCAAAATCCAGAAGACTGGCCTTCCGGGAAACAATTTTCTGTGTGTATCTGTAGACAGGTCACTATTCATCTGTCGACAGGTGCACTTGTTCCAGCAGCTTGTCTTGTTCTTTTGCACTTGAATTTTGTTGCTTGTCTTGTGTACATTCACACCTACATTAAAAGACATTCTAAGTGAGATATAATGAATGCATAGTTAATTAATAAAAGTATTAACATCAATGCATAGTTAATTAATGAAAGCATTAACATCATGTTTCTTTCATGTCTTTGTCATTGCCAATCTTTTTGAACCATTCACATATGCGAAGGTTCTGAAGAGGTTGGACGTGCCACCCTTTGATGACGTCGGAAAGGGCGCGTCGGTTGGTGTCTGCAGTGGGGAGTTACCCATTAAGGCGCCCATTGAGGGGCCCTGCAGTTAATACTCCCCTTGATTGTGGGGCGCGCGCGGTGCTGCCATGGTAACTGCTTCTAGGAGGTGAAGGGGCCTCTTTGCCCTCCCTGGTCGGGAGGTACCGAACAAGCAGCCTGCTCTGTAGATGAGCCGGCTGTTTGGTGTCTAGTGCCCAGAGGCACGACTTGTGCTGATGGGAGGCGGAAGCGTGCTTCGAGCAGGACCTGTTTGGTAGGGGGGTGCCTGGACCGAACAGGCGGTGGAGTGCCCGCCAACATCTTTTAGGACTTGGAAGTAGCCTGATGTAGAGACCGTGCTCAGAAGCCTTGGGCTGATGTTCGAGGACGCGTGGCGCCTTGCCAGGAGGCCACGTCAGCCTGCTGGGCCGTGATGGGCCGTGCGAGGCCGTAATGGGCCCTGCGAACCTAGGGGGCTAGAAATAGCCACCACACTTACTTTTTGTGAGACTTATTTTTAAGTATTTCCTTACATAATTATGTAAATATGTAACTATGTAAGTTATATAAATATGTAAGTAAGTAAGTTATGTAATTATGTAAGTATGTAACTTGTACTTTACTAATTACATACTTACTAACTTATATAATTATATAACTTACATAGTTACATACTTATATCGTTAGATACTTACATAATTATGAAGTACTTACATAATTATGTAACTCACATAATTAGTAAAATACAAGTTACATATTTACACCGAGCGCCCGCCGACACCACTCCGCTCACTTCGGCGGCTACAGCAGCTTTTCCCTTGCTGGCCATCACCAGAAATTGTAGAGGCAAAGGAGATGGTGGGGCTGGAGATCGCGAGGAAGAAGACGAAGAAGGAATGCTTGGGGGGCAAGTAGGCTCTCCGAAAAGTCCTGAAGGCGTGGGCTCCCCGCCTTCACCCCTCCTCTTCCTTATAAGGAAAGGAGGGCGCAAAATTCAAAATACCCAGGGCGGCGCTCCCCAATCCAAAGCGACCGTTCGGGTGTATTGCGTGGAGAGCCCCCAGCTCGACACGTCACTCCACCATCATGGGATTTCCTCCGCTATCGAGGAGGCATAGCAAACGTTGCCGCCATGCTGCTACTCGCACATCTGAGGTCAGCGTCGCATTTAATATGAAAGTGACGTTCGAGCAGGCTTCTGCCCTCGAGCGTCCCGGTTTCCGAACTCACTTGATGGCATGGGGGGCAAGTGTGGTGGCTATTTCTAGCCACTTACACGCGCAAGGCCCATCATGGCCCATCGCAATCCTGCAGTCAAACGTGGCCCTTCCTCAGAGCGCCACGTCCCTTCAGGAGCAACTTCAAGGTCCCGAGGACGATCCCCGCATTAGGGTACCAGCGGGTCCCAAGGGCCATCTTTGGACACCCTATAGCCTGTTCGGCCCAAGGCCCCCTTTACCGAGCAGGCACTGCTCGGTGTACGTCGCGGCCTCCTCAACATGAGCAATGCTTCCGTTCATCAAACATCCAGCAGCAAGTCTGGTCGTCGAGCAGTGGGTCTCATCTACCGAACATGGCACCTGCTCGGTGCCTCTGACCAGAAGAATTTAAGCAACCCCCCGTCTTCTTGTGACGGTTACAACGGCTGCGTCGCCCACTCCCCATGATCAAGGGTGTGTTAACTGCATGGCCCCCTCAATAGGCGCCTCAACGCGTAACTTCTCGCCAAGGGCGCGAATTGGTGCGCCCCATCTGGCACCCCTTGAGGACGTTCAAATCCCACTCTCTTATGACCTTCTCCTATAAAAGGCCCAAACAACGACCATGCAAAGGTACGCATTCTCATGCGCATGAAGCCACACACTTCACTGAGCCTTCCTTCTTTAAGCCCTTTTATAGTCCACTGACTTAGGCATCGGAGAGTTCTCCCTGGTTCTCCAACTGGGCCCCCTAATCCTTTTCTGGTGTCTGCAGGCTTCTGTCCGCTACCGGTGACCATCTTCCTCACCTTCTTCAGTGGAGGCCCGTTTGGCTCAGGCCCAAACAGGAAACAACCACCACACTTATCACTGTCATGTTCCGACATAGACTATCAACTATAGAAACGGTTCAATCGCATCTCTGAAACTAATTAAATTGATCTCATCATTTGACGCCATTTGTAGGAACAAGTAAATGTTATGGCTCTATCAATGAATAATTAAGGATGTAGCTTGGTCTGAGAACGTGGAGGCCTAGAAGGCCAAGACTGGCCTCACTATCACCCTTGAGCAGTTTCATGCCCTCACTATTAGGCGGCCGATCTATGAGAAACAATCAGACGCCTGATTGCCCTCCCAGAGCTCATAGGGGCTCTCACTAGATAAATGGCCTCCTCTTCTCAAGTAAGAGAGACCCCCCTAAAGGTGGTGCAGAACTTGTCTCGTATGATATTCGTAGCCCCATAGTCACCTTAACTAGTGAACTGAAGATGTTAAAGATGGAGGTGGTGCCTCCAACACCTCTGGCCGAGTTGTCAAGGGTGACCTCTATGTCTCTATATATAACCTACCTCAGTTGCCATAATTCTCGTGATGCTTGGAGGGTTAGAGAAGAAGTATGAAGAGGTGTAAAAAGAGGTTCAAGGCCCTTCCCTCAAACTTCATCTCATCATTTTAGATGCTTTGCCAGCACTTTTTTGAGCACTTTACCAACTATGTCCAGCTAGCAAAGAATTCGATCGGTATTTCTCCTTAATGACCATGTGGCAGAGGCAAGGCGAAACCCCTTTGCATAAATATAACTTGCTTCGCTAGGAAGCACTCCATCTCCCAGAGTTTGGACGTCGCCACTGTGGTCTCAATCTTGATGGGAGGAACAACCGGCCTCAACATATATGAGGTTCGCCGGTCAAAAAGTCGCCCACCATTTTTGCTCAACTGATTATAAGCAAAACTAAGCCAAATAATATGAGAAAGACTTATTGCACTTTCACATTGCACTTTAAGTGTAATGTGACCAAGCATCAAGTCTATGTGACATCCAACAATTGGATTGCCACTTTATCACTCCTCATATGAGGGGTGTCACATGAGTTTTTGCCTAGTCAAAGTGCAATGTGCTAGTGCAATAAGCCTTTCTCAAATAATATATAGCGACGGCAAGGTCTTCCCGGGACACACGAATTAAGACAGAAAGAAGTACACATAATTTAACTTGTATAATTGTGTACGTGGGTCGGGGTGGGGAGGGGGGGTGTTTTGGGGATTCGAATCTCCTTCAATTAATATATTTAATAATTATATATCCTTGGCTAGCTTATTGTCGAAAAAATAATGGAAATCCCCTCTCACATGTGCCCGTTGCGCGCGGTGAAGCTGATCACTTTGGGTAGGGCTAGTGCTGCCAATGGACCTCCGATTTCTGCTTAGCCGACCCGTTTCCGCATTTTTTATAGGATGCGGAACTCCGAAAAGAACTTTCCGATAACTTAGCGGAAGCGGAAATGGATATCCGAATTCTTATAGGATGCGGAAGTGGAAACACCCAATTCTGCATCCGCTTTTCCGTTTCCGTTTTCGATAACTTTTAATATATATTATATAATATTGTTATAATAAAATCTCCTCAAACTCGAAGCTTTGGCTCTTAAATTTTTAACTCATTGTCTCTCACCTCCCATCTATATGTAAATGTCATCTATTCTTGTCCCAATTATTGGTTAGTGATCACTCTCTCGTATCATCATATATAATAGTTTTTTTCTCTAATAATATTTATATGGAAAAATTAATTGGGGGTCCTTGTCAGAGGGTGTTACTTTTTTCCTTGTCCCTGTCAGAATACTGGAAGACGTAGAGTCCTTAATTTTTCACCTGGTTTAATTTAGAGTCCCTACTTTTGAGACGTCACCATTTACGACCCTCGATTCACGAGTTCCGTCTCTTTTGCATCTATCTCTTTTTCCCAGTCCCGTCTTACCCTTCTGTCCTTTCAAATGTGTATATTTGTTCAAGGTGCAAACAAATAGGTCACAACAAAAGAACTTGTAGCAACCCGCTCCACAATCATAAATGAATTAAAATCTTCTATCATTATTCTTTACCTACAATGTGTAAGTGACGTCAATGGTTGCTGTAAGTGCGAAACACACGTTATGTAAGTGCGATACACGTTATGTAAGTACGATACACGTTATGTAAGTCCAACTTCCATGGATGGCGGAGGCAGATAGAAAGGCGAACATGTCACTGCATTGCATTCGAAAAGACGGAAAGGTAAGACGGGAATGGAAAAAAGAGACGGATGCAAAAGAGATGAAACTTGTGAATCAATGGTCGTAAATGGTGACGTCTCAAAAGTAGGGACTTCAAATTAAACCATGCAAAAAATTAAGGACTCTACATCTTCCAGTATTCTGATAGGGACGAGGAAAAAAGTAACACCCTCTGACAAGTACCCCCAATTAGTTTTCCCTATTTATATCTACATATATTGATTATCTATTACTCAACCATTATATATAACTATATGATTTTATCATACTAATTTGATATACTTCATTTAGTAAGGGTCATTATAATGTGCATGATGGAGAAGATATGGTAGAAAAGATTATTAAATTTATATTTAAAATTATTCATAAATTTAATAATTAATGTACTTGTAAATTTATAAATAAAATCTAATTATATAGATGTTGTTACATCCGAAGTTTCCGTTTTATTTTCGTTTCCGTTTCCGATTTTTCGATAGAAAACAGAAATGGATGCGGAAGCGGAAACACCCTTTTCCGTTTCCAATTCCGACTCTGAAATTTCTTATAGGAAGCGGAAGCGGAAACACCCATTTCCGATTCCGACTCCGACCCGTTGGCAGCCCTAGGTAGGGCTGTAAACGGATCCGGATAATATCTAGATTCGATTCGAATTCGTATCCGATTATCCGGATATTATCCGTTTAACAAATATCCGGCGGAGCGGATTTCGGATACAGATATTATCCAGATAATAAACGGAGCGGATACGGAAACAGGTGATCCGCTCCGTTTAAGATCCGCTCCGAAATGAAGTTATTTTTTACCATTAAATCTTAAATCTAATGATCCATATATAGTTATAAATATATAATATGTCTAATGTTAATCTTTTGTTTAGAGAGTATTTTGTTATATTTATGTTTTTTTTTAAATTTTTACAGATTTTTTTGATTTTTTTAAATTTTTAGATCACTTAATATATTTTATTAAGCTTATATTTCCGAAGCGGATAATATCCGTATCCGCTCCGAATCCGAAAATTATTCGATTAAATTATCCGCTCCGTATTCGAATTATATTCGGAGCGGATACGAACTATCCGATTAACTATTCGGATCGGAACCAGAAAGCCCATATCCGCTCCGTATCCGCTCCGTTTACAACTCTAACTTTGGGTGGGCGGGTGGAGGTGGGAGTGACACTAATTCCATACATCATTTATATGCCAATGACGTACACATAATATCATGCATTATTAATCCAGTTGATCTCATCTTATATACATACATAATTTGATATCCCTGAGCGTCATTTTCAGAGCGGGGCCGGCATCGTTTCCATGCCTTCATCGCTCTTCACATGGAAATATTAATGCATATAGTGCTGGTCTTTTAAAAAAATAAAAATTAAAAAGAGATGCCTAGCTAGCTAGCTAGATGACCTTGATTACTCTCTTTTCTTTTCTGAGCGTGTGTGTACCGATCGAAATAAAAAAGGGCCGGCGGCCATAGATGACCTTGAAAGCGAGAAAATATTGCTCTTTAATTAGACCATGTTAAGTGCCTGCAAACTCCTCCCAGTGAACTTTATATTGGACCAACACTGCATGCCCTTTTTCTAGATCTGTTGCTGTCTTTTTCATGTGACACGTATATCTTCTCCTTTTCTTCGGCTTAAATGGTTCAAATATTAGCAGAGTATTTATGTAGCTTAATTTTCTACCAAACAAGATCTCAATATTTCAGCTTTTACAATTTTTTCTATTAATTCTATCCATATTTTGCGACACATGCAATTTCACCTTCATCGAGTGGCATATTATTCCATCCAGATGTTTATATTTCATTTCAAAGCGATTTACGTCACACTCAAATATCTATTTCTCCTTCTGAGTAGATAAACTTTATATATTTATACAAAACAGATGAAAAAAAATCTTCCTTTTTTTGGTCCTATTTGACGACACATTAGATACCGGCCGACTTGGCAAAATAACATCAATCAACTTGAGCTATTTTCTTCCTAATCAAATAGGAACAATACTCATAGTTTTTTGCAACGTCTTGCGTTAGATATAAAAATTTAAGGAGACTCGCAAGGGTGGTTGCTCCTTCCTTCCCTTTGAAATGCCAACGGGGAGGATGTCAAAAAAGTTAGCATATATATATATGCTGGTCATACGTATGTTATGTATGACCAATAAATAAATAAAAAAACATTGCTGGCTGTGGGGTTCGAACCCACGCGCACTATAGTGCAGAAGATCTTAAGTCTTCCCCCTTAACCACTCGGGCAAACCAGCTGAACGTGGCAAAATAGTTGAAATCACAATCATAAACAATAGATATCAAGAAACAAAACATTTTTCTGTTTCATATTGCAAGATTATACTTGGGTAAAAAGTGCGATGTGCGAGTGGGACTTGGTTTCGCAGCGTACAATTATTATTATTAACAACATAATCATAGAACCAAAGAAGAGAGAGACTTCTTGTTGGACGGCTGTTGTTTGGGGCGAGAGATGGATTGGTGGCCGGGTGGATCTGGGACCAAGTGTGATCCGCCCCCAGGCCCCACGCAGGGCCGCGGATGGGGATGTGAACTTGGGAGAAGAAGAGTTGTGGGCTGGGTTGGAGTTGCGGCCCACAAATTGTTCCTGGGCTCCCCCATGTAGACTCCGGCGAGTTGAACCCTCAGCAGCCGGCCGTTCCTCCTCCGCCTCCTCCTTATCATCCGTCGACTCGAAAGCCCCCGAACCAGCCGCTCGTGTTTCGGTTCTCTCTCTCTCTCTCTCTGTTCGTCTTCTTCTACTTCTTCTCCGCCAGAGCTGTTCATCTTATCCATCCATCCATCCAGGAGTCCTCTCGCGCCTTTTCGCACTCCCCACCTTCTCTGCCCTCGCCCTCCGGCTAAAATGGCGGCGGATGCCGAGAAGAACAACAGCGGAGAGGCCAATGAGGAGCAGGAGGAGGTGCCCAAGCCGGCGTCCTCTGACTCCGACTCTGACGACGACGAAGCCCTCCAGCGGGCAGACGAGGAAGATGAGGAGGAGGAGGATGACGAGTACTACGACTCTGACTATTCGGACGGGGTCGCCGCTGCCGGGGCGGGGGGGGAGGAAGGAGCTGCCAAGCCAGAGGCGGGCGAGAACTCGCGCGAGGCCACAGTCCGACAATTCGGCGAGGTGCTGGCGAGCCGGGCGGTGCAGAAGCGCTTCGAGGACGAGGAGAAAGAGTACGTGTACCACGAGGACCTGTTCGACTTCCCTCGCGACCCGGAGCGGTGGCGGGAGGAGGACCTCATGGAGCTGTGGGCGGACGCCCCCCTCGACGCCACCAAGCCTGGCTGGGACCCTGTCTGGGCCGACGAGGAGGACTGGGAAGTGGTTCAGGAGGAGAGGAAGGCCGGGAGGGACCCGCCCATCGCCCCTTTCTATCTCCCCTACCGCAAGCACCTTCCCGCCATTCCCGACAACCACTACGATATCTCCAACCCCAAGTCCGTAATCGAGGAGCTCGACCGGATCGAGGAGTTCCTCAAGTGGGTCAGCTACATCTTCCCCGACGGCAGCTCGTGAGTGCTTATTCCTCCGTCCCCTCGATGTTTTTAATATGATGACATTCACAAAGCAGCTGAATTCACAATACGACCCACTGGACCTCACGCATGTGCAGCGAAATGTATTCTCCTCTCTCTTAATATTCTCTATAAACGTATATGCGTACAAGTTTTTTATTTTTTGGTTTCGGTGGATTTCTTTTGATCATTTGGAACACAAAGACAACTTTTGTTCTAGCATTGTTGAAAGGCTTTCAAATGGAAATTTTCAGATCATGCTTGCCCGCATCACCCCTCCACCTCCCCTTTTTTTCATCCCATTTTCGCCGCTTTAAAATGCTGAATCCATTGGTACTTAGACGTTTCATTTGTCGGAAGACTTTGTGTCGCTGCTAATGTTTTGTATTTCTTTTAAAGATATGAAGGGACAGTTTGGGATGATTTGGCTCATGGAAAAGGTGTTTATGTTGCCGCTGAAGGGCTTGTCAGGTTAGTTCTTTGATAAATAAAAATTGCATCATTTCCAGAGCAGACTGTTTGTTTTTCCAGTAGTGTCCAGGCTGTGTTGACTGTTCAGGTTGATGCTTCTACTGAGGTTAGCTGGTTGCAGCATCTGCTTCTTGACACTTCACCAACTTCTACTCCATTATATTGTGATAACCAGAATGCTCTCTAGGGCGAGCACTCCATTCTTACTAAGTGGATGATGCACATTAAAATCGGGTCGATATAACATTTGAGAACATTACCTCTCTGCTAACTCTTCCTCACGTTCCTTCTATAAATGTATGTTGTTCACCCTTCGCCAGATCACTGATGACTATGTACTTTAAGGAGTCAACAGAAAACCTCAGTTTCAACATCCAGCATGATCTTTCTTATTTATTTTTGAGGGTGGGGTGGGAGATGTTAGAGAGGTGTTGTTTATATGCTCCTTGTGGGTTGTATGCTTATCCTTTTTAATTATTGCATATGTGTTCCCATCTTGGGATGAAAATTTGCATATATTGCACTATTTCTCATAATATAGAGATCATGATGCTTACTTCTCCACTCTCCTATTCTATCACTATATGAAACCCATGCGCATATTGCATTGCAGTCAATAGTTCAACTTCATGTCACCTTTTGCTTTGAAAAAATTTACTGTATTTTGGTTGTATCATCCTTTTATTTGCACATAGATGTATTTTTGTAGATAGTATAGAGAAAAGAAAAGTTAACTTGATGTTCTCAGTGTCATCCTTTTATTTGTGGGAATTTTTTTCCCTGTCTTATAGGTATGAAGGTGAATGGCTTCAGAATGCAATGGAGGGGCATGGTGTTGTTGAAGTTGAGATTCCTACCATAGAACCTGTGCCAGGTTCCAAGTATGTAGCTTGTTGACAGTTTTTCTTGACTATTCTCAATCCCTGACCCATCTGTTGAAGCAACTGACATTTTGTTTTCACTCTATTTTTCAGACTTGAAGCTAAGATGAGGGCTGAAGGTAGAATTATTGCTAGAGATTTCATGTCTCCAGAGGACAGGAAATGGATGGAGATGGATATTGATGATAGTGTTTGCTTGGCTGGTAACCATGTGGAAGTTCCTTTCTATGAAAAGGATGAATGGGTTAAGCTGTTTGGGTGTAAACCGTATGTTCTAACTGTCTTCAGACATGCATTCAAGCACAAATTCTGAAAATATCTACACTTATTCTGTGTACTATATTCTACGATCTACTATGAATACTTCCACTTAATTTTACCAAGACCATAATTTAAGGTCAAAATTGTGTCTTCAACCTACACCATTCACTACTCAGATCATGTCTTGCAAATAAACTCACAATCTAAATCCAGAAGCTTAAGGCTTCAAACTCTTTCACTTACTTATAGAGGAAGATGTCCAACTCTAATCCTGAACCTGGATGAGAGTTGCAATCTTGCAGTTGTTATTTTTTTGGTCCATAAATTTCTGAGTGAGTTCTTTTTACATTGTTAGAACATGTTGATGTAGTATAGGATCCAACAATGAGTATGGACGTTCTTGGAATTGGCTTATGCACCAAAACAAGATCCCTAGTTCAAAATATTTCAAGAAACAGAACTATGTATTGACCTGGCATGAAGCTTTGAATGATTTTACATGCACAAAATTTATGCTAATTTAAGCAAAAAGTGTTTTTCATGAGTTGTAGAAGACTGTTTTGCGTGGAATAACTACATTTTTGGCTTTGTGTAAGGAGCAATAGAGAGCTATTCTTCAACATTTACCCATATCTTGGAACATCATATGAAATGAAACATAAGGTTGATTTAGAAGTGTATATCTGAGAAATGGTATTAGCCAAAGGTGAACAGAAACATAGTCCCTTTTAGTTTTAGAATAGTGATGATGTAGAAGTCCACTAATTTTTCTTCCACAACTTTGTCCTGAGTTCTGCAGTTCTGGTAAAAGAAGGGGTTGAGCCAGTGAATCTCCCACTTAGCAAATCGAGCATGCACTGTGTGGTGAAATAGTTGTCAGAAAGTGCATGCCTTTGAGTTCCTTATAATTAGTTGTATATTGAAAAAAACAAGGACAACAATGCAGGATGGCCTTTACCTGCCTTCTTAAAGTGAAATCTTTGTGTAGTTTAGGTTGGCAGAAAGTTTTTCATTTGTTCGGCATTTATTCATCTAACTTAGATTGAATGACCCTTGTTCTTTATCTTTGTCATATAATAGGCTACTAATTCTCCATCGGGTCAATCCCTAATCATCCAAGTCTAGTTTGCTATCCCATGGTTTGCTCAAAATTTTATTACTAGCGCACAACAATGATCTCTCTTAGCTTATGGATGTTCTATTGTTCTTTACTAGAAAAATGCATTCACTCATCTACCATTAGTTCATTTTTGCAACAGAGAGAAAGGTCGATACAAATATGCAGGGCAATGGAAGCATGGAAGAATGCATGGATGTGGTGTCTATGAAGTGAATGAGGAAATCATACATGTATGTACATGTTTGACATTTTCTTTTCCTCTGATTGTCCTCGGATATTTTTGCTGCTGTCTGCTTTCATTAAATTGAGATTTTAAGGAGCACTTTCCTGATTCATGGATAGATTCTACATTCATGGATCTCATGGAGGGCATTTACCTTGTGGTTGTGTTGCATATATGCGAATGGTTTATCCCACATCAAGGGATTTGATTGCTGCATCAAGACATTGTGGTCTGAGCTTGATGATGAAACTTGTTATGCAGGGTAGATTCTATTTTGGGGAGTATCTGGATGATTCAACTGGGTGTGATGCTGATGTCTCAGCAGTATGATTTCTTTTGTTTTGGTTGTTTTTTAAACCGTTTTCTCAAGATTTATGAATAAATGTATTATTTCAGTTGCATGCAGGTATTGCAGAGGTAGCTGCTGCGAAGGCGCGGATGTTTGTGAACAAACCTGATGGGAGTATGCCTCTCACTTTGTTCATCTCTCATAAGTATCTCATTTTTTTTTTCTCTTAAGGAACTAAGAAGTGTGAAGTAGCCATAGTTGTCAAGGCGACAAAGCGACCAAGGCATTTTTGGGCTCATTGTGTGCCTAAGCGCTTAGGCGCCCGCCTAAGCGGCGCTTAAGCGCTTAAGATAACGTCTAGTCTAGGTTATTTCCAGAGTGACATCCTATATTAAATCTAGCAAAACCTACACAAATATGACATTATAAATACAATGTGAAAAAAATTGCCATTACAATAGTGCACCAAAATTAAACATATGAAAGAAAAATTACTTGAATACATAAAAATATAAAATGCAAGTACTAACCTGAAATTTGTTCCTTTGTTCTTCTAAAATCTAGAAATAAGAGTTGTGACAAATATAATACAACACCACATTAATATATCAAGCAAGATTACTATCATAATGGATATCAAACATTACCTAAAACAAATTAACATAACCAACCAAAAGGTCCAACATCAAACTATTACCTAAAACAAATTAGCATAACCAACCAAAAGGTCCAACATCAAACTATTAAATTCAATGTCCAAAAATTTCAAAGATAACAAAATGTTCAACTCCAAATAAAAAACATCTAAAGCTTAAAACCAAACATGACATTTTGAAGAGCCATGCCACCATCATCATTACTATCACCCTCAACTTCATCATCCTTATCACCATCTTCATTATTTGATTCCCATGGAGCATCATCATCATCTGTCTCTTCTTCTTCTTCACTCATCATATCATCCTCATCATCATTCCTTGTGCCTTGTGAAGTGCTCCCTCTTATTGACATTTTTCCTCTTCTAGCTCTTTCTTCGGATGCTCCCATAGCCTCATCCACAATTGCCCAAGTGAGATCATCTCCCTCATGAACCAAATCTTCACCATGCTTTGTCATCCATGAGCTTCCCCAATCTAAGTCTTCCAAACAAATAGGATCATATTTTTCTGGATGTTTCTTTCTTTCTTGAAATCTTTCACGAAGACGTCGATTGTATTGGACATAGACCAAATCATTGAGTCTCTTAGCCTCTAACATGTTCCTCTTCTTTGTATGAATCTAAATAGAAAAAATATGATAAAAATAAGATTAAATGTTAAACTTAAAAATGACTAACATTAAAATATGAAATATAAAATCAAATACTTACAAACTCAAATGTACTCCAATTACGTTCACATCCAGAAGAACTACAACAAAGTCCTAAAATTTTTAAAGCAAACATCTTCAACTCCGGTGTCTCCACACCATATTGCATCCACCAATCACCTGTAATAAATTCAAAATATTAATAAAAGAAGGAGATAAAGATATATAACTAAGAAAAAAATTAATTAGATTACTCACATGGAAGCCTCCTTTCATAAGCTCTACTTGCCATTGGCCTCCCAAACATACCTCTTTGACATGAATACTCCATCATTTGATCTCCAATCTTATCTTGCATTTCTATATTTGGCTCCATCTTTTCAAGACATGTCATAAAAGCATGTTCAAACTTTGCAACCAAAGATGCATCTTTGCTTCGAGCTTCATAATATAATTTTGGATTCAAGAAGAAGCCAACTTCATGTAGAGGCCGATTCATTTGATCTTTCCAACGACGGTCCACAATTTTCAAAATAGGTTGGTATTTGCTCTCTTTAGAATTGAAATTTTGAATTATTTGCTTCCTTGCAAACTCCATTGCAGCATAAATCTAGCCCATTGCTGGTTTTTCATCACCATCAACCAACCTTAACACTTGCAAGAGGGGTTGGGAAGCCCTCAAAATCTCCTCAACTGCATTCCAAAATTTTGATTGATAAACAATTGCAGCTACATTCTTTCCCATGTTTGTTTTTGACCATGCACTAGAATGCCTAGTATCTGAACTAAACAACCTACGCAGTGCTCTCTTTATTACATCATCATGCAATCTTTCTAAGGTAAGAAAAGCTGTAGCAAATCTTGTAACTCCAAATCTTACCAATTCTCTCCCCTTTGTCTCCCTTCTCATGTGGTCAAGAAGCCGTGTATGAGTGTATAGATAAGCAGTCAACTTCTTTGCTTTTGAAATGGCGCCAACATAGTATTTCAATTTTCCAATGTCTTCTAACATGAGATCAAGGCAGTGAGCTGCTCAAGGGGTCCAAAACAATCGTTTCCTTTTCTCCATCAACAACCTTCCTGTTGCAATATTATAAGATGCATTATCAGTAACAATTTGAACCACATATTCCTCCCCAACTTTTTCAACCATCTTATCTAATAAGTCATACAACAAGATAACATCTTCTTTTTGATCTGAAACATCAATTGATTCCATAAAATAAGTTCCTTCTGGACAATTCACCAAAAAGTTGATCAACTTTCTTTGCCTTTTATCAGTCCACCCATCACACATTATAGTGCACCCATAAATCTTCCAATGTTTTATATATTCAGCATGCATTTGTTTTGTTTCTTCTACCATTTTTTTTAGAAGAGGCAACCTCAACATGTGATAACTAGGTGGTTTGTATCCTGGTCCAAATCGGCCTATAAGTTCAACCATGATTTCAAAGCTCCTGCACTTTGCTGTATTGAAAGGAATGCCAGCATCATAAAACCATCTAGCTATAGCAAGATCAAGATTGCATTTCTCTTCTTTCTTCAATTTAGACATAGTGCTCTGAATTTTTTTTCCGCTTCTTCTTGCATCAATAAAATCATCAACATTCATCCTTGCAAATGCATCCATTGGTCCCTTCTCCTTTTTTTGTTTTGTAAAAATTGACAAAGTAGTTGGTTTTTTTGTTGGCTCGGACTCCTCCTCATCAGATGAGCTCACAACATTCTCATAAACACTTGTTGCACTTACCATCTTCCTCTTCTTGTTTTTGTTCAAAGCCACCATCATTTATGCAGCAATCTCCTTTGTAGTCTTAGGACACTTCTTCACATCACGAAAACCTCCAATCAAGTGCTCCTTTTGTCTCTTTATCCCCCCATTTGTCACTAAACCACACAATTCACATTTCACTTTATTTTTATCGTGCTCATCAGGCCAATAAGCATACTTCCATCCTGGATCATTAGATTTCGCTTTCTTGAATTCTGAATCTGCTGTGGGTATTGAGGAAGAAGAATCCATTTTCTCACTGCAAAACTAATTTAAAAAATTGTAAATAGAGAGGACAGGGGGGGGCGGGACTGTGTGTGTGTGTGACTGTGACACTGTGTGTGTGTGACCGTGAGAGAGACTAAGAGAGAGAGGAGGGGGTGCCGGTGGGACTGTCACTCTGTGACAGTGTGTGTGAGATAGAGAGGAGAGGGGGGGGACTGTGTGTGTGTGTGTGACAGTGTGTGTGACCGTGAGAGAGAGAAAGGAGAGGGGGGGTGGGACTGTGTGTGTGTGACCATGAGAGAGAGAGAGAAGGGGGTGCCGGTGTGTGTGTGTGTGACCGTGAGAGAGAGAGAGAGGAGAGGGGGGGGGGGGGGCGGGAGTGTGTGTGTGAGAGAGAGAGAGAGACAGAGAGAGAGAGAGACAGAGAGAGAGGGAGAGAGGGGAGTGACCGTGAGAGAGAGAGACAGAGAGGCAGAGAGAGAGAGAGGGGTGCCGGTGTGTGTGTGTGACCGTGAGAGAGAGAGAGAGGAGGGGGTGCCGGTGTGTGTGTGTGTGACCGTGAGAGAGAGAGAGAGGAGAGGGGGGCGGGACACTGTCATGTGTGACAGTGTCTGTGTGTGTGTGTGTGTGAGAGAGAGAGAGAGAGAGAGAGAGAGAGAGAGAGGGGAGTGACCGTGAGAGAGAGAGACAGAGAGAGAGGCAGAGAGAGAGGCAGAGACGGGTGCCGGTGTGTGGGAGTGACCGTGAGAGAGAGAGACAGAGAGAGGCAGAGAGAGAGAGAGAGGGGTGCCGGTGTGTGTGTGTGACCGTGAGAGAGAGAGAGGGGAGTGACCTCCTGGCTCCTCCGGCGGCCTCCTCCGGGAACTAGGGAAGGGGAGGGGAGAGCGTGATAGGGAAGGGAAGGGGAGATGGGGGGAGCATACCTCTCTCTCGCGGCAGCGACCTCCTCCGGTGGCGGCGCGACGCCGACGGCAGCGGCTCCTCCTCCTTCGGCGAGAGCTCCTCCGGTCCTCCGGCTGTTGCGGAACCCTACCTGTGGCTGGTTCTTGGGCGAGGCGGGGGAGGGATTGGGGAGACGGGGGTTGACTTGCCAAGGGGGATCGGGGCAGAGGGGGGTATGTAGGTGGGGATCCGATCCCCTAAGTGGATCCGATCCACTAAAAGGATCCAAATGGACCCGGAAGCCCTCTTAAGGCGCCCAAGCGCACGCCTTGGACCGCCTTCTGCGCCTTGGCGTCGCCTTGGGTCGTCTTTTCCCAACCCAAGTAGGCGGCCCACTTAGGCGACCTCCGAAACCCGCCTTGGCGCCGCCTAGGCGGCCGCCTTGACAACTATGGAAGTAGCTGCAGTGATTTGCTTAACATGATGAACAATTCCACTTAAATTAGAGCTAATGTTTGGATTTCAGATTGCATATTTAAGAGGGAGGCAGATTCCTCTTACGGAGTTTCCAAAATTGGAAACCAGACTAAATCTGTCAGGGCTAGTACTAATTTTGGAGAGTATTTATCCATATAGAATCTTTGCTTTATTATTGGTGTCAATATCTCCAAATCAGTAATTTTAGTCTTTGAATAAGCTCACGAAGCCATGTAGTTGGTATTTCCTTTCCTGAGCGTAGGCAACTCACCTTTGATCTTGTGATTGTACTGCCTCTATTTTGTAATAAAATTGGTGGTGTACTCTGCAACTTTCTTTCAATGAAAGCAAAGGACAACAAAAAAGAGGCCTAGGATCAGGCAGTTCCTCCAGAAATGGCCAGAACAGGTTATAGATCATCTTCCTCTACTATGAGATTGAATTAAATGATCTTACTTTGGTTAGCCAGTTTTCATATCCATGTTGGTATTGTCATGTGAATCAAACTGCTAAGATCAATACAGGATCACCTATAACCAAATGTGATAGCAACCATGCAGTGTGACTGAAAAATCCTTCCTTTATCAATAGTCATGCCTCTGGATGGCATAAACTTTTGTCTACTTCTATGAATACCATGGTTTATGATGCGAAAAGGCTAGTCAGTGGGCAAGGGGATGCAACCTGTCCTGGATACTGCGTTTATCCAACCATTTAATTTGGGTCCCCTTTGTTTCTAGAACATTGTCATTTAATTAATATCCACATAAGCATACAGAGACACCGTGATGATACTTTCATGTAGACATGATGTTGAAAACTTGAAATAGATTATGCATACAAGAAGGCAATGTGCCATGCAAACAATTCTACAATATAATGAGATCCAACTAAGGGTTTTAGGTTAATACTTATGTTGGTTACTGTCTCTCATTGTTTTTTTATGGTTTTTGTGCCGAGAAGTCTGTGGTACAACAAATTTTCCTTTTTCTTGTATTCTTTTTTAGTAAAGACATCTCTCTCTCTCTCTATGTATATATTGTAATTTCTTACAGATTAAAACTTCTCATGACTATTCATTTGCCTGCCATGCAGTGGTAAGAGAAGATCGAGGTCCTTATGGTGACCCTCAACATCCATATTTTTATGAGGAAGATGATGCTTGGATGGCACCTGGGTTCATTAACCAATTTTATGAAGTATGTATTGTGAGTGGTTCTAATTGGTAGGGATGATAGCATGATGGAAGTTCAAATGGTGATTGCTTCTTTTCAGGTTCCTGATTACTGGAAAACCTATGTTGAAGAGGTTGATCAGGAGAGAGAGATGTGGATAAATTCATTCTATAAGGCACCGTTGAGAATCCCCATGCCTGCAGAGCTTGAATACTGGTGGGCAAAAGGTATGGTTCTGTCTTGTTGGTCTATTCCGTTTTTTAGCAAATATTGGTGTGTGCCAACGTAGGTCATGAGATAAACCCAAAAGTGATGACAACCAAAAGACAGATATCTACTTCCAAAGGTTTAATAAAGAATAATCTTCAGCACGTAAACTAAACTCTAATTATTGGGCATGTGGATGTAAACATGATATAAAACGTAGTGATAACCCAGTGCCTTGGATTTAGTGGATGATGAGGATGAAACCAAATCCCCATATATAGGATAGGAAATTGCTATTAGCCATTGAGAAATGTGAAAGAGAGCACAGACTGCCTGTACAAACATCAGGAAAAGAGTGGTAGAGAAATGTGAAAGAAAGCACAGACTGCCTGTACAAGCATCGGGAAAAGAGAGCTACGTACTGAATCTTCTAACACTTGCAATAAGCAAATTATGTTCCACTTTGATATCATAGCATGTTTTGCTACTCAATCTTATCTTTTGAAAAGACATTAATACCTTCTCTCATGTCTAAATTGTTGCCTATGGATTTTGCCTGTAACTTCTCATGGAGTTTGTCGTTCCCTTTCTTTATATGATGTTAAACAGTGATTAAAAGGTCGGCAGCCTAGTTGCTAGTGATTAAAAAGTTGTCTGCCTGGGCGATTAGGCAGGCAGATTAGTTGACTCAGTGCCTATTAGCTTCCTAGGTGGATCCTTATTTGGACTATTTCTGCAATACTTAATTTAGCATGTTATATTTCTGTGTATGACTTTCTATTCCCCCTGTTTAAGTTACATGATTGATTGTATTCTGTTTAGCCTTTTTGTCTTTTTCCTTCCTCCAACTATACATGTTCATCCCTCCACAGATGGGGCTCAAAGTTGTACTCAAGGAGTGGCCTAGTTAGCCCTCCATGTACACAGGGATATGAGGTCAAGGGTTCAAATCCCACAGGAAGCTGGTTTATGAGGAATTTATAAAGGATGATATAATAGGCTAGTTTTCCAAACCCCAACCCTCCACACCCCCCCCCCCCCCCCCCCCAAAAAAAAAAAGGACTCGAAAATTTTTCTCCCACGAAGGCATGATGTGGTAGGATAGTTCATTTCCAATGTGGGGGCTTTAAAATTAAGTCTTTTAATTGAATCAGATTATTTGTCATGATGCTTATGTCTTTGGATATAAGATGCATATACTCTCGACATGATCAATTGACAGAAGGCATGCATAAGAAATTAAAAAATGATCCTCAGCCAACTCAGACTTGAGGCGTCCAACTCACCGCCTAGTTGGGGTCATCCAAATTGAACTTCCTAGTTCTGTTTCAAACATTGATGATATCTACTGAAGTGCATATGAAGTGTACTCTTACAAAATAGTCTATATGGAGAAAGGAAGAATTGGCCTCGACTGGAAGCATTTGCAAAATGAAGCTGCAGGAGGAACTTGACCAACCTTGTTTATCTATAATCCAAATCCTATTGTAGGACAATTTTTCTCCCTCATGGGCAATCTGAATTTTTGGAGCATTTGACTTTATGATTTGACAGAGTAAAAGAAGTGATGGAAAAGGATGAATTTGTCATGCACACGTTATTATCTTCAAGTAGCTGATGCCTTTTTTTTTGGGTACTGGGAATATCTGTTTTTTGTTGCAATTCTCTTTCTTATAGAACCACAATTTTTTATTAAGTTGTCATTTTTCTTCATTGCTATTTATTCCGCCACAGGTATTAATGCTTCACTCTGACTTTGCTTGGTTCTGCAGAAAAAAGCCCTGAGTTTGTTCTTATCAATAAGGAACCGGAGCCTGATCCAGAAGATCCTTCTAAGCTTATATACACAGAGGACCCACTGATTCTTCATACTCAAAGTGGAAGACTGATTAACTATGTTGAGGATGAGGAGCATGGTGTCCGTCTGTTTTGGCAGCCACCCTTGAAGGAAGGTGAGGATGTTGACCCAGAGAAGGTAGATTTTCTGCCTCTGGGTTTTGATGAGTTTTATGGACGAGCTATACCAGTTCCAAAGAAGCAGAGTGGATTGATGCGACTTGTGACTACTATAGAAGACAAAGTCAAGCCAGTATTTGATAGACTGGAGAAGTGGGCTGAGGATAAGAAGAAAGCAAATGAATTAACTCTCAAGCTAATAGATCAAGAACTTGAGTTCATTGAGGCTGAGATTTGCCTGGAAGAGGCCATAGAAGATATGGAAATGGAATTGAAGATGAAGCAGAAAGAAGAGGAGAGAAAGGCAGAAGCTGGGAAGGATGATGATTCTTCTATTTCTGCTACTGGGAATGTAGCTGATATGGATGAGGGGGAAGAAGAGGAGGAAGATGACGATGAGCCACCATCTAGTTTTGGCACTGTTGGTGGAGAGAGAACAGAAAACAAGCCTGGAAAGAATCCCTTTTCATCTTTGTCCTTGTCTCTCCCTTCACACAATTTATGCCAAGTGGTAAGTTCTCCCTTCCTACGTCATACCAACCTTTCCATTCTCATCACAGGCCACGGAATGGTCACGGGAAATGACTGGTCATTCTTTTTCATTCCGACCCTAGTAATATGTTCGTTTCTTTTGCTTTCAAGCATTTCACATTGGTCCATCTCCTGAACGTAACATGCCATTATTTGTTTTGGATTTTTAGTTTTTGACCCCTACAATCTTCCATTTTTAGGAATTAGTCCTTTCAAACATGTTTCCTTGTCATGTACGTTATCCACTTTGATGATGGTTGCTTTCTTAATTGTAGTGTAACCTGTGGGGGTTTCTCGTCTAACTTCAATTTTTATCCAATGTGGTCTTTGATGGAATCAAGCATTTGGCAAACTCTAGTTTACAGTGTCCATTGCTGAGTGGTTGTTCACTTTGCAGGTTCCAGCCAAGCTGCTACACACGTTCTCTTTATGGAAGAATGCCAGCCGGCTCCCAGTTCCCGATCTTCCCCCTGTTAAAGTTTCAAAATCTCCTGTCACCTGTCAACGAACCTCAGTCAGGTTCCCACCATTTTTGCATCCACAGTCAAGTCTCAGAGCTGTCCATGTACCACAGTTGCGACGTCGAAGTTGCAAGAGAGAGAATACACACTGCCAGCTGAATGGTTTGGCTCGAATACTATCCAGTCCTCCAACTTCCAGGCGCTCAGGCCTTGCTAAAAGGATATCTCAGGGGGTGCAGATTCCCCAAACAGGAGAGCATCCGCTGAATGTGTTGTCGATGCAGGTTCCTCTCTCACTTTATATGCCAAGTGATGATGCAGCTTTCCTATGAGTAGGGCTTGTACCACATCTCGAGGTTTTTCCTTTATCTTTTTGTTCTTTTTTGAGTTTTTCTGCAAATCTTGAATTTGGCAGATTGTAATCGAATCTTCCTGATGCAGCCCCTCGATCAGTTTTGTTCTAGTGTCACATCCGCAGTGTGCATGAAGTTGGACATTTGGATTCATGGTGTTGTAGTTTTAGTGTATGCTGCATCATTTTCATTCGCCGTTGTAAGAATCATTGTAAGACTTTGGTTGCGCAGGCGTTTAAGGATACAAGGGAAAGTTCCAGAAGCTGGGCAAAAGTTTTCAAGCGGTCTACCCACCAGACATCAGTTGCGCTCCTGAGTGGAACATTCTATTTTAATTTTGATCAAAATGGAGAGTTTCTTTTGTAGATGTGCAGTTACTAGTAGACGATAATTTGGTGGATTATGTGCTGGAATCAACTTGAGAGTCTTTAACTTTGCCCTTCACGGGGGGTGGTCAGCCTTCTCATCGATGCATATGCTGCACGGGTCCGAACCAAGGCGTAACATTGCTTTACAAGTAGTGATGTTCCAGCCATCAGGTCAGGAAGCCCGCATGCATAGATGGAATTGGAAACCCCCGGGGGGTTGGGAGGAGGGGATGACTTGCAATCTTCTTGCTTAAATGACCAGCGTTCTCTCTCTCTCTCTCTCTCTCTTATATATGTATATATATTATATGCATATACGTATACGTTTGGTACTTGGATACTGTCTCTAAACTTCTCTTTCGGTGGAAGCCTTCTTTTGCCATTAGTACCATAGGCATTTCCCCTTTCAAATCTTAAAAACGATGAAATTGGATTCAACGAGGTCTCATCATTGATGGCTCATTGTTTTCTTGTCAAGGAACAAGGGCCTCATCCGTTGTTAACTTAATTGTCTCGGAAAGTTCACCACAAGTTACTAGTTTCCTAGTTGTTTGTAGACGACAAGTAGAAAGAACTAGTTGACGTTAAATGGTGGGAAACCGGGGGGGGGGGGGGCGGGCGAAGCTGTTGCACGTGAACTCTTGACACAAGTGATGAGCTTAATGAACCAACCAAAATGTGTTACAAAGGATTAGCATAAAAGCAAGGAAACGTTATATTTCTTTTGTCATAAAGTTGCACTGGTACGCACCTGCTTGATGACTGTCACGCAGCTGGTTAAACGTTGATGCAGGAAAAAGGAAAAAGATGGTTGTTGAGGGTATTAGTGCCGGGGGGGCTCTCAAGGCCACCCCACTCCAAAAAACCCAAATTTTAAACAACACAATTGTGATGCAGCTGTTTTGGTGGCCAATGACAGTGGGCTGGCCCCCATGGTGAGTATGGTGGGCCTCCTGGCTTTAGCAAACGAAGAGACCACAGAGTACACCACCCTCCACTCCCCACCGTACTTACTGTGCTGGTGGTCGTGGGGTGTGCCCCACTGCCTCTGCTCTGCTCTGCATTACATGGAAAGCTGTGCTTTTTCTTCCTTTTTTATTTTTTAATTAATCTTTCCTTGGCCCCTCGCCCAGGTGAGGCAAGAGCACACAGATCAGGAAGGATGGCTTTAATTAATTTTAGTAATTAATTATGGGGAAGAGGTGAGATGAGGTCATCACGGCGGGGGCAGGCAAACCCCAATTTTTTTTTTCCCCGAGCAACATCATCAGCTCCCAAATCTCGGGTCCATTAATTAGTTTAGCTTTCTTTTGCTACATTACTAGATCATCTACCTATGAGTAGTGACTAGTGTGTGTACCCCCTCCTTCCCTCCTCTCTCTAAAGTAAAGAGATTAACTACCATTACCGCCCGAGAGAGAGCTGATTAGTACCTCTTCTCTCCTCTACTAGTAATAACACTCCGGATATTATAATTAGGACTTCTCCCTCTCACACGCACACACGCACACAGTGGAGTCCCTCTTCCTCTTTCTTCTACTTGTTTCCTCCTCTTCCCTCTCACTCTACTGTCTCTCTCTTTCTCTCTCTCTCTCTCTCTCTCTCTCTCTATATCGCCGAAGGTGGTCAAGAACCCTTTCCGTTGCCCCAGCACCCGAACCCTCTCTTTCTTTCTTCACTCCCTTCTCCCCTTCCCCAAACCACATTCTTCCCTCTCCGCCTCTCTCCTCTCTTTCTCTCGCGTCCGGCTGCCGGGCTATCTGGGCCACGCGGGGCGGCAGCAAAGCCCTCGCCTTTTGGATCAGATCCGCGCCGGCATGCACCAATAGGTCATGTCGAGCACCGACGGCACCCCGCAGCGGCGTCTGCGCCCGGGGCCGTGGCCTTCGGTCCCCAACCCGCCTGCTCCTCCCGCGGCAATGCCCCCGGCTTCCTGGGCGAAGAGGACGGGTTTCAAGGGAAGGGTCTCCGGAGAGTCGGCCGCCAGCGACTCCGGCCAGTTTGCTGCCCCCACAAGGTCTACTAAGGAGGCCGAGGTGCAGCCGGATCTGGAGGCCGGGCGGCCCCAGACAGCACCCTCGCCTGCTGCTGCTGTCACCATCAATGGGGAGCCCGCGGGCAAGGAGAGGACTGCGGCCGCGCCGTCGGATGGGGATCAGTCGGTTAAGAAGAAGAAGGAGCTGGGCGAGGGTGAAGTGCGAGGTGTTGCCGCCAAGGGTTCGGGAGCCAATGCCAATGGGCAACCGCGGGCCGACCCGCCGCCCCAGAAACCGAGGAGGGAAGAGGATGTCGGTTCTTTGCCTCAACTGCAGGAAGAGGACGAGTTCGTAGGACGGCGGCCTCACATAAAATATGATCTCAGAGACTCTCCTGGCCTTGGTGAATTGCCCTTCTATGAAGAAACTCACTTTTTTGAAACCCAAAGGAAACAATTTTTAGCTCTCTCTTGCGATGACTTCATCAGAACCCAACTCACATTGGAAAACACGTTCTCTGTCTAACAAAATTTTTCTCTTGTCTTCCAATCTTCCAGTTCCAATTGCCTTCTACGGACTCCAGCACTATCTCTCCATGTTGGGTTCAATAATCCTGATCCCTCTGGTCATAGTTCCAGCGATGGGCGGCACTCAGGTAAGCTATACTGCTCTTCCCTATGTTCTCTTTTGTTATGCCCATACTTGTTGAACCTTCGATCCCTAAAGAAAAAGGGGGCAAAAATCAAATTGCAGCGCGATACATCCGCTGTGGTGTCCACTGTGCTCCTTGTTTCTGGGTTGACAACGCTGTTGCACTGCACCTTTGGTTCGAGGTTGCCACTCGTTCAAGGCCCGTCGTTTGTTTATCTGGCGCCTGCTCTGGCAATAATCAAATCCCCGGAGTTCTTGGGATTAACTGAAAATGTATGTCTCCTTTTCTTCTCCTTTCCAACTTCAGCCCACGATCTCTATTTACGTGCTGAATGACATGGTACATTCATGTGAACTTTGTGGGTCTTTACCAGCTTTCAACCATTCTATATCTGGACTTTTGATACTTGGATGGCTTAAAATGAAATATCTGAGATGCTCTATCAAGTAAATAAAAGTTCACTTGGCTATTATTTGCGTACTCCAAAACTTTTCCTGGGGCAAGCTCGTGAAGGTAGCCAGAAATCCATTCAATGCCTTCGGTAACATTCAGTTCTTCGGCATACTGTTTCCTGGGTAGATTTTTTCTCTTTTGAAAAGTGCAAGGTTTGGGCTGGCAAGAATAATTTAGTTTGAGTTTCCAACTTCTCTTTTACTGCAATTTCATAATCATTGAACGTGGCACCGATTTACAACTCTCTTATGATAGATTATGTCAAAATGAACAAATTAGAACTTCTAGATGGCTAACATCCCAATGTGAGATGTGATGGCCATCACCCTCTTTGAGATAGTGTTTAGTTAATGTCTACTCTTGCTAGGATCTAAATTGGATGAATTTTTTTTCGTAGTCTAGACTTATTTATAATTATGTGACCAAGACTAACTCTGTAGGATAGAGGTTTTACCTGTTTAGCAAATGAATGCAGGATCCTTTACTAGCCACATCCATAAAGTTTGTTGATACGATGTAGGTTCACTAAAGTAGCTTCTTTAATAAGACTTCTGTGATGTCTTATTTAACTTCTTTAGAGAAAGGCTTGTAAGTTATCTTTGTTGCATTTAGAGCACAAACTCCATAATTTCTGGTCAAATATTTCCTCTCTTGGATCTGCTGGAGCACTGTGAAAATTAAAAGTTTGAACCTCCCCAGTGATATGGTGCTTCCTGTCTCAATTCATCTTATCTTCGAGTAAGTTTCTTGAACATTTTCACTTTAGATGCTTCATATCTATTCATACCTATAGATTTCAGATGCATGCTTGTACATTTTAAGTAGAAATGCAGACAAGAGAAAGGTTGTTGCTTTTATGGTTTAACACCCCACTTTTCCCATTCCTCAAAATATTGCAAACGGACAGAATGCTGATAAGGAAGAAAACTAATGCATTCAAGCTATTTCAAGCATGGTATGCCTTCCTAATTGTAGAGTTTCCACCATGTGATCTCTCCGATGCAAAATGTTGGCCACTGGGTCCATATCCTGAAAACTGACTCGGCATTCCTAGGCTGTTGAACTCAATTTCCCATGCAGAAAGGATGTTATTGATATGATGATAGTCTGGAAAATCTCCAAGCTTCCAACCATGGTTCAAAAACTCGGCCGGATCGGGATCGGATCGGCCGAGTTGGCTCGGTTTTGGGCCTCCCGATCCGAGCCGGGGTAACCTAGCCGGTCCTTGAACGCGGATCGGACCGGCTCGGCTGGGCTCGGCCGGCTCGCCGAGCCCGGCCCGATCCGCCTCGGATCGGCCCGAGCCGGGCCGATCCTGTTCAACCTTGTCATGGGCTGAGTCCAGGCCAATCCCAGGCTGAGTTCAGGCTGGGTCCACTGCGATTTCAGGCCTTATTTACCTGAATATCATTTAAGTAAATGTTATTATTTGTAGTTTCATTTACTTAAGATATTACATGTAAATAAGGAAGTACCCCCCATTTGAATCCAATAAAAATATCAAAAAAATCATATCTCTTACCAATAAAAAGTCAACTCTCCCACCGAAGAAGAAAATCACGATTTCGTTGATTTTAGCGAAATGCTAACTTTCTAATCTCTCATAATTTAGCTTATCTAAAAATTTGATAATTCAAATAAACCATTTGGAACACTAAAAATCTAAAGTCCGGTAAAAAAATCAAACGTGCATATGACTTCTCCAAGGGAGCCACTCTCCTACTGACAGCACTTAGTCTGCTTGAGACCTCTCAGGATTTGGTCAAACCTAAGCTATCATTATCTAAACTCATGAGATTTTTCACTTTTTAATTGAAAAGAAATTAGAAAGTGACAATTCTCATGACTTTGAGTGATGATAGTTTAAGTTTGACCAAATCCTGAGAGGTCTCAAGCAGACTAAGTGTTGTCAGTAGGAGAGTGGCTTCCTTGGAGAAGTCATATGCACGTTTGACTTTTTTTACCGGACTTTGGATTTTTAGTGTTCCATATGGTTTATTTGAATTATCAAATTTTTAGATATGCTAAATTATGAGAGATTAAAAAGTTAGCATTTCGCTAAAATCAACGAAATCACGATTTTCTTCTTCGGTGGGAGAGTTGACTTTTTATTGGTAAGAGATATGATTTTTTTGATATTTTTATTGGATTCAAATGGGGGGTACTTCCTTATTTACATGTAATATCTTAAGTAAATGAAACTACAAATAATAACATTTACTTAAATGATATTCAGGTAAATAAGACCTGAAATCGCAGTGGACTCGGCCTGAACTCAGCCTGTATAAGATATACACCAGTATAATGGGCCGATCCACCCACCCCTGGCTCAGCCGGGCTCGGCCCGGCTCGGCCGAGCCGGGGTCGGGATCGCCGGGTCGGATCGGTTTTGGGCCGACCGATCCGATCCCGATCCCCGGGTTTTTGAACCTTGCTTCCAACCAATAACTTGCTTTAGGATGTGGAAAATTATTGGTCTATAACCAGAGCTACATAGGTACTTTTGCCTGTATGATTCAGTTTTGTTGAAAGCATAACATATTTGACCATCTCTTCTACCAGGGTAGAATATGTAGTTAAGACAGTTTGAGAATAAGTTAACTACAACAGTACTTATGAGCATGGTTTGCCGGATCGGAATCGGGAGGCGAATCGGATTTTTCTTGATCCGATTCGATTCCCCTCGAATCGACCCGAATCGATCCGAATCGGATCGATTCTCATGGGTATAATATATATTATATATATAATATATCATATATGATATTTATAATGTATAATATATATTACTAATATGATATAATAATATTATATATATGAGGCGAATCGGACCGAATCGATGGAATCGAGAATCGGGTTTTCCATGATTCGCCCCAATTCGGGAGAATCGGGCCGATCTGATTCGATACGCCAAACCATGCTTATGAGCGCTTAAAGAAAATGCTGGGGGTGGGGATGGGTGTGGGGCCGGGGGTTCTTTGGAGTTATCTGTCAACAAAAAAATCTTTTCTTTTTTATTGAGGATGCAAGATCGCATATGTGATTCTCACAAATGGAATTTTCTGATTCCATGTTCCGTTTGTAATTAGAATCTCTTCAGACATAAATACATGTTTGTTGCAGAATTTTAGGCACATTATGAGGGAGCTACAAGGAGCCATTATAATTTCTTCGGCATTTCAAGCAGTGATGGGGTACACTGGACTTGCTTCAGTATTTTTGAGGTATGCCTTTCACATCTAAGTGTTGATTACCAACTGAAAAGGTGATATCTTTCCTTTTACATTCAAAATAAGATTTTTCCTTTCATATTCAAGGGCTTCAACTTTCTTGTTGTTTGTTTGGATGATGGAGTTTTTTTTTCTTTTGAAAGTGGATGGTACCACTTGTATATATTAAGAAAGAGATAGAATGTACAAGTGTAGGTGGGCGAAAAAACACCCAAAAAGTATCCACTCCACAGCACCTATACAAAAAGGTAACACCAAGAAGATGTAAAGTTCTCTACCCTGCCAAAATCTCCAAAAGGGCACAGCACGATGCATTTACATTAGCTAGATTGACTGCCTATTCCTTCACCCTATGCCAAACAAAATGGAGCAACGTCTCCTCCGAATGGGACTCCCTCCTGAATATGCACATTCCAAGCCAACCCCCCCCCCCCCCCCCCCTCCCCACCCCCCCGACCCCCCCGCGTAAGGGTGGCGTGAAGGATGAGCCTCTAAACAATGTTGTGCACCTTGAGGAGCCAATGCCTATGCCATTCCTTAAACAAGTACTTGACATCGCCCTGCGAGTTGATAGGTCTTCCAGTCCTCTGCGCCGTCATCCTCCAAACCCCGGGGAATAGGAGCAGCCCACAAAAAGGTGATCTAGAGACTCCTCCTGGATTCCACATAAACAACATTTCTGGTCCAAGTCAGGCAAATAATGGATCAACTGTAATTGTTGTTTGTTTGGAGGATGGAGTTGGATAGTACATGTGCATAACAAATAGAGCTAAGCTGGAAGTCTATGCAACACTTATACCTTGTTTTTATACAACTTTCCATGATTGCTAATTGTGGCTTTGAGAGCTGGAGATATCAAAGATTCCACATGGTTAAGCATCATGAGATACTAATGCTCTATTTTCATTCTGTGGTTATTTTCATTTTTTTCATACATGGAAATGCATTGTCTGATTTTGACCTGGATGAAATGGATTGGTTGCAGGATCTTCTAGGATATTAAAATGTTTTGTAGCTTGTCACAAACTCAAAAGGATTTTATAGCCAATTCTTTTTGAGGATTTGTTGCCCTTCCATTCTACTGTTTTTTCAACCATAGATTTTAATAGGATTTCTAGCCTTTTCTGGTTCTCTTCTGCAGAGCATGTGGATCTTCTGCATGTATATTTGCATCTGTTTCACCACTGAGTACTGATATATGTTGATTCCCCACCAAAAGAAAAAAGAGAAGGAAGTTCGAATATCTAATTGCCTAGATATCACATCTTTCATTAGCGCTCAAAAACTGTAGCAGACATGTCTACAACAGATGATCACATATTACTATGTTGTATTAATATTTCACCCAAATTACACTTTATAATTGCAGTTGGTTTATGACATTGGACTTCCTTGCTGCATCAGCTCAATCTTTTACCAGCTGGACACATTTGTATTCAATTTGTTGCAGTCAAAGCTCACGTTTCCTTATTTCACAGGTTGATAAATCCTGTTGTTGTGGCCCCTACAATTGCAGCTGTTGGGCTTTCATTTTTCAGTTATGGTTTCACTGGAATTGGTACCTGCCTTGAGATTGGTATGCTGCAGATAATACTGGTCACTATCTTTTCACTTGTGAGTATAGAATGACCAAGCTCTAGTTGATGCTGTTCTTTTCTGAATGTTGAAAGCTGTATTATGGTTGTGGTTTCATGTTGTATGTTCCATCAATGATAGTTCTTTATATTTCAGTATCTTCGGAGGATATCAGTATTCAGTCACCGTCTATTTCTTATTTATGCGGTAAGCTTATCATAGAGGCCTTTCAAAATTTCAGTTACTTCAGCTTTTCTGTTTTTTCTGTTTATTTCTGTGATTAGTGTTTTTTGTTCCTATTATTAATGTGATTGAAATCTTAATGGATAACTTTCAGGTGCCATTGAGTTTGGGAATCACATGGGCCATTGCCTTTCTTCTTACAGAAGTTGGTGCTTATAGCTATAAAGGTTGTGATCTGCATGTGCCTCCATCAAACACTCTATCGGATTACTGCAGAAAGCATGTGCCAAGGATGAGACATTGTCGGGCTGATACTTCTGATGCATTAAAATATTCTCCATGGTTTAGGATTCCATATCCACTGCAGTGGGGAACACCCATTTTTAACTGGAAAATGGCTCTTGTCATGTGTGTTGTAACCATGATTGCTTCAGTTGACTCAGTGAGCTTCATATATCTTGCTTTTATGTGTTTGATTTTTATTTCCCAAGTGATTTATATATTTTTTGTTGGTATTTAATATTGTATACAGAATACATCTTGCTTTTCATGTGGTGAATTACATACAGCTGTGCAAATAATTGCCCAAATTTTGGGTATTATACTAAGTGGGTTTTCTTGACTTGGGGACAGCTCCAATTGATAGGAAAATGAAAGAAAATAGACTCAAGTGGTTTGGACACGTGTACCGTCGCCTTAACTCGGCTCCGGTCAAAAGATGTGACCAAATCTTAGTAGATGCCAGTAAAAGAGCTAGGGGAAGGCCTAAAATGAGATCGTGCGATGTTATTAGGAAGGACTTGGCTTTTTTGGGTTTAAACACGAGTATAGCACTTGATAGAAATCTTTGGCGAAAAAGGATTCATGTAGCCAATCTCAAATGGGATAAGGCTCTGATGATGATACTAAGTGGGTTTCAGTTGTAATGTGTTGTCAGTTTCCCCTCTTCCTGCCTAGCATTGAATTATTCGAAGTAAAAAAGGGATAATTGTTGAGTTTCTGTTAGGGCTCCATACTCCATAGATCTTGAAAGAATTTCATCATTTGCTGTAAAGTTATCATTAGATCTCTTAGTAGGCGAAGGACCTAGCCCCGTCTTTTAAGGTAATTTGGCATACAGAAATGCATGCTTTGGGAAACCTTCTATATCCTTTTCTAAACCATTTTTATTTCCTTGGAAACAGAAGTTTTCTCCTAGACTTGGGAGGCCAAACAAAGCAGAAGTCATGGTTTGATTTATGGAAGTGTGATAATCTTTGAAGCACACCTATCATTTGTAGCATGCAAAGATCACCAATGCCATCACTGGGATTGGCAGTATCGAAGGTAGGAGAGAAGAAATCTAGAGAGATCTTGGAGAGATCAGTGGGCATATCTAATGCCTTCTCCTCTTCTTGGTCTCAGCCTAATCTCATTTTAGGGCCCTGGAGAGGAAGAGTTCTTGAAGGGATGTAAAGAGATTGGCATCTCTGACTTGGTAATGATATATTTAAAGCATTACCTTCTATAAATTGATTTTGATTCACAAGATTGCAGCAATTTCACTATCATTGGATCTGATCTGCATCTTTTTTCTTTTCTTGAGAAGAATGTGGGTTGCACCACCAATTTGCTACTTAACATAGATCATACTATCAAAGTTGGAGGAGAGATTCCTCTTACAATATTAAGAACAAGCAACTCCGAACTACCATTTATTAGGAAACAAATGGCTAAGGTGTCTACTCCAAAGAAAGTAAAAGAAAAAATGAGATAAAGCTCTCCAATTTATTTTCCACATAAGCCTACTTCCCCAAAAAACAACATCATTGCACTCTTTCCAAATATTACAACAGCTCAGTGTAATAATTAAAATGTTTGTCTTCTTTGCTATGTCTTCAGTTGTCAATCTTAAGAAGTGGAAATAGTTCCACACTCCAAAGAAGTGAAGTCTGAAACCTCATCACAAAATGTCAGCACAACTTCAAAGCTTCTGATCCACCATATTAAAAACCCATGACAGCACTATTCATAATTTATCAAGCCTGAACACACTTCAAAGTTTTTCAAAGAAAGAGCAACTCTGACCTGAATTGCATTTTCCCTGAATGAAGATGAAGATATCGTCTGCAAATTGAAGATGAGATAAGAACACTGAAGAGTGCAACAACTTGAGTTTCCATAAACCCATTTATATTATTCTGCAATACTGCATAATCTGCTGAGCATGTTTCCCACTACTACAAAGGACAAAGTTGATAATGGGTCACTTGACACAGCCCTCTGCTGCTAGTGAAATAACCATGGACTTCCCATTGTAGATAATTGAAAAGAGACTGATCTTATCAGTTCTGGACAATGAGCAAACAGTTATCAGTAAATTGAGATAATTGAAAAAGAAGCCGATCTTATCAGTTCTGAACAATGAGTAAAGTGTTATCAGTAAATTGAAAACTCTGCAAGATATACTACCAATACACCTATGGCACCCTATCTAAATAAGTTCAAAGGCTAGCAAATTCACATCAAATGTAAGCAAACGAAAAAATGAAGAAAAGCACCCAAAACACACTTGGGTTCTGGATGAGGTAAGATATATGATAGATAAAAGTTGCAGGACAAGGCCTTCCATGGAAATGAGCTCATAGGTACCTTGCACTACTGAAGCACTGTTAATGAGGTCATCATCTGTTGCCGGGGTTGTTATAGATGCATTCACACTGTTCAAGTGGTGACCAGTGAGAGCAGGGCCCACAGACCCACAGAGGGGGACTGGAGGGATTAGGTTTTGTGACCCAGGAAGGTGAGCAATTGAGACTCAAACTTGAATGTGTTTCAGCTGTTTTGGGAGCCCGTTTATATTCTAGTTCATTGTATCCAGCCCATTGTTAGGTGGCTGAGGTGAATGCCTAAGCAGGGTGGGCACTTCAGACCAAGGGATTAAAAGTAGTTTTAGTAACCAGCAGGTCTTGGCCAGTTCCAGTTCCAAGGCTGGTTTTGGTTGGTTCCGACAGTTTTGGCATTTTGCTGCCCAGCAACATCAGATTGGAACTGGTTTGGCCTTTTTTTAGTACCATGCTTCATACATTCAGCCAAAGTGAAGTATTTTATTATTGTCTTGCTTCGTCTACAATGCTTTAAGCATGGTTGCCGAATCGGGGCGAATCGGCCCAATTCCCCGAATCGGTGCGAATCAGGGGAAACCCGATTCCTGATTCGCCCGCATCGGCCGATTCGCCCCTTATATATAATATTATATGTCATGTATATATAATATTATATCATATTTGTAATATATATTATGCATTATAAATATGATATATATTACATATATGTATTTAATCAATATAAATGTGTCTCAAATATGATATATGTAATATATATATATATATATATATATATATATATATATATATATCATATGATATATTGTATATAATATATATACCCATGCGAATCGGTCCGATTCAAGGGGAATCGAGGCGAATCAGGGGAAACCTGATTCGCCTTCCGATTCCGATCCAGCAAACCATGGCCTTAAGTACCTTAACTGATATATGATGGCATGATGAGTTACATGATGAAGAATGTAGAATAGAATTGGTAAACACAAGCTAAAAAGTGGTAAGCACCCTTGCTTATGTTTTCCACATAGCAATAGATAATTGCCTTTTTTAATTATCATCAGGTTTCAATTCCATCTTTTTGAACCTTTTTATTGTCCCTCAAAATATAGCGCAGTTGTATTTTTTGATTTGGTCAAATGGTGATACATTTTGTGAAGAAATGTGGTATGCAGTTAGGATCAATTGTTTTTGCATTGAGTCATTGTCTTTTGGCATCTTTTGCCCTATGGCACCTTCATCCATGCATTAGTTTTGGTAATGAAGATATTGCTTTAACATCTGCTCACAGCTTCTCATGGTGGTTTGTTATGAAGGTTGGATCATACCATGCATCATCTTTATTGGTGGCTTCAAGACCTCCAACATCTGGTGTGCTCAGCCGAGGGATTGGTTTGGAAGGCATTTCTAGTGTGCTAGCAGGAATTTGGGGCACTGGAACAGGGTCCACAACCCTTACTGAAAATGTCCATACAATTGCTGTTACAAAAATGGGGAGCCGGAGAGCCGTTGAGGTTGGTGCAGGCATTTTGATACTCTTATCCTTTGTAGGTAAGGACATCACTGTTAAAAAAGGTTCTTGATTGGGATTAAGATGTCATGAATATGGTTATGGTAGAAGTTAAGTCGGTGAAAATGTTATCTATTTTGGAAGTCCAACTAGCTTAATGTTCCTTCTTCTTGGTAACTTGTGTGCTACGTGTAGGCACTTCTTCCTGCTTAGGCACTTGAATGTTTCACGTACAGGTAAAGTTGGAGGCTTCATTGCTTCAATTCCTGATGTAATGGCTGCTGCCCTACTTTGCTTCATGTGGGCCATGCTCGCAGCTCTTGGCTTATCTAATCTTCGCTACAGTGAGGCTGGAAGTTCCAGGAATATTATAATTGTTGGTCTCTCTCTGTTTTTCTCCTTGTCAGTCCCTGCATATTTCCAGCAATATGGAACTGTTCCTAATGCAAACTCATCTGTGCCAAGTTATTTTCAGCCATATATTGTGGCATCTCATGGACCATTCCGCAGCAAATATTCAGGGGTATGTATGCCATTACCTTTTGAAGCTAGTGCTAAAAAAATGTTCTCCTGCAAATTTTTGAATGTTTAAGAAAGTAAAGTGGATCTCTTGCTGAATCACAATGCCAACCTTCTAGTTTAAAGTTTAGCCATCTTTTACCACCCAGAGGACTTGCTGGTTAACATAGCTGTAACTGTAGGTAAGGATAAGATGAATGTAGCTGAGCTAGAAAGACAAGCCTGCTACATGGCCCACTAGAATTTTTTTTTTTTTTTTTTAACTTTCTGATGTGTTCGATTTTCTTTTGGGGTGGTGGGAGGGAGGAACTGCAAAGAGCGATGCCCAAATCCTCCACCATCCTAGAAACCAAGCTATGCCATTTGGTGGTGTGTGAAACTTATTATGTCTTATTGGTCTGGTTCCTAGGCACACCTAGGTAGCAGTTAAAGCCTACCGGGACACATGAAGGTACTGGAGATTTGGCTATAAACACATTAGTTAGTTCTACTGAGCACATAATTAAGAGAATGAGAATAAATGAATGGCAAATTTTATGATCAAACAAGAAATCTAAGACAAGATATTAAAAAAGATAAAATAAAATAGTTAAATTATATATATACCTCTGAAATCTTCATATTGACTGTATTTCCTTGAAATCTGCATATTATACCCTATACCTTTGAAATTTGAGTTATATCCTTGTGGTTAGTAGGCCGTCATAATGGGTGAACTATTCTGATATCATGCGAATGGAACCATTAAAAAGGGGTAAAAAGAAAATCCTAAAATACCCCTCTTCAAGAAGAGAGGGGGAGAGAGTTGTTGGGGGAGGCTGGAGGGGAGGGACATCTACCCAGAGAGAGATGCTGGGGGGATCTCCTCCTCCGGTGCTTATGGGAGAGAGCCCAGTTTGGAACGGCCAGACTAGAGAGAGTGTGTGTGGGGGGGGGGGGGGGGACTGGGAGCCCCATCTCTGGTGAGAGAGAGAGAGGTGCTGGGTGTGAGGGGGCACTGGAGGGGGATCTCCCCCTCCGGCACCGATGGGAGAGAGCCCAGTTTGGCACGGCTAGGCTCATCTCAGAGAGGGGGTAAGTTAATCAGGAAGCAGGGGCATGATGAAATATATTGAATATGGGGGTATATGGTACAATATGCAGATTTCAGGGGTACACATTCAAATACAAAAGACTTCAGGGGTATATATGTGATTTTCCCATAAAAATAAAAACAAACAATATAGAATATAAATATTATAAATGTATAAGAAAACAAGTAAAGATTAATATAGTGCACTGCACTCGAAGGTTTTCATGGTTCACCACTTTTGTTTTCTTGATTTCCCTTGGCTATGCAAGACTCTCACTTCAAGTAAAGCAATATCTACCATCTCGTACAAGGTACGTTTTGTCTTCTGAGTAAGAACCGGTAGAAAGGAAAACAAAACCTGTACAAGGAGTCCTTGAATCCAATATTACCAAACATAACACGAGAAAAGTCATGCCAAAGAGAAGATCATGAGTTACAAGACTGGGTGCACATTGGAAAGAGAAAAATCAATGCTGAAATCTGCCGATAGTAATGTTCTACATGCAGAACGCAAAGTTTTGTTTTCTCAGGGGGGAAAAAAAAGAGGACCCTAAGTTTGTTTTCTTGTGTGTGCAGGTAAACTATGTTATGAATACTCTGCTGTCATTTCACATGGTCATTGCTTTCGCCATTGCCGTAGTCCTGGACAATACGGTTCCTGGTAGCAGGCAAGAACGTGGGGTGTATGTGTGGACCGAATCAGAAGCTGCAAGGAGAGACCCTGGGGTGTCCGGAGACTATCAGTTGCCTTTCAAAGTAGGGCGAGCATTCAGATGGGTGAAATGGGTTGGCCTATGATGTAATGAGATGGTCACAGGTAGGAGTGCAAGGCATTGTGGTTTCAATACGCAATCTTCGGGCGAGCAGGGATTTGGTTGCAAGAAGTTTTGATGGAGTTGATGAAGGATTGTCAACAAAAAGGAGAAATGCATGCCTTTGTAGTATGAGACGTGATCCCTTGCTTTGTTTCGTTGTCCGAAGGCCGACTTGACTTTTGTCGCTTTAAATTATATTTACGTATATTTCATGTGGAACATTGATGTTTCTTTGCTCCTTTTTGCTGTTTCTCTGGTGATGTTGAGCGTAGATGGGGGACTAGGGAACTCGTGCGTGCGTGCGTGTGCGTGTGTGTGTGTGTGTGTGAGTGAGTGAGTGAGAGAGAGAGAGAGAGTTTTCTTCTTCTTAAGTTGTTTTATGTACAGAAATTGGAAGGCAGGAGGCTTTTTGCTGCCCTCTTCATTTACAAGACTTGTACTGGTGTTGATATTCTTTTCCATTAGCGCCGGCAACTAATTCAGCCTTCAGAAGTTTTGTGGTGAAATGGATTTTGAGAAAAGGGCTGGCATTTCCTTTTACGTATCAAAAGTTATACATTTAAACATTTTAAAACGACGCAATTATCTTACGTGGTTCTGTTAAATGATTTTTCATATGTACCTTAGTCCTTTATTTGAGAAATAAATAATTATAACTGTTCAAAAGAATTATCTCATCCAATGACTAAAGCCTCCCCCAAAACCGTAACCAAAAGAGAGGGGAAAAAAGAAGAGGGGTTTCTTGATGTTTTAATTGAAAAAGGG
This sequence comes from Colocasia esculenta, assembly GCA_014218235.1. Classification (NCBI taxonomy): domain Eukaryota; kingdom Viridiplantae; phylum Streptophyta; class Magnoliopsida; order Alismatales; family Araceae; genus Colocasia; species Colocasia esculenta. Next base: position 117,058,348 of record CM024766.1, on the reverse strand, counting down.
CGTTATTTGGACTCCTCGTCCAAGCATGTGACATGTAGTGGATGGAGGCTCGTCTCAGCAGCTTCGTCGTCTCCATTTGCCTCCCACCGGCCGAAACTACCCTCTCCTCTCTTAGCTCTAGTCTCAATTTATCTGTTCTTGTCAACCTAATGTTGATTTAATCTTATTTTTATTTGGTTTGGCCTTCGATTGTATCAGTTGATCTTGAATTTAAACCTCACCCTGCCATTTTATCATTTGTCCTATGGAGTACGAAACTAAGATTTTTCAACTCTGAAATGACATCTTATCACTTGATGCAATAAGGGGGCGACGAACGACTCTGAGTGTTGATTCCGAATTGGAGTCTTATAAGTGATTTCGATAACCGAGCGTAAAGTTATGTCCGTTTGAGCGAAGGAGTGTCCGTATGCGATCGCATCGGCAGCTCGCGACCACGCTCTCGGAGAGGAATTTGGGGATCGGACTGGAAATCTCCGAATCCGACCTTCTGTCGACCGGGTCGAAGTGCCGATTCTGAATTGGGGACTCGCGGGCGGTTTCGATCGCCGCGCGAACAAATATCCGCGTCTTACCCAAGGGGTACGACAATCGGTGTACTAGTACACACGCTCCGCAGTGAAATTTCGGCCCCGGCACGGAATTCCCTGAAACCAGCGTCCTGTCGACCGTCTCGGAGTGCCGATTCTGAATTGTGCTCACATAAGCGATTCTGACACCCAGGCGAAAAGTTATGGCTAGTTCTTTCGCGGAAGGGGTGAGAATAATATGAAATGGGTGACTATATCGGCGATGTTGGTGCACCCATATCAACGACTTCGGGAGGAGTTCTCGCGCCGAGTTGAACACAACTTCTAATCGCCGTGACAGGCCGACTCCATGTAGTTACCTCGCCCGTGATTCACGTGATCGAGGGAGACGTTACTGCGAGAAAACCTTGTAAACGAGGAGATCGTTGGTTAGAATCGTAATTTTAGAGTGTGAAACGAAGGTTGTTCGACCCTGAAACGACATCTTATCGCCTGAGGCAATAAGGGGGCGACGAGCGACTCTGAGTGCCGATTCCGAATTGGGGTCTTATAAGCGATTTCGATAACCGAGCGGAAAGTTATGCCTGTTTGAGCGAATGGGTGTCCGTATGCGATCGCATCGGCAGCTCGCGACCACGCTCCTGGAAAGGAATTTGGGCGCCGGACCGGAAATCTCCGAATCCGACCTTCTACCGATTGGGTCGAAGTGCCGATTCTGAATTAGGGACTCGCGGGCGGTTCCGATCGCTGCGCGAATAAATATCTACGTCTTACCTAAGGGGTATGAGAATCGGTGTACTAGTACACAAGCTTCGCGGTAGAATTTCGGCCCCAGCACGGAATTCCATGAAATTAGCGTCCTGTTGACCATCTCGGAGTGCTGATAATTGTGCTCACATAAGCGATTCCGACACCCAGACGGAAAGTTATAGCCGGTTCTTCCGCGGAAAGGGTGAGAATAATCCGAAAGGGGTGACTATATCAGCGATGTTGGTGCACCCATATCAATGACATGGGGAGGAGTTCTCGCGCCGAGTTGAACACAACATCCGATCGTCGTGATAGGCTGACTCTGTGTGGCTACCCCGCACGGGATTCACGTGATCGAGGGAGATGTCACTACGAGAAAACCTTAGAAACGGGGAGATCGTCGGCCGGAATCACAATTTTGGAGTGCGAAATGAATGTTTTTCGACCTCGAAACGATGTCTTATCGCTTGTGACAATAAGGGGGTGACGAGCGACTCTTAGTGCCGATTCCAAATTGGGGTCTTATAAGCGATTCTGATAACCGAGCGGAAAGTTATGCCCGTTTGAGCGAAGGAGTGTCCGTATGCGATCGCATCGGCAGCCTGTGACCACGCTCTCGGAGAGGAATTTTGGCGCCGGACCAGAAATCTCTGAATCCGACCTTCTGCTCACCAGGTCGAAATGCCGATTCTGAATTGGGGACTCTCGGGTGGTTTTTGTGACGGCCCTGGATATTTATGCCCATTAAGGCTCCATATCTAGATCCGCCTCCCGCGAACTGACCGAAGTCTCGCAAGAGATATCTCACACAAGTGTCCAGTAAGAACATAAAAGACAACTACACAGTATAAAACACAAGAAAGTACAACTTTACGCATATATAACAATTTACAACTGTCCCATTACATTATTAATATTTATTCGCCCGGGGGTCGGAACCGCCCGCGAGGCCCCAATTCAGAATCGGCACTTCGACCCGATCGGTAAATGGTCGCATTCGGAGATTTCCGGTCCGGCGCCCAAATTCCTCTCCGGGAGCGCGGTCGCAGGCTGCCGATGCGATCGCATACGGACACCGCTTCACTCAAACGGGCATAACTTTTCGCTCGGTTATCGGAATTGCTTATAAGACCCCAATTCGGAATCGGCACGCAGAGGCGCTCGACGCCCCCTTATTGCCTCAGGCAATAAGACGTCGTTTCGGGGTCGAAAAACCTTCGTTTCGCACTCCGAAATTGCGATTCTAAACGACGATCTCCCCTATTCCAAGGTTTTTTAGTAGTAGCGACTCCCTCGATTTCGCGAATCGCTGACGGAGCCCACACGGGGAGCCGCCTAGTCACAGCGATCGGAAGTCGTGTTCAACTCGACGCGAGATCTCCTCCCCAGGTCGTAGATATCGGTGCCCGAACATCGCCGATATAGTCACCCCCTCCGGTTTATTCCCACCCCTTCAGCGAAAGAATTGGGCATAACTTTCCGCAAGGGCATCAGAATCACTTATGTGACCACAATTCGGAATCGGCACTCTGAGACGGTCGACAGGGCACTGGTTTCGTGAAATTCTGTTCCGGGGTCAATATTCCCCCCCGGAGCGTGTGTACTACACCGACTGCCGTACCCTCCGGTCGGACGCAGATATTTATTTGCCCGGGGATCGGAACCGCCCGCGAGGACCCAATCCAGAATCGACACTTCGACCCGGTCGGTAAATGGTCGCATTCGAAGATTTCCGGTCCGGCGCCCAAATTCCTCTCCGGGAGCGCGGTCGCAGGCTGCCGATGCGATCGCATACGGACACCGCTTCGCTCAAACGGGCATAACTTTTCACTCGGTTATCGGAATCGCTTATAAGACCCCAATTCGGAATCGTCACGCAGAGGCGCTAGACGCCTCGTTATTGCCTCAGGCGATAAGACGTCGTTTCGGGGTCGAAAAACATTCATTTCGCACTCCAAAATTGCGATTCTAGCCGACGATCTCCCCTATTCCAAGGTTTTTTTGGCAGTAGCGACTCCCTCGATTACGCGAATCACTGGCGGAGCCAACATAGGGAGCCGGCCAGTCACAGCGATCGGAAGTCGTGTTCAACTCGACCCGAGATCTCCTCCCCAGGTCGTGGATATGGGTGCCCGAACATCGCCGATATAGTCACCCCCTCCGGTTTATTCCCACCCCTTCAGCGAAAGAATTGGGCATAACTTTCCGCACGGGCATCAGAATCGCTTATGTGACCACAATTCGGAATCGGCACTCCGAGACGGTTGACAGGGCGCTGGTTTCGCGGAATTCCGTTCCGGGGTCAATATTCCCCCCCGGAGCGTGTGTACTAGTACACCGACTGCCGTACCCTCCGGTCGGACGCAGATATTTATTCGCCCGAGGATCGGAACCGCCCGCGAGGCCCCAATTCAGAATCAGAACTTCGACCCGGTCGGTAAATGGTCGCATTCAGAGATTTCCGGTCCGGCGCCCAAATTCCTCTCCGGGAGTGCGGTCGGAGGCTGCCAATGCGATCGCATACGGACACCGCTTCGCTCAAACGGGCATTACTTTTCGCTCGGTTATCGGAATCGCTTATAAGACCGTAATTCGGAATCGGCACGCAGAGGCGCTCGACGCCCCCTTATTGCCTCAAGAAATAAGACGTCGTTTCGGGGTCGAAAAACCTTCATTTCGCACTCCGAATCTGCGATTCTAGCCGACGATCTCCCCTATTCCAAGGTTTTTTGCCAGTAGCGACTCCCTCGATTACGCGAATCGCTGGCGGAGCCCACACGGGGAGCCGCCCAGTCACAGCGATTGGAAGTCATGTTCAACTCGACCCGAGATCTCCTCCCCAGGTCGTGGAACATCGCCGATATAGTCACCCCTCCGGTTTATTCCCACCCCTTCAGTGAAAGAATTGGGCATAACATTCTGCACGGGCATTAGAATCGCTTATGTGACCACAATTCGGAATCGGCACTCCGAGACGGTCGACAAGGCGCTGGTTTCGCGGAATTCTGTTCCGGGGTCAATATTCGCCGCCGGAGCGTCTGTACTAGTACATCGACTGCCGTACCCTCCGGTCGGACGCAGATATTTATTCACCCGGGGGTCGGAACCGCCCGTGAGGACCCAATTCAGAATCGGCACTTCGACCCGGTCAGTAAATGGTCTCATTCGGAGATTTCCGATCCGGTGCCCAAATTCCTCTCTGGGAGCGCGGTCGTAGGCTGCCGATGCGATCGCATACGGACACCGCTTCGCTCAAACGGGCAAAACCTTTCGCTCGGTTATCGGAATAGTGTATAAGTCCCCAATTCGGAATCGGCACGCAAAGGCGTTCGACGCCCACTTATTGCCTTAGGCGATAAGACGTCGTTTCGGGGTCGAAAAACCTTCGTTTCGCACTCCGAAATTACGATTCTAGCCGACGATCTCCCCTATTCCAAGATTTTTTGGCAGTAGCGACTCCCTCGATTACGCGAATTGCTGGCGGAGCCCACACGGGGAGCCGCCCAGTCACAGCGATCGAAAGACATGTTCAACTCGACGCGAGATCTCCTCCCCAGGTCGTGGATATGGGTGCCCGAATATTGCCGATATAGTCACCCCCTCCGGTTTATTCCCACCCCTTTAGCGAAAGAATTTGGCATAACTTTCTGCACGGGCATCAGAATCACTTATGTGACCAAAATTCGGAATCGGCACTCCGAGACGGTCGACAGGGCACTGGTTTCGCGGAATTCCATTCGGGGGTCAATATTCCCCCCCGGAGCGTGTGTACTAGTACACCGACTGCCGTACCCTCCGGTCGGACGCGGATATTTATTCGCCCGAGGGTCGGAACCGTCCGCGAGTCCCCAAATCATAATCGGCACTTCGACCCGGTCGGTAAATGGTCGCATTCAGAGATTTCCGGTCCGGCGCCCAAATTCCTCTCCGGGAGCGCGGTCGCAGGCTGCCGATGCGATCGTATACGGACACCGCTTTGCTCAAATGGGCATAACTTTTCCCACGGTTATCGGAATCGCTTATAAGACCCCAATCCGGAATTAGCACGCAGAGGCGCTCGACACGCCCTTATTGCCTCAGGCAATAAGACGTCGTTTCGGGGTCGAAAAACCTTCGTTTCGCACTCCCAAATTGCGATTCTAGCCGACGATCTCCCCTATTCCACGGTTTTTTGGCAGTAGCGACTCCCTCGATTACGCGAATAGCTGGCAGAGCCCACACAGAGAGCCGCCCAGTCACAGCGATCGGAAGTCGTGTTCAACTCGACGCGAGATCTCCTCCCCGGGTCGTGGATATGGGTGCCCGAACATCGCCGATATAGTCACCCCCTCCGATTTATTCCGACCCCTTAAGCGAAAGAATTGGGCATAACTTTCCGCACGGGCATCGGAATCGCTTTTGTGACCACAATTCGGAATCGGCACTCTGAGACGGTCGACAGGGCGTTGGTTTCGCGGAATTCCGTTCCGGGGTCAATATTCCCCCCCAGAGCGTGTGTACTAGTACACCGACTGCTGCACCCTCCGGTCGGACGCGGATATTTATTCGCCCGGGGGTCAGAACCGCCCGCGAGGCCCCAATTCAGAATCGGCACTTCGACCCGGTCGGTAAATGGTCGCATTCGGAGATTTCCGGTCCGGCGCCCAAATTCCTCTCCAGGAGCGCGGTCGCAGGCTGCCGATGCGATCGCATACAGACACCGTTTCGCTCAAACGGGCATAACATTTCGCTCGGTTATCGGAATCCCTTATAAGACACCAATTTGGAATCGGCACGCAGAGGCGCTCGATGCCCCCTTATTGTCTCTGGCGATAAGACGTCGTTCCGGGGTCGAAAAACCTTCGTTTCACACTCTGAAATTGCGATTCTACCCGACGATCTCCCCTATTCCATGGTTTTTTGGCAGTAGCGACTCCCTCGATTATGCGAATCGCTAGAGGAGCCCACACGGGGAGCCGCCCAGTCACAGCGAGCGGAAGTCGTGTTCAACTCGACGCGAGATCTCCTCCCCAGGTCGTGGATATGGGTGCCCGAACATCGCCGATATAGTCACCCCCTACGATTTATTCCCACCCCTTCAGCGAAAGAATTTGGCATAACTTTACGCACGGGTATCGGAATCGCTTATGTGACCACAATTCGGAATCGGCACTCCGAGACGGTCGACAGGGTGCTGGTTTTGCAGAATTCCGTTCCGGGGTCAATATTCCCCCTCGGAGCGTGTGTACTAGTACACCGACTGCCATAACCTCCGGTCGGACGCGGATATTTATTCACCCGGGGATCGGAACCGCCCGCGAGGCCCCCATTTAGAATCGGCACTTCGACCCAGTCAGTAAATGGTCGCATTCGGAGATTTCCGGTCCGGCGCCCAAATTCCTCTCCGGGAGCGCGGTCGCAGGCTGCCGATGCGATCGCATACGGACACCGCTTCGCTCAAACGGGCATAACTATTCGCTCGGTTATCAGAATCGCTTATAAAACACCAATTCGGAATCGGCACGCAGAGGCGCTCGACGCCCCATTATTGCCTCAGGCGATAAGACGTCGTTTTGGGGTCGAAAAACCTTCGTTTCGCACTCCCAAATTGCGATTCTAGCCGACGATCTCCCCTATTCCAAAGTTTTTTGGCAGTAGCGACTCCCTCGATTACGCGAATCGCTGGCGGAGCCCACACGTGGAGCCGCCCAGTCACAGCGATCGGAAGTCGTGTTCAACTCGACGCGAGATCTCCTCCCCAGGTCGTGGATATGGGTGCCCGAACATCGCCGATATAGTCACCCCCTCTGATTTATTCCCACCACTTCAGCGAAAGAATTTGGCATAACTTTACGCACGGGTATCGGAATCGCTTATGTGACCACAATTCCGAATCGGCACTCCGAGACGGTCGACAGGTCGTTGGTTTCGCGGAATTCCGTTCCGGGGTCAATATTCCCCCCCGGAGCGTGTGTACTACTACACCGACTGCCGTAACCTCCGGTCGGACGCGGATATTTATTCGCCCAAGGCTCGGAACCGCCCGCGAGGCCGCCATTCAGAATCGACACTTCGACCCGGTCAGTAAATGGTCGCATTCGGAGATTTCCGGTCCGGCGCCCAAATTCCTCTCCGGGAGCGCAATTGCAGGCTGCCGATGCGATCGCATACGGACACCGCTTCGCTCAAACGGGCATAACTTTTCGCTCGGTTATCGGAATCACTTATAAGACCCCAATTCGGAATCGGCACGCAGAGGCGCTCGACGCCCCCTTATTGCCTCAGGTGATAAGACGTCGTTTCGGGGTCGAAAAACCTTCGTTTCGCACTCCCAAATTGTGATTCTAGCCGACGATCTCCTCTATTCCAAAGTTTTTTGGCAGTAGCGACTCCCTCGATTACGCGAATCGCTGGCGGAGCCCACACGGGGAGCCGCCCAGTCACAGCGATCGGAAGTCGTGTTCAACTCGACGCGAGATCTCCTCCCCAGGTCGTGGATATGGGTGCCCGAACATCGCCGATATAGTCACCCCCTCCGGTTTATTCCCACCCCTTCAGCGAAAGAATTGGGCATAACTTTCCGCACGGGCATCGGAATCGCTTATGTGACCAAAATTCGGAATCGGTACTCCGAGACGGTCGACAGGGCGCTGGTTTCGTGGAATTCCGTTCCGAGGTCAATATTGCCCCTCGGAGCGTATGTACTAGTACACCGACTCCCGTACCCTCCGGTCTGACGCGGATATTTATTCGCCCGGGGGTCGGAACCGCCCGCGAGGCCCCAATTCAGAATCAGAACTTCGACCCGGTCGGTAAATGGTCGCATTCGAAGATTTCCGGTCCGGCGCCCAAATTCGTCTCCGGGAGTGCGGTCGCAGGCTGCCGATGCGATTGCATACGGACACCGCTTCGCTCAAACGGGCATAACTTTTCGCTCGGTTATCAGAATCGCTTATAAGACCCCAATTCGGAATCGACACGCAGAGGCGCTCGACACCCCCTTATTGCCTCAGGCGATAAGACGTCATTTCGGGGTCTAAAAACCATCGTTTCGCACTCTCAAATTGCGATTCTAGCCGACGATCTCCCCTATTCCAAGGTTTTTTGGCAGTAGCGACTCCCGTGATTACGCGAATTACTGGCGGAGCTCAAACGGGGAGCCGCCCAGTCACAGCGATCGGAAGTTGTGTTCAACTCGACGCGAGATCTCCTCCCCAGGTCGTGGATATGGGTGCCCGAACATCGCCGATATAGTCACCCCTCCGGTTTATTCCCACCCCTTCAGCGAAAGAATTGGGCATAACTTTCCGCACGGGCATCGGAATCGCTTATGTGACCACAATTTGGAATCGGCACTCCCAGACGGTCGACAGGGCGCTGGTTTCGCGGAATTCTGTTCCGGGTATCCCCCCCCGGAGCATGTGTACTAGTACCCCGACTGTCGTACCCTCCGGTTGGACGTGGATATTTATTCGCCCGGGGGTCGGAACTGCCCGTGAGGTCCCAATTCAGAATCGGCACTTCGACCCGGTCAGTAAATGGTCGCATTCGGAGATTTCCGGTCCGGTGCCGAAATTCCTCTCTGGGAGAGCGGTCGCAGGGTGCCGATGCGATCGCATACGGACACCGCTTCGCTCAAACGGGCATAACTTTTCGCTCGGTTATCGGAATAGAGTATAAGACCCCAATTCGGAATTGGCACGCAAAGGCGTTCGACGCCCACTTATTGCCTTAGGCGATAAGACGTCGTTTCGGGGTCGAAAAACCTTCGTTTCGCACTCCGAAATTGCGATTCTAGCCGACGATCTCCCCTATTCCAAGGTTTTTTGGCAGTAGCGACTCCCTCGATTATGCGAATCGCTGGCGGAGCCCACACGGGGAGCCGCCCAATCACAGCGATCGAAAGTCATGTTCAACTCGACGCGAGATCTCCTCCCCAGGTCGTGGATATGGGTGCCCGAACATTGCCGATATAGTCACCCCCTCCGGTTTATTCCCACCCCTTCAGCGAAAGATTTTGGCATAACTTTCCGCACGGGCATCGGAATCGCTTATGTGACCACAATTCGGAATCGGCACTCCGAGACGGTCGACAGGGCGCTGGTTTCGCAGAATTCCGTTCCGGGGTCAATATTCCCCCCCGGAGCGTGTGTACTAGTACACCGACTGCCGTACCCTCCGGTCGGACGCGGATAGTTATTCGCCCGGGGGTCGGAACCGCCCGCGAGTCCCCAATTCAGAATCGGCACTTCGACCCGGTCGATAAATGGTCGTATTCAGAGATTTCCGGTCCGGCGCCCAAATTCCTCTCCGGGAGCGCGGTCGCAGGCTGCTGATGCGATCGTATACGGACACCGCTTTGCGCAAACGGGCATAACTTTTCCCTCGGTTATCAGAATCTCTTATAAGACCCCAATTCGGAATCAGCACGCAGAGGCGCTCGACACCCCCATATTGCCTCAGGCAATAAGACGTCGTTTCGGGGTCGAAAAACCTTCGTTTCACACTCCTAAATTGCGATTCTAGCCGACGATCTCCCCTATTCCAAGGTTTTTTGGCAGTAGCGACTCCCTCGATTACGCGAATCGCTGGCGGAGCCCACACGCGGAGCCGCCCAGTCACAGCGATCGGAAGTCGTGTTCAACTCGACGCGAGATCTCCTCCCCAGGTCGTGGATATGGTTGCCCGAACATCGCCGATATAGTCACCGCCTCCGGTTTATTCCCACCCCTTCAGCGAAAGAATTGGGCATAACTTTCCGCACGGGCATCGGAATCGCTTATGTGACCACAATTCGGAATCGGCACTCCGAGACGGTCGACAGGGCGCTGGTTTCGCGGAATTCCGTTTCGGGGTCAAAATTCCCCCCGGAGCGTGTGTACTAGTACACCGACTGCCGTACCCTCCGGTCGGACGCGGATATTTATTCGCCCGGGGTCGGAACCGCCCGCGAGGCCCCAATTCAGAATCGGCACTTCGACCCGGTCGGTAAATGGTCGCATTCGGAGATTTCCGGTCCGGCGCCCAAATTCCTCTCCGGGAGCGCGGTCGCAGGCTGCCGATGCGATCGCATACGGACACCGTTTCGCTTAAACGGGCATAACATTTCGCTCGGTTATCGGAATCGCTTATAAGACCCCAATTCGGAATCGGCACGCAGAGGCGCTCGACGCCCCCTTATTGCCTCAGGCGATTAGACGTCGTTTCGGGGTCGAAAAACCTTCGTTTCGCACTCCCAAATTGCGATTCTAGCCGACGATCTCCCCTATTCCAAGGTTTTTTGGCAGTAGCGACTCCCTCGATTACGCGAATCGCTGGCGGAGCCCACACGGGGAGCCGCCCAGTCACAGCGATCGGAAGTCGTGTTCAACTCGACGCGAGATCTCCTCCCCAGGTCGGGGATATGGGTGCCCGAACATCGCCGATATAGTCACCCCCTTCGGTTTATTCCCACCCCTTCAGCGAAAGAATTGGGCATAACTTTCCGCACGGGCATCGGAATTGCTTATGTGACCAGAATTCGGAATCGGCACTCCGAGACGGTCGACAGGGCGCTGGTTTCGCGGAATTCCGTTCCGGGGTCAATATTCCCCCCCGGAGCGTGTGTACTAGTACACCGACTATCGTACCCTCCGGTCGGACGCGGATATTTATTCACCCGGGGTTCGGAACCGCCCGCGTGGCCCCAATTCAGAATCGGCACTTCGACCTGGTCGGTAAATGGTCGGATTCGGAGATTTCCGGTCCGGCGCCCAAAGTCCTCTCCGGAAGTGTGGTCGCAGGCTGCCGATGCGATCGCATACGGACACCGCTTCGCTCAAATAGGCATAACTTTTCGCTCGGTTATCGGAATTGCTTATAAGACCCCAATTCGGAATCAGCACGCAGAGGCGCTCGATGCCCCCTTATTGCCTCAGGCGATAAGACGTCGTTACGGGGTCGAAATACCTTTGTTTCACAATCCTAAATTGGGATTCTAGCCAACGATATCCCCTATTGCAAGGTTTTTTGGCAGTAGCGACTCCCTCGATTACGCGAATGGCTGGAGGAGCCCACACTGGAGCCGCTCAGTCACAGGGATCGGAAGTCGTGTTCAACTCGACGCGAGATCTCCTCCCCAGATCGTGGATATGGGTGCCCGAACATCGCCGATATAGTCACCCCCTCCGGTTTATTCCCACCCCTTCACCGAAAGAATTGGGCATAACTTTCCGCACGGGCATCGGAATCGCTTATGTGACCACAATTCGGATTCGGCACTCCGAGACGGTCGACAGGGCGCTAGTTTTGCGGAATTCCATTTCGGGGTCAATATTCCCGTCCGGAGCGTGTGTACTAGTACACCGACTACCGTACCCTCCGGTCGGACGCGGATATTTATTCGCCCGGGGGTCGGAACCGCCCGCGAGAACCCAATTCAGAATCGGCACTTCGACCCGGTCGGTAAATGGTCGCATTCGGATATTTCCGGTCCGGCGCCCAAATTCCTCTCTGGGAGTACGGTCGCAGGCTGTCGATGCGATCGCATACGGAGACCGCTTCGCTCAAACGGGCATAACTTTTCGCTCGGTTATTGGAATCGCTTATAAGACCCCAATTTGGAATCGGCACGCAAAGGCGCTCGACGCCCCCTTATTGCCTCAGGCGATAAGACGTCGTTTCGAGGTCAAAAAACCTTCGTTTCGCACTCCCAAATTGCGATTCTAGCCGACGATCTCCCCTATTCCAAGGTTTTTTGGCAGTAGCGACTCCCTCGATTACGCGAATCGCTGGCGGTGCCCACACGGGGAGCCGCCCTGTCACAACGATCGGAAGTCGTGTTCAACTCGACGCGAGATCTCCTCCCCAGGTCGTGGATATGGGTGCCCGAACATCACCGATATAGTCACCCCCTCCAGTTTATTCCCACCCAATCAGCGAAAGAATTGGACATAACTTTCCGCACAGGCATAGGAATCGCTTATGTGACCACAATTCGGAATCGGCACTCCGAGACGGTCGACAGGGTGCTGGTTTCGTGGAATTCCGTTGCGGGGTCAATATTCCCTCCCGGAGCGTGTGTTACACCGACTGCCGTACCCTCCGGTCGGACGCAGATATTTATTCGTCCGGGAGTCGGAACCGCCCGCGAGGCCCCAATTCAGAATCGGCACTTCGACCCGGTCGGTAAATGGTCGCATTCGGAGATTTCCGGTCCGGCGCCCAAATTCCTCTCCGTGAGCGCGGTCGCAGGCTGCCGATGCGATCGCATACGGACACCGCTTCGCTCAAACGGGCATAACTTTTCGCTCGGTTATCGGAATCGCTTATAAGACCGCAATTCGGAATCGGCACGCAGAGGCGCGGGACGCCCCCTTATTGCCTCAGGAAATAACACGTCGTTTCGGGGTCGAAAAACCTTCGTTTCGCACTCCCAAATTACGATTCTAGCCGACGATCTCCTCTATTCCAAGGTTTTTTGGCAGTAGCGACTCCCTCGATTACGCGAATCGCTGGCGGAGCCCACACTGGGAGCCGCCCAGTCACATCGATCGGAAGTCGTGTTCAACTCGACGCGAGATCTCCTCCCTAGGTCGTGGATATGGGTGCCCGAACATTGCCGATATAGTCACCCCCTCCGGTTTATTCCCACCCCTTCAGCGAAAGAATTTGGCATAACTTTCCGCACGGGCATCGGAATCGCTTATGTGACCACAATTCGGAATCGGCACTCCGAGACGGTCGACAGGGCGCTGGTTTCGCGGAATTCCGTTCGGGGGTCAATATTCCCCCCCTGAGCGTGTGTACTAGTACACCGACTGCCGTACCCTCCGGTCGGACGCGGATATTTATTCGCCCGGGGGTCGGAACCGCCCGCGAGGCCCCAATTCAGAATCGGCACTTCGACCCAGTCGGTAAATGGTCGCATTAGGAGATTTCCGGTCCGGCGCCCAAATTTCTCTCCGGGAGCGCGGTCGCAGGCTGCCGATGCGATCGCATACGGACACCGCTTCGGTCAAACGGGCATAACTTTTCGCTCGGTTATCGGAATCGCTTATAAGACCCCAATTCGGAATCGGCACGTAGAGGCGCTCGACGCCCCCTTATTTCCTCAGGTGATAAGACGTCGTTTCGGGGTCCAAAAACCTTCGTTTCGCACTCCCAAATTGCGATTCTAGCCGACGATCTCCCCTATTCCATGGTTTTTTGCAGTAGCGACTCCCTTGATTACGCGAATCGCTGGAGGAGCCCACACGGGGAGCCACCCAGTCACAGCGATCGGAAGTCGTGTTCAACTCGACGCGAGATCTCCCCTATTCCAACTTTCCCCACGGGCATCGGAATCGCTTATGTGATCGCAATTCGGAATCGGCACTCCGAGACGGTCGACAGGGCGCTGGTTTCGCGGAATTCCGTTCCAGGCTCAATATTCCCCCCCCGGAGCGTGTGTACTAGTACATCGACTGCCGTACCCTCCGGTCGGACGTGGTTATTTATTCGCCCGTGGGTCGGAACCGCCCGCGAGACCCCAATTCAGAATCGGCACTTCGACCCGGTCGGTAAATGGTCGCATTCGGAGATTTCCGGTCCGGCGCCCAAATTCCTCTCCGGGAGTGCGGTCGCAGGCTGCCGATGAGATCGCATACGGACACCGCTTCGCTCAAACGAGCATAACTTTTCGCTCGGTTATCGGAATCGCTTATAAGACCCCAATTCGGAATCGGCACGTAGAGGCGCTCGACGCCCCCTTATTTCCTCAGGCGATAAGACGTCGTTTCAGGGTCGAAATACGTTCGTTTCACACTCCCAAACTGCGATTCTAGCAGACGATCTCCCCTATTCCAAGGTTTTTTGGCAGTAGCGACTCCCTCGATTACGCGAATGGCTGGCGGAGCCCACACGGGAGCCGCCCAGTCACAGCGATCGGAAGTCGTGTTCAACTCGACGCGAGATCTCCTCCCCAGATCGTGGATATGGGTGCCCGAACATCGCCGATATAGTCACCCCCTCCGGTTTATTCCCACCCCTTCAGCGAAAGAATTGGGCATAACATTCCGCACGGGCATCGGAATCGCTTATGTGACCACAATTCGGAATCGACACTTCGAGACGGTCGACAGGGTGCTGGTTTCGTGAAATTCCGTTCCGGGGTCAATATTCCCCACCGGAGCGTGTACTAGTACACTGACTGCCATACCCTCCGATCGGACGCGGATATTTATTCGCCCGGGGATCGGAACCGCCCGCGAGGCCCCAATTCAGAATCGGCACTTTGACCCGGTCGGTAAATGGTCGCATTCGGAGATTACCGGTCCAGCGCCAAAATTTCTCTCCGGGAGCGCGGTCGCAGGCTGCCCATGCGATCGCATACGGACACCGCTTCGCTCAAACGGGCATAACTTTTCGCTCGGTTATCGGAATCGCTTATAAGACCCCAATTCGGAATCGGCATGTAGAGGCGCTCGACGCCCCCTTATTTCCTCAGGCGATAAGACATCGTTTCAGGGTCGAAATACCTTCGTTTCACACTCCCAAATTGCGATTCTAGCAGACGATCTCCCCTATTCCAAGGTTTTTTGGCAGTAGCGACTCCCTCGATTACGCGAATGGCTGGCGGAGCCCACACGGGAGCCGCCCAGTCACAGCGATCGGAAGTCGTGTTCAACTCGACGCGAGATCTCCTCCCCAGATCGTGGATATGGGTGCCCGAACATCGCCGATATAGTCACCCCCTCCGGTTTATTCCCACCCCTTCAGCGAAAGAATTGGGCATAACTTTCCGCACGGGCATCGGAATTGCTTATGTGACCACAATTCGGAATCGGCACTCCGAGACGGTCGACAGGGCGCTAGTTTCGCGGAATTTCGTTCCGGGGTCAATATTCCCCCCCCGGAGCGTGTGTACTAGTACACCGACTGCCGTACCCTCCGGTTGGACGCGAATATTTATTCGCCCGGGGGTCGGAACCGCCCGCGAGAACCCAATTCAGAATCGGCACTTCGACCCGGTCGCTAAATGGTCGCATTCGGAGATTTCCGGTCCGGCGCCCAAATTCCTCTCCGGGAGTGCGGTCGCAGGCTTCCGATGCGATCGCATACGGACACCGCTTCGCTCAAACGGGCATAACTTTTCGCTCGGTTATCGGAATCGCTTATAAGACCCCAATTCGGAATCGGCACGCAGAGGCGCTCGACGCCCCATTATTGCCTCAGGCGATAAGATGTCATTTCAGGGTCGAAAAACCTTCGTTTCGCACTCTGAAATTGCGATTCTAGCAGACGATCTCCCCTATTCCAAGGTTTTTTGGTAGTAGCGACTCCCTCGATTACGCGAATCGCTGGCGGTGCCCACACGGGGAGCCGCCCAGTCACAGCGATCGGAAGTCATGTTCAACTCGACGCGAGATCTCCTCCCCAGGTCGTGGATATGGGTGCCCGAACATCGCAGATATAGTCACCCCCTCCGGTTTATTCCCACCCCTTCAGCGAAAGAATTGGTCATAACTTTCCGCACAGGCATAGGAATCGCTTATGTGACCACAATTCGGAATCGGCACTCCGAGACGGTCGACAGGGTGCTGGTTTCGTGGAATTCCGTTGCGGGGTCAATATTCCCCCCCCCCCCCCCCCCCCGAGCGTGTGCTACACCGACTGCCGTACCCTCCGGTCGGACGCGGATATTTATTGACCCGAAGGTCGGAACCGCCCGCGAGACCCCAATTCAGAATCGGCACTTCGACCCGGTCGGTAAATGGTCGCATTCGGAGATTTCCGATCCGGCGCCCAAATTCCTCTCGGGGAGCGCGGTCGCAGGCTGCCGATGCGATCGCATACGGACACCGCTTCGCTCAAACGGGCATAACTTTTCGCTCGGTTATCGAAATTGCTTATAAGACCCCAATTCGGAATCGGCACGCAGAGGCGCGCGACGCCTCGTTATTGCCTCAGGCGATAACACATCGTTTCAGGGTCGAAAAACCTTCATTTCGCACTCCCAAATTACGATTCTAGCCGACGATCTCCCCTATTCCAAGGTTTTTTGGCAGTAGCGACTCCCTCGATTACGCGAATCGCTGGCGGAGCCCACACGGGGAGCCGCCCAGTCACAGCGATCGGAAGTCGTGTTCAACTCGACGCGAGATCTCCTCCCCAGGTCGTGGATATGGGTGCCCGAACATTGCCGATATAGTCAGCCCCTCCGGTTTATTACCACCCCTTCAGCGAAAGAATTGGGCATAACTTTCCGCACGGGCATCGGAATCGCTTATGTGACCACAATTCGGAATCGACACTCCGAGACAGTCGACAGGGCGCTGGTTTCGCGGAATTCCCTTCGGTGGTCAATATTCCCCCCCGGAGCGTGTGTTAGTACACCGACTGCCGTACCCTCCGGTCGGACGCGGATATTTATTCGCCTGGGGGTCGGAACCGCCCGCGAGACCCCAATTCAGAATCGGCACTTCGACCCGGTCGGTAAATGCTCGCATTCGGAGATTTCCGGTCCGGCGCCCAAATTCCTCTCCGGGAGTGCGGTCGCAGGCTGCCGATGAGATCGCATACGGACACCGCTTCGCTCAAACGGGAATAACTTTTCGCTCGTTATCGGAATCGCTTATAAGACCCCAATTCGGAATCGGCACGCAGAGGCGCTCGACTCCCCCTTATTGCCTCGGGCGATAAGATGTCGTTTCGGGGTCGAAAAACCTTCGTTTCGCACTCCCAAATTGCGATTCTAGCCGACGATCTCCCCTATTCCAAGGTTTTTTGGCAGTAGCGACTCCCTCGATTACGCGAATCGCTGGCGGAGCCCACACGGGGATCCACCCAGTCACTGCGATCAGAAGTCGTGTTCAACTCGACGGGAGATCTCCTCCCCAGGTCGTGGATATGGGTGCCCGAACATCGCCCATATAGTCACCACCTCCGGTTTATTCCCACCCCTTCAGCGAAAGAATTGGGCATAACTTTCCGCACGGGCATCGGAATCGCTTACGTGACCAAAATTCGGAATCGGCACTCCGAGACGGTCGACAGGGTGCTGGTTTCGTGGAATTCCGTTCCGGGGTCAATATTCCCCCCCGGAGCGTGTGTACTAGTACACTGACTGCCGTACCCTCCGGTCGGACGCAGATATTTATTCGCCCGGGGGTCGGAACCGTCCGCGAGGCCCCAATCCAGAATCGGCACTTCGACCCGGTAGGTAAATGGTCGCATTTGGAGATTTCCGGTCCGACGCCCAAATTTCTCTCCGGGAGCTCGGTCGCAGGCTGCCGATTCGATCGCATACGGACACCGCTTCGCTCAAACGGGCATAACTTTTCGCTCGGTTATCGGAATCGCTTATAAGACCCCAATTCGGAATCGGCACGTAGAGGCGCTCGACGCCCCCTTGTTTCCTCTGGTATAAGACGTCGTTTCGGGATCGAAAAACCTTCATTTCGCACTCCCAAATTGTGATTCTAGCCGACGATCTCCCCTATTCTAAGGTTTTTTGCAGTAGCGACTCCCTCGATTACGCGAATCACTGGAGGAGCCCACACGGGGAGCCGCCCAGTCACAGCGATCGGAAGTCGTGTTCAACTCGACGCGAGATCTCCCCTATTCCAACTTTCCGCACGGGCATCGGAATCGCTTATGTGACCACAATTCGGAATCGGCACTCCGAGACGGTCGACAGGGGGCTGGTTTCGCAGAATTCCGTTCCGGGGTCAATATTCCCCCCCGGAGCGTGTGTACTAGTACACCGACTGCCGTACCCTCCGGTCGGACGCGGATATTTAGTCGCCCGGGGGTCGGAACAGCCCGCGAGACCCCAATTCAGAATCGGCACTTCGACTCGGTCGGTAAATGGTCGCCTTCGGAGATTTCCGGTCCGGCGCCCAAATTCCTCTCCGGGAGTGCGGTCGCAGGCTGCTGATGCGATCGCATACGGACACCGCTTCGCTCAAACGAGCATAAATTTTCGCTCGGTTATCTGAATCGCATATAAGACTCCAATTCGGAATCGGCACGCAAAGGCGCTCGACGCCCCCTTATTGCCTCAGGCGATAAGACGTCGTTTTGGGGTCGAAAAACCTTCATTTCGCACTCCAAATTGCGATTCTAGCCGACGATCTTTCCTATTCCAAGGTTTTATGGCAGTAGCGACTCCCTCGATTACGCGAATCGCTGGCGGAGCCCACAAGGGGAGCCGCGCAGTCACAACGATCGGAAGTCGTGTTCAACTCGACGCGAGATCTCCTCCCCAGGTCGTGGATATGGGTTCCCGAACATCGCCGATATAGTCACACCCTCCTGTTTATTCCCACCCCTTCAGCGAAAGAATTTTGCATAACTTTCCGCACGGGCATCGGAATCGCTTATGTGACCACAATTCAGAATCGGCACTCCGAGACGGTCGACACGGTGCTGGTTTCGTGGAATTCCGTTTCGGGGTCAATATTCCCCCCGGAGCGTGTGTACTAGTACACCGACTGTCGTACCCTCCGGTCGGACGCGGATATTTATTCGCCCGGGGGTCGGAACCGCCCGCGTGGCCCCAATTCAGAATCGGCACTTCGACCCGGTCGATAAATGGTTGCATATGGAGATTTCCGGTCCGGTGCCCAACTTCCTCTCCGGGAGCGCGGTCGCAGGCTGCCGATGCAATCGCATACGGACACCGCTTCGCTCAAACAGGCATAACTTTTCGCTCGGTTATCGGAATCGCTTATAAGACCCCAATTCGGAATTGGCACGCAGAGGCGCTCGACGCCCCCTTATTGCCTTAGGCGATAAGACGTCATTTCAGGGTTGAAATACCTTCGTTTCACACTCCCAAATTGCGATTCTAGCCGACGATCTCCCCTATTACAAGGTTTTTTGGCAGTAGCGACTCCCTCGATTACGTGAATCGCTGGCGGAGCCCACACGGGGAGCCACCCAGTCACAGCGATCGGAAGTCGTGTTCAACTCGACGCGAGATCTCCTCCCCAGGTCGTGGATATGGGTGCCCGAGCATCGCCGATATAGTCACCCCCTCCGGTTTATTCCCACCCCTTCAGCGAAAGAATTGGGCATAACTTTCCGCACAGGCATCGGAATCGCTTATGTGACCACAATTCGGAATCGGCACTCCGAGACGGTCGACAGGGCTCTGGTTTCGCGGAATTCCATTCCGGGGTCAATATTCCCCCTCGGAGCGTGTGTACTAGTACACCGACTGTCGTACCCTCCGGTCGGACGAGGATATTTATTCGCCCGGGGGTCGGAACCGCCCGGGAGACCCCAATTCAGAATCGGCACTTCGACCCGGTCAGTAATGTTGGGTTTTCCATATAACATGTTTTTTGATGATCACATTAATATCCTTGAACATTGATTTAATGCAAAATTGATGTGCTAACTAACATGAAAAACATCATGAAAGTGATTGAGTTAAACATTGCTAAATCATACAATGTATATCACTAACAATGTATTTGCATGTAGGTGCACAAGCATGAAAGATAGAGCATTGAAGAGATGAGCAAATAGCACAAAAAACTGTCAAAGAGGTGCACCTATCGACAGATGCAATGTACCTGTCGACAGATTCATACAGTCATTCCAAGACAGAACTCAGGTTTGCATCTCTGAGTGCATCTGTCGACAGATGCAATGTACCTGTCGACAGATTCATACAGTCAACCCAGGACAGAACTCAGGTTTTCTATTCCTGAGTGCACCTGTCGACAGATGCAAATTGCCTGTCGACAGATACACTCAGAAACTCAATTTTCTGAAACCCAGTTCTCAGCCTGAGTGCGCCTGTCGACAGATGCAAGTGCACCTGTCGACAGACGACGGAAACATGAGATTTAGAGTTTCCAAATCCGGCCCCACTTGGGTGTTTCCTTCCTCCACGACCCCCACCTTTACCTAACACTATATAAGCATCCTTTTGGAGCCAAATTCGCAGAGAGCAGCCTCCCATCCAAGAGCCTCCAAGGGACCAAGAGGAAAAGCCCCAAATTGCTGCTCTGCTTCAACTTTCTGCCCAGATCGTCGTGGAATCGCCATCCATGCGAAGTTGAAGCCGGATCGTCGTCAGTTCAACCTTCTACATCGATCAGTCTACATCCAATCGAAGTTTGAAGA
Organism: Colocasia esculenta; assembly: GCA_014218235.1. Classification (NCBI taxonomy): domain Eukaryota; kingdom Viridiplantae; phylum Streptophyta; class Magnoliopsida; order Alismatales; family Araceae; genus Colocasia; species Colocasia esculenta. The sequence goes on along the minus strand of CM024766.1, from coordinate 117,037,991 downwards.
GCGTTTGGACGATCCACGAGAAGAATTCCAACTGGATTTGTTCCCCAACTCTAAATTCTTCTCCATTTCACAATTTCCATTCCATCGTGTGTGTGTGGTTGTGTTTCGAGCATCCTTTGTGCTTGATTCACGAATTTGTGGTTGTTCTGATCGTGGTTCATCAGACAACGTGTGTGTGGTTGAGTTGTTGTGTTGAACTCGCTCATAAGCAGTCGTTTCTGCGTGTGTGTGTGGACGGTGGATGTAGGATACACGAGTTGTGTACTCCGAACCACCTTAAATCATCGTGTTCTGTGGTTTGTTGCGTTTTGCGATAGATGATTGGTAGGCACGGTGTTCATACGCACGTTTGATACCCTGTTCTCTTTATATCAACTCAAGCTGTCTTAATCTCAATCAAATTCTAATCAAATTTCATTAAGATTGCTGCTGCACCGAAAAGAAGCCATCAGTAAATAGAAATTGCCGTAATCTATTCAACCCCCCCTTCTAGATTACCATATTGTGTTTTTCCGCATAACTCTTCAATTGGTATCAGAGCGGGTTTCTCCGATTTACAGTTTTCGTAATTTGATCTAGCGATCAGGAGATTCTCGATCTTATGGATTCTAGCAAAGGGTATATGGCCGAGGGACATTCAGTAACCAGGCCACCCTATTTTGATGGCACTGACTATCCTTATTGGAAAAATCGTATGCAGGTATTTTTGAGAGCTCAAAATTACGAGCTGTGGAAGATAGTCAGCAAGGGACCATATGTGTTGCCCGAGGACGAAGACACCTGGACGAAAGACCAAATAGCTAAAGGAACTCTCAACTGGAGCGCACTAAACATGATGCAATGTGCGGTGCATCCAAAGGAATTTTCAAGAGTCTCCACATGCTCAACAGCAAAAGAGATGTGGGACAAACTTGAACTCATTTACGAAGGTACGTCCGAGGTAAGGGAAACTAAAGTTAGCATGTTAGTGTCTGAATATGAAATGTTCAAGATGAAAACTGATGAAACCATATCAGACATGTTTGCAAGATTCATGCTAATAGTTAACGGGCTAAAAGGTCTTAAGAAGGAATACTCTGAAAGTGACTTAGTAAGAAAGATACTTCGATCTCTTACTTCATCTTGGAATACTAAGGCCACTGTCATTGAGGATTCCAAAGACCTTTCTAAAATGAAATTGGATGAACTAATTGGCTCCTTAATGACATATGAAATCAACATCAAAAGAAAAGAATTAGAAGAAAATCCTAGGAAGTCAATTGCCTTAAAAGCATCCAACAAAACATCAACAAGCTCCAAGAAATCCATTCAACAAGATAGTGATGAGCAAGGAACATCTAGTGAGAGTGATAATGATGAAATGGCAATACTCACTAGACAATTTAAGAAATTTCTGAAGTTCAAAAGGAGAGACTCAGGTAACTCCAAACCCTTCAAGAAAAATTTTTCACAGAAATATGAGTCCAACAAAAAATCTGATATTGTTTGTTATGAATGCAAGAAACAGGGGCACATGAGAGGAGAATGCCCGGAACTCAAGAAGAAGTTGAAGAAAGAAAAATTCATCTCCAAGAAAGCCAAAGCAATGTTGGCAACCTGGAGTGATGAAGATGAAGATGAAGATGAAGATGCACAAGAAACATCTGATGATGAAGAAGTGAAATGCTTAATGGCAAGGAGTGATGACTCCACCGAGGTAAACTTCTCATTTGATGATTTCACTGCAAGTGAATGGGAGGAAGCATACACTACTCTATTTGAAAAATTTTGTGAATATAGATCTGAAAATAAAGCATTAAAAAAGAAATGCAACTCCCTTGTGCATGATAAGAACAATGATGAACGAATTGCATTCCTGACAAAAGAAATAGAAATGATGAAAGTTGATGAAAAGACTCATAATGAAGAGATGGATTGCTTAAAAATGAGATTGCAAGAAACACAAAAAGAAAAAGACTGTTTAAGCCATTCTCTTGAATTCCTTCAAGAAGAACATCTAGAAACAAAGAAAAAGTTGGAACAAACTGAAAAGGAATTGAAAGAGAAATCTGAGGACTTGATGAAATTTGTAAAAGGGAAGCAAAATCTAGATGCGGTTTTGGGTGCTAAAATACATGTAACCAAGCATGGGTTAGGATATCAACCTGTCAAACAAAAGAAAATAGGAGAGTCATTGATCACTTCCTTTGTTGATCCTAGCCCAAGCACAAGCAAGCATGTTCCCAAAGCATAAAACAAGTCAATTCAAACCAAAGTGGTGCAACCCAAACAATCAAACAAACAAAATGCTCCCAACAAACAAAAGAAAAAGCACCTGTCGACAGATGGAATGGTGCCTGTCGACAGGAAAAACAACTTCAACCAATAAACAGTCTATCAAGCAACAAAAAATTGAAAAGAAAATTCCTTCATGCAATGTGTAAAAAGATTGGTCATGATGAAAAACAATGCTGGAACAATCCAAAGAAACAGAAATTCAAACAAGTTTGGATTCCTAAACATCTACTTTGTTGCATGAATGAAATTTTGGGACCCAAAGTAATTTGGGTACCAAAACCTCTTGTCTGATCCACTTATGCAGGAATGCCTAGCAGCCCAACATCAAAACAAATGGTACTTGGATAGCGGCTGTTCGAGGCATATGACGGGCGACAAATCTAAATTCTGTTTCCTAGTGGAGAAAGACGGAGGACAAGTCATCTTTGGAGGTAACAACAAAGGCCAAATAATTGGCACAGGTAATGTTGGTAAGTGTCCCTCCAATTCAATTGAAAATGTACTGTTGGTTGATGGCCTTAATCACAATTTGCTTAGCATAAGTCAATTATGTGATAGAGGTCACAACGTCATTTTTGAATCAAATTCATGTCAAATTGTTGATAAAGAAACAGGAAGTGTAAAATTTTCTGGAAAAAGAGTGAATAACATTTACTTAGTTGACTTAGATGATCCAGAAAATGATAACTTGTGTCTTGTTGCAAATAGACAGGATGAATTGACCTTGTGGCATCGTAGGCTTGGCCATGCGAGCTACAACGTGTTGCACAAGATCATGAAGCTCAAATTAGTAAGTGGACTTCCTGACATTTCTTTTAACAACAATGAAAGTTTTTGTGATGCATGTGCACAGGGAAAACAAACCCGAAAGTCTTTCAAATCCAAAGCACCGGTAAGCACATCTAAACCATATGAATGTTGCACATGGACCTTTTTGGACCAACTAGAACTTAAGTCTCAATGGCAAACGTTTTGGTTTTGTCATTGTAGATGATTTTTCTAGGTTCACATGGGTCAAATTCTTGGCACACAAAAGTGAAACACTTACAATCTTCCAAGAATTCTTTAACAAGATTGAGCATGGCAATGTGAATAAAATATGCTCAATCCGCACCGATCACGGGGGAGAATTTGATAACAATGCTTTTTCTGATTTTTGCAGGCACCAAGGGATTGAACATCTGTTCTCTTCCCCAAGGACTCCAGAACAAAATGGAGTAGTGGAGAGGAAAAACAGAACATTGGTGGAAATGGCTCGCACTCTTCTAGTTGAAGGCCAACTCTCCAAAAGCTTTTGGGCAGAAGCAGTGAACACTTCGTGCTACATTCTAAACAGAGCCATGGTAAGACCTGTGATAAAGAAAACCCCCTACCATTGTTGAAAGGTAAGAAACCCAACCTTGGGTACTTCCAGTTTTTGGCTCAAAGGTATTTATTCATAACAATGATAAATCTGATTTAGATAAATTTGAAGCCAAAAGTGATCAAGGTGTTTTTCTAGGCTACTCAAACACTCTAGGGCATATAGGGTGTTTAACAATAAAACACGCACTGTGGAAGAAACTCCACATGTTATTTTTGATGAGACTTATGCCAAATCTAACAGCTTGAACGTTAACAGGACTGAAAAAGAGGATGAAGGAACATCGCTTAAGGACCTACAAGTCAAAGCAAAAGACAAATCTGAAGAAGATTCCAAGACCAAAGGTGGATATCTTCACAGGGACCACGATGAAGATGATGAAATAGCATTCAGAAAACAAGAAGAAACAGTTGAAGAGAATCCACCAGAAAGTGAACCTCCTGAAGAGCGACATTCACAAGATCAAATTCCTCAAGGACAAGATACTCCCGGCCCTTCAACAATCACAAATGTGAGGTATTCCAAAGATCACCCACTTGATGATGTGATAGGTAGTTTAAATGATTCTGTTCAAATGAGGTCTCAAGTAAGAAAAATAATTGAACATGATCTTTTTGCTTTTGTTTCTCAAGTGGAACCCAAAAATGTTGAAGAAGCCTTAAAAGATAACTCGTGGATTAACTCGTGGATTGATGCTATGCATGAGGAACTTGGTCAATTTCAAAGAAATAATGTATGGAGTTTAGTTCCTAGAACCCCTGAAATTTCTGTCATAGGAACTAGATGGGTGTTTAGGAATAAACTTAATGAAGAAGGAAAAGTGGTCAGAAATAAAGCAAGACTCGTAGCAAAAGGATATAGTCAAGAATTTGGTGTAGACTTTGAAGAGTCCTTTGCTCCTGTAGCCAGATTAGAAGCAGTCAGAATTTTATTGGCATATGCATGCTCCCATAAGTTCAAACTCTATCAAATGGATGTTAAAACTGCTTTCTTAAATGGCTATATCAAAGAAGAAGTCTATGTCTCTCAACCACCAGGTTTTGAAAAGTCTGAAATGCCTAACCATGTGTATAAATTGCACAAAGCTCTTTATGGTTTGAAACAGGCACCTCGAGCTTGGTATGATAGACTGAGCAATTTTCTGGTAAGCAAAAACTACTCAAGAGGTAAAGTAGACCAAACACTCTTCACTAAGAAAGTTCGCAATCACATAATTGTTGTTCAAGTTTATGTGGACGATATCATATTTGGTTCTACTAACCCTTCACTGTGTGAAGAATTTTCTAAACACATGCACAGTGAATTTGAGATGAGTCTAATGGGGGAGCTTCAATTCTTTCTTGGTTTGCAGGTGAAACAACATGAAGAAGGCTTCTTCATAAATCAAGAAAAATATGTCAAAGAGCTTCTCAAACGATTTCAATTTGAGCAAGCCAAACCAGCCTCCACCCCAATGAGCACAAGCGTCAAATTGGAAAATGATGAGAAAGGTAAACCGGTAGATGCAAAGCACTTCCGAGGTATGATTGGCTCACTCCTTTATCTTACTGCAAGTAGACCGGATATACAATTTAGTGTTTGCCTTTGTGCTAGATATCAATCTAGTCCAAAGGAAAGCCATTTAATTGCAGTCAAGAGAATTTTCCGATATCTCTCAGGCACATACAATTTGGGTTTTTGGTACCCAGCAGGCAGTAGTTTTGATTTGATCTCATATTCTGATGCTGATTATGCTGGATGTAAAATTGATAGAAAAAGCACTAGTGGATATTGCCAATTCCTTGGCGGTTGCATGGTTTCGTGGGCATCCAAGAAACAACACTCGGTTGCACTCTCCACTGCAGAGGCAGAATATGTCGCTGCAGGAAGTTGTGCAGCTCAAGTGTTGTGGATCAAAAGTCAGTTAGCTGACTATAATGTTGAAATTGGATGCACACCTATCCTATGTGACAACACAAGTGCTATCAACCTTTCAAAAAACCCTGTCCAACACTCAAGGACTAAACACATAGAAATCCGTCATCATTTCTTGAGAGATGAAGTTGCCAATAAAACCTTGGAACTTAATTTCATTCCCACAGAAAAACAATTGGCTGATATTTTCACCAAACCCTTGTCTGAAGATAGATTCACACCTTAAGAAGAGAATTGGGTTTGTGTAAAATGCAATGAAACTGACTATCCATTTTGGAGTACATGCTCTTTATGTGTGAATGACTATGTGGTATATCAAATGGTGAACTGTGGAAGAACAAGTTCGGCTTGTTTGGAAACTATCATCATGCGTGAGAAAATGTTCTCCGCCAAGTATCCATAGTCCCATTGCATATAAAGGTCTTGTACTTCACATAGGATTTTTAGTTTCCTTACATTTTATCATGTTAACTCCTTGAAACAATGCCTTTTCTGTGACCATATGCTTGTGTATGACATTCTTGAAATGAACATGTTTACCTTGTATCAAATGCTTGTGTGAATCCTTGCTTAGATGTTGTGTCAACACGTGCACACACTATGGGGGAGTGAGTTAAGGGTAGATGAGTTTTTTCATGAGGAAACTCTTCCTTCACTTCATTTTTTAATCCTCACTTCCTTGAACTCAATGTGCACTCAATCTGAAACCAGAAAAATCCACTCTGTTCATATCTGTCGACAGACACATTCCATCTGTCGACAGGTACACTCAGATTTGCTATGACTGAAACTTCAATTCTTCAGTCTGTGTGCATCTGTCGACAGACAGATTCCTGCTGTCGACAGATACACACATTCTCACTTTTTTCTCATTCCTTCTTCATACTTTTCAAGAAAGTGTTCATTACTTGATTTGAAGGTAAAAATTGGATTGTCTTGTGCAATATAACCTTACATATCCACTTCATGTCAAAGTCGTGAACCAAGTCTAAATGATATTTGATGCAACACTTGATTGAGCTCTTTTTAGATCATTTTGAACACAATGAGCAAACCAATGATTTTTAAACATCTCCTTTAATAACTCCCTTGTCGTTAAACATGAATCTAAAATGATTTGAAAAATCAAAAGCTCTTGAATTTAATGTTCTACATTATAACTTGCCTAAAGAAATCTCTTGTACTTGACGAAAAGTAAAAATAATAAAAAAAGGGAGAAAAGCTACCTATTTCTTCGGTTTAATCAAAAAATTTATCTCTCTTTATGGGATGGAGGTAGAGCAATGATGAAAAAGACTAAGTAACCGGGGACATGGGCATCACCAATGTCGGTCTTCGCGTCAAAAGGTTGTTTCATTATCTCTATACAATGGCTTGATGGACACTCACATTGAGTAACTGGGGGTATTGGCATCACAAATGTCTACCTTCACATGAAAAGTGAAAGTGCTCCTCATTGCCACTCTTTTCCATCTTCGTTGTTTAAAGATTCTAAAATCATACCAGAAATAGAGTGAAGCCTCCGAAAACTTTTTATGTCAAGTCCAATGTGCTTCTTATGGGTAAGATGTTCTTGTGGCCATCTAATTCAAATGTCATCTGACTATCATCTCTATTTAGATGCATGTTTTTCTTCAACGGCCTTAATCAAAAGAGTTATTTAATTTTCACTGGCTATTGTGAAATGTGTTCTTCATGATCTAATAAAAGAACTTATCCGTTTTAATTCAAAATTATTTTAGATTTGTGTCATGTCTTAAGCATAATGGATATGCATTTTTATATTGTACATACACCTATTTTACCTTAAAACTTTACATGAACACTTGTCCCTTTGAAAAATCTTGTCAAAAATCAAGTTTTAGCCAAAAGAGGTTATTTGTCGACAGATAAATTGTCATCTGTCGACAGACGACGGCCCAGATTCGTTTTTGAAGCAAACCCTCGCGCCGGTTCGAATCTTTTGTGTGGGGCCTCCTTTTTAAAACCCTTCTCAACCTATTCTAAGGCCTCCCACGACCACTTCTCACCCTTCCCCTCTCATTTCCTCCTCCTCTTCTCCAAACCCCTCTCTTCCCCCCTTTAGGGATCAAGATCCGCTCCGTCTCCGACGATCCTGCTGCTCATCGTCTGGGATCCCTCCACTCTCCTTTCCCAAACGCCATTCTCACCCTCCTTCCTGCGATGGCACCCAAATCAAAGCTTCTCTCTCGCCGTCGTCGTCGCTTCGACGGACGCCGGAGAAAGTTCCAGGGCTCCTTCCGAACGTCGCAGCAAGCATCGCGAGGATCGGTTGCCGGAACTCATTGTTCCTCAAGGTCTCCGTCTTATCCGGCCCAACGGCACCTTCAAGAAACTTGTCCAATCCCGGTATGTGGACTTCGAGTCATTAGCACCGATGTTCCCCTCACTCCTACCCTATTTTGACAATCAAGGGTGGACATCCTTCTTGTACTCCCACTTGCAATACTCTCCAACTGTCGTCACAGAGTTCTTCAATAACCTAGGGCTTTCCGATCAGGGAGATCTCTACTCTTCGGTGAAAGGCACTCACTTTCGCCTCACCGCCAATCTTATCTCGACAGCCCTTGAAATTCCAAACTCAGGAGTTGAAATCTTCAACTACACTCCTTCTGCTTCTGACTACTATGAACTTCTCACGTTGCAACCTTATGACTCCACTAAGGAAATTGCTCGCCTCAATGCCAACTCCTTTCCTCCTTTGATCCGGATGATCCATCACATCTTCACTACCTTGATCGTCCCAAAGGATGGAAGCCGAGAATTAGTCACCGAGGTCCACAAATCTTTATTCATATTCTTCCTCAAGTGTCAACAAATCAATCTGCCTGAACTCATGATAAGCCTCATCCGTCGGTGTTTCTCTAACACCAAGAGATCAATGCCATATGCTTGCCCCATCACATCTCTTCTCATTTTCATTGGCATTCCTATCCCTTCAAGTGAGCTCATCTCCTTAAAATCCCGCAGTGCCTTTGACCTTACTGCTGCTAACCGAATGGGCTACAAGATTGTAGACGGTGTAGTCACAAGGACTCTCAAAGGAAAGGAACCACAAGGAGCTGAAGAGTCAACTGATGAAGAAGACAATGAAGCCGATGAAGCAAATGAAGGCAGTGATGAAGAACCTCAGGATGAGCAAATGCCTGATGAAGCTCAAGACTTTGATGATGTACCTGTGCCTCAAGAACAATCTCTTCGTGATTACTTGGCACAAATGCATCAACAAATGATCTCAGGTTTTGCTAAGATGGATTCCAGATTTGATCAAGTGGACGCTCGCCTCAACTCTCTGGATGAGTCTCACGTGTAAATCCGAGACCGGCTTGATTTCCTCTACTCCGAGAGAGCTGGATCCTGTCATCCTCCACCTGCTGGACATGACAATGAATAGAGGGTCTCAGGGTCATTAGAGGTCATTAAGAGTCTTAGCTGGGAGTTAGTCTCACTTGTCCAGTCATCTTTTGCTTGCTCATGTTATCTCCCTTTCTTTTGATCTTTATTGAGTCATGTAATGATTGTCTCTTGTACTATGAAATTTGAATGATCAATCAATGAAAACTTAGAGTTCATGTTTATTTGTCTCCTAATGTGCATGACTTGACATTTTGTATGTTGTCAAAAAGGGGGAGAACATCAATATGCATCAATTGAATATTTTTGTCATCATCAAAAAGGGGGAGATTGTTGGGTTTCCATATAACATGTTTTTTGATGATCACATTAATATCCTTGAACATTGATTTAATGCAAAATTGATGTGCTAACTAACATGAAAAACATCATGAAAGTGATTGAGTTAAACGTTGCTAAATCATACAATGTATATCACTAACAATGTATTTGCATGTAGGTGCACAAGCATGAAAGATGGAGCATTGAAGAGATGAGCAAATAGCACAAAAAAACTGTCAAAGAGGTGCACCTGTCGACAGATGCAATGTACCTGTCGACAGATTCATACAGTCATTCCAAGACAGAACTCAGGTTTGCATCTCTGAGTGCATCTATCGACAGATGCAATGTACCTGTCAACAGATTCATACAGTCAACCCAGGACAGAACTCAGGTTTTCTATTCCTGAGTGCAGCTGTCGACAGATGCAAATTGCCTGTCGACAGATACACTCAGAAACTCAATTTTCTGAAACCCAGTTCTCAGCCTGAGTGCGCCTGTCGACAGATGCAAGTGCACCTGTCGACAGACGACAGAAACATGAGATTTAGAGTTTCCAAATCCGGCCCCACTTGGGTGTTTCCTTCCTCCACGACCCCCACCTTTACCTAACACTATATAAGCATCCTTTTGGAGCCAAATTCGCAGAGAGCAGCCTCCCATCCAAGAACCTCCAAGGGACCAAGAGGAAAAGCCCCAAATTGCTGCTCTGCTTCAACTTTCTGCCCAGATTGTCGTGGAATCGCCATCCATGCGAAGTTGAAGCCGGATCGTCGTCAGTTCAACCTTCTACATCGATCAGTCTACATCCAATCGAAGTTTGAAGAGCGTTTGGACGATCCATGAGAAGAATTCCAACTAGATTTGTTCCCCAACTCTAAATTCTTCTCCATTTCACAATTTCCATTCCATCGTGTGTGTGTGGTTGTGTTTCGAGCATCCTTTGTGCTTGATTCACGAATTTGTGGTTGTTCTGATCGTTGTTCATCAGACAACGTGTGTGTGGTTGAGTTGTTGTGTTGAACTCGCTCATAAGCAGTCGTTTCTGCGTGTGTGTGTGGACGGTGGATGTAGGATACACGAGTTGTGTACTCCGAACCACCTTAAATCATCGTGTTCTGTGATTTGTTTGCGTTTTGCGATAGATGATTGGTAGGCACGGTGTTCATACGCACGTTTGATACCCTGTTCTCTTTATATCAACTCAAGCTGTCTTAATCTCAATCAAATTCTAATCAAATTTCATTAAGATTGCTGATGCACCGAAAAGAAGCCACCAGTAAATAGAAATTGCCGTAATCTATTCACCCCCCCCCCCCCTTCTAGATTACCATATTGTGTTTTTCCGCATAACTCTTCAGGTAAATGGTCGCATTCGGAGATTTCCGGTCCGGCGCTCAAATTCCTCTCCGGGAGTGCGGTCGCAGGCTACCGATGCGATCGCATACGGACACCGCTTCGCTCAAACGGGCATAACGTTTCGCTCGGTTATCGGAATTGCTTATAAGACCCCAATTCGGAATCGGCACGCAGAGGCGCTCGACGCCCCATTATTGCCTCAGGCGATAAGACGTCGTTTCGGGGTCGAAAAACCTTCGTTTCGCACTCCCAAATTGCGATTCTAGCCGACGATCTCTCCTATTCCAAGGTTTTTTGGCAGTAGCGACTCCCTCGATTACGTGAATCGCTGGCGGAGCCCACACGGGGAGCCGCCCAGTCACATCGATCGGAAGTCGTGTTCAACTCGACGCGAGATCTCCTCCCCAGGTCGTGGATATGGGTGCCCGAACATCGCCGATATAGTCACCCCATCCGGTTTATTCCCACCCCTTCAGCGAAAGAATTGGGCATAACTTTCCACACGGGCATCGGAATCGCTTTTGTGACCACAATTCGGAATCGGCACTCCGAGACGGTCGACAGGGCGCTGGTTTCGCGGAATTCCGTTCCGGGCTCAATATTCCCCCCCGGAGCGTGTGTACTAGTACACCGACTGCCGTACCCTCCGGTCGGAGGCAGATATTTATTCGCCCGGGGGTCGGAACCGCCCGCGAGGTCCCAATTCAGAATCGGCACTTCGACCCGGTCGGTAAATGGTCACATTCGGAGCTTTTCGGTCCGGCTCCCAAATTCCTCTCCGGGAGCGCAGTCGCAGGCTGCCGATGAGATCGTATACGGATACCGCTTCGCTCAAACGGGCATAACTTTTCACTCGGTTATCGGAATCGCTTATAAGACCCCAATTCGGAATCGGCACGCAGAGGCGCTCGACGACCCCTTATTGCTTCAGGCGATAAGACGTCGCTTAGAGGTCGAAAACCCATCGTTTCGCACTCCGAAATTGCAATTCTAGCCGACGATCTCTCCTATTCCAAGGTATTTTGGCAGTAGCGACTCCCTCGATTACGCGAATCGCTGGCGGAGCCCACACGCGGAGCCGCTCAGTCACAGCGATCGGAAGTCGTGTTCAACTCGATGCGAGATCTCCTCCCCAGGTCGTGGATATGGGTGCCCGGAGATCGCTGATATAGTCACCCCCTCCGGTTTATTCCCAACCCTTCAGCGAAAGAATTGGGCATAACTTTCCGCACAGGCATCGGAATCGCTTAAGTGACCAAAATTCGGAATCGGCACTCCCAGACGGTCGACAAGGCGCTGGTTTCGCGGAATTCCTTCCCGGGGCCAAAATTCCCCCCGGAGCGTGTGTACTAGTACACCGACTACCGTACCCTCCGGTCGGACGTGGATATTTATTCGCCCGGGGGTCGGAACTGCCCGCGAGGCCCCAATTCAGAATCGACACTTCGACCCGGTCGGTAAATGGTCGCATTAGGAGATTTCCAGTCCGGCGCCCAAATTCCTCTCCGAAAGCGCGGTCGCAGGCTGCCGATGCGATCGCATACGGACACCGCTTCGCTAAAACCGGCATAACTTTTCGTTCGGTTTTCAGAATCGCCTGTAAGACACCAATTCAGAATCGGCACTTAGAGGCGCTCGACGTCCCCTTATTGCCTCAGGCCATAAGACATCGTTTCGGGGTCGAAAATCCTTTGTTTCGCACTCCGAAATTGCGATTCTAGCCGATGATCTCCCCTATTCCGAGGTTTTTTGGCAGTAGCGACTCCCTCGATTACGCGAATCGCTGGCGGAGCCCCCACGGGGAGCCTCCCAGTCACAGCGATCGGAAGCCGTGTTCAACTCGACGCGAGATCTCCTCCCCAGGTCGTGGATATGGGTGCCCGAGTATCGCCGATATAGTCACCCCCTCCGGTTTATTCCCACCCCTTCAGCGAAAGAATTGGGCATAACTTTCCGCACGGGCATCGGAATCGCTTATGTGACCACAATTCGGAATTGGCACTCCGAGACGGTCGACAGGGCGCTGGTTTCGCGGAGTTACGTTCCGGGATCAATATTCCTCCCGGAGCGTGTGTACTAGTACATCGACTGCCGTACCCTCCGGTCGGACGCGAATATTTATTCGCCCGGGGGTTGGAACCGCCCGCAAGGACCCAATTCAGAATCGGCACTTCGATCCAGTCGGTAAATGGTCGCATTCGGAGATTTCCGGTCTGGAGCCCAAATTCCTCTCCGGGTGCGCGGTCGCAGGCTACCGATGCAATCGCATACGGACACCGCTTCGCTCAAACGGGCATAACGTTTCGCTCGGTTATCGCAATCGCTTATAAGACCCCAATTCGAAATCGGCACGCAGAGGCGCTCGACGCCCCCTTATTCCCTCAGGCGATAAGACGTCGTTTCGGGGGCGAAAAACCTTCGTTTCGCACTCCCAAATTGCGATTCTAGCCGACGATCTCCCCTATTCCAAGGTTTTTTGGCAGTAGCGACTCCCTCGATTCCGCGAATCGCTGGCGGAGCCCACACGGGGAACCGCCCAGTCACAACGATCGGAAGTCGTGTTCAACTCGACGCGAGATCTCCTCCCCAGGTCGTGGATATGGGTGCCAGAACATCGCCGTTATATTCACCCCCTCTGGTTTATTCCCACACCTTCAGCGAAAGAATTGGGCATAACTTTCCGCACGAGCATCGGAATCGCTTATGTGACCACAATTCGGAATCGGCACTCCGAGACGGTCGACAAGGTGCTGGTTTCACAGAATTCCGTTCCGGGGTTAATATTTCCCCCCAGAGCGTGTGTACTAGTACACCGACTGCCGTACCCTCTGGTCGGACGCGGATATTTATTCGCCCGGCGGTCGGAACCGCCCGCGAGGCCCCAATTCAGAATCGGCACTTCGACCAAGTCGGTAAATGGTCACATTCGGAGATTTCCGGTCCGGCGTCCAATTTCCTCTCTGGGAGCGCGGTCGCAGGCTGCCGATGCGATCGCATACGGACACCGCTTCGCTCAAACGAGCATAACTTTTCGCTCGGTTATCGGAATCGCTTATAAGACCCTAATTCGGAATCGGCACGCAGAGGCGCTCGACGCCCCCTTACTGCCTCAGGTGATAAGACATCGTTTCGGGGTCGAAAAACCTTCGTTTCGCACTCACAAATTACGATTCTAGCTGACGATCTCCCCTATTCCAAGGTTTTTTGGCAGTAGCGACTCCCTCGATTACGCGAATCGCTGGCAGAGCCCACACGGGGGGCCGCCCAGTCACAGCGATCGGAAGTCATGTTCAACTCGACGCGAGATCTCCTCCCCAGGTTGTGGATATGGGTCCCCGAATATCGCCGATATAGTCACCCCCTCCGGTTTATTCACACCCCTTCAGCGAAAGAATTGGGCATCGCTTTTCGCACGGGCATCGGAATCGTTTATGTGACCACAATTCGGAATCGGCACTCTGAGACGGTCGACAGGGCGCTGGTTTTGCGGAATTCCGTTCCGGGGTGAAAATTCCTCCCCCCCCCCCCCCCAGGAGCGTGTGTACTAGTACACCGACTGCCATACCCTCCTGTCGGACGCGGATATTTATTCGCCCAGGGGTCGGAACCACCCGCGAGGCCCCAATTCAGAAGCGGCACATCGACCCGGTCGGTAAATGGTCACATTCGGAGCTTTTCGGTCCGGCGCCCAAATTCCTCTCCGGGAGCGCGTTCGCAGGCTGCCGATGCGATCGCATATGGACACCGCTTCGCTCAAACGGGCATAACTTTTCACTCGGTTATCGGAATCGCTTATAAGACCCCAATTCGGAATCGGCATACAGAGGCGCTCGACGCCCTCTTATTGCCTAAGGCGATAAGACGTCGTTTCGGGGTCGAAAAACGTTCATTTCGCACTCCGAAATTGCGATTCTAGCCGACGATCTTCCCTATTCCAAGGTTTTTTGGCAGTAGCGACTCCCTAGATTACGCGAATCGCTGGCGGAGCCCACACGGGGAGCCACCCAGTCACTGCGATCGGAAGTCGTGTTCAACTCGACGCGAGATCTCCTCCCCAGGTCGTGGATATGGGTGCCTGAACATCGCCGATATAGTCACCCCCTCCGGTTTATTACCACCCCTTCAGCGAAAGAATTGGACATAACTTTCCGCACGGGCATCGGAATCGCTTATGTGACCACAATTCAGAATCGGCACTCCCAGACGGTCGACAAGGCGCTGGTTTCGCGGAATTCCGTTTCGGGGCCAAAATTCCCCCCGGAGCGTGTGTACTAGTACACCGACTGCCGTACCCTCCGGTCGGACGTGGATATTTATTCGCCCGGGGGTCAGAACCACCTGCGAGGCCCCAATTCGGAATCGGCACTTCGACCCGGTCGGTAAATGGTTGCATTCGGAGATTTCCGGTCCGGCGCCCAAATTCCTCTCCGGAAGCGCGGTCGCAGGCTGCCGATGCGATCGCATACGGACACCGCTTCGCTCAAACCGGCATAACTTTTCGTTCGGTTTTCGGAATCGCGTATAAGACCTCAATTCGGAATCGGCACTCAGAGGCGCTCGACGTCCCCTTATAGCCTTCGGCCATAAGACGTCGTTTCGGGGTCGAAAAACCTTCGTTTCGCACTCCGAAATTGCGATTCCAGCCGACGATCTCCCCTATTCCAAGGTTTTTTGGCAGTAGCGACTCCCTCGATTACGCGAATCGCTGGCGGAGCCCACACGGGGAGCCGCCCAGTCACAGCGATCGGAAGTCGTGTTCAACTCGACGCGAGATCTCCTCCCCAAGTCGTGGATATGGGTGCCCGGAGATCGCCGATATATTCACCCCTCCGGTTTATTCCCAACCCTTCAGCGAGAGAATTGGGCATAACTTTCCGCACGGGCATCGGAATCGCTTAAGTGACCACAAATCGGAATCGGCACTCCCAGACGGTCGACGAGGCGCTGGTTTCGCGGAATTCCATTCCGGGGCCAGAATTCCCCCCGGAGCATGTGTACTAGTACACCGACTGCCGTACCCTCCGGTCGGACGTGGACATTTATTCGCCCGGGGGTCGGAACTGCCCGCGAGACCCAAATTCGGAATCGACACTTCGACCCGGTCGGTAAATGGTCACATTCGGAGATTTCCGATCCGGCGCCCAAATTCCTCTCCGGAAGCGCGGTCGCAGGCTGCCGATGCGATCGCATACAGACACCGCTTCGCTAAAACCGGCATAACTTTTCGTTCGGTTTTCGGAATCGCTTGTAAGACACCAATTCAGAATCGGCACTTAGAGGCGCTCGACGTCCCCTTATTGCCTTAGGCCATAAGACATCGTTTCGGGGTCGAAAATCCTTCGTTTCGCACTCCGAAATTGCGATTCTAGCCAATGATCTCCCCTATTCCAAGGTTTTTTGGCAGTAGCGACTCCCTCGATTACGCGAATCGCTGGCGTAGCCCACACGGGGAGCCTCCCAGTCACAGCGATCGGAAGCCGTGTTCAACTCGACGCGAGATCTCCTCCCCAGATCGTGGATATGGGTGCCCGAACATCGCCGATATAGTCACCCCCTCTGGTTTATTCCCAACCCTTCACCGAAAGAATTGGGCATAACTTTCCGCACGGGCATCGGAATCGCTTATGTGACCACAATTCGGAATCGGCACTTCGAGACGGTCGACAGGGCGCTGGTTTCGCGGAATTACGTTCCAGGATCAATATTCCCCCCAGAGCGTGTGTACTAGTACACCGACTGCCGTACCCTCCGGTCGGACGTGAATATTTATTCGCCCGGCGGTCGGAACCGCCCGCGAGGCCCCAATTCAGAATCGGCACTTCGACCCGGTCGGTAAATGGTCGCATTCGAAGATTTCCGGTCCGGCGTCCAAATTCCTCTCCGGGAGTGCGGTCGCAGGCTTCCGATGCGATCGCATACGGACACCGCTTCGCTCAAACGAGCATAACTTTTCGCTCGGTTATCGGAATCGCTTATAAGACCCCAATTCGGAATTGGCACGCAGAGGCGCTCGACGCCCCCTTACTGCCTCAAGTGATAAGACATTATTTCGGGGTGGAAAAACCTTCGTTTCGCACTCCCAAATTGCGATTCTAGCCGACGATCTCCCATATTCCAAGGTATTTTGGCAGTAGCGACTCCCTCGATTACGCGAATCGCTGGCGGAGCCCACACGGGGGGCCGCCCAGTCACAGCGATCGGAAGTCATGTTCAACTCGACGCGAGATCTCCTCCCCAGGTCGTGGATATGGGTGCCCGAATATCGCCGATATAGTCACCCCCTCCGGTTTATTCACACCCCTTCAGCGAAAAAATTGGGCATCACTTTTCGCACGGGCATCGGAATCGCTTATGTGACCACAATTCGGAATCGGCACTCCGAGACGGTCGACAGGGCGCTGGTTTCGTGGAATTCCGTTCCGGGGTCAATATTTCCCCCCTGAGCGTGTGTACTAGTACACCGACTGCCGTACCCTCCGGTCGGACGTGGATATTTATTCGCCCGGGGGTCGGAACCGTACGCGGGGACCCAATTCAGAATCGGCACATCGACCCGGTCAGTAAATGGTCGCATTCGGAGATTTCCGGTCCGGCGCCCAAATTCCTCTACGGAAGCGCGGTCAAAGGCTGCCGATGCGATCGCATTCGGACACCGCTTCGCTCAAATGGGCAAACTTTCCACTCGATTATCGGAATAGCTTATAAGACCCCAATTCGGAATCGGCACGCAGAGGCACTCGACGCCCCCTTATCGCCCTAGGCGATAAGACGTCGTTTTGGGGTCGAAAAACCTTTGTTTCGCACTCCGAAATTGCGATTCTAGCCGACGATCTCCCCTATTCCAAGGTTTTTTGGCAGTAGCGACTCCCTCGATTACGCGAATCGCTGGCGGAGCCCACACGGGGAGCCGCGCAGTCACAGCGATCAGAAGTCGTGTTCAACTCGACGCGAGATCTCCTCCCCAGGTCGTGGATATGGGTGCCCGAACATCGCCGATATAGTCACCCCCTCCGGTTTATTTCCACCCCTTCAGCGAAAGAATTGAGCATAACTTTACGCACGGGCATCGGAATCGCTTATGTGACCACAATTCAGAATCGGCACTCCCAGACGGTCGACAAGGCGCTGGTTTCGCGAAATTCCTTTTCGGGGTCTATATTCCCCCCGGATCTTGTGTACTAGTACACCGACTGCCTTACCCTCCAGTCGGACGCGGATATTTATTCGCCCGGGGGTCGGAACCGCCCGCGAGTCCCCAATTCAAAATCGGCACTTCGACCCGGTCGGTAAATAGTCGCATTCGGAGCTATCCGGTCCGGCGCCCAAATTCTTCTCTAGGAGCGCGGTCGCAGGCTGCCGATGCGATCGCATACGGACACCGCTTCGCTCAAACGGGCATAACTTTTCACTCGGTTATCAGAATCGCTTATAAGATCCCAATTCGGAATCGGCACGCAGAGACGCTCGACGCCCCCTGATTGCCTTAGGCGATAAGACATCGTTTTGGGGTCGAAAAACCTTCGTTTCGCACTCCAAAATTGCAATTCTAGCCGACGATCTCCCCTATACCAAGGTTTTTTGGCAGTAGCGACTCCCTCGATTACGCGAATCACTGGCGGAGCCCACACGGGGAGCCGCCCAGTCACAGCGATCGGAGTCGTATTCAACTCGACGCGAGATCTTCTCCCCAGGTCGTGGATATGGGTGCCCAGAGATCGCCGATATAGTCACCCCCTCCGGTTTATTCCCACCCCTTCAGCGAAAGAATTGGGTATAACTTTCCGCACGGGCATCGGAATCGCTTATGTGACCACAATTCGGAATCGGCACTCCCAGATGGTCGACTAGGCGCTGGTTTCGCGAAATTTCATTCCGGGGCCAAAATTTCCCCCGGAGCGTGTGTACTAGTACACCGACTGCCGTACCCTCCGGTCGGACGTGGATATTTATTCGCCCGGGGGTCAGAACCGCCCGAGAGGCCCCAATTCGGAATCGGCACTTCGACCCGGTCGGTAAATGGTCGAATTCGGAGATTTCCGGTCCGGCGCCCAAATTCCTCTCCGGAAGCGCGGTCGCATGCTGCCGATGCGATCGCATACGGACACCGCTTCGCTCAAACCGGTATAACTTTTCGTTCGGTTTTCGGAATCGCTTATAAGACCCCAATTCGGAATCGGCACTTAGAGACGCTCGACGTCCCCTTAATGCCTCAGGCCATAAGACATCTTTTCGGGGTCGAAAATCCTTCGTTTCGCACTCCGAAATTGCGATACTAGCCGACGATCTCCCCTATTCCAAGGTTTTTTGGCAGTAGCGACTCCCTCGATTACGCGAATCGCTGGCGGAGCCCACGCGGGGAGCCGCCCAGTCACAGCGATCGGAGTCGTGTTCAACTCGACGTGAGATCTTCTCCCCAGGTCGTGGATATGGGTGCCCGGAGATCGCCGATATAGTCACCCCCTCCGGTTTATTCCCACCCCTTCAGCGAAAGAATTGGGTATAACTTTCCGCACGGGCATCGGAATCGCTTATGTGACCACAATTCGGAATCGGCACTCCCAGATGGTCGACTAGGCGCTGGTTTCGCGAAATTTCATTCTGGGGCCAAAATTTCCCCCGGAGCGTGTGTACTAGTACACCGACTGCCGTACCCTCCGGTCGGACGTGGATATTTATTCGCCCGGGGGTCGGAACCGCCCGAGAGGCCCCAATTCGGAATCGGCACTTCGACCCGGTCGGTAAATGGTCGAATTCGGAGATTTCCGGTCCGGCGCCCAAATTCCTCTCCGGAAGCGCGGTCGCATGCTGCCGATGCGATCGCATACGGACACCGCTTCGCTCAAACCGGTATAACTTTTCGTTCAGTTTTCGGAATCGCTCATAAGACCCCAATTCGGAATCGGCACTTAGAGACGCTCGACGTCCCCTTAATGCCTCAGGCCATAAGACATCTTTTCGGGGTCGAAAATCCTTCGTTTCGCACTCCGAAATTGCGATACTAGCCGACGATCTCCCCTATTCCAAGGTTTTTTGGCAGTAGCGACTCCCTCGATTACGCGAATCGCTGGCGGACCCCACACGCGGAGCCGCCCAGTTACAGCGATCAGAAGTCATGTTCAACTCGACGCGAGATCTCCTCCCCAGGTCGTGGATATGGGTGCCCAAACATCATCGATATAGTCACCCCCTCCGGTTTATTCCCACCCCTTCAGCAAAAGAATTGGACATAACTTTCCGCACGGGCATCGGAATCGCTTATGTGACCACAATTCGGAATCGGCACTCCCAGACGGTCGACAAGGTGCTGGTTTTGCGGAATTCCGTTTCGGGACCAAAATTCCCCCCGGAGCGTGTGTACTAGTACACCGACTGCCGTACCCTCCGGTCAGACGTGGATATTTATTCGCCCGGGGGTCGGAACCGCCCGTGAGGCCCCAATTCGGAATCGGCACTTCGACCCGGTCGGTAAATGGTCCCATTCGGAGATTTCCGGTCCGGCGCCCAAATTCCTCTCCGGAAGCGCGGTCGTAGGCTGCCGATGCAATTACATACGGGCACCGCTTCGCTCAAACCAGCATAACTTTTCGTTCGATTGTCGGAATTGCTTATAAGACCCCAATTCGAAATCGGCCCTCAGAGGCGCTCGACGTCCCCTTATGCCTCAGGCAATAAGACATTGTTTCAGGGTCAAAAATCCTTCGTTTCGCACTCCGAAATTGCGATTCTAACCGACGATCTCCCATATTCCAAGGTTTTTTGGCAGTAGCGACTCCCTCGATTACGCGTATCGCTGGCGGAGCCCACACGCGGAGCCGCCCAGTCACAGCGATCAGAAGTCATGTTCAACTCGACGCGAGATCTCCTTCCCAGGTCGTGGATATGGGTGCTCGAACATCGCCGATGTAGACACCCCCTCTGGTTTATTCCCACCCCTTCAGCGAAAGAATTGGGCATAACTTTCCGCACGGGCATCGGAATCGCTTATGTGTCCACAATTCAGAATCGGCACTCCCAGACGGTCGACAAGGCGCTGGTTTTGCGGAATTCCGTTCCGGGGCCAAAATTCCCCCCGTAGCGTGTGTACTAGTACACCGACTGCCGTACCCTCCGGTCGGACGTGGATATTTATTCGCCCGGGGGTCGGAACCGCCCGCGAGGCCCCAATTCAGAATCGGCACTTCGACCCAGCCGGTAAATGGTCGCATTCAGAGATTTCCTATCCGCCGCCCAAATTCCTCTCCGGGAGCGCGGTCGCAGGCTGCCGATCCGATCGCATACGGACACTGCTTCGCTCAAACAGGCATAACTTTTCGCTTGGTTATTGGAATCGCTTTTAAGACCCCAATTCGGAATCGGCACTCAGAGGCGCTCGACGCATTGTTATGCCTCAGGCCATAAGACGTCGTTTCGGGGTCGAAAATCCTTCGTTTCGCACTCTGAAATTGCGATTCTAGCCGACGATCTCCCCTATTCCAAGGTTTTTTGGCAGTAGCGACTCCCTCAATTACGCGAATCGCTGGCGGAGCCCATACGCGGAGCCGCCTAGTTACAGCGATCGGATGTCGTGTTCAACTCGACGCGAGATCTCCTTCCCAGGTCGTGGATATAGGTGCTCGAACATCGCCGATATAGCCACCCCCTCTGGTTTATTACCACCCCTTCAGCGAAAGAATTGGGCATAACTTTCCGCACGGGCATCGGAATCGCTTATGTGACCACAATTCGGAATCGGCACTCTCAGACGGTCGACAAGGCACTGGTTTTGCGGAATTCTGTTCTGGGTCCAAAATTCCCCCCGGAGCGTGTGTATTAGTACACCGACTGCCGTACCCTCCGGTCGGACGTGGATATTTATTCGCCCGGGGGTCGGAACAGCTCGCGAGGCCCCAATTCAGAATCGGCACTTCGACTCGGTCGGTAAATGGTCACATTCGGAGATTTCCGGTCCGGCGCCCAAATTCCTCTCCGGGAGCGCGGTCGCACGCTGCCGATGCGATCGCATAAGGACACCGCTTCGCTCAAACAGGCATAACTTTACGCTCGGTTATCGGAATCGCTTATAAGACCCCAATTCGGAATCGGCACTCAGAGGCGCTCGACATTCCCTGATTGCCTCAGGCCATAAGACATCGTTTCGGGGTCGAAAATCCTTCTTTTCGCACTCCTAAATTGCTATTCTAGCTGACGATCTTCACTATTCCAAGGTTTTTTGGCAGTAGCGACTCCCTCGATTATGCGAATCACTGGCGGAGCCCACACGCGGAGCCGTCCAGTCACAGCGATCGGAAGTCGTGTTCAACTCGACGGAGATCTCCTCCCCAAGTCGTGGATATGGGTGCCCGAACATCGCTGATATAGTCACCCCTCTGGTTTATTCCCACCCGTTCAGCGAAAGAATTAGACATAACTTTCCGCACGGGCATCGGAATCGCTTATGTGACCACAATTCGGAATCGGCACTCCCAGACGGTCGACAAGGCGCTTGTTTCGTGGAATTTCGTTCCGGGGCCAAAATTTCCCCCTGAGCGTGTGTACTAGTACACCGACTGCCGTACCCTCCGGTTGGACGTGGATATTTATTCGCCCGGAGGTCGGAACCGCCCGCGAGGCGCCAATTCAGAATCGGCACTTCGACCCGGTCGGTAAATGGTCGCATTCGGAGATTTCCGGTCCGGCGCCCAAATTCCTCTCCCGAAGTGCGGTCGCAGGCTGCTGATGCGATCGCATACGGACACCGCTTCGTACAAACTGGCACAACTTTTCGTTCGGTTTTCGGAATCGCTTATAAGACCCCAATTCAGAATCGGCACTCAAAGGCGCTCGACGTCCCCTTATTGTCTTATGCCATAAGACGTCGTTTCGGGGTCGAAAATCCTTCGTTTCGCACTCCGAAATTGCAATTCTAGCCAACGATCTCCCCTATTCCAAGGTTTTTTGGCAGTAGCGACTCCCTCGATTACGCGAATCGCTGGAGGAGCCCACACGCGGAGCCGCCTGTGGACGATCCGTTTCGCCACCGCCGTGTCCCCGTGTCGACTGTGGGTGTCCTCCGGAGGCTCACGGACGTCGCTGGTCTCTCGTTGGCGATGATGGGTTGCTGGTGGACCTCGTTAACTCCCCGGTTGGCTAGGTTGACTGAGGAGGAAACAAAGAAAACCAGAGATGAAAGGGGAGGTTTGTGATCGCCAGGGCCTTACCTGTGCCCAAGGAAGTGTTTTGACCACGTTGTTGTAGCAGCCTCGTGCAGCGGACGGAGATGGGGCTTCAACTTCTCCTCCTTCGGCCGGCCAAAGGAAGAGAGCTCCACGGTCACGTTCACAGTGTTCCTGCCACAAACAAAGCTCTATTAGACTCAAATGCAGTGTAGTAAATGTTCAAAACGAAGAGAGAAAATCCCAAAAGGCGAGTCCCGTACCGGTTGCGGACTTGAGAAGAGGGGTGGCCAAATGTTATGACCACCCTTCTTCCCTCCATTTTTGGTTGGGAAACCCCTTTCTAGGTGTGTAGGAAGGTGCCCTACGTGCCTAGAGTGTGTGGGAAAGTGTGTGTGACATGCAAGATATTAAAGTAAGAGGAAAGGAAAGAGAGGAAGAGGAAGGAATTGATCCTCGTCGTTGGCGTTTTTGGCTCTTTGCAGGGCTCCTCCAGCTCCAAAAGAACCCTTCTAGACGTCCCAAATGAGGAGAGAAAGGAGAGGATGAATGGTGGAAGGTAGGGTGCAAGTTTCTCTCTCTTCTCTCAAAGTGGCAGCATATGGACGTCCAGCCTCCCTCCCCTTGCTCAGAGGGCTTAAAGGGAGGTTATATAGACAGTGGAGCTCGGGGTTGAGAGCCTTGGATGCTCAAGTGTGAAGAAACACACTTGCACACTTGGCAATCCATGCATTAAAGGTCCAACCAATGGGGAGAGGCCAAGTAGGATTTTTACTGGGTCAATGGGGTGCCTAGGTGGCCCATATACCCGTTGGGAACGGTCACATGCGTTGCATGGCCGAGAGAATGGTGCAAGTGGGCTGGAATCTCGGGGTTGTTGCGCAGACCTGGTAAACGACATTGACATCCATGGATCAAGCCGCCAACCGCATGCAGACGTCCAGGGATGTGGACGTCTGTCTGGGTCAGCGTCCACGGGGCTTGCCGCCAACCAGTAGTCGGCGGCCATCGATGCTGCCGTCTACATGGTATCCGAGGCTGGTCAACAAATGGTCAAACGAGGCTTAATGGGCCAAAAGAGCCATGCGGGAGATGGGCCAAATCGCGCGTCTACAAATGCCCCTCCGAGACATCCGGTCTTGCAAGGGAGCAGAGCGGACTGAAAGGTTGGTGTCTTGGTAAACAAAGGACGCAGAGATTTAATGGAAGGGCCATCTCCGAGGATAGGAGTTCTAGCTTACCAAACGAAAGAGTCAGACTAGAACAGATGACGTATCGTCTGAGAGACAAATAGGGGTAAGAAAAGGGGTGATCTACCCGTGTAACTACAACTGCGACCCAATGGCATGGTCCCTGGCATGGCCGTGTCGGACTTTGACTAGTTTCCGACGTGTCTGAGTCAAAGGAGTTGTAATATGACGGTTGAATCAGGAGGGTCTCATGACCGGAGCTCACGGGCTCGCTGGCCTAATCAGGACGTCGGTCCCGAATTTAGGAGGTCATGGAGACAAGGAGTTGGTTGATCTCTCAAAGGATTATCAAAAGATTCTAACTGGAATCACATGCTTGGAAAGCCTGAAGTCCGGAATTAAGCTCGCGACTGGCGAAGGCTCAAATGAACTCAATAAGGATTGCTTGACTATTTGTGAAAGACACGGTGGGACAAGTGGAGAAGGGGGGACAACAAAGACCCGATATCAACCTGGATAGTCATGAAGGGCGGACCCAGTAGGCTACCTGAGCTGGGGAGCCATGGAGCAATCATATGATCGAGGAAAATCACCATTTTTTTTTTAGTGTTAGTAAGAGAATGTTAGCAGTGAAGATGCATGCTGGTGTGGGTTTCCTATCTAAAATGCAAGTTAGCACCAGAGGAAAGTTCTAAAGGCCATACGAATAACTTAGAGATCGCAAACCCATCATGGTTTTTGGTGAAGGGGAACTCAGGGTTCACGGTCGCCAAGTTATTCGCCTCTGGTGGGGTCCTATGTTAGACATACCTGTGACGCTCAAGGTCGCATGAGCATTCCGAATTTTTGAAGCACAGCCTGTGGTTAAAAATGTCTACAAAACAACTTGAAGCACAAGATAAAGGATAAAGGGTAATGGCCATATAAAGAATAAGACATTTAAAAGTATCCGGGGAGTAAACGTCCACATCGATGGCCGCCAGTACACCTGTTAACGTCCACAGATGTGGCTGCCAACACTACACTGACGTCCACCGATCTGGACGCCTACCTGACAGCGGATCAGACCGAAAAAATAGGTGATGGGAGTCCATAGGGACTCTACCATCTCCTACCTCCATCCCTCCCTGCTCCTGCTGCGAACCAGAGAGCTGAGAGTCAAAGAAGCACAGCAAAATGGCCTCCTCATCGACCGGACGATCCACAGGCATGAACCCCGGAGTCCTGAGCGAAGTTCCGGGTCACTTGAGCACGCGTCTGGCCAACGGGGAGGTAAGCAATGATTGATTCTCTTTTCTCCTGGGCTAAAAACGCCCCAAACAATGTTCTTACAAAACCCCCACCCCCATGCAGGAAATCCCAGCATTCCCGAGCCAAGGCCAGGTACGGGCCTTTTCTTGGCTTGTGAACTTGGTAAACGCTATCACGCTGGACATGCGAAGCTTCGTCGGGATGTGGAACCTGAACTTCATGGTGGTGCTGGCGAAGAACATGAAGGATATGTGGTGGGGGTTCGATGCTTTGGGGGCGCTGGTGGAGAGATGGCACCCGCACACGCACACGTTCGTGTTCCAGGGCTTCGAGGCGAGCGTGTTGCTGGAGGAGGTGGAACTATTCCTGGGATGGCAGCGGTGCCTGGAGTACGATGCAGCGACTCCTCTCCTCCTGTGGGAAGAGATCCTCGTGGACATCGTACGAGACAAGAAGGAGGTGTTGCGGATGACGAACAAGAACGGGATCTTCCTAGACCGGCTGGCCTGGTGGTTGATCCAGCACGCGAGGGAGATTGGTGGAGAGAGGGTGACCTGGGGATTGACGCTCTGCCTGGCTGGAGTCTTCCTGTTCCCTACGAGCGGCGACTTCATCCTGTATGAGCATGTGGGGATTCTATCCCCGTTGTGGCGCGGGCAGTCACTTGCCCCTGCGGTGCTGGCGCACCTGTATAGTTCGCTCACCACAATGAGCCTAGGCGGACGCACCTGCGGGAGCTTGTTCCTACTTCAGGTATGGATGGAGGCTCACTTGAAGTTTGATTTTGCTGATGCACAACCTACCCCCTCCAGAGTCTTCCTTCGGAGTTCAGTGCATTGTAGCAAGGCATGGTACGAGCCAGAGGACGAGATCAAGTGTGTGACCACACATTTGAAGGGCAGAGATGCTTGGAGAGATCATTTGGCATTTCTGGTAATGGATGACTTCATCGCGAGGCCATTGTTTATGAGGACAATTGAGTTTCGGGTCCGAACTAGGGTGGACAGAGACTTGTGGTTGATTGGAGCTGATCAGATGGTGGCGTATCAGCCACACCGGTGCCATTGTCAGCTTGGGATTCCACGGGGAATTCCTACTTCATTCAACTGCACCGATATGATAATCACCGGGAAGAATGAAAGGATGAAGAAGAAGGCTATGAAGACTTGGAAGAAATACACCGTGAGCAAGAAGGTGGGACTGGCAGTGCAGGAAACTCCGGAAGACATATGGCAGTACGAGGATTTCACAGACACTATTTGTCCCATTTCATGTGATTTCTTTATGGCCCGTAGGGCAAAGTGATGTATCCTTCTGTTTTGAATAAGTGTAACACAAATCTGATGAATAAAGTGAGTTGCATTTGTGTTGAATTGATTCGAATTGATTTGACTTGTGAAATGTGTGGAAATGAAATGGCCTCAAAAAGGTTCAGAAGAGTGTGCTATGAGGACTGGGTGCGGGATAGTTGGCGTCCACATCGACGGCCGCCAACCACTGGTAAACGTCCATGGCCCGTCGCCAACCACTGAGATAAACGATAGACGTCTACGGCGGTGGTCGTCGACATTCAAAATAGACGTCCAGACATAGCCGTCGAACAAATTTCGAGGTCTGACATTGAAGAGACATTGACGTCCATAACATGGCCGTTGACGGTACGTCAGCGGCCAGGGCTGAACTCCAGGAAAAGTTAAACGGCCTGCCCTTGACGTTAAACCAGGAAACTGCCTTTTTTTGAACCGACTCCTTCTCTCGGTGCCATTTCATCTTCCGAAGCGCCGGGAGAAAGAAAAAGAACCCCCAACCTTGCTCGAAACTTCAATGAGGACAAGGGAGAAACGAGGTATTCTCCGGAGCCGCCGTCAACCGGAGGAGGACGAGGAAGCGACCATGGCGGAGGAAGAGGAAGAAATGGCGGTGGGTGACGTCCCGGAGGGGGAAGACATGGCCGGAGAAGACGAGGGAGGAGATGAGACGGAGGCGGAGGCGCCTCGACGACCCCGGGTGAGTACTCCCAACTCTAGAACTCCAATGTGAGCGTGGTTGTAGAATTGGTGAAAAGGGGGAAAACAGGAGAAGTTCTGTCGGTTTAAACAGGAACTTGACGTCCACATCGGGGGACGTCGGGTTCCTGTAAACATCCAACGCATTGTCGTCTAAGTGAACTTGACAGCAATGGGTTGGACGCCGATACAGGAACTAAACGGCCATACCTGGACGCTGACTGAGTGTAGACGGCATACCGCAATCGATGCTGACGTTAAGTTTTCTGCGTTTCCTGCAGGGCAAAGGTCGAATGAGGAGTAGGGTGACTTGGGACTTGTGCTGGGCATGGTACCGGGCCCTGCCAGAGGTCCAGCAGACCCGGATTGCTCGAATGGGGTTCAGGCATATCCTGTCGGTGCGGCCCTTCCACGTGGACGTACCGTACCTGGAGGCACTCCGGGAGAGGTGGGAGGAGGATTGCAAGGCATTCATCATGCCTTGGGGACACATGATACCCACATTGGAGGATGTGGCGTATCTGACAGGACTACCGATTCAGGGAGAGCCGGTAGTCGGACAGGAGAGGAGCGACTACTACGATGACATTGTAGAGTTGTTAGGACCATAATTTGTTGCGGGGAGGAGGAGACCGATCCGGAGCATCCTGCTCGGATCTTTGTCGGAGGCGGTGGGCCTGAGAGGTAGGAGGAGAGGGCCTTTGGAGAGTTTAGATGAGTTCTGTACAGGAGTGAGAGGAGCACTGGATCTGGGGGACAGGAGCGAGGAGCGCTCGATTCGGATCTTCGTCTCTTACTTGTTCGGGCGGCTCCTGTTCGCGACGCAGTCGTCACAGATGAACTGCAAGTTCATGCTGCTGCTGCGGGACCTGGCGCAGGTTGACCGGTATGCATGGGGCGCTGCGATGCTAGGGCATCTCTTCTCTCTCTCCTCCCTAGCAGCTCGCGGCGTTCCCAGAGCACTGGGGGCTTCACCCCTTCCTTCAGGTACGCAATTTTCCTTTAAAGTTGATCTTAAATTTCAATTGATTAAATTGTTTGACTGACTGACTGGTTGCCTTGCAGATCTGGGGGTACACGCGCTTCCCTATGGGGCGCGGGACAGTTGCAGAGGGGCGCCAGACAATGGTGCCTCTCATGGGGAGGTGGGAGGTGGCCCCGGACCCCAGGGTCACCGACAGGAGGGCCGGAGACGTGCGGATCACGCTCGACCACTATCTGCACGATCAAGTATGAAAATCTCAACTAGCTCTTGCATTCTTTCAATTACTGCTGCATTTGATGTTACTGACCAGTGTTTTCTCATTCTTCTCAGGTGGTGTGGACCCCATATCAGGGGGAGGCAGACGCTTCGCACCCAGCGGTGGCGGCGGGTCGCCCCCTGTTCAACCGCCACCTCCTCTTACTGTGCCTCGGGGCATGTGAGGTACTGTATTTGGAGCTGGTGGTACGGACCTTGGGCTGGCACCAGCCGGCCATCGAGGTGCCTTCCCTCGGGAGAGAGGGACACTCGCGCCGGCGGTTCTTCGCTGAGGACCGCGACTGGGGGGTGGATCACGGCAGTATCGTCGCCTACTAGCGCGAGGGCGGCGAGCAGGTGGTACGAGTGACAGACCTCCTCGACAGCTCGGCTTACATGGAGGACTTTCAGGCACGGTATGCCGGGCGACTCCGGCTTGACCGACGAGTGGTAAGTGAAACTTTTAACCTTAAGCCTTGGTTGGTTGATTGCCTCATTTGATTCTAACCTTGAAGTGCATTTGGCAGATGCCGGAGTCACAGGCCGTGCGCCTCCTAGAGGGACGGCTCGCCGAGCAGGAGGTGGAGCTGGCGAGGCTCCGCATCGAGGTTCGGACACTGGTAAGTAGCATTAACTCTTGAATTTGATTTGACATTGATTTGATTCGATTGCTGACCAAGATATGTGAATGCAGAGGGCGGAGCAGCAGAGGGTGCGGGCGAGCCAAGATGCAGGGGCGAGCTCGTTCGCCCAGCCAGCCGGAGGGGACCTGGCGGTCCGCCTGCAGGAGGCCCTGGATAGGGCGAATGAGCGGATCCAGGAGGTCGAGGCGGAGGTAAGACACTGAACCAAACCTGAACACTTGTGATTTGATTTGATTTGATTTGAAGTGTTTGCTTTTTTTTTTTTTTTTGGTGTGCAGCGACAAGCAGGAGGAGTAGCGACCCTCCAGGCGCAGGTGGAGGCCCTGCGGCTGGATCTATCGAGGATGGAGGGTCGCATGACCGCGTTTCGGGACAACGCGAGGGATGCAGAGGCCGAGAAGATACGGGCCATCGAGGCCCGGGTGCAGGCTGTCGCGGACCTGGAGTTCCTGAAGAACCGGGTGTTGTAGAAACGCTGGGAGCAGCAGCGACAGACTCAGCAGGTGGCGGCCGGGAGGATGGGGTCCATGTTCGGGTCTCTTGATGACATCATGTCATTGGGAGATCCGTCCGTCAGACGAGGAGCGGGAGCACGCCCAGAGGCTTCCACTGCGACGAGACCTCCCGTCCCAGACAGGCGTAGGGAGAAGGAGGAGGAGGAGGTCAGCAGCTCGCGTAGGTCGAGGCCTATCGAGGGTGAGAGGAGTGAACTTTTGTACCACCAGGGGTATGCCCCTGTCATGACATGTACAAAACTTGATCATTATAGTGGAATTTTTGGACTTTTGACATTTGCACTTGAATGATTTGCTTTTGTTCTTTGATTCCTGCATTCCACAACACTTAAAGAGAACAGGTTAGTGTAGATCTGTTTTTAGCCCCTTGCCTACGATGTACCTTTCTTGAGATCTGGTCAAGGGGCTAATTTCTAATCAAAGATAGGAACATAATAAAATGACTGAAAGGGAAATATGCACATGCATTTTTTTGTTTTTTTGTTGTTGTTGCTTTCTTGATTTTTTTGTTGTTTTTATTTTTGATAAGAAAATAAGGAGAATGTTAGTATATGTACATGGTGCCACTATTTTTTTTGGATTTTTGATTTTTCTAATTTTTTTTTGGCTTTTGAAAATAAGGGAGAAGATTCGGGAGAAAATATGTACAACGTGAAATATATACATCAAGGGACTTTCTTTTTGTTGTTCTTTGCATTCTTGTAATTTTTTGGATTTTTGGACTCTAAGACACATATTCATCACATGTTGCGGTATAGAGTTTACACGACCTACTTAACCACAGAGGCTAAGAGTAAGGAAGGACGTGCATGGAATTTTTGATGTTAGGCATTGCCCCTAGCCTTCTTGATGTTTTCCACCACGGGAGGTCTTATACAATCAAATTGCCCCTAGAGGGAGAAATGGGAACAAAAGTATAGAAAATCATGTAGGACTTTGGTTCAAACTACTTTTTGTTTCCAAACCAACATCTCATACTAAACAGACTTGGTCAACCATTGTTTTCAGGGGGATTTTTTTTTTAATCTTATTTCTGATTTCTGGGGTGGAGGCACGTACTTTTTGCTACCTCCTTGAGTTGGTCAGCCTTTTTCCGGGTACGTACTTTTTGCTACCATTTTTTGACCTTTTGGCTTTTCTTTTCCCCTTTTGAGGCTTGATTTGACATTTTGCCCCTTGCTTTTATTAGTTGCCCCTGTTTTATGGTGACCTTGTCCTTTTGAAAGAGAGTGGGTGGTCCCCTACTCGTAGTTTGTTCCGTTTCTAGACACGACCGAGTGGGAAAAGAATAGGGGAAACACATTGACCGGATGAGACCGCCCGGGTGTACTTGTGATTTTCCAGTTAGGGGTAGCACTCCAACATCGTGAGGTGTGTGAATAAACCCTTCCTTACTAATGACCAATTGGAAAAAGTAGGAAAAGTAGACCCACACCTTAACAAGTGATGAATGACCGACTTGACAGACAGACTGACTGACTAAGGGTAGAATTTCTTGAGGTAGACTGCATTCCAAGGGTGAGTTAGCTCAACTCCCTCGGCATCCACTAATCTATAAGCATTCCCTGAGTATGCTTCTTTGACAACGAACGGACCCTCCCAATTTTCTTGCAATTTGCTCCTGGGACCTGGTGCCTTTATGATTTTGCGTTTTATGACCAATTCACCTACTTCGAATTTTCTTTCAAGAACTCTTTTGGCATAAAAACGTGCAATTCTTTGACGATAGACTTGTGCATGGTCAGCCGCTATCATTCGCCTTTCATCTAAGAGTCCAAGTTGTGCCAACAAGGCTTCCCGACGTTGATCAGGATCCAGTTCGGAATCCAATTGAACTCTAAGCGAAGGGACGAAGATCTCATATGGGAGTATCACATCCGATCTGTATGTCAAAGCGTAGGGGGTTTGCCCCGTAGGAGTGCGGACGGAGGTGCGATAAGCCCAAAGAGCTTCAACCAAGCGATCTGGCCAGTCAACATTGTTGTGAGATTTGCATGTTTTCTTTATGATTTTAATGAGAGTTTTGTTAGTAGCTTTAGCTTGTCCATTACCTTGTGGATAATATGGTGATGAATGATGTAAGTTAATGCCATATTTACCACACATGTCGCGAAGCTCCTGTGAAGTGAATTGCGGTCCGTTGTCGGTGACGATGTCCCGAGGCACGCCAAATCTTGCAAGGATGTTGCGCTTGATGAACTTGAAGACTGTTGAAGCTTTGACTTCTATGAACGCTTCTGCTTCAGCCCACTTCGTGAAATATTCCGAGGCGGTCAGAATGAAGGACTTCTTACGGATTTCTCCGGTTCTGTCCGCAAGAGGACCGACCACGTCAAATGCCCACATGGCGAAAGGCCATGGTGCGATGAGAGGGTGAAGAGAAGAGGAAGGAGCATGAATTTTTTCACCATGCAATTGGCATTTAGCACAGTGACAGACAAAATGGCGACAGTCCTCTTCCATGGTGGGCCAATAATAGTGTCTTAGCAATTTCTGGGCAATTGCTCTACCATTAACATGGCCACCACATTCACTAGAGTGAGCGGCTTCAACAACATCTTGAGACTCGAATTCATCAAGGCAACGGAGATAGACCCCGCTGAGAGACTTTTTGTAGAGAATGCCACCTATGATCTTGTAACGCTCCGAGACGCGACGAATAGCCCGCCTATCAGCAGAGGTGGCATAATCAGGGAAGGATCCATCTTTGAGAAAGTTTTCGATGTCAAAATACCAGGGATGGCCATCTTCAAGGTCAATTTCTGGCTCTTTGGAAAGTGCATGGACCCGAAGGGATGGAGAAGGACGCACGAGCTGAGAGAACCATGGATCGACATGGGAAGGAACTCTTAACCTCTGAACAGAGACGGTTTCAGACGACTTTCCCAAAGGAATGGGAATGGAAGATGCGAGGGAGGTGAGTGAATCTGCTAGGATATTTTGGGCCCTAGGAGTGTGAACTAAAGTGAGCTTCCTAAACTGCCGAATTACTTGCCTACCAACTCTTGGTATGGTTTCAGCTTGGGGTCCCGGGTCTGGTACTTGCTAAGAGATTTTCGGAGTATCAACTGCGAATCTCCAATAATCCTTAACTCCTTGACTCCGAGCAATAAAGCCATCTTCAGCCCGACTAGGAGAGCCTCGTACTCAGCCACATTGTTCGTGGCTCGGAAGGTTAATTGGTAAGCGTGCGGAATGACTACCCCTTCTGGAGAGAGGAGGACTGCCCCTATCCCACACCCTTTGGAATTAAGAGCCCCGTCGAAGTAAAGCACCCACGAAGGTTCACCATCGATAATGGCTCCTAACTCTTCATTGGGAAATCTTTCATCAACGGGGGAGTATAAAGGTAAGGGGTGGTGGGACAAATGCTCAGCTATGGCATGCCCCTTGATAGACTTTTGGTTAACGTAGGTGATATCAAATTGATTAAGGAAGCTTTGCCACCTCATCAACCGCTCAGTTAGGACGGGCTTCTCGAGCAAGTACCGAACAGGGTCCATACGCGCCAGAAGTTTCACTTCATGAGCCAAGAAGTAGTGCTTCAACTTCTGGGCAACCCAGACGACGGCCGCGCACGTTCTTTCCATGGCGGTGTACTTCTTTTCAGCCTCATTGAACAACTTGGATAAATAGTACACCGCTCTCTCCTTCTTCTCGTCGTCGTATTGGGCCAAAACCGCTCCAGTTGAGTCTTCAGTGGTTGACACATAGAGCAGTAAAGGTTGACCCGGGACCAGAGGAGCGAGAACAGGGGGATTAAAAAGATAACTCTTCAATTCATCAAAGGCCTTCTGACATTTATCGTCCCAATTAAACTTCGCCTCTCCTCTAAGCATCTCGTAGAAGGGCTTACAGCGGATTGAATGCTGGGAGATGAATCTCTGAATAAACTGGAGTCTGCCAATTAGCCCTCTGACTTCTATGATATTCCTAGGAGGAGGCATGTCAATTTTTACTTTGGCCTTGTTAGGATCAATTTCAATTCCCCGCTTGCTAACGATGAACCCAAGCAATTTCCCCGAAGAGACACCAAAAACACACTTCTTGGGGTTCATCTTAAGATTGTGCTCTCTAGACCTTTGGAGAACTGCCCGGAGGACCTCAGCATGGCCATGTCGAGTCTTTGATTTTACCAAGACATCGTCCACATAGACCTCCATGTGCACATGCATCATGTCATGAAATATCGCCATCATAGCCCTTTGACAGGTTGCTCCTGCATTCTTTAATCCGAAGAGCATGACGACATAACAGTAAGTCCCCCAGGGCGTTGTAAATGAAGTTTTCTCCTGGTCTTCCTCCGCCAAGCGAATCTGATTGTACCCAGAGAAACCATCCATAAACGACAAAAGCTCGAAGCCGGCCGTATTGTCCACTAGGACATCTATGTGTGGGAGAGGGAAATCGTCCTTTGGGCAAGCACGATTAAGGTCACGGAAATCTATACAGATCCTAACCTTACCATCCTTCTTCATTACAGGGACGATATTAGCTACCCACTGTGGATATAGCACAACCCTAATAAATTTGGCTTTGTGCAACTTGTCAATCTCCTCTTTGATCTTGAGTGCAAGCTTAGGATGTAGCCTTCTCAACTTTTGCTTGACGGCCTTTGCGTCGGCTTTTAGGACCAATCGGTGCTCAACCAGAGAGGTGTCGAGTCCCGGCATGTCCTCGTAAGACCAAGCAAATCCATCGGAAAATTCTTTAAGAATAGCTACCAAGGCTTCTTCTTCTTCAACACACAAGTTGGCACTAATCAAAACTGTCTTCGGGGATTCTTCAGAGGTTGACCTCTTTCGTAGGTTCGTCCGCAGCCATGGTTGGCTCGTCGAACCTCTTTGTGCCATCCACATAGGAGCTCACTGGGTCCTCTTCTTCCGACCCAAGATCTCCTGGCCCACCTTCCTCATCAAAATCTAGCAGATAGACTCCTAAACCGTCATCTAGAGAGTCACCTTCTTCAAAGTCAGACTCAACGAGAGCAGGATCCTCAAGAAATTCTGGCACCTGACTTAACTTAGCACACTTCTCAGCCAAGGCCATGACAAAACGGGCAGGAACTTGCCTACCCTTCTCCTTGCGCACACATGGCTGAGAGGAACTAGACTCTCCTAAACTTAAACTAGACCCTAGACTAGCCTCTAGACCTGACTCTAAACTAGAATCTAGACCACTGTTTACATGACTGCTATGTACAGGGGAAGTGCCCCTAGAGGGGCAAGAGGAAGAGGAAGTTAGGCCGGAAAGCGTCGGCCCCTGGCCGAGCGGAAGAGGTTCCAGAGAGGAGGGGTGCTCAATGGAGACCTCGGATTTCCAATTTTCAAAATTGGCATTTTTTTTTGGGAGTCAAGGCCAAGAACCATGAGTTGCTGACTCAAGGTAGCCTCGACTGGCGAGATGAGGGATGGAGAGAGGACAAGAGGAGAAAGAAGGGGATTAGAGGTGGATGGAGGAACTAAATTGTGTGGCGGGCACACAGAAGTAGAGAAAGATGGAGATGATGGTGGTGAAGATGGGGAAGAAGGGAGATCAGAGCCAAAGAGGGAGAGGAGGCCAAAATCGTCAGAAATGTCCTCTATTTGGGCATCCACTTCTTCTTCTTCATCCTCACTCTCAGAGTAAGGTATTTCTTCAATTATGGGCTCCCTGGTCCCCAACTGGGTTGGCCCCTGGACAAAATGCTCCTTTAAAGTCCAGGTAAGAGGTTGATACGGTATAAATGGGTTCGGATGGACAGGGTCTGGGCGGAAACCTAGACCGGCCTTGGGTAACAACCTCCTAATTGCCTGAACGCTCTGGATCTCTCCCTTTTCATCTGTGCCCAACCCGCGGCCATGAACATAGCCGATGTTGGCCATCACTTCCCAACCCTTTCCCGGGGAACATGGAACATGGGGTTCTACAACAGGCCGGGGAGGTTGGCTGAGCTCACAGGGTGTGGGGAAGTCAAAAAGAGACATGACTGGCTTCTTCCCCTTATCCGGAATGAACAAGTGCGGCATCTGCTCTGTGGTAACCGTATTGAGGGTCTCCAAGATGGGAATGCTCTTAATTTTGATTATCCGCCCATTAAACGGAAATTTGAAGCACTGGTGGGCGGTGGAAGGGACCCCTAAAGTCTGTTCTAGCCAAGGACAACCGAGAATGACCTTGTAGGCCGGATCGACGTCAAGAACTAGGAACTCAGTGGACATAATGACTGGTCCGATTCCTAATTTAAGAGCAATTTTACCTTTGGCAACCCTTTTGGAGTTGTCATAGGCGGCGATGGTGGAGCAGCTTTTCTCCATATTCTCTTCCCCTAAACCCAACTGCTTAAGGGTCTTCATTGGACAGACATTGATGGATGCCCCGGTGTCGATGAGAGTGGAGTCCACCGAAACCCCATTGAGGTTGATGGTGAGACAAAGGGGGAGCGAACGACACTCGGGGGCGGCAAGATCCTTGTCCGAGAAGGAAACTGAGGGTCCTTGGGTGAGAGAAAGAATGGCATTGGTGACCCCGCTAGGAGGGAGGTCATCATTAACCATGATTTTATGAAGAAACTGGAGGAGGGTGGATTGATGCGACGACGACCTCCGAATCAATTCTAAAATGGACACCCTCGCGGGCGTCTTATCCAAATGTTGGAGAATGTCATATTCGGTGCCCGTCGGAGGTGGAGGCCCATTATCCTCCTCATCTTGGGATGGCTGCAGAGGCGGAGGAATGATCCGGTTTTTGAGCGTGACATGTACGGCCTCCTGAGACTGAGGGCGGATGAGCTGGAGGGGTCTGGAGGATGACCCATTGGCAGGAGAAGTGAAGATAGTGGGGTGAGCATCTTGGGGAGGACGGATGAGCACTAATGGTCTCTCTTAAAGGATGGCATCTACCGAGATAAAAGGCTCCTGAGACTCGGCAGTGGGACACGGGTACCATTTCTCGAAACCTTCTACCCCCCACTGTTGTTCTCTCCTCACAACCCGGGGCCCTAGGTGTATCATGGTATGCACGTTCTCTTGGGCTCTGGATGAGGAGGGGTTGTTGGTTTGGTGAGTGGGGAGAGGGTTACTGAAAATGCCAAGGTCTTTTTTGGTGTACCTAGACTTGGCTATGGCCACCTTGGCGTCATCCCAGTTGATTCTACCTTGGTCATTCATATCATAGACCCAGTCACGGAAGGTGAACCAATTGTTGATGAAGTGACCATGGACCCTATGATATGGGCAGTACTTGGAGGTGTTGACCCTCGGATTGATGTTCTCCCTTTGTGGGGGGAGTTGAATCGCATCGTAGGACATGAGAGCGAAGAACACGTCCTCGAGAGTCTCAGGAAGAGGAGGGTAGTGCGACCTTTTGGGGCCAGGTCGGGTGTATCCAGAAGGAGGGGGAACGGCGGAGTAAGGCTTGGAGGGGTGAGATGGGAATTGGTGAGGGTTGGAAGAAGGGTTGGAAGGAGGATGGGAGGATTTGTTGGGAGGCCTCAAAGGCTGGCTGCAGGCACTGACATACTCATTGATGGTCACCCCCTCGGTGGTGGGTGCCGCGGGAGCCTTACGTGCCTTTGGCTTCCCTTCGAAGAAATGTGGGAGAGAGGAGTCCTTGATCTGATTTTCAATCACCCTGGCTCTGTTATAAAGATGTGAGAAGGAAGAGAACTCACTTAGCATTAAAATGGAACGGAGCACAGGGGTGGTGTTGGTGACTAACAAGGTTATGGCTTGGGACTCCGGGATGGGAATGTCGGCTCTCGAGGCCATGGACCTCCATCGGTTGGCATAAGTGACAAAGTCTTTGTTCGGCTTCATCTTTTCCGCCACCAAGTCGGGGAGTGTAGGGACTTGAGTGGCCATGTATGAAAAATGCGAGATGAAGCGTTCGGAGACTATGTCAAAGTTAACAAGGTCCGATGTGGGCAAAGAGGTAAACCACCTCAAAGCCTCTCCTTCTAACGATTGTTGGAAGAGGTGGACGAAGAGGACCCGATCGTACAGCCACCGATGGGAATCCATAGTGAAGCCAGCAAGATGGAATTGGGGATCGGAGGTCCCGTCATACTTGCGGTACTTTGGGGCCTTGAAACCCAGAGGGAAGTAAGCGTTGGGGAGCTTGCAGTAGTTTTGGAGTGAATGAGGCTTGGAAAGGGACAAAGATTCAGCCAAGAGTTTCCTAATAAGACCCTCCGTCTCAGACCGGGACATGGATTCGGATTGAGCGGGAGGAGTGGTTTGGACATAGGATGGGTGGATGGGTGGAGGAATTGGGGTAGAAGTAGGTAAAGGAGTGGGAGGAATAGGAGTGGAGATAGGGATAGGGGATACAGGAATTCGGGAAGGGGTGAGAGGCCTAGGAGCGGGCCTAGATGAGGAAGCATGGAAAGGAGAATGGGATGGAGGGGAAGGAGAAGCCGCTGCCCGAATGGTATGCTTGGAAAGCATAGAAATGATATTGTCGGGCGAATAGCGGGACATGAGTTTGGAAAACTCGGGGTCTTCTTGGGCATTCTGGGCGTGAGTGGGGTTGACCCTCAAGCTAACTTCCTCATTGTCGGCTTCGGAAGATGATTGAACCGACTCCTCAGGCTGAACATCAGTGTTAATCATACCGATAATCTCATCGTTGATGTTATCATCATATTCAAATGCCGGTTTATTAGACATGTCAACAGGGTCCAACCAAGTGTCCATTAGCACACAACCTATGGATTTTAAAATGGTTTAAGTTGAAATGATTACACTGTTTTCAGCAGAAGTATGGATTTCTACCAATCAATGTTATCAAACAATGCCCCCAAAAGTTTTAAGATTAAGGTCGTGTATTACTTTGACTTGACTTGGTGGTTCTCTCAAATCTTACTCAAACCCGGGTGAGTAGGTGAACTAAACAGGAAGGTGCAAGGTCCTCCTACCCCGTACCGTGAGGGAATCTACGGAATTTAGGGACTTACAGAGTTTTCTTTGGAACCAACCCGATTTACCCGAGAGGGAATCCCCGAGTAAAAGGTTATAGACCAAAGAATGGCTGTCCTAAAATGTGAGGGGAGGCTAGAATAGATGAGAGGAAGGAACCCCCCGTGACCGAGGACTGAGAAACAAACAGGAAGCAAACAGAAAGCAAAATCAGATCAAAACAGCCAAAACAGAAGTTTCTGTGAAGTAAACGGCATGAATATGGACGCTCAGTACATCAGAAACATATTGACGGCATGATCGACAGACGCTAAGTAAAAGTAAACGACTACCAATGTGGACGCTAACATGAACTCAACGACAGGAAATGTGGACGCTAACCTGGGTTGACGGCCGAATCGAATGTCGTTTGCCTGGATGAAGACTGAAATCGTGGCAGCACTGCTTGTCCCACCGTGATCGCCAGAAAAGAGGCTGTGGACGATCCGTTTCGCCGCCACCGTGTCCCCGTGTCGACTGTGGGTGTCCTCCGGAGGCTCGCGGACGTCGCTGGTCTCTCGTTGGCGATGATGGGTTGTTGGTTGACCTCGTTGACACCCCAGTTGACTAGGTTGACTGAGGAGGAAACAAAGAAAACCAGAGATGAAAGGGGAGGTTTGTGATCGCCAGGGCCTTACCTGTGCCCAAGGAAGTGTTTTGACCACGTTGTTGTAGCAGCCTCGCGCAGCGGACGGAGATGGGGCTTCAACTTCTCCTCCTTCGGCCGGCCAAAGGAAGAGAGCTCCACGGTCACGTTCACAGTGTTCCTGCCACAAACAAAGCTCTATTAGACTCAAATGCAGTGTAGTAAATGTTCAAAACGAAGAGAGGAAAGCCCAAAAGGCGAGTCTCTTACCGGTTGCGAACTTGAGAAGAGGGGTGGCCAAATGTTATGACCACCCTTCTTCCCTCCGTTTTTGGTTGGGAAACCCCTTTCTAGGTGTGTAGGAAGGTGCCCTACGTGCCTAGAGTGTGTGGGAAAGTGTGTGTGACATGCAAGATATTAAAGTAAGAGGAAAGGAAAGAGAGGAAGAGGAAGGAATTGATCCTTGTCGTAGGCGTTGTTGGCTCCGTGCAGGGCTCCTCCAGCTCCAAAAGAACCCTTCTAGACGTCCCAAATGAGGAGAGAAAGGAGAGGATGAATGGTGGAAGGTAGGGTGCAAGTTTCTCTCTCTTCTCTCAAAGTGGCAGCATATGGACGTCCAGCCTCCCTCCCCTTGCTCAGAGGGCTCAAAGGGAGGTTATATAGACAGTGGAGCTCGGGGTTGAGAACCTTGGATGCTCAAGTGTGAAGAAACACACTTGCACACTTGGCAATCCATGCATTAAAGGTCCAACCAATGGGGAGAGGCCAAGTAGGATTTTTACTGGGTCAATGGGGTGCCTAGTTGGCCCATATACCCGTTGGGAACGGTCACATGCGTTGCATGGCCGAGAGAATGGTGCAAGTGGAATGGAATCTCAGGGTTGTTGCGCAGACCTGGTAAACGACATTGGCGTCCATGGATCAGGCCGCCAACCGCATGCAGACGTTTAGGGATGTGGACGTCTGTCTGGGTCAGCGTCCAGGAGGCTTGCCGCCAACCAGTAGTCGGCGGCCATCGATGCTGCCGTCTACATGGTATCCGAGGCTGGTCAACAAATGGTCAAATGAGGCTTAATGGGCCAAAAGAGCCATGCGGGAGATGGGCCAAATTGCGCGTCTACACTGCCCAGTCACAGCGATCGGAAGTCGTGTTCAACTCGATGCGAGATCTCCTCCCCAGGTTGTGGATATGGGTGCTCGAACATCGCCGATATAGTCACTCCCTCCGATTTATTCCCACCCCTTCAGCGAAAGAATTGGGCATAACTTTCCGCACGGGCATCGGAATCGCTTACGTGACCACAATTCGGAATCGGCACTCCCAGACGGTCGACAAGGCCTGGTTTCGCGGAATTCCGTTCAGGGGCTAAAATTCCCCCCGGAGCGTGTGTACTAGTACACCGACTGTCGTACCCTCCGGTCGGACGTGGATATTTATTCGCCCGGGGGTCGGAACCGCCGGCGGGGCCCCAATTCGGAATCGGCACTTCGACCCAGTCGTTAAATGGTCGCATTCGGAGATTTCGGGTCCGGCGCCCAAATTCCTCTCCGGAAGCGCGGTCGCAGGCTGCCGATGCGATCGCATACGGACACCGCTTCGCTCAATTCGGCATAACTTTTCGTTCGGTTATCAGAATCGCTTATAAGACCCCAATTAGAAATCGGCACTCAGAGGCACTCGACGTCCCCTTATTGCCTCAGGGCATAAGACATCTTTTCGGGGTCGAAAATCCTTCGTTTCACACTCCGAAATTGCGATTCTAGCCGACGATCTCCCCTATTCTAAGGTTTTTTGGCAGTAGCGACTCCCTCGATTACGCGAATCGCTGGAGGAGCCCACATGCGGAGCCGCCCAGTCACAGCGATCGGATGTCGTGTTCAACTCGACGGGAGATCTCCTCCCCAGGTCGTGGATATGGGTGCTCGAACATCGCCGATATAGTCACCCCCTCTAGTTTATTCCCACCCCTTCAGCGAAAGAATTGGGCATAACGTTCCTCACGGGCATCGGAATCGCTTATATGACCACAATTCGGAATCGGCACTCCCAGACGGTCGACAAGGCGCTGGTTTCACGGAATTCCATTCCGGGGCCAAAATTCCCCCCGCAGCGTGTGTACTAGTACACCGACTGCCGTACCCTATGGTCGGACGTGGATATTTATTCGCTCGGGGGTCGGAACCGCCCGCGAGGCCCCAATTCAGAATCAGCACTTCGACCGGTCGGTAAATGGTCGCATTCGGAGATTTCCGGTCCGGCGCCCAAATTCCTCTCCGGGAGTGCGGTCGCAGGCTGCCGATGCGATCGCATACGGACACTGCTTCGCTCAAACCGGCATCACTTTTCGTTCGGTTATCCGAATCGCTTATAAGACCCCAATTCGGAATCGGAACTCAGAGGCGCTAGACATCCCTATGTTGCCTCAGGCCATAAGACGTCGTTTTGGGGTTGAAAATCCTTCGTTTCGCACTCCGAAATTGCGATTCTAGCCGACGATCTCCCCTATTCCAAGGTTTTTTGGCAGTAGCAACTCCCTCGATTACGCGAATCGCTGGCGGAGCCCACACGCGGAGCCGCCAAGTCACAGTGATAGGAAGTCGTGTTCAACTCAACGCGATATCTCCTCCCCAGGTCGTGGATATGGGTGCCCGAACATCGCCGATATAGTCACTCCCTCCGGTTTATTCCCACCCCTTCAGCGAAAGAATTGGGCATAACTTTCCGCACGGGCATCGGAATCGCTTATGTGACCACAATTCGGAATCGACACTCCCAGACGGTCGACAAGGCACTGGTTTTGCGGAATTCCATTCTGGGGCCAAAATTCCCCCCGGAGCGTGTGTATTAGTACACTGACTGCCGTACCCTCCGGTAGGACGTGGATATTTATTCGCCCGGGGGTCGGAACCGCCCGCGAGGCCCCAATTCAGA
This sequence comes from Colocasia esculenta, assembly GCA_014218235.1. Taxonomy (NCBI): domain Eukaryota; kingdom Viridiplantae; phylum Streptophyta; class Magnoliopsida; order Alismatales; family Araceae; genus Colocasia; species Colocasia esculenta. The sequence goes on along the minus strand of CM024766.1, from coordinate 116,995,930 downwards.
ATCCGCACTTCGACCCATTCGGTAAATGATCGCATTCGGAGATTTACGGTCCGGCGCCCAAATTCCTCTCTGGGAGCGCGGTCGCAGGCTGCCGATGCGATCGCATACGAACACCGCTTCGCTCAAACCGGCATAACTTTACGCTCGGTTATCGGAATCGCTTATAAGACACCAATTTGGAATCGACACTCAGAGGCGCTCGACATCCCCTTATTGCCTCAAACCATAAGATATCGTTTCGGGGTCGAAAATCCTTCGTTTCGCACTCCGAAATTGTTATTCTAGCCGACGATCTCCCCTATTCCAAGGTTTTTTTGCAATAGCGACTCCCTCGATTACGCGAATCGCTGGCGAAGCCCACACGCGGAGCCGCCCAGTCACAGCGATCGGAAGTCATGTTCAACTCGACACAAGATCTCCTCCCCAGGTCGTGGATATGGGTGCCCAGAGATCAGCGATATAGTCACCCCCTCCGGTTTATTCCCACCCGTTCAGCGAAAGAATTGGGCATAACTTTCTGCACGGGTATCGGAATCGCTTATGTGACCACAATTCGGAATCGGCACTCCCAGACGGTCGACAAGGCGCTGGTTTCGTGGAATTCCGTTCCGGGGCCAAAATTCCCCCCCGGAGCTTGTGTACTAGTACACCGATTGTCGTACCCTCCGGTCGGACGTGGATATTTATTCGCCCGGGGGACGGAACCGCCGGCGAGGCTCCAATTCGGAATCGGCACTTTGACCCGGTCGGTAAATGGTCACTTTCGGAGATTTCCGGTCCGGCGCCCAAATTCCTCTCCGGAAGCCGGTCGCAGGCTGCCGATGCGATCGCATACGGACACCGCTTCGCTCAAACTGGCATAACTTTTTGTTCGGTTATCAGAATCGCTTATAAGACCCCAATTCGGAATCGGCACTCAGAGGCGCTCGACGTTCTTTTATTGCCTCAAGCCAAAAAACGTCGTCTTGGGGTCGAAAATCCTTCGTTTCGCACTCCGAAATTGTGATTCTAGCCGACGATCTCCCCTATTCCAAGGTTTTTTGGCAGTAGCGACTCCCTCAATTACGCGAATCGCTGGCAGAGCCCACACGCAGAGCCGCCCATTCACAGCGATTGGAAGTCATGTTCAACTCGACGCGAGATCTCCTCCCCAGGTCGTGGATATGGGTGCTCGAACATCGCCGATATAGTCACCCCCTCCGATTTATTCCCACTCCTTCATCGAAGGAATTGGGCATAACTTTCCGCACGGGCATCGGAATCGCCTATGTGACCACAATTCGGAATCGGCACTCCCAGACGGTCGACAAGGCGCTGGTTTTGCGGAATTCCATTCTGGGGCCATAATTCCCCCCGGAGCGTGTGTACTAGTACACCGACTGCCGTACCCTCCGGTCGGACGTGGATATTTATTCGCCCGGGGGTCGGAACCGCCCGCGAGAACCCAATTCAGAATCGGCACTTCGACCCGGTCGGTAAATGGTCGCATTCGGAGATTTCCTGTCCGGCGCCCAAATTCCTCTCCGAAAGCGCGGTCGCAGGCTGCCGATGCGATCGCATACGGACACCGCTTCGCTGAAACCGGCATAACTTTTCGTTGGTTTTCGGAATCGCTTATAAGACCCCAATTTGGAATCGGCACTCAGAGGCGCTCGACGTCCCCTTATTGCCTCAGGCCATAAGACGTCGTTTCAGGGTCGAAAATCCTTTGTTACGCACTCTGAAATTGTGATTCTAGGCGACGATCTCCCCTATTCCAAGGTTTTTTGGCAGTAGCGACTCCCTCGATTACGCGAATCGCTGGCGGAGCCCACACGCGGCCCAGTCACAGCGATCGGAAGTCGTGTTCAACTCGACGCGAGATCTCCTCCCCAGGTCGTGGATATGGGTGCCCGAACATCGCCGATATAGTCACCCCCTCCGGTTTATTCCCACCCCTTCAGCGAAAGAATTGGGCATAACTTTCCGCACGGGCATCAGAATCGCTTATGTGGCTACAATACGGAATCGGCACTCCGAGACGGTCGACAAGGCGCTGGTTTCACGGAATTACGTTCTGGGGCCAAAATTCCCCTCGGAGTGTGTGTATTAGTACACCGACTGCCGTACCGTCCGGTCGGACGTGGATATTTATTCGCCCGGGGGTCGTAACCGCCCGTAAGGCCCCAATTCAGAATCGGCACTTCGACCCGGTCGGTAAATGGTCACATTCGGAGATTTCCGGTCTGGTGCCCAAATTCCTCTCCGGAAGCGCGGTCGCAGGCTGCCGATGCGATCGCATACGGACACCGCTTCGCTTAAACCGGCATAACTTTTCGTTCGGTTTTCGGAATCGCTTATAAGACCCCAATTCGGAATCGCCACTCAGAGGCGCTAGACATCCCTATGTTGCCTCAGGCCATAAGATGTCGTTTCGGGGTTGAAAATCCTTCGTTTCGCACTCCGAAATTGCGATTCTAGCCGACGATCTCCCCTAATCCAAGGTTTTTTGGCAGTAGCAACTCCCTCGATTACGCAAATCGCTGGCGGAGCCCACACGCGGAGCCGCCAAGTCACAGTGATAGGAAGTCGTGTTCAACTCAACGCGATATCTCCTCCCCAGGTCGTGGATATGGGTGCTCGAACATCGCCGATATAGTCACCCCCTCCGGTTTATTCCCACCCCTTCAGCGAAAGAATTGGGCATAACCTTCCGCACGAGCATCGGAATCGCTTATGTGACCACAATTCAGAATCGGCACACCCAGACGGTCGACAAGGCGCTGGTTTAGCGGAATTCCGTTCCAGGGCCATAATTCCCCCCGGAGCGTGTGTACTAGTACACCGACTGTCGTACCCTCCGGTCGGACGTGGATATTTATTCGCATGAGGGTCGGAACCGCCCGCAAGGGCTCAATTCAGAATCGGCACTTCGGCCCGGTCGGTAAATGGTCGCATTCGGAGATTTCCGGTCCGGCGCCCAAATTCCTCTATGGGAGCGCGGTCACAGACTGCTGATGCGATCGCATACGGACACTGCTTCGCTCAAACAGGCATAACTTTTCGCTCGGTTATTGGAATCGCTTATAAGACCCCAATTCGGAATCGGCACTCCGAGGCGCTCGACGCTCCCTTATTGCCTCAGGCCATAAGACGTCATTTCAGGGTCGAAAATCCTTCGTTTCGCACTCTGAAATTATGATTCTAGCCGACGATCTCCCCTATTCCAAGGTTTTTTGGCAGTAGCGACTCCCTCAATTACGCGAATCGTTGGCGGAGCCAACACGCGGAGCCGCCCAGTCACAGCGATCGGAAGTCATGTTCAACGCGACGCGAGATCTCCTCCCGAGGTCGTGGATATGGGTGCCCGAACATCGCCGATATAGTCACCCCCTCCGGTTTATTCTCACCCCTTCAGCGAAAGAATTGGGCATAAATTTCCGCACGGGCATCGGAATCGCTTATGTGACCACAATTCAGAATCGGCACTCCCAGACGGTCGACAAGGCGCTGGTTTCGCAGAATTCCGTTCCGGAGCCAAAATTCCCCCCGTAGCGTGTGTACTAGTACACCGACTGTCGTACCCTCCGGTCGGACGTGGATATTTATTCGCCTGGGGGTCGGAACCGCCCGCGAGGCCCCAATTCAGAATCGGCACTTCGATCCGATCGGTAGATGGTGACATTCGGAGATTTCCTGTCCGGCGCCCAAATTCCTCTCCGGGAGCGTGGTCGCAGGCTGCCGATGCGATCGCATACGGACACCGCTTCGCTCAAACAGGCATAACTTTACGCTCGGTTATCGGAATCGCTTATAAGACCCCAATTCGAAATCGGCACTCAGAGGCGCTCGACGCTCCCTTATGGCCTCGGGCCATAAGACGTCGTTTCGAGGTCGAAAATCCTTCATTTCGAACTCTGAAATTACGATTCTAGCCGACGATCTCCCCTATTCCAAGGTTTTTTGGCAGTAGCGACTCCCTCGATTAAGCGAATCGCTGTCGGAGCCCACACGCGGAGCCGCCCAGTCACAGTGAACGGAAGCCGTGTTCAACTCGACGCGAGATCTCCTCCCCAGGTCGTGGATATGGGTGCCCGAACATCGCCGATATAGTCACCCCCTCCGGTTTATTCCCACCACTTCAGCGAAAGAATTGGGCATAACTTTCCTTACGGGAATCAGAATCGCATATGTGGCCACAATTCAGAATCGGCACTCCCAGACGGTCGACAAGGCGCTGGTTTCGCAGAATTCCGTTCCGGAGCCAAAATTCCCCCCGTAGCGTGTGTACTAGTACACCAACTGCCGTACCCTCCGGTCGGACGTGGATATTTATTCGCCCGGGGGTCGGAACCGCCCGCGAGGTCCCAATTCAGAATCGGCACTTCGACCCGGTCGGTAAATGGTCGCATTCGGAGATTTCCGGTCCGGCGCCCAAATTCCTCTCCGGGAGCGCGGTCGCAGGCTGCCGATGCGATCCGATACGGACACCGCTTCGCTCAAACAGGCATAACTTTTCGCTCGGTTATCGGAATCGCTTATAAGACCCCAATTCGGAATCGGCACTCAGAGGCTCTCGACGTCCTATTGTTGCCTCAGGCCATAAGATGTCATTTCGGGGTCGAAAATCCTTCGTTTCGCACTCCGAAATTGCGATTCTAGCCGACGATCTCCCCTATTCCAAGGTTTTTTGGCAGTAGCGACTCCCTCGATTACGCGAATCGCTGGCGGAGCCCACACGCGGAGCCGCCCAGTCACAGCGATCGGAAGTCGTGTTCAACTCGACACGAGATCTCCTCCCCAGGTCGTGGATATGGGTGCCCAAACATCGCCGATATAGTCACCCCCTCCGGTTTATTCCCACCCCTTCAGCGAAAGAGTTAGGCATAACTTTCCGCACGGGCATCGGAATCGCTTATGTAACCACAAATCGGAATCGGCACTCCCAGATGGTCGACAAGGCGCTGGTTTCGCATAATTCCGTTCAGGGGCCAGAATTCCCCCCGGAGCGTATGTACTAGTACACCGACTGTCGTACCCTCCGGTCGGACGTGGATATTTATTCGCCCGGGGGTCGGAACCGCTCGCGAGGCCCCAATTCAGAATCGGCACTTCGACCCGGTCGGTAAATGGTCGCATTCGGAGATTTCCGGTCCGGCGCCCAAATTCCTCTCCGGAAGCGCGGTCGCAGGCTGCCGTTGCAATCGCATACGGACACTGCTTTGCTCAAAGGGGCATAACTTTTCGCTCGATTATCGGAATTGCTTATAAGACCCTAATTCGGAATCGGCACTCAGAGGCGCAAAATGTTCCATAATTGTCTCAGGCCATAAGACGTCGTTTCGGGGTCGAAAATCATTCATTTCGCACTCCGAAATTGCGATTCTAGCCGACGATCTCCCCTAATCCAAGGTTTTTTGGCAGTAGCGACTCCCACGATTACGCGAATCGCTGGCGGAGCCCACACGCGGAGCCGCCTAGTCACAGCGATCCTAAGTCATGTTCAATTCGACGCGAGATCTACTCCCCAGGTCGTGGATATGAGTGCCCGAACATCGCTGATATAGTCACCCCTCCGGTTTATTCCCACCCCTTCAACGAAAGAATTAGGCATAACTTTCCGCACGGGCATCGGAATCGCTTATGTGACCACAATTCGGAATCGGCACTCCCAGACGGTCGACAAGGCGCTGGTTTCACGGAATTCTGTTCCGGGGCCAAAATTCCCCCCGGAGCGTGTGTACTAGTACATCGACTGCCGTAGCCTCCGGTCGAACGTGGATATTTATTCGCCCAGGGTCGGAACCGCACGCGAGGCCCCAATTCAGAATCGGCACATCGACCCGGTCGGTAAATGGTCGCATTCGGAGATTTCCGGTCCGGCGCCCAAATTCCTCTCCAGGAGCGCGGTCGCAGGCTGCCGATGCGATCGCATACGGACACCGCTTCACTCAAACAGGCATAACTTTACGCTCGGTTATCGGAATCGCTTATAAGACTCCAATTCGAAATCGGCACTCAGAGGCGCTCGATGTTCCATAATTGTCTCAGGCCATAAGACGTTGTTTCGGGGTCGAAAATCATTCATTTCGCACACCGAAATTGCGATTCTAGCCGACGATCTCCCCTAATCCAAGGTTTTTTGGCAGTAGCGACTCCCACGATTACGCTAATCGCTGGCGGAGCCCACAAGCGGAGCCGCCCAGTCACAGCGATCCTAAGTCATGTTCAATTCGACGCGAGATCTACTCCCCAGGTCGTGGATATGAGTGCCCGAACATCGCTGATATAGTCACCCCTCCTGTTTATTCCCACCCCTTCAACGAAAGAATTAGGCATAACTTTCCGCACGGGCATCGGAATCGCTTATGTGACCACAATTCGGAATCGGCACTCCCAGACGGTCGACAAGGCGCTGGTTTCATGGAATTCTGTTCCGGGGCCAAAATTCCCCCCGGAGCGTGTGTACTAGTACACCGACTGCCGTACCCTCCGGTCGAACGTGGATATTTATTCGCCCGGGGGTCGGAACCGCTCGCGAGGCCCCAATTCAGAATCGGCACTTCGACCCGGTCGGTAAATGGTCGCATTCAGAGATTTCCGGTCCGGCGCCCAAATTCCTCTCCGGGAGCGCGGTCGCAGGCTGCCGATGCGATCGCATACGGACACTGCTTCGCTCAAACAGGCATAACTTTACGCTCGGTTATCGGAATCGCTTATAAGACTCCAATTCGAAATCGGCACTCAAAGGCGCTCGATGCCTCGTTATAGCCTCAGGCCATAAGACATCGTTTTGGGGTCGAAAATCCTTCATTTCGCACTCTGAAATTACGATTCTAGCCGACGATCTCCCCTATTCCACGGTTTTTTGGCAGTAGCGACTTTCTCGATTAAGCGAATCGCTGTCGGAGCCCACACGCGGAGCCGCCCAGTCACAGCGAATGGAAGCCGTGTTCAACTCGACGCGAGATCTCCTCCCCAGGTCCTGGATATGGGTGCCTAAACATCGCCGATATAGTCACCCCCTCTGGTTTATTCCCACCACTTCAGCAAAAGTATTGGGCATAACTTTCCGCACGGGAATCAGAATCGCATATGTGGCCACAATTCGGAATCGGCACTCCCAGACGGTCGACAAGGCGCTGGTTTCGCGGAATTCCGTTCTGTGGCCAAAATTCCCCCCGGAGCGTGTGTATTAGTACACCGACTGCCGTACCGTCCAGTCGGACGTGGATATTTATTCGCTCGGGGGTCGTAACTGCCCGTGAGGCCCCAATTCAGAATCGGCACTTCGACCCGGTCGGTAAATGGTCGCATTCGGAGATTACCGGTCTGGCGCCTAAATTCCTCTCCGGAAGCGCGGTCGCAGGCTGATGATGCGATCGCATACGGACACCGCTTTGCTCAAAGGGGCATAACTTTTCGCTCGGTTACCGGAATCGCTTAGAAAACCCTAATTCGGAATCGGCACTCAGAGGCGCTCGACGCCCCCTTATTGCCTCAGGCCATAAGACGTCATTTCGGGGTCGAAAATCCTTCATTTCGCACTCTAAAATTGCGACTCTAGCTGACGATCTCCACTAATCCAAGGTTTTTTGGCAGGAGCGACTCCCACGATTACGCGAATCGCTGGCGGATCCCACACGCGGAGCCGCCCAGTCACAGCGATCGTAAGTCATGTTTAACTCGACGCGAGATTTACTCCCCAGATCGTGGATATGAGTGCCCGAACATCGCTGATATAGTCACCCCTCCGGTTTATTCCCACCCCTTCAGCGAAATAATTAGGCATAACTTTCCGCAAGGGCATCGGAATCGCTTATGTGACCACAATTCGGAATCGGCACTCCCAGACGGTCGACAAGGCGCTGGTTTCACGGAATTCCGTTCCGAGGCCAAAATTCCCCCCGGAGCGTGTGTACTAGAACACCGACTGCCGTACCCTCCGGTCGGACGTGGATATTTATTCGCCCGGCGGTCGGAACCGCCCGCGAGGCCCCAATTCAGAATCGACACTTCGACCCGGTCGGTAATTGGTCGCATTCGGACATTTCCGGTCCGGCGCCCAAATTCCTCTCCGGGAGAGCGGTCGCAGGCTGCCGATGCTATCGCATACGGACACTGCTTCGCTCAAACCGGCATAACTTTTCGTTCGGTTATCGGAATCGCTTATAAGACCCCAATTCGGAATCGGCACTCAGAGGCGCTCGATGCCCCCTTACTGGCTCAGGACATAAGATGTCGTTTCGGGGTCAAAAATTCTTCATTTCGCACTCCGAAATTGCGATTCTAACCGACGATCTCCCCTAATCCAAGGTTTTTTGGCAGTAGCGACTCCCTCGATTACGCGAATCGCTGGCAGAGCCCACACGCGGAGCCGCCCAGTCACAGCGATCGTAAGTCGTGTTCAACTCGACGCGAGATCTACTCCCCAGGTCGTGGATATGGGTGCCCGAACATCGCCGATATAGTCACCCCCTCCGATTTATTCCCACCCCTTCAGCGAAAGATTTAGGCATAACTTTCCGCACGGGCATCGGAATCGCTTATGTGACAACAATTCGGAATCGGCGCTCCCATACGGTCGACAAGGCGCTGGTTTCGCGAAATTCCGTTGCGGGGCCAAAATTCCCCTCAGAGCGTGTGTACTAGTACACCGACTGCCGTACCCTCCGGTCGGACGTGGATATTTATTCGCCCGGGGGTCGGAACCGCCCGCGAGGCCCCAATTCAGAATCGGCACTTCGACTCGGTCGGTAAATGGTCGCATTCGGAGATTTCCGGTCCGGCGCTCAAATTTCTCTCCGAGAGCGCGGTCGCAGGCTGCCGATGCGATCGCATACGGACACTGCTTCGCTCAAACCAGCATAACTTTTCGTTCGATTATCGGAATCGCTTGTAAGACCCCATTTCGGAATCGGCACTCAGAGGCGCTCGACGCCCACTTATTACCTCAAACCATAAGACGTCGTTTCAGGGTCGAAAATCCTTCGTTTTGCACTCTGAAATTGTGATTCTAGCCGACGATCTCCCCTATTCCAAGGTTTTTTGGCAGTAGGGACTCCCTCGATTACGCGAATCGCTGGCGGAGCCCACACGCAGAGCCGCCCAGTCCCAGCGATCGGAAGTCGTGTTCAACTGGATAGATGATCTACTCCCCAGGTCGTGGATATGGGTGTCTGAACATCGCCGATATAGTCACCCCCTCCGGTTTATTCCCACCCCTTCAGCGAAAGAATTGGGCATAACTTTCCGCACGGGTTTCGGAATCGCTTATGTGACCACAATTCGGAATCGGCACTCCCAGACGGTCGACAAGGCGCTGGTTTCGCGGAATTCCGTTCCGTCGCCAAAATTTCCCACGGAGCGTGTGTACTAGTACACCGACGGTCGTACCCTCCGGTCGGACGTGGATATTTATTCGCCCGGGGGTCGTAACCGCCCGCGAGGCCCCAATTCAGAATCGGCACTTCGACCCGGTCGGTAAATGGTCGCATTCGGAGATTTCCTGTCCGGCGCCCAAATTCCTCTCCGAAAGCGCGGTCGCAGGCTGCCGATGCGATCGCATACGGACACCGCTTCGCTGAAACCGGCATAACATTTCGTTGGGTTTTCGAAATCGCTTATAAGACCCCAATTCGGAATCGGCACTCAGAGGCGCTCGACGTCCCCTTATTGCCTCAGGCCATAAGACGTCATTTCGGGGTCGAAAATCCTTCGTTTTGCACTCCGAAATTGCTATTCTAGCCGACGATCTCCCCTAATCCAAGGTATTTTGGCAGTAGCGACTCCCTCGATTACGCGAATCGCTGGCGGAGCCCACACGCGGAGCCGCCCAGTCACAGCGATCGTAAGTCGTGTTCAACTCGACGCGAGATCTACTCCCCATGTCGTCGATATGGGTGCCCGAACATCGCCGATATAGTCACCCCCTCCGGTTTATTCTCACCCCTTCAGCGAAAGAATTAGACATAACTTTCCGCACGGGCATCGGAATCGCTCATGTGACCACAATTCGGAATCGGCACTCCCAGACGGTCGACAAGGCGCTGGTTTCACGGAATTCCATTCCGGGGACAAAAATCCCCCCAGAGCGTGTGTACTAGAACACCGACTGCCGTACCCTCCGGTCGGACGTGGATATTTATTCGCCCGGGGGTCGGAACTGCCCGCGAGGCCCCAATTCAGAATCGGCACTTCGACCCGGCCGGTAAATGGTCCCATTCGGAGATTTCCGGTCCGGCGCCCAAATTCCTCTCCGGGAGCACGGTCGCAGGCTGCCGATGCCATTGCATACGGACACCGCTTCGCTCAAACCGGCATAACTTTTTGTTCGGTTATCGGAATCGCTTATAAGACCCAAATTCGGAATCGGCACTCAAAGGCGCTCGACACACCCATATAGCCTCAGGCCATAAGACGTCGTTTCGGGGTCGAAAATCCTTCGTTTCGCACTCCAAAATTGCGATTCTAGCCGACGATCTCCCCTAATCCAAGGTTTTTTGGCAGTAGCGACTCCCTCGATTACGCGTATCTCTGGCGGACCCACACGCGGAGCCGCCCAGTCACAGCGATCGGAAGTCGTGTTCAACTCGACGCGAGATCTCCTCCCCAGGTCGTGGATATGGGTGCCCGAACATCGCCGATATAGTCACCCCCTCCGGTTTATTCCCACCCCTTCAGCGAAAGAATTGGGCATAACATTCCGCACGGGCATCGGAATCGCTTTTGTGACCACAATTCGGAATCGGCACTCCCAGACGGTCGACAAGGCGTTGGTTTCGCGGAATTCCGTTTTGGGGCCAAAATTCCCCCTGGAGCGTGTGTACTAGTACACCGACTGCCGTACCCTCCCTCCGGTTGGACGGGGATATTTATTCGCCCGGGGGTCGGAACCGCCCGCGAGGCCCCACTTCAGAATCGGCACTTCGAATCGATCGTTTAATGGTCGCATTCGCAGATTTCCGGTCCGGCGCCCAAATTCCTTTCCGGGAGCACAGTCGCAGGCTGCCGATGCGATCGCATACGGACACCGCTTCGCTCAAACTCGCATAACTTTTCGTTCGGTTATCGGAATCGCTTATAAGACCCCAATTCGGAATCGGCACTCAGAGGCGTTCGACGCACCCTTATTGCCTCAGGCGATAAGACGTTGTTTTGGGGTCGAAAATCTTTCATTTCGCACTCCGAAATTTCGATTCTAGCCGACGATCTCCCCTATTCCAAGGTTTTTTGGCAGTAGCGACTCCCTCGATTACGCGAATCGCTGGCGAAGCCCAAACGCGGAGCTGCCCAGTCACAGCGATCGGAAGTCGTGTTCAACTCGACGCGAGATCTCCTCCCCAGGTCGTGGATATGGGTGCCCGACCATCGCCGATATAGTCACCCCCTCTGGTTTATTCCCACCCCTTCAGCGAAAGAATTAAGCATAACTTTCCGCACGGGCATCGGAATCGCTTATGTGACTACAATTCGGAATCGGCACTCCCAGACGGTCGACAAGGTGCTGGTTTCGTGGAATTCCGTTCCGGGGCCAAAATTACCCCCGGAGCGTGTGTACTAATACACTGACTGTCGTACCCTCCGGTCGCACGCAGATATTTATTCGCCCGGGGGTCGGAACCGCCCGCGAGGACCTAATTCAGAGTCGGCACTTCGACACGGTCGGTAAATGGTCGCATTCGGAGATTTCCGGTCAGGCGCCCAAATTCCTCTCCGGGAGCGCGGTCGTAGGCTGCCGATGCGATCGCATACGAACACTACTTCGCTCAAACCGGCATAACTTTTCGTTCGGTTATCAGAATCGCTTATAAGACCCTAATTCGGAATCGGCACTCAGAGGCGCTCGACGGCCCCCTCATTGCCTCAGGCCATAAGACGTCATTTCGGGGTCGAAAATCCTTCGTTTCGCACTCCGAAATTGCGATTCTAGCCGACGATCTCCCCTATTCCAAGGTTTTTTGGCAGTAGCGACTCCCTCGATTACGCGAATCGCTGGCAGAGTCTACACGCGGAGCCGCCCAGTCACAGCGATCGGAAGTCGTGTTCAACTCGACGCGAGATCTCCTCCCCAGGTCGTGGATATGGGTGCCCGAACATCGCCAATATAGTCACCCCCTCCCATTTATTCCCACCCCTTCAGCGAAAGAATTGGACATAACTTTCCGCACAGGCATCGAAATCGCTTATGTGACCACAATTCAGAATCGGCACTCCCAGACGGTCGACAAGGCGCTGGTTTCGCGGAATTCCGTTCCGGGGCCAAAAATCCCCCCGGAGCGTGTGTACTAGTACACCGACTGCCGTACCCTCGAGTTGGACGTGGATATTTATTCGCCCGAGGGTCGGAACGGCCCGCGAGGCCCCAATTCAGAATCGGCACTTCGACCCGGTCGGTAAATGGTCGCATTTGGAGATTTCCGGTCCGGCGCCCAAATTCCTCTCCGGGAGCGCGGTCGCAGGCTGCTGATGCGATCGCATATGGACACTACTTCGCTCAAACCGGCATAACTTTTCGTTCGGTTATCGGAATCGCTTATAAGACCCCAATTCGGAATCGGCACTCAGAGGCGCTCGACGCCGCCTTTTTGTCTCAGGCCTTAAGACGTCGTTTTAGGGTTAAAAATCCTTCGTTTCGCACTCCAAAATTGCGATTCTAGCCGACGATCTCCCCTATTCCAAGGTTTTTTGGCAGTAGTGACTCCGTCGATTACGCGAATCGCTGGCGGATCCCACACGCGGAGCCGCCCAGTCACAGCGATCGGAAGTCGTGTTCAACTCGACCCGAGATCTCCTCCCCAGGTCGTGGATATGGGTGCCCGAACATCGCCGATATAGTCACCCCCTCCGGTTTATTCCCACCCCTTCAGCGAAAGAATTGGGCATAACTTTCCAAACGGGCATCGGAATCGCTTAGGTGACAACAATTCGGAATCGGCACTCCCAGACGGTCGACAAGGCGCTGGTTTCGCAGAATTCCGTTCCGGGGCCAAAATCCCCCACGGAGCGTGGGTACTAGTACACCGACTGCCGTACCCTCCGGTCGGACGTGGATATTTATTCTCCCGGGGGTCGGAACCGCCTGCGAGGCCCCAATTCAGAATCGGCACTTCGACCCGGTCGGTAAATGGTCACATTCGGAGATTTCCGGTCTGGCGCCCAAATTCCTCTCCGGGAGCGCGGTCGCAGGCTGCCGATGCAATCACATACGGACACTGCTTCGCTCAAACTGACATAACTTTTCGTTCGGTTATCGGAATCGCTTATGTTCGGAATCGGCACTCAGAGGCGCTCGACGCCCCCTTATTGCCTCAGGCCATAAGACGTCGTTTCGAGGTCGAAAATCCTTCATTTCGCACTCCGAAATTACGATTCTAGCCTACGATCTCCCCTATTCCAAGGTTTTTTGGCAGTAGCGACTCCCTCGATTCCGCGAATCGCTGGCGGAGCCCACATGCGGAGCCGCCCAGTCACAGCGATCGGAAGTCGTGTTAAACTCGACGCGAGATCTCCTCCCCAGGTCGCGGATATGGGTGCCCGAACATCGCCGATATAGTTACCCCTCCGGTTTATTCCCACCCCTTCAGCGAAAGAATTGGGCATAACTTTCCACACGGGCATCGGAATCGCTTTTGTGACCACAATTCAGAATCGGCACTCCCAGAGGGTCGACAAGGTGCTGGTTTCGTCGAATTTCGTTCCGGGGCCAAAATTCCCCCCGGATCGTGTGTACTAGTACACCGACTGCCATACCCTCCGGTCGGACGCGGATATTTATTCACCTGGGGGTCGGAACCGCACACGAGGACCGAATTCAGAATCGGCACTTCGACCCGGTCTGTAAATGGTCGCATTCGGAGATTTCCGGTCCGGCGCCCAAATTCCTCTCCGGGAGCGCGGTCGCAGGCTGCTGATGCGATCGCATACGGACACTACTTCGCTCAAACTGGCATAACTTTTCGTTCAGTTATCGGAATCGCTTATAAGACCCCAATTCGGAATCGGCACACAGAGGAGCTCAACGCCCCTTTATTGCCTCACGCCATAAGACGTCATTTCGTGGTCAAAAATCCTTCGTTTCGCACTCCGAAATTGCGATTCTAGCTGACGATCTGCCCTATTCCAAGGCTTTTTGGCAGTAGAGACTCCCTTGATTACGCGAATCGCTGGCGGAGCCCACACGCGGAGCCGCCCAGTCACAGCGATCGGAAGTCGTGTTAAACTCGACGCGAGATCTCCTCCCCAGGTCGTGGATATGGGTACCCGAACATCGCCGATATAGTCACCCCCTTCGGTTTATTCCCACCCATTCAGTGAAAGAATTGGGCATAACTTTCTGCACGGGCATCGGAATAGGTTATGTGACCACAATTCGGAATCGGCACTCCCAGACGGTCGACAAGGTGTTGGTTTCGCGGAATTCCGTTCTGGGGCCAAAATTCGCCCCGGAGCGTGTGTTACACCGACTTCCGTACTCTCCGGTCGGACGTGGATATTTATTCGCCCGGGGGTCGGAACCGCCCGCGAGGAACCAATTCAGAATCGGCACTTCGACCCAGTCAGTAAATGGTCGCATTCGGAGATTTCCGGTCCGGCGCCCAAATTCCTCTCCGGGAGCGCGGTCGCAGGCTGCCGATGCGATCGCATATGAACACTACTTCGCTCAAACCGGCATAACTTTTCGTTCGGTTATCGGAATCGCTTATAAGACCCCAATTCGGAATCGTCACTCAGAGGCGCTCGACGGCTCCCTCCTTGCCTCAGGCCATAAGACGTCGTTTCGGGGTCGAACATCCTTCGTTTCGCACTCCGAAATTGCGATTCTAGCCGACGATCTCTCCTATTCCAAGGTATTTTGGCAGTAGAGACTCCCTCGATTACGCGAATCGCTGGCGGAGCCCACACGCGGAGCCGCCCAGTCACAGCGATCGGAATTCGTGTTCAACTCGACGCAAGATCTCCTCCCCAGGTCGTGGATATGGGTGCCCGAACATCGCCGATATAGTCACCACCTCCGGTTTATTCCCACCCCTTCAGCGAAAGAATTGGGCATAACTTTCCGCACGGGCATCGGAATCGCTTATGTGACCACAATTCGGAATCGGCACTCCCAGACGGTCGACAAGGCACTGGTTTCGCGGAATTCCGTTCCGGGGCCAAAATTCCCCCCGGAGCGTGTGTACTAGTACACCGACTGCCGTAACCTCCGGTCGGACGCGGATATTTATTCGCCCGGGGGTCGGAACCGCCTGCGAGGACCCAATTCAGAATCGGCACTTCGACCCGGTCGGTAAATGGTCGCATTCGGAGATTTCCGGTCTGGCGCCCAAATTCCTCTCCGGGAGCGCAGTCGCAGGCTGCCGATGCGATCGCATACGGACACTACTTTGCTCAAACCAGCATAACTTTTCGTTCGGTTATCGGAATCGCTTATAAGACCCCAATTCGGAATCGGCACTCAGAGGCGTTCGACGCCCCCTTTTTGTCTCAGGCCATAAGACGTCGTTTTAGGGTCGAAAATCCTTCGTTTCGCACTCCGAAATTGTGATTCTAGCCGACCATCTCCCCTATTCCAAGGTTTTTTGGCAGTAGCGACTTCCTCGATTACGCGAATCGCTGGCAGAGCCACACGCGGAGCCGCCCAGTCACAGCGATCGGAAGTCGTGTTCAACTCGACGCGAGATCTCCTCCCCAGGTCGTGAATATGGGTTCCCGAACATCGCCGATATAGTCACCCCCTCCGGTTTTTTCCCACCCCTTCAGCGAAAGAATTGGCCAAAACTTTCTGCACGGACGTCGGAATCGCTTATGTGACCACAATTCAGAATCGGCACTCCCAGACGGTCGACAAGGCGCTGGTTTCGCGGAATTCCGTTCCGGGGCCAAAATCCCCCCCGGAGCGTGTACACCGACTGCCGTACCCTCCGGTCGGACGTGGATATTTATTCGCCCGGGGGTCGGAATCGCCCGCGAGGCCCCAATTCAGAATCGGCACTTCGACTCGGTCGGTAAATGGTCGCATTCGGAGATTTCCGGTCCGACGTCTAAATTCTTCTCCGGGAGCGCGGTCTCAGGCTGCCGATGTGATCGCATACGGACACCGCTTCACTCAAACCGGCATAATTTTTCGTTCGGTTATCGGAATCTCTTATAAGACCCCAATTCGGAATCGGCACTCAGAGGCGCTCGATGCCCCCTTATTTCCTCAGGTCATAAGACGTCGTTTCGGAGTCGAAAATCCTTCATTTCGCACTCCGAAATTGCGATTCTAGCCGACGATCTCCCCTATTCCAAGGTTTTTTGGCAGTAACGACTCCCTCGATTACGCGAATCGCTGGCGGAGCCCACACGCGGAGCCGCCCAGTCACAGCGATCGGAAGTCGTGTTCAACTCGACGCGAGATCTCCTCCCCAGGTCGTGGATATGGGTGCCCGAACATCGTCGATATAGTCACTCCATCCGATTTATTTCCACCCCTTCAACAAAAGAATTGGCTTAAAGTGCAACATGTAAGTACAATAATTTTTTCTCGTTTCTCAAACTCGAATTCGTTCTGTGATACTTCAAAATTAAAACTTTCGAGTAGTTCGTGCATGCCCCAGTTCTTATAAGTAACCCAGCTGGCGGATTTAAAAAAGATGAACACCAGCACAAGTTAAAGTGGCCCACCAACTCCAGCAGCAGAACTCCAGTAGAACCTTCCTCCTCGCGGTCGATATCTGGAGCTACTGCAGCACGGTCAGCTGGCTGGTTCTCTACTATACCCTTTCACTCCACGAATCACATCCATCTTCATGTGCATGTTTGATGTTTCCCCTCGAGGATGGATGGGCCTTGCCCTTGCGATCAGAAGTTGTCGTTGCAGTTATCTTGATCCTCATGTCTTTCTTCACCGGTTCATATATAATTAAATTGGATTAACAAACAGCAATATCGGTCGCGCAAAAGCAGAAGCAAAAAGATCAAATGTTGTCCTTAATGCTGGCGATCGATTATAACTACAAAATAACAGCAAGGTTTGTATGCAGGTAGCACTTAATTGCATCAGATTCGATGTCGGTCGGGGATTCACCGTCGGAAGCTGGGAGAAGACGTGGTAGGTACATCTGAAAGAGAAAGACTTTGTGCACTTCTCAAAGTGCAAAAATGCCATGTTATCTTGCACTTCTTCCCTCCCATTGGTGGGAATCAAGGTGCCACATAGATCTTTCTCCTCTTTTTTACCAATGAAAGGGAAGAAATACAAGATGACATGACATTTTTACACTTTGAGAAGTACACAAAGTCTTTCTCCATATGGAAAAGTAGAAACCACACGGTACCACAGCCTTGATTCCGTAATCGCGCGGCATGCTTCAGTTTCAATACTTGTCGCCCCGGGACCAGCACGACTCCTAAGAAGGAGAGGAGGAGGAGGAGGCGGCGGCGGCGGCGACGGCGACGCCCGGCGGCGGAGGATTGCTGCCTCCTCCGGGTAATTGCCATGGGGTCATGTCCATGGGGTAGCTGCCGAGGACCCGGAGGAAGGAGGTGAACTCCTGCACCTCAGCGAGGGCGTTCTGTGCCCGCATCTCCGCCATGGAGGCCTCGAAGTCGACATAGAACATGTACTCGAAGTGCTTGGCGGTGCCGCCCAGGTTGGCGTCGTCCACCACCCGGATGGGCCGACCTCGGTGCGGCCGGCTCTCGATCTTTGTCAGGCTGATGCCCCGGAAGGCGAACGCCGACAGCACCTTGAACAGTACCGATGTCCCCTCCCCCTCGTGGGCGAACACGATGCTCGTCTTGAAGGGCCGGTCGGTGCGGGGGACGATGGGCTCCCGCGCCAGCATCACGAACCGCGTCACGTTCCCCGTGTCGTCCTGGATGCCGTCTGCCAGCACCTGCAGACCGTACAGCTCCCCCGCCCGGGCGGATGCGATGGCCGCCGTGTCCCGGAGGCCGTGCGCCGCCACGTACTCAGCGGCCCCCGCGGTGTCGTCGACCGCCTCCCGGGCCACCGTGAGGCCCATCTTGGTGAGGGTTAGCTCGCACTGGGCCAACGCCTGCGGGTGGGAGATGACGCGGGTGAGGTACTCGGGGTGGACGCCCGGGAGGGCCAGCAGGCAGTGGTGGACGGGGAGCTGGACCTCCCCCACGATGTGGAGGCGGTGGCGGAGGAGCAGGTCGTAGTTGCGGTGGATGCTGCCACCCAGCGAGTTCTCCACGGGGAGGACGGCGCGGTCGGCGATCCAGAGCTCCACGGCCTGGAAGGCCACCTCAAACTGGTCGCAGGGGATGGCCTCGCAGCCTGGATAGGCTTTGCCGGCGGCGGCCTCGGAGTAGGCGCCGGGGACGCCCTGATAGGCGACGCGGAGCTGAGAGCCGTGCATGGGAGCCGGGGAGAGGTCGGCGATACTGAGCGGGCGGGGAAGGTTTGGATCGATGGGCACCAGCTCAATCGTGGCCGAGGATGCCTCCGTAGATACCACCTTGTGGCCGTTCACCAGCGGCAGCGGGGGGGCGGCACCGGCGCCGGGGGAGGGGGAGGCGGCGGCAGCGGCGCCCGAGGCAGAGTAGTGCTGCTGCTGGTGGAAGATGGCGACCTTGCTGGCGAGGATGGAGCAGGAGCTCTGCCAGTCGGCGCGGCTGGTGCCAATGACGCCCGGGAAGACTCTGCTGCCGGCAGCGGCTGGGGCCTCCGGGTGGTGGATGCAGCTTACAAGGGCGGGGCCGCGGAGGCGGAGAGAGAGAGACAGTGCGGGAGGAGAGAGGATCGCCGGCATGGTGTGCGGATCGCAGGAAAGGACACCTCCAGCTTCTGTCAGACGTCCTCTTGGCAGTGATGGTAACGAAAAGGAGCCCCGGGTAACCCAAATCTCGGCCTTTCGATTCGGAATCTCAGGTGGAGATCACACACAAAGACAAGTGTGGATACAAAGATAGATCCTTCTTTTTAGATAGATAGATATTGAGAAAGAGAGATCGATCTTGGGGAACATCGCATGTATGTAACGTACGTAGTAGTGGTAGAAAAAGTTCGGGGAGAGAGAGAGAGAGAGAGAGAGATATAGAGGAGAGTGGGGGCTGAGCCTCTCTCTTTGATCTGCTGCCATCTCTCTCTCTCTCTCTCTCTGAACTGAGGGAGAGAGGGAAGGGGTTTTTATTTATATGAGAAAGATTTAATATATTTTTATATTACACATATGATTAGGTAATAAATCTATGTGTTATTTAATAATTGGATTGTCATTTTATCACACTTCATGTGATGGGTGTCATAGATTATTATCTAATTATATTACACTTAAAATGTAATATAAAAATATACCAAATCTTTCTCTATTTATATATAAGATTGGCATATAGATGCCCGAAATGAGAAGGGAGTCGGCAAATTGTTATATATATATATACGATGTGGCTATTCTCGATCTGACTTGTGAGTTCGGCTTTTAAGTTGCCATGTTGATCTAGAAACATAGTCGGGACGAGAAGTCTGATGGTGGCAAACAAATCTTCTAATTAGTTCGATCTCTCTCAACTTGTAGAAGAAGTCGGTCTGGGGATGATTAACGCTCCAATAATCAAGTTAGTACAAAACTCATAGGTATAAATATTAGGTTGAGAGAAAAAGAGAGAGAGAGTTGACAGTGTTGAAGACAAACACATATTCAGAATCACTTCACCTGTGACTCTTTGAACTTCTTTAGGGGAGGCTGCGGACCATACTCTTTAGTCGTAGTAAACTTAGTATGTTTGGTATTAGAATAGATCGGGGATATCCTCACTTTATCCCCGATCTATCCTAATACCAAACATGCCTAGTGTCTAAAGTGGGCCTAAGGCCTGAAGTGGGTCAGGCCCCAACCCTATCAATACATATGTGTGTGTGTGTGTGTGTTGGAGAAAGTCTTTTATTTGGTTAGGTTATCCTCGTTGCCACCACCTAACCCCCACCCCTCCTCCCAAGTCCCAACCCCACATGTTTCAA
This sequence comes from Colocasia esculenta, assembly GCA_014218235.1. Classification (NCBI taxonomy): domain Eukaryota; kingdom Viridiplantae; phylum Streptophyta; class Magnoliopsida; order Alismatales; family Araceae; genus Colocasia; species Colocasia esculenta. The sequence continues at coordinate 116,975,979 of CM024766.1, read as the reverse complement.
GAGCGCCCTCTCTTTCTCCTTCACCCCTTCCAGTGGTTGTTATGCATAACATACTCCCTATGGAACTTCCATGAGGAGGAAATCGTTGTTTTTTCTAGACACTCTTTAGCGGATGGCATACTCCTTTGAATCTCTTTTATCAGGTCTGGTAGATGTTGTGGCTTATTGTATGACTTGTACTGCAACGTCTTGGCCAAGGCCTATGTTATTGTGAGAATGGGCTGCATAAGAACCATAGTTCTCTAAGGCACCGTTTGTATGTGCTTTTCATAAAGGAAAAATCTTCAAAAGCGCATTACATGCCCAGCTTACGTCAGACAACGATTTCACCTCCTCGCCTGCACCTTTCGCGGTGCAGGCGATGAGGTGTACGAATTTAAAAAAAAAAAAGGAAAAAAGAAAAAATTCTAGAGGCGCTCCGTTGAGTCCGTCTCTTTCCATCCGCCCAAAATTTTTTAAAAGCCGGGTGTAACCCGCTTTTTCAGCCAGCACCGTGTGTGTCTGTCTCACTCCTCAGGGTAGAATTTGCAGCGCGTCAAAGTCGAGGACAAGGGTCGGTCATTTGAGAATACCACCCATCTTTTCAAAGATTCTTAATTTTAGAATTTTTTCAAAACCGGTCCCAAACGTTGCCTAAAAGTTCCTATTTTCGTGTTGTACAAGAAACAGTCACTGCGGCGTTGAATGCAGTAGGGTTGAGAGGCGCGTTAAGAATGTGCTTGTGAGTGAGGCACATTCATGTTTCTTATCTCAACCTGCAGGGAGGAAGGCTAAGTTCAGAAATGTGGGTGCCCCATGTCACTCAAATTATTGTTGTAAGAGAATAATTTAATGTACTTGAATTGTGCACTTTTTACTTATATTTTTCCCCTCTTATTAGATGGGTGTATTGTGCCCTAGTCTTTCTATTAGTCAATGAAAATGAAAAAGTTCAAGTAGAAAGTGCACAACTCAAGTGCACTAAATTCTTCTCTCGTTGAAATTGATACTATTTTATACTAGTTACGTACACCCATTTATATATGACTCTCAAGTTGAATTATTTATCTGATTCATATCTATGTCACTGCAATTTGACCTCTAACTTAGAGTCACCTTTTGACCCATTTTGAGTTCATTAAGAATATTATTACTCACAAGTCCAATGTTGACTTGAATATCCAGGAACTACATAAATCCCATCCCATGCGATTAAAAGACAACGTACATATGAGGGCTGTCTCCTCTCTTTAATTATTCTGAGATAACCAAACATTAATCTCTTCCGTTTCCTTCATGGCGATCACGCAACACCCTTCACTTGGTGTGTGAGCACCTCTTTTTCAGGTTGTCGTCGTGGGAGTTACGTCCCTGTGACTACACCAGCAATTAATGTTGGCAGAGGGTTTCACCCCTTAGCTCTGCAGACATTAATCCCCTTGATGGTTCTTCGTGGTTTCTACATATTTCCAATAAATTTAGGCAGTTAGGAAGCAAATTTGAGCTTGGAGGCAGCAACCAGATCGTGAGGAAGAGGAAGGTCTCAACGAGTGTGTTCTTCCTATGTTTATAGGGAGACTCCTTTTGCTCTAATTTTCCTCGTGTTACTACAATTGATTCCCTGCATGCATGCTTAAGGGGTTTGAATGTGAGCCTTCGTTAGTTAGTAGCTTATTCATGAAATTGATGGCTTAAACTTCTTGTTTATTAGTTAGAAATCATGTTAATTATTTAATTAGTAGATTGTACCTTGTTTTGAATGCTCATGTTCATTTAAATGCTTATATAGATGCGATTCTTTAGTGATCACTATTATGTCATCGTATTGTTTGATAGTTAATTCTGTAAAGTGTACAATGTGTGTGGGATGTGAAAAATGCAGGTTTGGTATTTTCTAGATCGAACAAGGGTTTTTCTGCATTCTGTCTTTGAACGCCATGTGGATGCAGGTGCATTTTAGACGTGCCCAGGCGGGTTCAAACCTTCAAGACGCGTGGCACATTTTGATTGCAATTGTTGTCATCTACGCGTTTACAGTATAATTTAGACAATGAACTGAGTTTGCATTTGTGGCATGATATAGTGGTGTAATTGTTGGTTCTTCTAAGTGTACGTTTTAGCGAGTCTGATGGTATGGTATTGACACTTGGATTACTTGTTTGATACCTCACTAATCGGGAGTCCTAACACAATGTATGAGGATAGTGGTTTAGTCCCAATGCTGCTAACAAGATTTGGTGGCATCTTTCTAAACTCTTTTTGAATTTCTCATTAGGGCAGGGGAAAGATGATTGTGTGTTGTGTGAGTATATTCATAATTTGATAGAGAGGACATTGGTGGACGTATAAACTGGTTAGTCCCGTGTTCTCACTTGTCCACTTTATGAGTCCAAAAACCCACAAAAATAGTTAGGCGAGGGATTATACTTCGGTCAAGTTGTAAGATTTGTGCGTGTGTGGTCTCCACAGTCTCTCTAGTCAACAGATAACTTAACATAGATGCTAACTTTCCGAGCCAATTTCCACATTCTGTGTGATAGTATCGTACTTTTTGACCTGTGGTTTGTGTGAATTTTCAAAATGTGTAATGACTTGGCTTTCTACATGTTTAATAATGATTGATTTCCTAATAATTAGTCATGTTTATTTAATTTCAACTTGCATTTAATTGTTAATTGTAATAGTTGTGACTTGCTTCGAGTTTTGATAATCTTTATCGAGTCATTGATATTTTGAGTCTCACTCTCCTTTTTTTTTTTTTAGATAAATACAAACAAATAAATTTTCAACTCCAACCTCGGACCGATCCGTCGTAGGTAGTGAGTGAGGAAATGTAACTTTTCTTTTTAACTTAAATCATGTACTTAAATATCTGTATAATAATGCATGTGAACTTCTTCTTTAAATTCCCTCTGAACATTTTTCTAGTTATTCTTTCGAGATTTCATGGTTGGTATGTTGCAAACACAATCGGGTCGATTTTTTTTTAGGTTCAGCTACGAGGATCGTCACACTCTCCACCGACGGTGTGTATATATATGTATACATACATATATATAGATTGTTAAGAAACAAGTATTTATAATATTAAACATTTGAATCACTCCCATCACATGTCAGCCGTCTGATTTGAATGCCTTTAGTTCTCCTTGGCTCGTGAAGAACGTATTTTAATGGTTCGATTATTCTTATGCATCATCCCCTTTCCTCGAGCAAGAAAGACGCACGTGTGTGTACGTGTTTCGGTGACTCAGCCAGTCTTGTCTTGCCGGGCCGGCGTGGGCAACCAACCCGATCGGGCACGAGTCGCTCCTCTCAACTGGGCGCGGGCTACAGGCAGCAGCTAAGCCCGCCCCACGCGTGGCTGCCGTTACCAAGAGAGCAATTGTTGCTGCACACCAAAGGGCTTATTACTCTTACCAAAAATACCAACCGGGCAAACTGGTAGCTTCTCTCTCTCTCTCCCTTTTATTTCAGATTTCTCTTTTCCCCAAATTGCAGCTGTCTCTTGTTTAATACACGTACGCTTCTCTTGTTTAATCCCTCCCTTCCTACCACACTGCAATTATTCCCCTGTGACACATTGTAATTCCATGTCAACTTTTGTATATGTTCTATTATTAATTCTTCTCTACTATAAATAAGTTAAATATAAGGATTTTTTTTCTTTTTTTCCCCTACAAATAAATATATTTTTTTATTAATCACTCAAATATAATTATTATTATTTAAAAAAAATAAAAGAACCCTAAAAAGTAATATAGAAAGTGATGAAATTCTTTCAAGATCTGTGGAGTATGGAGCCCTAACAGAAACTCAACAATTATCCCTTTTTTACTTCGAATAATTCAATGCTAGGCAGGAAGAGGGGAAACTGACAACAAATTACAACTGAAACCCACTTAGTACCATCATCAAAGCCTTATCCCATCAGGGATTGACTACATGAATCTTTTTTTCCATCAAAAAATATCTATTAAATACTATATTCGTGTTTAAACCCAAAAAGACTAAGTCCTTCCTAATAATATCGCACCATCACATTTTAGACCTTCCCCTAACTCTTTTACTGACATCTACTAAGATTTAGTCACATCTTTTGACCGGCGCTGAGTTAAGACGACGGTACACGTGTCCAAACTACTTGAGTCTCTTTTCTTTCATTTTCCTATCAATTGGAGCTGTCCCCAAGTCAAGAAAACCCACTTAGTATAATACCCAAAATTTGGGCAATTATTTGCACAGATGTATGTAATTCACCACATGAAAAGCAAGATGTATTCTGTATACAATATTAAATACCAACAAAAATTATATAAATCACTTGGGAAATAAAAATCAAACACATAAAAGCAAGATATATGAAGCTCACTGAGTCAACTGAAGCAATCATGGTTACAACACATGACAACAGCCATTTTACAGTTAAAAATGGGTGTTCCCCACTGCAGTGGATATGGAATCCTAAACCATGGAGAATATTTTAATGCATCAGAAGTATCATCCTTGGCACATGCTTTCTGCAGTAATCCGATAGTGTTTGACGGAGGCACATGCACATCACAACCTTTATAGCTATAAGCACCAATTTCTGTATGAAGAAAGGCAATGGCCCATGTGATTCCCAAACTCAATGGCACCTGAAAGTTATCCATTAAGATTTCAATCACATTAATAATAGGAACAAAAAACACTAATCACGGCAATAAACAGAAAAAACAGAAAAGCTGAAGTAACTGAAAATTTGAAAGGCCTCTATGATAAGCTTACCACATAAATAAGAAATAGGCGGTGACTGAATACTGATATCCACCGAAGATACTGAAATATAAACAACTATCATAGATGGAACATACAACATGAAACCACAACCATAATACAGCTTTCCACATTCAGAAAAGAACAGCATCAACTAGAGCTTGGTCATTCTATACACACAAGTGAAAAGATAATGACCAGTATTATCTGCAGCATACCAATCTCGAGGCAGGTACCAATTCCAGTGAAACCATAACTGAAAAATGAAAGCCCAACAGCTGCAATTGTAGGGGCCACAACAATAGGATTTATCAACCTGCGAAATAAGGAAATGTGAGCTTTGACTGCAACAAATTGAATACAAACGTGTCCAGCTGGTAAAAGATTGAGCTGATGCAGCAAGGAAGTCCAATGTCGTAAACCAACTGCAATTATAAAGTGTGCTTTGGGTGAAATATTAATACAACATAGTAATATGTGATCATCTGTTGTAGACATGTCTGCTACAGTTTTTGAGCGCTAATGAAAGATGTGACATCTAGGCAATTATATATTCGAACTTCCTTCTCTTTTTTCTTTTGGTGGGAAATCAACATATATCAGTACTCAGTGGTGAAATAGATGCAAATATACATGCAGAAGATCCACATGCTCTGCAGAAGAGAACCAGAAAAGGCTAGAAATCCTATTAAAATCTATGGTTGAAAAAACAGTAGAATGGAAGAGCAACAAATCCTCGAAAAGAATTGGCTATAAAATCCTTTTGAGTTTGTGACAAGCTACAAAACATTTTAATATCCTAGAAGATCCTGTAACCAATCCATTTCATCCAGGTTAAAATCAGACAATGCATTTCCATGTATGAAAAAAATGAAAATAACCACAGAATGAAAATAGAGCATTAGTATCTCATGATGCTTAACCATGTGGAATCTTTGATATCTCCAGCTCTCAAAGCCACAATTAGCAATCATGGAAAGTTGTATAAAAACAAGGTATAAGTATTGCATAGACTTCCAGCTTAGCTCTATTTGTTATGCACATGTACTATCCAACTCCATCATCCAAACAAACAACAATTACAGTTGATCCATTTTTTGCCTGACTTGGACCAGACATGTTGTTTATGTGGAATCCAGGAGGAGTCTCTAGATCACCTTTTTGTGGGCTGCTCCTATTCCCCGGGGTTTGGAGGATGACGGCGAAGAGGACTGGAAGACCTATCAACTCGCAGGGCGATGTCAAGTCCTTGTTTAAGGAATGGCATAGACATTGGTTCTCATCCTTCAAGCCACCGTTATGCCGGGGGGGGGGGGGGGGGGGGGGGGGGGGTTGACTTGGAATGTGCATATTCAGGAGGGAGTCCCGTTCGTAGGAGACATTGCTCCATTTTGTTTGGCATAGGGTGAAGGAATAGGCAGTCAATCTAGCTAATGTAAATGCATCGTGCTGTCCTCTTTGGAGATTTTGACAGGGTAGAGAACTTTACACCTTCTTGGTGTTACCTTTTTGTATAGGTGCTGTGGAGTGGATACTTTTTGGGTGTTTTTTCGCCCACCTACACTTGTACATTCTATCTCTTTCTTAATATATACATGTGGTACCATCCACTTTCAAAAGAAAAAAAAAAAACTCCATCATCCAAACAAACAACAAGAAAGTTGAAGCCCTTGAATATGAAAGGAAAATTCTTATTTTGAATGTAAAAGGAAAGATCTCAGCTTTTCAGTTGGTAATCAACACTTAGATGTGAAAGGCATACCTCAAAAATACTGATGCAAGTCCAATGTACCCCATCACTGCTTGAAATGCAGAAGAAATTATAATGGCTCCTTGTAGCTCCCTCATAATGTGCCTAAAATTCTGCAACAAACATGTATTTATGTCTGAAGAGATTCTAATTACAAACGGAACATGGAATCAGAAAATTCCATTTGTGAGAGTGAGAATCACATATGCGATCTTGCATCCTCAATAAAAAGGAAAATATTTTTTGTTGTCAGATAACTCCAAAGAACCCCCGACCCCACACCCATCCCCACCCCCAGCATTTTCTTTAAGCGCTCATAAGTACTGTTGTAGTTAACTTATTCTCAAACTGTCTTAACTACATATTCTACCCTGGTACAAGAGATGGTCAAATATTTTATGGTTTCAACAAAACTGAATCATACAGGCAAAAGTACCTATGTAGCTCTGGTCATAGACCCTGAATTTTCCACATCCTAAAGCAAGTTGTTGGTTGGAAGCTTGGAGATTTTCCAGACTATCATCATATCAATAACATCCTTTCTGCATGGAAAATTGAGTTCAACAGCCTAGGAATGTCGAGTCAGTTTTCAGGATATGGACCCAGAGGCCAACTTTTTGCATCGGAGAGATCACATGGTGGAAACTCTACAATTAGGAGGCATACCATGCTTGAAATAGCTTGAATGCATTAGTTTTCTTCCTTATCAAAATTCTGTCCATTTGCAAGATTTTGAGAAATGGGAAAAGTGGGGTGAAAAACCATAAAAGCAAAAACCTTTCTCTTGTCTGCATTTCTACTTAAAATGTACAAGCATGCATCTGAAATCTATAGGTATGAATAGACATGAAGCATCTAAAGTGAAAATGTTCAAGAAACTTACTCGAAGATAAGATGAATTGAGACAGGAAGCATCATATCACTGGGAAGGTTCAAACTTTTAATTTTCACAGTGCTTCAGCAGATCCAAGAGAGGAAATATTTGACCAGAAATTATGGAGTCTGTGCTCTAAATGCAACAAAGATAACTTACAAGCCTTTCTCTAATGAAGTTAAATAAGACATCACAGAAGTCTTATTAAAGAAGCTACTTTAGTGAACCTACATCGTATCAACAAACTTTATGGATGTGGCTAGTAAAGGATCCTGCATTCATTTGCTAAACAGGTAAAACCTCTATCCTACAGAGTTAGTCTTGGTCACATAATTATAAACAAGTCTAGACTACGAAAAAAAATTCATCCAATTTAGATCCTAGCAAGAGTAGACATTAACTAAACACTATCTCAAAGAGGGTGATGGCCATCACATCTCACATTGGGAAGTTAACCATCTAGAAGTTCTAATTTGTTCATTTTGACATAATCTATCATAAGAGAGCTGTAAATCTTCCCTTTAACGCATTTGGTACCACGTTCAATGATTATGAAATTGCAGTAAAAGAAAAGTTGGAAACTCAAACTAAATTATTCTTGCCAGCCCAAACCTTGCAGTTTTCAAAAGAGAAAAAATCTACCCAGGAAACAGTATGCGGAAGAACTGAATGTTACCGAAGGCATTGAATGGATTCCTGGGCCCCTGGCTACCTTAACGAACTTGCCCCAGGAAAAGTTTTGGAGTACGCAAATAATAGCCAAGTGAACTTCTATTTACTTGATAGAGCATCTCAGACATTTCATTTTAAGCCATCCAAGTATCAAAAGTCCAGATATAGAATGGTTGAAAGCTGGTAAAGACCCACAAAGTTCACATGAATGTACCATGTCATTCAGCATGTAAATAGAGATCGTGGGCTGAAGTTGGAAAGGAGAAGAAAAGGAGACATACATTTTCAGTTAATCCCAAGAACTCCGGGGATTTGATTATTGCCAGAGCAGGCGCCAGATAAACAAACGACGGGCCTTGAACGAGTGGCAACCTCAAACCAAAGGTGCAGTGCAACAGCGTTGTCAACCCAGAAACAAGGAGCACAGTGGACACCACAGCGGATGTATCGCGCTGCAATTTGATTTTTGCCCCCTTTTTTCTGTAGGAATCGAAGGTTCAACAAGTATAGGCATAACAAAAGAGAACATAGGGAAGAGCAGTATAGCTTACCTGAGTGCCGCCAAACTCTCGTAGCTAGCTACCCTTGACTGGGCGTGCATACTACCTGCCCAAATCTAGACTCGAAAAACTCTGCAACTTAGAGAGTCTAAGATGCTCTCGAGAATGTTAGCACTTAATACATTAATTGCCCACATCATATGTCAATAAGCTGTAAAGTATTGGACTCTAAAAAGGCAGTTCAGTCGCATAATGCATGGGGTCGAGGGCACAATCCCTTATAATGATGGTAATAGACGGACATAAGCAGATGGAGACTACTTATTAAAAAATTCAAGAGCACATTACTTTCTTTTTATTCTGTTATTTCATTGGTCAAGAAGAAACCACCATAAGAAACTCCTTTTTTTTTCTTTCGTTGGGGGGGGGGGGGGGGGGGGGGTTAAATTGTTAAAAATTGTTGACAAACAAGAATGGATCAACTGAGGACACTGTCCGGTTGATGTGTACAAATAAAAGGGTTACATAAAAAGGAATCGAGGGATGCCTACAAGTAAGGCAAACAGATTTGATGGCTCACAAATTGCAACCACGAAAAACAAACGGGGACTTGATCATCCCTGGCCAGCACCCCCCCTCCCCCCAGGCCACCCCACAAAAAATAAAAAACTCTTTTTCCCCCTGTTTCGGGAGCAAGTACAAGGTCCAAAAGCTACCGGATGTAAACTGCTTCATGCCTATCGCGCCGAATGCCACGCACCAGAAAATATGTACAAAATGCCTGGTCAGTTGGTTGTCTCAAAAGGCTACCACGTAACAAGACCACCGTCAGACTCCATCACAAACACTGCTGAAAACTTCGTAAATAAGGTCGGCCAAGCATCCATCCAATGAGGTGATCAGAATTTTGTTGGGACTTAGCTCTATCACAGCTCTATCAGGCTCAACGACAACGATGCAATGGACGTCGTCACTATTTGCTACCGTCCCATCTTTATTAAGAGACCCCTTGATACCCTTTTCTTCTAAAGATAGCAGCAGTTTCCCCGCATCAACGGAACCCCAGTGAAGCTGTTTATACGCAAGGCCACCCGGTGCCTTCGTTGGGACCAAGAGGAACTTTCCACTGCATACCTGCAGCTTTCCCTTGAACCTTGAGACGTCCATTATCTCCTGCGACTGTGACAACTCTACTGGTAAGAAGGCTTCCAAATCATCACTCAAGCTTGGAACAGACAGCATTTTATTCTCTGAATAGTACAAGAATGACACTGAAGGATCCTTCTTATGTGGCACATAAGCCCTTAGGTCTTCTGGAAACTGACGAACAAATAAAACTGATATCACCTCTCCGTAAGATAAAAAAGTAAACATGAAAACATAAAACTAGAAACACATACCAGAACAATCTTTGGTTTAAGAATTTGTAACAAAGGTTGAACTTTATGGTTTCTGCAACAAAAAGTAAAACCTTTGTTATGCCTTTAGAATACAAAGTCATTAGCTTTGTCTCAGAACAAGTTCAAAAGAACTAAATAAAAGTGCAGAAATAACTAGCTCTCTCCTACTTGGTCACAAAATCTTGAATAAAAGAAAAGGTAGGACTATCAAGCACAGGAAACGCAAATTGTGCAGTTGCTTCAACATGCTAGGTTCTTTTATCTTGCTGGCGGTAATGATATTCCTTCTCTCTTATGAGGCAAATGTTACAGATCAAGTTGCTGGGATGACTGCTCCGAGCTCCACAACCGCCGGTGGATGAAATCTTCCAAGAACAGAGCTGCTGGTTTCCTAAACCACACAGAAGAATAAGAGCCTATGTGTAACGGAAGAACAGGGATCGGAGGAAGAAGAAGAGACTTGAGGAGAAGACAAGATTTGGGGAAACAGTTCCATTATCCATTCATGATTCCCTTTGGGTTGCTACACAAGCCTATTTATAGTGGCTAATACGAAAGAGACTACCAAATTATTTACGGTAGCCAAACCCTTCAACTGGCTAACTAACTCTAACATCCTCTATACCTAACAGCAAACTAGAAAAACATCTAGGAAACAGTTGCCGCAAACAGAAAAAGAAAAAAACAAAAAAAAGCTGTCCCAAGAAAGCCTCAGTCGATGTAAACCAGGCACTTTGTTAAGTTCTAGGGATCCACAGTATAATATGGCAGGAGAAGAAAAAGAAGGTGATTAGTATACCAAACAAGTTCTGACCTATCAATTTCATGTTTTCCTTCTGTTCTCATGACTTTCTTTTAACTCCAACTTGACACAAACACTAAAGAAGGTAACTGTTAGACCCCTTCAAAGTAATCTCCTTTGTACCATACAAACAAATCATAAGAAAAGGGGTAAGGCGCAGTGATATTCAGTGATAAAGGCCACCAAAAAGAGAAGAAATCCACCTGAAACCTGTGCCTTGGCCAAGTCAACCCACAGCCCCTCCGAGCAGGCCAATCTCTCTTGGGGGATGTGCACCAAGAGACTTCCTCTCACTGGTTGCTGTGTCAAAAAATCAAGGAGAAGAATGGGGGGGGGGTGCTTTTATAGAGAGAGAGCAAAAGGGAGGAAGAAAAAAGAGAGAGGGAGCGCAGCAAGGTGGGTTTGAGAAGGTTTGGACAGAGCTTGACCATTTTTAATCCACCCTGGTGCACGACACCAGCAAGGCTCAAAATAAGGTTTGGACAGCCCTCACAGCTTGCTCATTTTTAATTCTTACCGGGGCGCGACACAGGCAGGGTTGAAAATAAGAAAAGTTTCTAACTTCAATATAAATAATTTTTTTGAGGCTAAAACAAAGAAAATTTCTGAATTCAAAATAAGAAAAGTTTTTGGATCTAAAATAAGGAAAGTTTTGAGTCCAAAACAAGGAAAGTTTCTGGATTCAAAATAAAGGAAGTTTTTCATCCAAAACAAGGAAAGTTTTCGGATTCAAAAAGAGAAATTTTGGGTCCGAAATAAGAAAAATTTTGACCAGCCATCATCGTCGCATGGCTATTTTAAATTCTCACCGGCACACAACACTAGTGTGGTTCAAAATAAGGAAAGTTTTAGCCCGCCATCATCGTTACGTGGCCATTTTTAATCCTAAGCAGTACGCGACATTGGTGAACTTTAAAAAGAGAGATTTTTGTCTAGCACTCGCTGCGTGACCATTTTAAATCCTCACTTGTGTGCAACACCGGCAAGGTTCAAAAAATGGAAGTTTTGGCCAACCCTGACTGTGGCCATTCTAAACTCCCCCTGGCATATGACACCGATGGAATTTAAAATAAAGAAAGAGCAACCCCCCCCCCCCTGAATTGCGGAAGAAAGAGGAGGCATGAAACTCCTCTGGTAAATTTCACCGATAAGGCTTCAAAGAAGGACATAAATGGCCAAACAAAGGAGCAAAAGGGGAAACCCAAGTCGTACCAGTGCATTTTATTGGGAGGGTTCTTAACAAGGAAAGGAGAACCACCTTTACCTTAAAAAGGGAAATTCAGATTAGGAAAGAAAATAAAAGGAAAATGTTTTGAGAAAAAATGGAAGAAGCTCTACGAGAACACCCTTGAAGGGGGGGGGGGGAGTTGTAACTTTACAGCACAACCCCCTGAAAATCAATTATTTGAATCAAGACCCTCTCAAGTTGTGTAATTTCAAGTCTCGAATCAATTTGTGCAAGCTACATGCCAAAAGGAAAGGGGAAAAAAGGGGTGGGGGGACAGGGGGTTCTAACCCTGTTAACATGTAATCACAGCAATACCCTAATTTCAGGCTAATTGCAATTATAATCTAATTTTCAGGATAATTGCAACGATACCTGAATTTTCACAATTTGATGTGCTTTGGCATATTATATGTCAGAAAAGGTACATTTTAACCCTGTGAACCTGTAATCACAGTAACACGCTAATTTTCAGGGTAATTGCAATCATATACTAATTTTCAGGACTAATTGCAATAATACCCCTGACCTTTCAATTAATGGCATTTTTTGAAAAATGGGTAGTATTCAATTAATGGCAATTACACCTTAATTTCTGGATAATTGTTCATTCAACCCTTGTCGATCATGCATTACATGAATTATCCCCCATGGAGTACTAACCATAAATGGGGAAGTGAATAAAAAATGAAGAACAATATGATAGAAGCTAAATAAGCACAACATATTGTTCAAATATCCAGGTGATAAAAGCAATCATACATGCGAACAATGAACCAATAAACAAGTAATGACAATACAACTAAACTCCTTTTTAATAAGTTGAATTATGAGGTGCTATGTGGTGGTTAATCAGGTGTGTGATCGATGTAATTAACATCAACTAATGTTGATGGGGAGAGGCAAAAGACACGAGCCTACATCAATAGGCCTGTTCCAAATAAACAAATAAATCATGAGAGAACCTATACCAAAAAAATATATTTTTCTCACGGAAACAGTAACCAATCTGAGATCTACCGCACTATCAAGGTGTGATTGATCAAGCCATGAATCAAACACCAGTAGAGGAGACCAACCATAAGGTTTACCACTACAGGTTTAAAAACCAAAAAAATAGCACCATGGCCGACAACAAGGCCTAATGATGTCATTCATAGAAGGCCAAATATGACTATAGGGCAATAATAGAGTACAAAGCTGGATCAACTCTACTCATCCTTTATCACTTTTACGAAATGATATGACAATGCTTATACATCTGCTGCCCACTACATCTATATGTGCTGATGCCAGAATGAGCATGAGATGATGTTGAAATGTTTAAGAAAATACTTACACTATTCCAGACAGAAATGAACATTGGAGGACCTTAATTGCAAGAGGCATGAAAGGCAACAGTGCAATCTTTACATAAGCTCCTTGCTGCAAAAAAAGGGGGGGATTCTCTTAAACTCCAAAGGGTCAAAAATTTCAAATGAGAGCCATCTGGCAATCTTGAGCAACAACTAACAGCAGATGGAATTTCTCACCCACATTTAACAGAAGCCCCATAGAAAAAAGAAGCTTAAATCTCAGCTTACTGATCAAGGCGGCCTAATTTTCGTACTTGGAAAAGGATTAGTTTTGTTTGATATGACAACTTGATTCTTCTACTATCTAGACATTATCAGGAATGCCATTATGACATAGACAGATATAAGCAACAAAGCATAAATGATACTGATAACACCTCCAGAATGAGTAAACAACTGTCATCAGCATGCTAAATCATAGATCAAAACAGATGAGGTATGGTAAACTTAAGGGTATATTCAAGATTAAGAAATAAACTATAATGTGAAATTTTGCAATGAATGTAAGAAGAATTTGTAAAGCGTAGTCCTATATTAAATGGTGACTAAAATATAATTATACTTATCATGGTGGAGCCCTCTCCAATCATGGCCTTAAGGTTTTGAGTTGGATGACCTAATTCAACAAAATTCTATGTAGTCAGAGGTGTGAGGCGACTGAGGCAACCAAGGGGTTGCCTTAAGCCTCAAATGCCTAGACAATTTCCAAGGGCATTTGAGATGATAATTATTAACAACATAAAAAAATAGACATATATTCAAAAAATGACTAAAATACAAGCATAAAAACCTGTAGGACAACTTGATTATTCCACAATATTTAGATATTATAGGCAAGCCAATAATATTTTAGAAATTATAGGCACGCCAATAATATCATAGAGACAAACAATAAAGAAAATGATACTACCTCCAGAATAAGTAAACAATTGCCATCAGTATGCCAATGGCGAAGAAGGTGAATAGCTGGACCTAGCCGCAGACTCCAATGAGGAGAGAACACAATGCATGGCTCCTGCCACGTCTTTCTGTAATGAATAAAACTTCAGTTTCAATAAAGTGGGAGACATGAATGACAATGAAAGGTCAAATAAGTGGCAAATTCCAATCTAGCATCTCAATTATTTTTTTCCATCTTCAAATTGCATTAATTGCAAAACAAAACTACAAAAGCATATATGCCTATTTAATGAACTTGCAAAGGGGACAGATAACTGATGCACTTCCTCTCAACCTATAGAAGTGTAAATTTGCCCCACTGTGATGTCACATGGCTGAACCACCTGGGGACAAATATGAAAAATGAGCTAACATAATTGTATATCATAGTATGTATGACTACACCTGGAAAAGTGAATCAGATATAATTGATTGTGTAACAAAATGTTTGCATAGATACTGACTTGATGCTCATCCCCCCAGATAGAGGACATGGATGAAGGGTGATCCAGGAGAGCTGAAGGAAGAATGGAAGAGCAGGCAGAGGATCCTTTGCTTCAGCAGTAATATGTAACTAGCAGAAACTCCTTACCGATCCCTACAGGGGTGTCAGGTGTGTATTAGTTGCCTGCAGGATGGGCACTTTGCACCAGTGCAAGAAGTTTGTCTATTGCTCAAGTTTGGGAGCAATAGCAGACAACAAGGTGGACAATGGATCTTGTAGGCATTTTAGATGCTCCTGTATGATCATGAAGAGGGCTTCTCAAGTTGGGAACATTTCAGGCAACAAGGCGGATAATGGATCTTGCAGAATAGCAGCAGAGGAGAGTTTTAAATAGAAGGGCTGGAAGGTTTCTAATAAGATTATGTGTATTCCCTTGGCATCTGATGTAAAAGAAAGATGGCACAGATTGAAGGTGTGCAAGGTAGTAACAGGCTCCTAATATTTCTACAAATAGCTTGAGGAAGCTTCTGAGGTCGAAGTGGTCTCAGGTACAGAACTCACACACCTGGTGGTTACCGTGGTTATCAGATGGCTCCTTCCTGGTAAGTGGTACCATCAGAAGGAATGCTTCCAGAGATGTTACTCCACAGTAGGACTGTAGGGGAGCTGGAAGTTCAGATGCAAGGCAAAGAAGTTTAGTTCATATCTTTCTAAAATTGGCCAATCAAATATGATGTATAAGATGGGAGAGGTTGAAAGGTTTATTAAGTGAAAAGTTTTGTATGGACGGCCTTTGAAGCGATCTGGAGAGAGGGTTCTCTGATTCTACATCTTAATAGAGTCCTTTTCTACTTTTTACTTGTATTTTTCCTTTTTCTTGTTCTCCTTCAATGAAATGTGGCCCTATAGTCACCTTTCGAAAATATAGGAATAAAGATATGCAGCACCCAACACCCCACCCCACACCACAAGAAAAGGAGGGAAATTATAAAGGGGGGAAAATACAACTTCAATTCCAATAGATAATGAGATGTTATCATGTTAATAAATTACAAAATATAAGGAACACTAATTAAAGGCCCTGAAGATTAACCATGAGCATGAGTTGAATTACATAGAAGAATCTGAACAAAGAACCCTTCTTTGGATTGGCAGAATTGCAATTACGAGCTATGTAAGTTACCAAAACATTAAATATCCATGATTACCATAGGATGATGTGAGAAGAGACCCCGTGATTCAGCATAATGCACATCACTTATCCTCAATGTCCCCAACCTCTTTCTATACTCATATTTCTTGTGATGAGGATGTTATGCTTTTCATCTCTCAGTAGATAACAAACTTTATATGTGTGTGCCTTTTCTTTTTTTGGAGGACAAGGACACCTAAATAATGCCAGGTAAAAACTGGTAAGTGTAGGACCCACAATCCATCCTTTATCATTTTAGCCCAAGATGTTTCAGATGTACAATCCACATGATAAACAGAATTGAGAGAAAGGGTATCTTACATTAACATGGATGAGTTTATGACAGGGAATAACTGAAGTCTTTTCTCCTTTATGAGCTCCTCATGACCAAACAATGGCAAACCAGAGTATAGCTGTAAATGACAAGAAGAGAACATTCTTCTATGTCAATGCCCAATCCTATGTAAGAGAAGGGTTAAAACTCAGATTCTAGGTGATGAATAGGAAAAGCATGTACCTTCTCTTGGCGTTCTTGACAAAGCCATTCTGGCATAACATTGGTGAAGGCCAGTGTCCCTTCAGCAGCATAAGAAATCATATATATAGGTACCTTCATATGGGATATCAGGAGATGATATGATATGAATACAATAGATATTTGTGACACCAAAAATACTCAATGCTTGACCACCTACACTATGAAAGCAAGAAGTCATGAAGATAATATCAAGGTACTTCCTTTTGCCAGAAGGTGATCCAGCTACTTTCTTTATCCGAGTACATAAATGTCTCACAAAAACGTAAACAAAATGAAACAGAAAAAGGCTTGTACTCCCCATGAACATCCACAGAAATCTACTTTACTTAGGTGTAAAACCATCTAGAAATGCCCCTCCAGGAAACTACCACCAGAGAGCATACCTTCCATGTGAAATAAGGAAACAACACTGAGCAAAGGCAATAACATCCTACAGCTGTCAATAAATGAGGTTCTCGCCTAACAATTGAGACACAAAATTAATGGCCACTTCACTGCATCAGACAAAAAAGACACGAGATGGACCAGGAAAATAGAAATGCAGGAAACCTTAAAAAAAAAAAAGGGGGGGGGGGGGGGGGGCGGAAATCCCATTGCTTGCAGAAAACGACAATACAAACCAAAAGTCTTCTATGCAGAATGGCATCACAGGAAGTTTCCAATTTCTACAGCTATCTTTCAGAAAAAAAAATGCTTATTTACAAGGAGCAAAAAGAAGATCAATGTTAGCTTCCTATATCCCTCAATAAAACCACCATTTATTTGCCATTGGTTGGTTGTGTTGGGGATAGGAGAAGTGGAGAACAAAGTGTGCACATCCTGATAGTGATGGCAACCAGATCCAACAAGGACCTGGAATCCATATCTTTGGACCCAGATCAGGAATAGGATAGTTGTCTTTCATATATGGATGTCAGAACCAGGCTTGATGCTCTCTCTCTCTCTCTCTGTGATTTTGCCAAAGAAACACAAATTTCACTTCTTTTATCTCCAGTTCCCTCACAGCAGCAAAGCTCTGGAACAAGCAATTCACACCCACCCCCCGCTTAGTTTGCAGAAAATCATAACATCATCAAGCTTCAGATTTGGAAGCCCTTATGTTTCTGCCAAAGAAACACAAATTTCATTTCTTTTTCCTCCAGCTCCATCACAGAAACAAAGCTCTGGAACAAGTAATTCAACTCCCCCCATCTCCCGGGGCTTAGTTTGCAGAAAATCTGAAGATGTGTGATCCCCTTGTTACTCCAATTTCATGTTCTTCATGAATCAAAATTCAAATACGTGAATCTGAACAGAACGAAATGAAGAGAGCTTGTTCAGGTAGTCCTTTTCCTTTTTTACTTTGTCATGTGCAGAATTCTGAAATCATCTGAAAAATAAAATTAGATCTTCCTTTCTGGAGAAAGGCATATGAAATCATAAGCAAAAAAACTATTGATGGAATAGAAAGAGAGGAATTATAAGAAATCAAGAAAATAAAATTACATTATTCTTTGTGAAGTGAGAGATAGGAAACTGTTAGCAATCAACTGTTGGAATAACATGATAAAATTCAAAAATGCAACATCAAAAAAACACCTTGCAGTAAAAATATAGCAATCATCTTTTTGCCACTTAAAAGTGGAGATGATCAAGTAATATATATATACACATATTTGTGCATGCAAACAAGAGAGCAAGGAGGGGTGAGTACCTTGAGTTTGAAGATTCTAGAAACTCAGAAATCTTCTCCAAAAGTTGTAGTATGATTCCAAGTCGTCCTATGGGTATCAGAACAGATCCTCCTCCTCTGACAGTGTCTATTGCACAAGAGCATATAAAGTCTAATTTCTCCAGTTCTGATGATGTTTCAATGTTGTCAGCAAGACAGTTGACAGCTCCCACATCATTATCATAGTCTTCCCTGCATGAGAACACTTCAGCCATGGAAACTCAAATCTTAGCAATATGTATACTTCTCAAGTTTGGATGTATATACCTGACTATTGTTGCACCAGAAACAGAAGGATCTTCATCAAATAGTTCCTTTTGACTATTCATCAAAACAGCATCATTGGAATAATCAAGTATGCCAGGAAGGGATGAAAAATCTGAAAATAATATCACATCATTCCCCTCAAGAGAATGGTAATCAAATCCCATGGCAGTGGCAGGGTCAAGTACTGAGCTTGACAAGTAAGTGACACTCCTTCCTGGACAAATCATTATCCAATTAGCAGCACCTATTTCCATGCCTGAACTGAATGCTTTCAAGATCAGAGTGCTGTTGTAGCAAGATTCCTCCGCATATTTAATGGCCTGGACTTTCGTCATGCATTCATCAATTTCTGCCATACTGGTGATACGTGATTAATTAGTGACTCAAGCGAGAGGCAGAGTGATTTCTGAGGTTTAAGAAATATCTAAGACACTGCAAAATAAAGTATTGATTGCACAAATTTACAGACAGAAAGATTACTTGATTTCATGATTGGCACCCGTTTTGCATATAGATATTAGCATATACTACACATGTAAATATTCACATGCATAACTAGTATAATATATATATATATACGCACACAAACACATAATATACATATAGATTTGTACATGAGCAGTGCTATGTTATGTCCAGGGCGGTTGGTGCAACTGACCGCACCTAAAATTGGTAATTTTTCAAATATTATCCAACTGCTAGAAAAAGGAAAAAAAATGTGCATCCACATACCCTAAACTTATACATGTATATATATACATACATATATATATATATACACAGTACACATATATATAATATACATATAGATTTGTACATGAGCAATGCTATGTTATGTCCAGGGCGGTTGATGCACCTGACTGCACCTAAAATTGGTAGTTTTTCAGATATTATCCAACTGCTAGAAGAAAGAAAAAAGAATATATATATATATATATATATATATGTATGTATTTATATCTATATCTATACACACACCTATAATATACATATAGATTTGTACATGAGCAGTGCTATGTTACGCCCAGGGCGGTTAGTGCACCCGACCGCACCTAAAATTGGTAGTTTTCAGATATTATCCCACTGCTAGAAAAAGGACAAAAGAATTTGCATCTACACATCCATAACTTATATATGTATATGTATACATATATATATGTATTATTTATATACACACAGATATAATATACATATAGATTTATGTGAGCAGTGCTATGATATGTCCAGGGCGGTTGGTGCACCTGATGCAACTAAAATTTGTAGTTTCAGATATTATCCAACTGCTAGACAAAGGAAAAAAGAATGTGCATCTTCAAACACCTTTAAATCATGTGGGCAAAGATGTTGAATAGGAACCACTCAATCGAAAGATCGACCAGCTCCCTATATATCTCACACAGTGCAAGTCATTTCCTCATAAAAGTAAAACTGTGGTAGCCCCTGTTTGCCATACACACTTTGCATGAAAGGAAAGGCAGCGAACAGGGGTCATTAATGCCTATCTATCTATCTAGTACATATATATATGTATATATATATATATACACGTATGTACATGATATTTAAATATATTAATATTACATACACAAATCTAGCATGAGAAGAACAATTTCCCAACATAAAAAGTCCACTCTACACCTGAACCATAAAGAAAAAGAAATAAAGAACTTAGATTATTACCCGTACAGAGGCAACCAAGATCCCAAGTCCTCTCCTGCTTTTCCCATTATAATCTCTCTCATAACCTGGGGAAGATTTTCTAGTTCTTTCCATTTCATCCACTCAGGGCCACCAAATTCCTCTTCAACTCCATAAAATTGGCGGGATTCTGAGTGCATTGAAACAAGATCTTCCATCATAAGCTGACCAATCTTTGCAGTCACCTCGGTTGCATAGATCTGCACAAATAAAAGTTGATTACATCAAAATGATTGCAGTTTCTAAATAAAATGAAAACTCAAAATAAATTAATTTGGATTCTGTTACAGCACCTTAGCAGAGAAGTTACTGTTCCGGGTCAGAAAAGGCAATCCCAGCATTCCCATTGGGCTTGAAATGACGACAACATCGATGAGAGAAATATCCCATAGGTTTAGGCTCCCAACTGTCTTATACCAAGGAACTGCATTTATAAGGTCATTCTTTGATAAAGGGGTCCCCTTACCACCCTCTGCTTCCCGTTCTGCCCATCTTTTCTTCTTCTGATGCGAATTACCTTCATGAATTCCTTCTTCCTCGTCTCCAATGTCTATGACTGCAACATCTGCAGTCAATAGGGGATCAAAGACCGTGAGTGCAGAGAGGTCAATTGGACACTCGAGTAGGATACGAAAACCACTCAGGTCGAGAATGTGGCATGGTGGGAAATGGAAGCCCCTCCCTTTGCTTAGGCATGTCTGCAAGAAAACGGTGAAATGAGAGAGAGATGGATTTAGACGAAAGAGAACACATTGGACAAAGATATCTTCATAGAGAGAGAAGGGGAGAGAGAGAAAGACCAACCAACTTCATCAGAAAAAAAAAGGAACAAGGGGAGTCTCTCTACAATATCTGATCTGAACACTTTGTATGTAGTAAGCTGCAGGGATTGTTCCCTACTCTCTGTAACCCTTCTGTAGTTGCATTTGCTCTGTGTTTGGAAAAAGGAACAAAGTAACAGGTTGTGATGCAAGTAATGTTTAAACAAATCTAGAGATTCACCATTTAGGTCATCAAAAGTCAAAAACTCGCAAACAATTTGCGCAAAGTCCAGGCACCATCTTAGATTTTCACAGAAATGATAGTTACCTAGAAATATTGGTGTTAATCGCAATGTATGCAGGACAGTAACGATCCGGTGATGGTGCGCTGGAGGTTCGCGCCCGGGAGCAGAAGACGGCACTGCCGGCCGCGTGCGACTTGTGCTGAAGAGGTCGACGCCCCTGCTGGTGCTCGGGCGGTGTTGTGTGAGGACGACGCCGGCCTGGGGAGGCAGCAGGAAAGGTGGCCGGCGCTGAGTAAGTGGCGGAGCAACCTGTTACTTTGTTCCTAGAAATATTGGTCGGCCGGGGGTCGCAACAGGGCCGCGGAGACGACGAAGGTTGGCGCGGCAGTGCGGCACCGGCGTGCTGGGAATCCCGGAGGGTACCCTGGCGCAGGCGTTCGGACGGTCCCCGGTGGACGGAGCTGGTGCGCCAGGTTGCGCCGAGGCACCGGTTCGGGAGCGTGCAGAGCCGCAGGAGCAGCGCGGGAGAGGGTTGAAGCCGATGCTGGAGCGAGCACGTGTCGCTGGTGGACGCGCGCGTGGGAATGGCGAAGGCGGCGCCAGGGCTCGCCTGGCGGCCTGTGACGGGCGGGAGAGCCTGGGCGGAGACGGGGGAGGGCGTCGGCGCGTCGCAACGGGGCCCTGGTCGGGGCCGCGCTGGGCGCGTACGTCCCAGCCGCGTGCACGGGCCACGGCGCGGGGTGCCCCGCGCCTCCGGCGGTACCTGCTGGCTGGGCAGCGGTGTTCCCAATCGTGGGGCGAGAGCAGAACAGCAACGTGAAGGAGGAAGAGGTGGAAGAAAGAAGGAAGCGGAAGCTTGGCGGTGCAGGGCGGTGGAGGACGGACGTGCAGGGCGGTGGAGGACGGACGTGCAGGTCGGGCGGAACAGGGCGGGCGAAGCGGCCCAGCTAAGCTGGGGGCGCAGCACCCCTGGGCCCTGGCCTGGCAGGCCAGTTCTCCGTCGGAGAGAGAGGGAGGGAAAGTTTTGGGACTCTTGGGCCAGTTTAAACTCGGGCCCAACAGCCGGCCACTGATTAAAAATTTGGGGAGAAAAAAAAACATGAAAAAATATATAAAAAAAACTAATGAGAAATAATAGGTATTAAATTAGCCACGTTCATTAAAATTGTGACATTTAATTTGGCGACTTTTAATATCTCTCTATCACCATTTTTTTTAAAATCTATCAAGTCAAAATGTCACAATCATAGTGGATGTGACCAATTCATTGTACACCAAATATTTCTCAAACCTTGCAATCTTATTTAGACACCCACTAATGGACCTAAAAGAAGAGTAATACTTTGTGCGCCAGTATTTTCTGTGTAAATACAATTATTAGTATGAGATCTGACCTCTCGTGTGAGTGTTAGTACAAAAACTATTAACACTCATCTTTTTCTCTAAAACACCTATAAATTTCTAGCCCAAAATTCACTACTAACTCAAACACCAGATGAGTCTTTGCCCTATGTCGTCAGTCTGAAGCCCTATGCTTACTTTTGCATCATTATGTAGTGAGAACAGAATCAACACAAAAAGAAAAGGTCACTTCCTCTGACTTAGAAATAAAAGGAATAAAATAGAAATATATATATATATATATAGAAACTTAACTAGGGTAATTGTTATACCACACATAGTGATACAACTTACCAGTATCATTAGAGGCGTCCTGAGCGCCCCCACATAGCCAAAACATCTAGAGTCTTGGAGACCCTTGACTGCCGTAACATCCCTTTAAATCTGCCTAGTTCATGGGGTTCTGGAGGACCGGAATCATGACAAATGTTGGAAGGCCCCGAAAGAACGACAAGCGATGTTTTGTTTTGTTCCGTGGGTGAGGGAGCAAAAGGTCTTGTTGAAATAGTTTGGGTTTTTTTATTAATTATTTTTAAGTATAATTATATGAGTTTCACTACAAAATTACAATAAATACATCAAATATTTATCAGTAGAATAAATAAATACAAAGTGAAACAAATAGATATTAACTTGAACAAATATTTATTCCAATTCACATCTATTTATTCTACTTGTGCACCTATTTATTCCACCACTATCTACCTATTTATTCCATTTATGTGGAACAAATAGATAACAAGTGGAACAAAAATATCTATTTGTTCCATTTGTTATTTATTTGATCAACTGATAAATATTTAATGTATTTAATATAATTTTTTGATGGAAACTTATAAGAGATCCAACTATTCCAACAGAATCTTTACTCCCTCACTCATTGAAGTAAAGTATTTCTCTTCTCTAAGAACTCGTCTTGGCGCACACCTACTCTGTCCCCCCCCCCCCCCCCCCCACCGCGTGGGGATGGGCACAACTTTAAGGGCCCAATTTTTCAAGGGATAGCCATCAGATTATGTGGAGGTAAAATTTAGAGCAACTTATTTTTTGACTTTAGGAAGCAAGTTAAGTTAACCTTGGAGGTTTGGTAAATTTCGAGATATGAAAGAGTATAAGGTGAGTTAACCTACCCATCCAAAAGGTTGGGATAGTTTAACCCTTTTTTTAGCTCACATTTTAAAAAATGTCAAATTTATTTCACTTTAAAAATAGTTTAAACAATCTCTGATTAAATAAGTCCGAGGTTGGGCCTACGAGTTGACCCACCCCCGTTGACCTCAACACCACTTCCCCCCCCCCCCCCAACAGACACACACACACAAGGGCCGGCTGAGTTTGCCGATCCACACTTTCCCTTTCTCTAAACAGAAAGTAGAGAATTGACGCCAAACAATGCTCTGGGTCAGTGGGGGCATCATACCTTAGCCCATTCTCAATTGTCTAACGCACACACTTGATCGAGCAGGGAAAAGTGATAAAAATATAATATACTTAATTATAATATAGTGGAATCATTTTCCATTTATCATCGAAACATTTTAACATTAGAGATGTAAGAGTGAGTAGTTTCCACATTAAAAAAAAGGATTAAAATATCCTGTGTTTATAACAGCGCGCGGAACATTTTTCACTTAGAGAAAAATTTATTGCACTGCTAAAAATATAATTTATCATGTCAAATATATTTCTACTCTTCCTTTCAATATAGATATATATTTTTTCTGAAAATAGATGATTAGATGGACTAATAGAAAAGTAAAAGTATAATATCACAAGGTAAAATTACATTTTGAGCAGTGCAATAAACTTTTCTCTTTCTTATCATCTTAAATCTTAAATAGTCTCACATCATGTGCTTATAATAGTATAGCCGTTTTCAGTACTAATTATCTTAAAAGTTGTGTTAAAAGCCGGGCGCTGTCATACCTGAAGGCGATGATCACTTTCTCTCTCTTGGTGGAGAGCAGATCTAGCACGCCGATCGAAGACATACGGCCGGTGAGAGGAGGAGGAGAACCTGGTGAAAGCAATGCAGGCTGCATGCGGCCGCTTCCTCTACACGTCATATCATTTCATTACTAACTTGTTATATGCTCTATCAAAGAAGAGATATATATATATACTGTCTTCCACATGATTAATGTGTACATATATTGCTGCATGCAGATCTATCTCACTTCTTATGCATTAACATGGCATCTTTATTTCTCCGGCCGGTAATTAATGAAACTTGTCTAATATGCATGTTCCACCACATGAAATAATAGGATCGCCATTTAATACTGCCATTCATGCATGCAGTACTGCATGTGTTTGGTTCGTTCGAACTAATTAAGTTAGAATTCAGAGATTCATGAATATGTACGTATGTTGTAAATTAATTCGTACTTGAGAGAATTAAACCATGCATATAGCTTAATTTGATTGAGACCCAACGGTTCAATTCTTTTAATTCCTAGCTATAGTCGAAGATCACCTAGGCCTGCAGATCTGATAGCTGAATAAGATAAATAATATTCTTGAGATTAATGCTTAACCTAGCTAGAGTTTATTAGGCTTTTGGTTTAAGTGAGTCGGATAGTCAGCAAGGGTTAATACTCTTCCTCTCGACTATCTTATAAACCGCCGAATAAAGGGGTTATCATGTTAAGTAGATCGATAACCAATTGATCAGGCAATCAGATCCAGAATATATAGTGTTACCACCTCTGGTAATTAACCTGCACCCTTTACCCGGCTCTTTCTGTATATGTATATATCCGGCTATCAAATGGACTATATATATATATATAATATGTATGTCGACCATGGATTAATTGGACCGGAAGGTTGGTGTCCCCCTCCATCCCACCGATAGAACATACGTGAGGCAGCGTCATCAAAACATGGGCTCACATGCATGATCACGATCTGGATCGGAGGGTAGTGTAATCTCCAGGTTAATTAGGTTTTATTAGTTTGAGAAACATGCATGCGTACGTGCATGTTTATCCAGTACTGCACTAATTCTAGTTTGAAATAGCTTTGGGTAATTTTCACTTACTTTAATCGATCACTACTTGGCTTCAGCAATTTTGAAGAAAGGATCTATAAGATCTTTGAAGTTACTTGTGCAACTTAATTTTTGCCTTCATTAGTACGTTGAAGATTTTACAATTGCAATTACTTTTCAATTAGTTGTCTACATCCACAACCAACCGTTATTAATATTGAAGAGGGTGGATCTAGAGTCTTTTCGTAGACAAGCATGTCTAAATAAGATTTACACAGAAGATACCACACATCATGAGAGCCAAGGACGTGTTTTGAGAGATCACCTTCTGATGTTTAAGTCAGTGGTGGTGATAAGAAAAAATGGAAGAGGAGACAACTCAAGATCATTCTTTACCAAAAGAAACTTTTACCAATTAATTTTGAAATGTTTGGAGAGTGCTTACCTTCAACCAAGGGGCCGCCATGTGTTAAATGGATGTCAACTCCCCCATTGATTTATGCATAGTGGGTGGGCCGCGACATGGTCAAGATGTGGTGGAGATGACATGTGATGTGGCTCCTCAATATGGTGTCTTTGTTTGGGACCATACCTAGCATATAGGAGCATCATGATGCTCTTTTAGGAAAAGTCTTCACAAAGTATGGTATGTGTTCCCGTATGACAAATAATCATGGAGGTATGCTCAGCTTTTTCATTGTCTGTCCTATTACCTTTTTAGGAGATGCTTGCTGACATTGTGATCAAGGACTTATCCGAGCATTACTTTTATCGAGCTTGGGATCACAAGATTGTGTCTTCTTTTCTTGAGCTATATTTGCTCAGATGCTATGCGCTCAACGATTGTGATCGAGCCTCTTCACAGGGTCTCCAATTGTAGCAACTTTGGATACTTATGTCCAATAATTAGGCTCCATATCTAGATCCGCCTTCCACGATAGGACCGAAGTCTCGCAAAGGATAATTCACACACGTGTTTAGTAAGAATATAAAAGACAACCACAATAATATAATATACAAGAAAGTACATGTATTCATACTCATTAACCACAAGCTACATTGTCCCAATACATTATTATATGTTCGAGAGAAATGTATAACTACCTCGGCCATATCTCGAGGGAGCAAAAGCTCATACTACAACAACTACAACTCAACTACTGGTGGTACAAGTTTGCCACAACACCGCTGCAAACCAAACACACGGCTAACACCTGAAAAAAATTGTAAGGGAGTGAGTCTCAATAAGTCACAAGCTCAGTATAGGGACCTCTTAAAAACTACAACCAGGAACGGAAGAAGGAACCAAGTCCTCAACCACTAAGGGTCTCATAGGCCACACCCATAACCGGAATATAACATGTTCGCAATAAACATAATTAAACTGCAAATTAAATGTAAACACACTAGCTAACACAGTTTGCATAAAATAATGAGAACAACATGACTAGTTCAAGAACATCAGTCCGCTCATCAACTAAAACGACTCACGAACCACACAGGCAAATCACTAACGAAAGATACTAGGACTGACAACATAAAGTCAGTCTACCACAACACTAGACCCAAAACACAATGAGTGATGGGTCGCACAACACGCCCTCCACAGAACACAACTCCATAATTCGATTTGTCTAAGAAAACACGGCCAGCCACCCAGACGCGATTCAGAACCTAGCTTACAGCTACGATCATCATGAAAATGTCTAATCGCACGCAAATCGAGCGATCTTAAGAATCGTGACTTGTCAGGCAGACGCCTTTAAGTTGTAATAGACGTTCGCTGAATTGGACACGATTTTAGCTATAAATACAGACCCGAGAAATCCTCATTTGGAATCCAATCCGAGCCACGGCGAAGCCCTGCCAAATTCCCACCCCGACCTTCGGACTCCAATTCTCCAAACCTTTAAGGCGGGATTACATCGGATCGGTAGCTCGTGTTCCAGAGGTCGGACACAATGCATACGTCACCTTTGCACCATCTCCTTCGCGAACCGGAGCTTCCGAGTGTTGGGGCGCGGCAGGGAAGCTACACCGGCGTCTCCTCCTTCCTCTCCACACTTCGTCATCGGGCTACGCCGCCATTCTGACTCTTCCTCTTCTTCAAATTCTTTTTTTTTTGTTTAGCACATGCATTGCACACCTCCACACACACACATAGCATTTCTTTCACCCACCCACTCCCTAGGGGTTTAACACCACCTCCACGAGGTGTGTTACTCTTCATTTATATGTTTTCCCCTACTCCATTCCACTTACATTTACTACGCTTCATAGTCTAACCTCCCTTTCACTTGTTTCTTATTGTTTTCCCATTTTGCAAGGTAACCGGCATCGAATCTTCTCTGTCGGCCGGCTGGCGTAAGAAGGAAGGAGAATCCACCGCACATTCCTGCACTTTTCTTCGGGTGAAGGTAAGTACATCGCGTCATTTCCTTTCCGCCCGTTACAATCGGTGCCCACACGCACCTGGCGATCGCGACACATTCCTCGTGCACACACGCACGTTCTGTTTATTTTTTACGTTCTCATCCCCCCCCATCCTCATTTTCACCTTTATCCAATCCCTCTCCCTCTTAAATCGCCATATTTCCCGTCGTGGGATGAGTGTTTTCCGAAAAGTCGAGGAAAAACATCGTCTACATGAGGGACTGGTAATCCCTACTGGGCCTTGTTCGCAAGGCTCACCCCCCCCCCCCCCCTACTTCCTTTAGCTAGGGGCTCGTCGTCGCGGGAGCTCGGTGTCGGACGGGTTGCAGAGGCGGCTGTGGTGCCATGTTGTTGTCTACAGTAGTGAGAGCTGAGCGTTGTAAGCTCTTGTACCCGAGTGAGCTGAGAGTTGTGTTTTGCAAGTCTTCGGGGTATGCCCCTTAAGGACTGCACCTTTCTTCTTGTACATGTGCTTTCATTTGTGACGCGTGGTATAGACTTTTGTATAATGTACATATTATTATAGTTATTCGAATTCAGTACATATCTCACTAGACTATTTCTTCTAACCCTTCCAGATCTTCGAATCCGTGGGTGGCGATGCGAACTTCGGGGTCCCTGGCGGGGGTCTGGGAGGTCGGGTCGTTACATTAGGACAGCGGCATTGAGTCGTTTGCAGAGCTCTCATGGTTGGTCTGGGATGCCGAGGTCATTTTGGGAGTTCTTCCCGGTGTAGTCCAGCTAGTCCTTTTCTCACTGCCTCGTTCTTTGTGGCCCCAGAACCACCTAGAGAGGCCAGGCGTGGGACCGTAGTCCGGCCAGACTATGACAGTTACTATTGTGCTACTTTGTGTTCCTACCTCACTTTGACGAGACGTGGAGATTTGGACCTGGGTCGAGGATAAGACGTCAGTGGACGCACCTGACCGGTTGACTAGTGGTAGTGTTTTCCATGGCTAGTGTTTCTTGTCCAGATAGGGTTCCCCCTGTCTGTGTTGCTAGCCGTGTGGTGGTCACGATGAGTAGTCATACGGAGTTGTGGTGGCCAAATCTGGTCACCTAGGCCCATGATGGCTCGTTACGACCCATTCACGTCCTGTCAACCAACGTGGCACCGTCATCGAAGGGCACGCCCTCTCCAGGATGGCTCAAAGACCTCCATTGTGTGACTCCTGTGATCAGAAGCTGTCAGGTTCCGCTGCGGCGTACCTCCGAGCAGATCACCCGCCTTTCCTTACCGAACAACTGTGAACAGCTTCCGAGCAAGAACAGTGACTCCGCTCCATGAAACTACCCTCGATGTTACCGAACAGCATGTTCGAGCCCCCACGTGGGTCACCTGCTCGGAAAGCATTTCCAAAGGGTTCCGAGCAGGCTCTCTGGCTTCCAGAACGGTTGTAACCGTCTCAGGCCACGTTCTCCACCATCAAGGGGCGTGAACTGCCTGGCAGCCTAACGGGCATCGGAGTCATAACTCCTCCCGTTATGCGCGTGCGTCAAGGCGCCTCTTCAGGCACGATCTGCCCAACGTTACGCACGTTGGCCTCTACACCAACGCCTATAAAGGCACAGGTATAGTACCATGCAAGGGACGTTCCCTGGTTTACGCGAACACATTCTCGCATTCCGAAACCCCCTGCCTCACAAGCTCTCCACTGACTTAGGCATCGGAGGGTTTCCCCGGTCTTCACCGGGCCTCCTGATCCCATTCTGGTTTTGCAGGTCTTCGCCCTCACCAGCAATCGTCTTCCCTCTCTTATTCCAGTGGAGGCCCGTTTGGCTCAGGTCCAAACAGGATCACGCCACCACATTTTGGCACCGTCTGTGGGAAGCGACGCTGCCATGGCTCGAGGGCGATCCTCATACCAGAATATGGGAAGCAGGGCGACGAGGTCTCGCCAATCACGAGGGGCCTCTCGTCGCCAATCTCCTCCTGGGGACGTCGTCGGCACTACCACCGGCGCAAATCACGACGTCCCAGTACCAACGGCTGCCGCACCGGCAACGGCCCTCGAAGTGGCAGAGCTTCGGGGGCAAATGCATCAGCTGACGGGCGTCTGCCTCGCCCTACAAGCCCAGTTGGTGGGGGTTGCGGCTCCGGCGGCTTCCCTGCCGCGCGAGCGGCAGGCGGAATCGTCGCATCGCCACTCCCGCGTCCCCCCGGCGCCTCAGGAGCAGCAGGCAGAGTCGCCGCGCCGGTCTCACCGGCCCCCGTCGGAGGAACGGGCACCAGAGCGCCGCGGGCGTTCGCCCCGACGCTCTATCATCTCCCCTCGTCCGCCACGATCAGTCGTGGGAGGCAACTCCCACGCCTCTGGACGAGGGGGCCCCGCCAACTCCGAGCAGGAGCTCGCCAGGCGCCTAAGGCGTGTGGCCGACCTCGAGCGCCGCATGGACGCGATGGTTCAGCGTGCGGAGGGGAAGGCTCCAGCGGAGGATGACTTGGACTTCCGCTCCCCATTCAGCAGGGAGATCCTGGAGGCCCAGGTCTCCTCCAAGCTCCCTCTACCCACCATCGCGCCCTACGACGGCACAACTGACCCGGCCGACCACATCCACGGCTTCGAATCGCACATGGTGTTCCACGGAGCATCAGATGCGGCCAAGTGCAGGGCTTTCCCTGCAACCCTTAAGGAGACCGCCAGGGCTTGGTTTGAAACCCTCCCTGCGGGCTCTATCACCTCCTTCCGCCAATTGAAGAAGTCCTTTCGGGACAACTTCCTTGGTGGAAGGTCCCAGCCGCGGACGGCGGCTTCTCTCCTGACCGTGCGCCAGAAGAAAGGCGAGGCACTCTGGGACTTCGTCAAGAGGTTCCGAACAGAGGCGCTTCGCATCTCGCGCCTGGACGTCCCCCTAGCCACCAGTGCTCTCATCCAAGGCACTCGTGATGGCTTTCTACAAAGAACTCTCGGCGTCCAGCAGCCCGCCACCCTCGCCGAACTACTCTCCATCGCGCAGCGCCACGCGGCCTGCGAGGAGAGCCTGGCGGCGAGCAGGGCCGAACAGGGGGAGCAGTCGGAAAAAAAGCGACCTTCCGACAACGGTTCCGACCGTGATCGAAGAAGGGACGACGCAATGGCGATTCTCCGCGTCGTCCGCGCCCCTTTACCAACTACACCCCCCTCACTGTGGCTCCCGAACAAATCCTGGCAGAGATCAGGGATGAAGCTTTTGTTCGGTGGCCCCAGAGAATGCGCTCCGACCCCCGGAAGCGCGATCAAAATAGGTACTGTCGCTTTCATCGCGACCACGGCCACGACACCTCCGAGTGCCGCCAGCTTAAGGACGAAATAGAAGACCTTATCAAGCGCGGCTACCTTGGACGGTTCGTGCGCCGGAACGAAGGGCGCCGGAACGAAGAGCGCCCCCGTCGCCAAGACCGCACTCCCGAGCAGCCGATCAACAACGAGCCCAATGGGCAGGAGATCAACGTGATCGCGGGAGGCTTCGGCGCAGGTGGAGAAAGCACTCGAAGCCGACGCGATTACGCAAGGCGGGTGCATGTCGTAGACAGGCCTCCGACTGTTCGGCCGGCCCCATATCCTGCCAGTCCCGCACGCGCACAGCCCGAGGAGGCTATAACCTTCTCGGACGAAGATCTTGTAGGGGTTACGACTCCGCACACTGATGCGCTGGTCGTTTCGGCCACCATCAACCATTGTAATGTGCGCCGGATTCTGGTAGATAATGGAAGTGCCCCCGACGTCTTGGCTTACGACTGTTTCGTTCTCATGGGCCTGCGCGCCAATCAACTTACTCCTGTAAATTCGCCATTGTTCG
Organism: Colocasia esculenta; assembly: GCA_014218235.1. Taxonomy (NCBI): domain Eukaryota; kingdom Viridiplantae; phylum Streptophyta; class Magnoliopsida; order Alismatales; family Araceae; genus Colocasia; species Colocasia esculenta. Next base: position 116,944,262 of record CM024766.1, on the reverse strand, counting down.
GCTTTTCGGGAGTTTCGGTCCAGCCCATGGGAAGGATTCGCCTTCCGATCACCTTGGGAACAGCTCCAAAGGCTGTGACCAAGATTGTTGACTTTCTGGTCATCAACAATATGCCTGGATACAATGCTATTCTTGGCAGAAGTCTGATCGGGCGAATCAAAGCAGTGCCTTCGTCACTCCACCAGAAAATGAAGTTTCCAACTCCGATCGGAGTTGGTGAAGTGCTCGGGTGTCAGCGTGAGTCTCGCCGTTGCTATGTCCTCTCTCTAAGAGACAAGCAACCACTCGCTGATCCAGCTTTTCCAACCTTCGATCAGCCTTCCACCAGTCGGGGGACGCCTGCCGAAGACTTAATCCCCATTCAAGTGGACGACGACTCCGAACACGTCTTGTACATTGGCGCCCTGTTGACAGAGGCCGAGCAGCAGCGCTACACAGCTTTCCTGCTCGCCAATTTGGACGTGTTCGCTTGGTCTGATGACGAGCTTCCAGGCATTCCCCCAGAAGTCATGGTGCATCGCCTTCGGTTGGATCCACGAATCCCGCCAGTGCAGCAAAGAAGGCGACCCGTGAACCGAGAACGGCAGACCGTGATTCAGGATCACGTGACCAAAAGCCGAACTGTCGGGCTCCTCCGAGAAGCCCAATATCCAAGATGGATCTCCAATGTGGTCCTCGTACGCAAGGCCAATGGCAAATGGCGTGTGTGCGTAGATTACAAAGATCTTAATAAGGCAACGCCCAAGGATAACTTCCCATTGCCACGCATCGATCAGCTGGTGGACGCTACTTCCGGGCACGAGCTCCTCAGCTTTTTGGATGCCTACTCTGGTTACCACCAGATCAGCATGCATCCCCCGGATCAAAACGCCACTACGTTCGTCACAGACCTAGGCTTATACTGCTTCACCAGGATGCCTTTTGGTCTGAAGAATGCAGGCGCAACTTACCAGCGGCTGGTCAACAAGATGTTCGAGCAGCAGATCGGGCGAAACATGGAGGTTTACGTCGACGACATGTTGGTCAAGACTCTTCCGAGCACCGATCACATTTCTGACCTCCAGGAAACCTTCGCAACTCTGCGAAGGTATAATATGAAGCTCAATCCGGCCAAATGCGCGTTTGGTGTTAGGTCGGGTAAGTTCCTCGGGTTCCTCGTATCAAACAGGGGAATAGAGGCGAACCCGGAAAAAATCCAAGCCGTACTTGAGATGTCCAGTCCGAAGACAGCGCGCGACGTCCAGCGTCTAACAGGACGTCTTGCCGCGCTGAACAGGTTCATGTCCCGAGCAGCAGAAAGAAGTTTTAACTTCTTCAAGTTGCTCCGAGGCCCTAAAAACGCCTCGAAGCAAGGGGGGCAAGTACGATGGACTGACGAATGCGAAGCTGCCTTCACTGAGCTGAAGGCATATTTGGCAGCCCCTCCTGTTCTCTCAAAGCCCGTGCTCGGAGAACCCTTGTTCGTGTACCTCTCGGTCACCGAACACTCCATCAGTGCGGTTTTGATCAGAGAAGTAGGAGCGGCACAGTATCCAGTGTACTATATCAGCAGGGTCCTCCAAGAAGCTGAAAGGAGGTACCCCAGAGCAGAAAAGCTTGCCCTTGCTCTTGTCACAGCTGCACGGAAGCTCAGGCCCTACTTTCAGGCCCATTCCGTTACAGTGCTTACCGATCAACCGCTGAAATCCATCTTGCAGCGGCCGGAGGCTTCCGGTAGGTTGGTTAAGTGGGCAATCGAGCTGGGAGAGTTTGACATCAGCTTCCGACCAAGGACGGCAATCAAAGCGCAGGCGTTAGCAGATTTCGTAGCGGAATGCACCCTTCCGGCCGAGCAGGATCCACCATTGGCAGACGAGCCCCCATGGGAGCTTTATGTGGACGGATCCTCTTGTGTCTCCGGAAGCGGGGCAGGTTTGGTCCTCACCTCCCCAGAGGGGTTAGAGTTCCAATACGCCCTCCGTTTCCGCTTTCCAGCCTCCAACAACGTCGCCGAGTACGAAGCCTTGCTTTCCGGTATCCGCATGGCTAGGCACCTCGGAGCCATTCGGCTTAGAGTCTTTAGTGACTCCCAGTTGGTCGCCAGCCAGGTGAGCGGACAGTTTGGAGCAAGGGAACCTCGCATGGCTAAATACCTCCAACAGGTCAAGAGCCAGACAGAGGGCCTCGTATACTTCGAGGTTATACATGTTCCACGGGAGCAGAACGCGCGAGCTGATGCGCTGGCCAAATTGGCATCTTCAGGTGACATCACCCCTTCTCGCTCTGTCTTCATTGAAGAGCTCGCCTTGCCGAGCACAGAGATTGATGTAGCCGCCATAGAAACGGGCCCACCGACCCCAAGTTGGGTGGACCCTCTCTTGGCGTACCTTCTCCGAGGCGAGCTTCCTTCCGAACAGGATGAAGCTCGGAAAGTCAGGATGCGCTCGCAGCATTTCACCCTCGTAGAAGGCAAGCTGTACCGACGGTCCCTTGCAAGACCTCTTCTACGTTGCCTCAACCCTGAGGAGGCCCTCGCGGCCACAGAGGAAGTCCACGAGGGGTTGTGCGGAAGCCATCTGGGGGGCAGAACGCTAGCACGCAGCCTCATCCGAGCAGGGTTCTGGTGGCCTTCTCTTCAGAAGGATTGCGTGTCCTTCGTCAGGAAATGCCCAGAATGCCAGAAGTTCGGAGTACTCATCAAGCAGCCAGCCGAACAGCTTCACAGTCTGTTCGAGCCGCGCCCCTTCGCCAGATGGGGCATTGACATCTTGGGCCCCTTTCCAGAGGCCCAAGGGCGCAAGAAGTTCCTTTTTGTGGCCATCGACTACTTCACCAAGTGGATCGAGGCCGAACCCGTTGCCACAATCACCGAACAAGCCGCGTGGAAGTTCGTGTGGAAGAACCTTCTCTGCAGGTTTGGCATCCCAAGGGTGATTACATCTGACAACGGGAAACAGTTTGACAGCACTTTCTTCAAGCAAAAGTGCGCCGAGCTCGGGATCTACAACCACTTCACCTCCGTGGCTCATCCCCAGGCTAACGGTTTGGTCGAAAACGCCAACCGAACATTGCTGCACGGGATCCGAACCAGGGTGGAGGCTGCAGGTGGATCATGGATCGATGAGCTCCCAAATGTCCTTTGGTGTCACCGAACAACTGCTCGGGTAGCTACAGGGGAAACACCTTTCCACCTAGCCTACGGCTCAGAAGCAGTTGTACCTTTGGAAGTAGCCCTTCCAACCATCCGAACAACCCACTTCGATGAAGCCGCCAACAACCGTGCTCTCCGAGAGAACTTGGACATGCTGGGCGAACGACAAAGCGACGCCAGCATTCGCCTCGTTTCTTATCAACAACGGCTTGCGCAATATTATAATGCGCGAGTCAAGGAGAGGCGGTTCAACGTGGGAGATTTGGTCTTGCGCCGCTGTTCGGCTTCGGACCCCCGAAGAGCAGTCGGCAAACTTGCCATCAAATGGGAAGGACCTTATCAGGTCACCCACGTCCTTGGGAAAGGCTCATATAAGCTAACTACTCCTAGTGGCGAGGCCATTCCCAGGACTTGGCATGTCTCTAATCTTAAGGCTTATCATCTATAAAAGCCTTCTTTCAGCACCAACCTCTCTTCTCCTTACTCCTGTTGCTTCATGAGCATTTGGCATAGATACCTGATCGGAACCTCCTTTACGGTACCCAATGATCTGTGTCTTACATGCAATACTCACGAAGCTAACGGATTCCGATCCGAGCAGGAACAACCACAACAGGGAGAAGATAGAGAAAGTGACGCTACAGAAAAACTCGTAAAGCAGAGGATTCATTTATAAGAAGTTCTTGTGCTTACAAAACAGCCTTCCTTGGCCGATGTTACAAAAAGCGAAGTACAAGAAGACGTGAGGCAAGGGGATTAAGGAGCTTGTTCGGAAGGACCAGCATCCTCACCCGAAGAAGGCATCCGCCCAGACTGAAATTGTGCGAACCGCACACCATCTAAGCGGACGTCTTGGGTACGGCGTCGACATTCCCGAACAGCAGCCTCGAAGGCTTCTTGGGCGCGTTCGGCCCAGGAAAGCCTCTCCCCCACCTCCTTCCCAGCATTAAGGCCCACTTTGTAGCAGCGAGCCCCATACTGCTCCAAGTCTTCCTTGTACTCTGGCCCAGCCTTATAGTTAGCAACGGCACGGGCCTCCGCATCTACTACTACCTTGGCTAGGGCGTCCTTTTCGGCCCGCGCCAAGGTAGCATCCAGCTTCGCGGCATGAAGAGCAGCTCTGAGGTCCTTCACCTCCTCCTCCAGCGCCGCCTCGCGAGCTTTATGCCTTGCCGAAAGGTCATCACAGAAGGCTACCTGCGCCTCGTAGAGATACTTCTGTCTCTGGCCCCGAACAGCTAAAGCCTTCAGAGTGGCCAGCGACTTGGACATTTCGTCCGCAAGCATCTCTACGTCGACGTCGCTCAAACCATCTTCTGTTTGCCACTCCGGCTGGTAACCTTCCACTGACTTCTCCGGAGTCTGTTCGGAAGGAAGGTCCAAGCACCTTGCCAACCGTTCAAGACGAGAAGCAGTGGGGCTCGCAGGCAGCTCCCTTGGCATATCCTCCATCCGACGAAGGGTCGCCTCCAGCGCTGCCACCGAAGGAACCCAAGAGGTTCTCTCAGAAGCACCTCATTAAGAGGCCTTCGGTCGTCTTCGGACCCTTCGTCCCGGGCAGCACCCGCAGCCTCCCACCCAATGTCTTCTACTCCTTTGGAGGTTGCTTCTGCGTTAGCAACCACCTCGGAGGGGGGCAGGGGGGGCAGGATTCTCCCGGTTGAAGTGGCAACCTCTTCGGACGCCCTCGCCGTTGCGGCCGCCTCCGCAATGGTCCCTGCTGCAGAAACCATTCCTTGCTCTGAAGGCGCTGCTGTCACCGCGCTGCTCGGAACCACCCCAGCAGGGGCGGAAACTCCCGTTGCGCATGTGTCCTCCTCCTGCCGAGCAGGTGACGCCGTAGCTTCTCTGCTCCTCCTAGAGGATACCTCCGCGATGTTGCTGGAAACACCGCGCTCGGCACCTCCAGCATTGGAAGCACCGGAGGGCGCCCTATCTCTCGCGCAGGGGGAGCCCCCGGCTTCTCCACCGACAGGACTCTCAGATCCTTCGCTCACAAAAATGAGCCCCAGCTCGGTCGCCATCTTCTGTGCGACCTCGGGGCGAGTCGCGGGAGCCACCCGTGGCACCCCCTCATCGGCCGATTGTACGGCCCTGCTCTATTTGCGCAGCAGCAACTGCGCCCCTTCCTCTTCCTCTTCGGTCCCCTCCTCATCGTGTGGAGGAGTAGCCTGGACCGCCTTCTGCTTCTTCCGAGCACAGAGTTGTTCCGCTTCCTCCGCGCTCTTGTCGACCAGAACGGGCCTCTTCTTCGCAGAAGGCCGGCTCGCTTGGTCGTCCTTCTCTCGAGGAGCCCGAGCTCCGGCCGGTACCACCTCTCTAGTGGCCTTCTTCTTCAAGCGAATCTTTCCAGGCCCCTTCTCAGGAGCCTGCGCCCTGTTCGGGCGCCCTTCGGCGGTTGATGGAGCAACAAGTGCCGTTGTCACCGCGGCACCGACCCTCACCGCGGAAGGAACCCGAACAACAGCGTCGACGTCGTCACCTTCATACACCCTGTGCTAGCGCACAGGGATCTGTTCGGCGAACTCATCATTCGCCTCTTCATCTCTTCCTGCCTCCAGCTCTGCAGCCGCTGCGCACAAAGAAGATGGGAAGAAGAAAGGTTAGTATGAGGTCACCAAAACTAAGAGTAAACCACCGAGAGACAGTATACTTACTCCATGGTTTGCTGAGCCCATACTTAACGAGCATGAACTCGGTCACATACCCTTCTCCATTCCGAACACCTGCTCGGAGAAGGGCATCTGATGCCCTCGCCTCATCCTGGATAAGCTTCGGAAAGCTATCCTTCTGTGCTGGGCGAATGACTGTGGGGAACCCCCACTCGGCACCACTCCGGTGACGCACGAAGAACAGCCTGTCCATCCAACCCTTGTTGTTGGAATACTTGCTGGACAGGCCGATGTGCATCCGGTCTGTTCGGTGCTTGGCGTAGTAGACATCTGCTCCCGACGCCCGCGAAGCAGACAGCTTGAAGTGCGCTCGGAAGACGTCCGCCGAGCCCCGGATCTCCTTCAACTTGCAGACAACACCGAAGATACAGATGTATCTCCAGGTGTTGGGCGTCAGCTGTATTGGCGAAACGCCCCAAGTATTAAGGAGCGCCTTCGCCACCTCCGGCAACGGCAGCCGGAAGCCTGCCTCCAGATGGTCCACGGATAGGAGCAGGCAACCTGGTTTATTCACCAGAATCGTGTCGCTTTCCCTGGCGTCAACGATCTCGTACTCATCCCCAATCCGGAAGCGCTCACGAAGACCACTGAAGTGGCGGTATCGTGGTCCGCTCGGCACTGCGACAGTCACCCCGCTAGCTCCGGCAGCGGCTTTCCCCTTGCTCGCCATCGCCGGAAGGACTGCAGAAAGCGGCAACGGCGCGAGAGGACGAAGCAGAAGACAGGGAGAGGAGAAGGCAAGGAAGCACGAAGATCTCAAAGATGGAGGGTTTCTGGGAGGCGTAGCTCCCGCCCTCGTCTCGTCCCCTCCTTATAAGGAAAGAGGAGGGAACGAAATTCGAGGCGGGCCCTAAAATGCCGCTCCTTCCGATTTTTGAAAACGCCCCTTCGGGTACAGCGTTGGCAACCGTCCAACGCAGCGGCGGCACCTCAAGTGTGGCGCGGCTTTGCACCCATCATGATGGGTTAGCCGTTTGACAGGACCCTAAGCGGCGGCATCCCGTAACGGGCCCTCGCATTAAATGCGGAAGCGACGCCCTCGAAGCCCTCGTCCCACCGAGCCATTCGAGGGCGTGGGGGGCAAGTGTGGTGGCCAAATCTGGTCACCTAGGCCCATGATGGCTCGTTACGACCCATTCACGTCCTGTCAACCAACGTGGCACCGTCATCGAAGGGCACGCCCTCTCCAGGATGGCTCAAAGACCTCCATTGTGTGACTCCTGTGATCAGAAGCTGTCAGGTTCCGCTGCGGCGTACCTCCGAGCAGATCACCCGCCTTTCCTTACCGAACAACTGTGAACAGCTTCCGAGCAAGAACAGTGACTCCGCTCCATGAAACTACCCTCGATGTTACCGAACAGCATGTTCGAGCCCCCACGTGGGTCACCTGCTCGGAAAGCATTTCCAAAGGGTTCCGAGCAGGCTCTCTGGCTTCCAGAACGGTTGTAACCGTCTCAGGCCACGTTCTCCACCATCAAGGGGCGTGAACTGCCTGGCAGCCTAACGGGCATCCGAAACCCCCTGCCTCACAAGCTCTCCACTGACTTAGGCATCGGAGGGTTTCCCCGGTCTTCACCGGGCCTCCTGATCCCATTCTGGTTTTGCAGGTCTTCGCCCTCACCAGCAATCGTCTTCCCTCTCTTATTCCAGTGGAGGCCCGTTTGGCTCAGGTCCAAACAGGATCACGCCACCACAGGAGTTTTCGACCGTGTTGTACTTTTGTACCGTTGCTAGTTAGTAGCTTGTTTCCGCACTTTCCTTATGTAGGTAGAAGATATAACTACTGTCATTTATTTAATTATATATTCTTCTGTCTATTAGATCCATTAGGAGATTGGTAGTCCTAACTGAGCTTTGTTGTGAAGCTCATCCCTTCCTTTGCCCAGGTGAGACTTCTTAGCAGCGACCGGGCGCGCGCCGTCTGGAGGAGACAGGGCAGTAGGCGTGGTCTCCGTAGCTAGCAGTGCCCCCCCCTCTCAGTTGTACGTCACCCTCGGGTATGCCCCTAAGGACTTGTTCTTCCCATGTCTTTACTTGTACTAGTTGTGCATGTTGAGACTGTACCTAGAGCGATACGCGGCGGTCTCGCTTTTCTTTCTGCTTCCGTGTGTGTGCTCCTAGTTAGTAGCTGACATTTATTTCCTTTACATATTCTGTTAGACTTATATTATAGCCCTTCCGGGTCTCCAGATCCATGGGCGGCGACCGCGAAAATCAAGTCCTCGGTGCGGGCCGAGGGTCGGGTTCTCGGGGTCGTTACACAAACCACGTTGAATACGTAACATACTCATAAAACTTACATTCTTAAACCACAATATAGCACATTCTAAACTTGCTTGTCATTGGTCATCACATGACCTCCAATGCAACCATATACCACAATACACATAAACCACATAACCTTAATATAATAACATACTTAACGTAATAACCATGCTTACCATAACTCATTAATTAGCCATAAACCATTAGTCCTATAACATGCTTTACTAAAATTAATCAAATTAAAACACCACCAAACATTACCACAAAACCAAGGCTAGGCCCACACAGGACCATCACTGCCCAACTACCCAATCCACTCCTCGAAAGCTAAACGTGACAGACACAGACGTTGCCTTCACACCAATCGGTATAACACTGACAGTCAAAGTGTAAATCGTGACAAGCCATGTCATCGTGTTTACACCAATCGGTATACACCAATCGATTCGCCAGAAATGTGACCACCCAAAGCGACGCGTTCATAATAGGAACACGGGCGGTCAAACAGACACGTTGATAACGCGACCGACCAGGTCGTCACGTTCACAACAAAACACGACGGACCAAACGGTCGCCTTTTTAGGCAAAACCGTCGGACCCCAACTACCTTCAGAATTCCATTCCAAACACCATATAAAATTCACATATAAACTCATAAAACGATAGCTAGACTACCACACACTAACATAGCATGATTTGCTAAGCTCCAAAGCAATTAGATCAAAACAAAAAGGAAGTCTCCCTACCAACTCGAAGAACCCACAGCACGCGAAGAACGCCACACCGCCGGCAAGTCCACGCTCCAGACGCCCTCCTCGCGTAGAAACTGTGCTAGCCCAGCCACCAGGAAGCCGAAATTGCCAAAATCGTCGTAAAACTTTCTCCCCTCGGCCGGACAGAGCCACCTTTGCTTTGTCTGGCTCAAAACAGAGCATTATAAGTACAGTCAAAATCGCGATATAGGCAGTCGTCGCATTTAAGATACATTAAACACGACAGACTTGATTGTCGCCAATCGAAGCTCAAAGCATCGCGCGTTACAAAGGCGGTTCGGAAAACGTGAAGTAGGAAACCGTTGCGTCTCTAATCGAGACGTCCTACCCCGACACGTTCAAGAAACACGACCACAGCTGATCTGATAGTCGATGTGAAGAACGCGATTCACCAGAAAACTTGCAAACCTTATGGGTTGAAACTTACGACCCACAACGTCCACACAACACACGAGAACTATAATGACTACACATTAGTCAAGAGCACCACACTAGAACTATTAAACTTGGATCCAAACAACTACGACGTTACACCAACTTTCTACACTTTTTGAGTATTTATACGCCTGAGGGTGTCTTTCTCGAAGCCCTTCTACCGAGCTTGGGGTAGCTTTCCCTGGGTGGACACGGGGCTTGAGAATGCATTCTATACGGGTTTTGGACTTTGAATGGCAGATTTCTCCCTCTCCCATTATTATTTTATCACTACTACTGCTGCTAGCTAGTGATAAGTTTGTTGTGTATAGGTTGTGAAAGTGTGAAAGTAACTACACCACCGGCTACATGGCTAGAACAATTATAGAGGGCGTCTGCTCAGGGTTCATAAGGGGACAGCTCTGGACGCAGGTTACTATATATAATGTATCTCTCCACACATAAATGGAACGTTCGCTCACAGTACTAGCTACGCTGTTGTTGCATTGTTTGATGGAAGTTGCTCCCTATATTTATAGCGAAACTACTCATCTGAACATATAACAAAAACTGCTCGTCTAAAATGAGATTGATTTCTCTAGATGATTTATATACCACTTATGAGATATTTAAATTTTATAATAAAAAAAAAAGTTGATGTGAGAATTAAAGACATCACGGGGTGAAACCTGCTTGCCCCTCTATCCACCAATCCTATTATAAAGACATCCAGCTTATGAGCGATGTTGGTCTAGGCTCGTCACGATCTAAAAATCGCAGCTCGATCGTTTATATATGTCGATAAACTAGCTAGTAGAAGAGCCCTCCCCGATTTCAAGTACATAATATATGAAGGAAACCAACTAACTAATGTCTCTTTTAATGGAACCGCGGGCACCGACCCTCGATGGTCCTTGTGGGGTGGTGAGTAGTTGGCCCCATGCATTCAATTGTAAACAAGTTTGGGTGGGGGTGGGCCGGCCGAGAGAGCCCGCTGTACTGTACGTTGTCGAGATCTTTTCTGCAGGTAGTGCCATCGAGTCTATACTAACCAGTTTATCTTTTGCCCTAGCTCATGGTGGATGCCTTTTTGCCCCTCAAGGCCATGGCTAGTACAGCTGGCGTCTGCGGTGCATATTATAATATGCCTTTTTTTGCGCTCTCTCGCCCTCTTTTCCTCATCTGCATGCACACATAAGAGTCCGGTTTCTCTCAGTACAGTCACCAATGAGATGAGGAGTATTTGAGAAAATTTTATAAAAAAATCTAAAATCTGAAATTTTTTCAGGTTTCTATTTAGATTAATTTTCCGGACTCCATACAGTGCAGTGCTCCCAATTAATTAATGCCTTTACTACTCACTATCTATACATATGCGTGTACAACCGCGCGTGAATCAGCCGTACCCTTTCCGGCCCCTAGGCTCTATCTTGGCCACCACCTAAAAATCTACTGTTCACCCACAGGCGTCTTGTTAGACGGACGGATAGTTAGTAGTTAGCAGGTGGAGCAGATGTAAATGCTCCCCTCCACACCTTCCCCCACCTCCACCGAAAATTTCCAGCTCCTACATTAATATGACATCTACCTTTTTCTGCTCCCTTGATTACTAATACTGCATGTCTGCTCCTTTTTTTTAGTGTGAAAAAATGTCTGCACCAAGTATTTTCCTATATAAATAGTGCTTGTACGTACAGCTGCCTCCTCCATTCCACTACCACTACATGACCCCGCAAGCGCGCGCGAGCACACACACACACCAGGCCCCTGGTACACTCTCCTTCCTCTCTCTCTTTTTCATAAAAAAGTGGGCTCCCTGAGACGCCCTTGCTCCAATATTGCATCATCTCTCCGCTAGCTAGCTAGCTAGCTAGCTAGACAATCCTCCACGGCCTCAGAGTGATCTAGAAAGACGCTTGTTGGAGTGAGATAAGGAGGGAGCCTCAGCCCTCAAGGCACGATGCACCTCATGGCCGCTTCTCTCTATGACCACGAGACGACGTCGGAGTCGTCGTTGTCCGCCCACACCTCCCGGCCGGTAATGCAGCTGGCCGGCATGCTGGTGGGGTTGGCGCTGCCGCTCTTGTTACTGCTGGTCCGCCGGTCGCCTTCGCCCGCCAGCTCCGGCAAGAACTCCTCCTGGAACCTGCCGCCCGGCCCACCGGGCTGGCCCATCGTCGGCAACCTCTTCCAGGTGGGGCGGTCGGGAAAGCCCTTCATGCACTACGTGCGGGACCTGCTACCCCAATATGGGCCCATATTCACTCTGCGGATGGGGACCCGCACCCTGGTGGTGGTGAGCAGCCCGGAGCTTGCCCACGAGGCCCTGATCCAGAAGGGTCAGGTCTTCGCCTCCCGCCCCGCCGAGAACCCCACCCGCGACGTCTTCAGCTGCCACAAGTTCACCGTCAACTCCGCCCTTTACGGCCCAGAGTGGCGCTCCCTCCGTCGCAATATGGTATCCGGCATGCTCTCCGCCACCCGCCTCCGCGAGTTCCGCGGTGTCCGACGCGATGCCATGGACCGCTTCGTCGCCCGCCTCCGCGCCGAGGCGGATGCCGGCGGCGGCGCAGTCTGGGTCCTCCGCAACGCCCGGTTCGCCGTCTTCTGCATCCTCCTGGCCATGTGCTTCGGCCTGGAGATGGCCGAGGAGGAGATCATCAACATCGACCAGGTGATGAAACGGGTGCTCATGGTCCTCAACCCCCGGATGGACGACTTCCTTCCGCTGCTCGCGCCCTTCTTCGCCCGGCAGCGCAGGGAAGCCATGCGCGTGAGGCAGCTACAGATCAACACCCTGGTCCCCCTCATCGATCGGCGACGGGCGGTGCTCCGGGGACGACCCGCCGCCGAGGACGCGAACACCGCCGCCCCCTTCTCCTACATCGACACCCTGATCGATCTCAAGGTGGAGGGCAGGAAGTCGTCCCCCACCGACCCGGAGCTCGTCACCCTACTCTCCGAGTTCATCAACGGCGGCACCGACACGACGGCCACCGCCGTCGAGTGGGCCATCGCCCGGCTGATAGAGATCCCCGCCATCCAGGAGAGGCTCTACGAGGAGATTGCCCAGCACGTCGAGCGGGGGCGGAAGGTGGACGAGAACGACCTGGAGAAGATGCCGTACCTGCAGGCGTTCGCCAAGGAGCTGCTGAGGAGGCACCCGCCAACGTACTTCTCGCTGACGCACGCGGTGGTGGAGGCGACGACGCTGGGGGGATACGACATCCCACCGGGGGTGAACGTGGAGTTCTACCTGCCGGCGATATCGGAGGACCCGAGGCTGTGGAAGGAGCCGACAGGGTTCAAGCCGGAGAGGTTCCTGACGGGGGGTGAGGACGCGGACATGATGTGCGTGACGGGGGTGAGGATGATGCCGTTCGGGGCTGGGAGAAGGATCTGCCCGGGGCTGGGGATGGGGATGACGCACATCACCCTCATGGTCGCCCGCATGGTCCAGGAGTTCCAGTGGACGGCCCACCCCGACCAGCCCGGCGTGGAGCTCGACGAGAAGCTCGAGTTCACCGTCGTCATGAACCGCACCCTCCGTGCGATGGTCCGTCCGAGGAATTAATTATGTTATTAATTAATTCTTCAGGTAATTAATTATGTGATTAATTAAAGGCGCGCGGCATTACTACTGCACCGGCCACGGCGGCGCTAGCTACGGAAACTTCTTTGTTACTTCTCTCTCTAGCTATATATATATATATATATATATTTATATCAGAAAGGCAGGCAGGCTCTTATAATATAAGATAGGTATGTCGTGTGGGATAAAAGTAAGATTGGTCCCGGCAAGCTCCATCTTACATATAATAGTTTGCCCTTACAACAGAACAGTAGGGCGGACCATTGCAACCGGAGTGTATGCATGCACCTTTCCTTTCACCGCGAAGTCCCCCGCGCGCCTTGGCACTCCCACAGGTGGTGCCGGCGGCTGCGTGGCACCAATTAAGTAGCTAGTACTACTCATGTGTGAAGGTTTTTCTTGCCTCGTGTATGTGTTTCGCCTTCAGTAGTACTTGAATACACGATGTCAACCTAGCTAATTAAGAAAACAAATGCGGTCGAGTTAGTACTTAATGTATGACTGATGCATGTTCTTTAATTTAATGTTAACCGGCCCCTTTGTAACCCGTCCGTCCGTCTCTCTCTCTCTCTCTCTCTCTCTCTCTCTCTCTCTCTCTATTTATATATATATATATGGCACATGTATATATATACATGTACGTACAGAAAACCAGCCTGCCACGTACGTTAACTGGCGTGGTACTTATCTAGATCCAGCAGCTTTGATGGCTGCATGTTGATGTGCTGGCCCGTGGGCGATCGGGGACTCAGTTAGTACTGGGACGATCGAGCAGAACGTGCGTGCGTACCTTTAATCGCGCGCGGAAGCAGATACAAGGTACTTGTGGGGGAATATTGATCACTAGCTAGATCATACAGCTAACAAGCCTGTAATTTTAATTCTGGATAAAAGTTTATTATATTTACTGTAGAAGTAAGTACATCAAATTGACGTCAAGATGATCATGTATCAAATTGACGTCAAGATGATCATGATCATGTATCAAATTGATGATCATCTATTCCGTCCCACTATATTAACATCGGAGAGTATTCATATGGTCAGTTATCATGAGTATTCGATACAGTAGAGGGTTGAGAGAATTATCTGCAAGATAAAACACTATATAAAAAAAACAAAAATAAAGACGGCTACATTCAGTCTCTATTCCGTCCCACTAAACAATTTAAGAACAAAATAAGGACGGATTGTGACCATCTCTAACTTCTCGCCTCAAGTTTCTGTCCCAAATCCGTCTTACATAAAGGACAAAATTGTTTTCATCCGAAATCCATCCCAATTTTCATCTCAAAATGTATAATTATTTTATTTATCATAAAATATAAAAATAAGAAACTTTGGGACGGAAAATAAATCTATCCCTAATTCTTGGATGGATTTACTTTCCGTCCAAAATTTCGCCCCAAATTATATAATTATTAATTAAAAAATTAGGATGAAAAATAAATCTATCTCAAAATTCGTCACTAATTTTGGGACCAATTTTATATCCATCCCTATTTTTGAGACGAAAAACAAATCCGCCCAAAATTTTGTCCCCAAATTTGGGCCGAAAAGAAAACCCGTCCCAAAGTCAGTCTCTAATTTTGAGACAAATTTAATATTCATCCTTAATTCCGTCTCTCATTTTGAGACGGAAAATAAATCCATCCCAAAATCTGGACGGAAAGAATATTTGTCCCTAATTCTACTTCCATCCTAAATTCCGTCCCAAAATTTGGGTTGGAAAAGAAATCCGTCTCCGATTCCATCCCTAATTTTTTTGTTTTTTTATAATAAAACATCAAAAAATTATTTAATAAAGAAATACACATTAAATAAAAAAAAATACACAATGTACATACATCACAAAAACTAATAAAACATCAATCACATTCCACTATAAAATTGTCCAAATGCACTATTTTAACATTATCCATTTTTTACAATATGATAAAAAACAAAGAAATGTCAAAAGTGCCGTCGTCCTCCTCGTCTCCACCATCGCCACCCATTGGAGGATCTATATTAGAAAGAAATAACATTATATATATAATTTAAAACTACACTAAACTCTTGAATAAGTCGAAGATATGTCAGAGATCATAACTCATTTGCAAATCCAATGAAGAAATCAAGAATTCGGAAAAAATTTTATAGAGGGATCACTGTCCGCTGTTAGTCTCCTCATAATGACACGAGGTTTCTAGTGACAATAACTTTAAACTAAGGGTCTAACAAAAGTATGTGGATCGTGTAAACATTGCATTTCATTATAGAGAATCTTTGAATGATAATTTAAGAGGCCTAATTAAGAAAGGTGAATAATACCTTGTGAATGGATTCAAGCTCCTTGAGGAGTGACTTGTGGGATTTTGGCAACCTGAGCATTCCAAGTGTAAATATTTCCCTCAGCCTAACAAGCCCTTTCATGGAAATATGATCGTAGGGGTTGAGCCAACGATGCCCTCGACAAAGTAGCTACTAATAACAAATCTTTCGTTTCAATCAGAAAGTTTAATTTGTTCTTAATTGGGTCCAACAGTACTAACCTTCATATGTGATGAAGATGCCTTGGCCATGATCCTGTTGGCGAAGAAATTAAGTGTAAAATATTCTATCATAGGATATATGTACCACAAGTACTGTTTCAAGGGAATATAAAAGAGTACTATATATATACTGAGAAATTTGAAAGTTACAGGACTAACTAACATGGATTGATGGGGAAGCTGCACATAAGACATAACAGCTTCAACATGACACCTTCCTGCCTTCTCATCAAACCCAATCTTGCAAGAAACATCCTACAAGAGATCATGTCCATCACAGGGACCTAGTGCCCTCCACAAAAATCTGCGAGGCAAAATCCATTGTCATTAGGACAAGCCTAGTAAGGACCTCTGATGCTGCATATAATTCAAGTACTGCAATGAAGCAAAGAGAAATCAAGTTCACATAGGACTGGGAATTCCTACCCAACCTGAAAACATAATCAAATATATCATTTATAAACTCAGGACTCATTCTGGTAGTATATATGTCTGAGTTAGAAAAAAACCCAGAACTCATTTGGCCTGGTCCACATTTAAACATTTGTATAGTTTAATTTAGACAGAGATATAAACACGCCTATATGTATTGCTAAGTTAAAATGAGAACTTGATTTCATTAATTTGCATAATACATATATTAAGCAAAATTAGACACAATTAGTTATACGTTGGATTTAGTTAAATAACAAGGAAATTATGATAAGGTAGACCAAATATAAAGCTGAAAACAAAGATAGGGAACACAAATGCTGATAATCATTGCACCCGGTAATTATGGAATATGTGATCATCAACGATTGAAAAGGCAAAGACATGGTCATAAAATGGCCTAGACTTTCCATGATCCTTTTTGGGGTCTCAAATATCTGCAAGAAGAAACAAATCATGTTAGCATCCAGTGATACTCAGAAAAAAAAAAACGGAGAAAGTCAACTATACACAACAGTATTGATTTAATTATCTATTGACAAAGTCCAATATTCAAAGGCCAATTTTCGGATGTGTGGTCTCAACGCCGAGCCCAAATTGAAAATTTGATCTGAGTCTCGTCAGTTTTCACACGTCGTTATCACCCACCCGATTGTGTTGGACCAATCAACACGTTAATCAAATACTTATTTCAGATTTTGGACTCCCGACTTGCGTGTTCTGACCCTTTACATTTAGTTTTTTTTTCAAGTGTGTGGTCTCAACCCCGAACCCAAATCAGAAATCCGATCTTGGTCCCGTTAGTTCTCACACGTAGCTCTCACCCACCCTGATCAATCGACATGCCGATCGAATTTCTATTTCAGATTTTGGAATCCTGATTTACGTCTTCTGACCCTTTACACTTAGTTTTATTTTTGGATGTATAATCTCAAAGCCGAGTCCAAACCGAAAATCTGATCTGAGTCCCGTCAGTTCCCACATGTCCCTCTCACCCACCCGATCGTGTCGGATTGATCGGCACGCTGATCGGATCCCTATTTCAAATTTTGGACCCTCGACTTGAGTGTTCTGACCCTTTGCACTTAGTTTTATTTCCGGATGTGTGACCTTAACGCCGAGCCCAAACCAGAAATCTGATCTGGGTCCCGTCAGTTCCGACATGTCGCTCTCACCCACTCGGTCGTGTCTGACCAACCAACATGCCGATCAGATCCCTATTTCAGATTTTGGACCCCCGACTTGCATGTTTTGACCTTTTACATTTAGTTTTTTTTTTTTTTTTGGTGTATGGTCTTAACACCGAGCCCAAACTGGGAATCCGATCTGGGTCCCGTCAGTTCCCATACGTCGCTCTCATCCACCCAGTCGTGTCAGACTGATCGACATACCGATCAGATCCCTATTTCAACTGGCATACTCAGGGGAGCGGACATTGCAAAATTATATACACGTTAGAAAATATAAAGTTAATATACACAGTAATCTAAAAGAATTGTGTTGAGTATATATATATATATATATATATATATATATCGGAACAACCGACGTACTCGGGGGAGTGGACACTGCAAAATTATATACATGTTAGAAAATATAAAGTTAATGTACACAGTAATCTAAAAGAATTGAGTTGAGTACATATATACCTGTCGGCGTAAACTGTCGGGGTCTATGGAGCCCCTCCCACTGAGAACAATAAAGATATTACATGTCATCAACACTCAATTTTGAAGCAACTATTTAATACTATACAACTGGCAACAACACACAATTCTTACAAAATTTCTTAATATTATTTATTTTCATCATCAAATGCTGAAGATATGTCTAACTCGACCTCATCTTCGTCATCCTCTTCGTCCTCATCATAAGTCCACTCTTTCTCCTCTCTGCCTCCCCTTCAACAACTTGATTGTCTAGGGCAGTTGGGTCAACTTTGTCCACTTTGTTCTCCTTATATAATAAAATTGGTTCATTTATATCATCTGAAGTAAACTACATAGAAGGAGCCAACTATCTTGCGTCAATCTGGTCTGATTGGAAGAAATTGTCATTAACATCTTCGACTTCTTTATCAGTCAGGCCAAGTTCGTACTAAGGGAATAGCCTTGTTTTCACTCTACAAATAGCCCACCAATCTCTCAATTTGGGCGACGTATAGTTCGAATAGTAAACTTGTTGGGCTTGTGCCGCCAGAATGAATGGCTCATACGTACTTAACTTGGACTTATGTTTGATATCGACGATCCCATATGTTGTGTCTTTACGAATAGAAGTCGGATCAAACTAATGACACTTGAAGAGAAATATATTGTTGTCTTCTCCAAAATACTGTAGTTCGATGACTTCTTCGAGAATCTCATAATAGTCTACTTCATTTTCATTGTAAGAACTTCCTTTCACACATACGTCGTTGTTCATCGTATACTTATTTTGTCAATAATCCCTCGTGTGAATTCCATTCACAATGTAGCATGGATAGACACGTACAATTTTCGAGGGCCCATAATTGATCTCTTGAACTCTTGGATTAGTAATAAAATCTTGTTCAACCTATGTAAAAAAAATGGGCATACAATGACGACTATATATGAACAACTTATGCATAAAAACATTTGGACACTTACTTGATATCTTAACCAAGTAGCAAAAGACTTCTCCCGTTCCTTCAACCTGCATGTCAGTTAGACGTGGATTCTGTTGCAATATTTCTGACTCAAACTCTCTACAATGTAAATGCAAGACCACCATAAATGATGAAAAATTGCAAAGAACTTAGGTACATAAAGACATCAGTGTTGAGGGCTTACTTAATGTAAGGGTCTAGTTCTACGTAATTCATGAAGATGTAGATCTCCACGGATACCAACTCTCTTTCTTCAAGTGCGCGAGTAGAAGAATATCTAAACGCGCATTCGAGATACTTGAATATAAAGAGTTGGTCAGACGCATTAGAATCTCCACCATCATCAGTACGTGGAGGTTGAGTGCGTCGCGTTCGTATTTCCGATTCAAAGTACATCAAACAAAAATTTGATATCTCTTCAATAAGGTACGCCAGGGTAATAGAACCCTCAATTTGTGCTTAGTTGCGGACTTTCATCTTGAGATCGTGTATGCACCTATGACAATGATTCAAATGAATATGCAGGAAACATAAAAGACAGCCGTGATGTGAAGAAATTGAGACATAGGAATATACCTTTCAAATAGATACATCCATCAAAATTGTACTGGACATCCGACTCTAACCTCATATGGCAAATGGATGATCAGGTTCTCCATTGAATCGAATAATGCAGGAGGAAATATCTTCTCTAATTTGCAGATTGTCTATACTATATTTTGCTCGATATTTTGCACTTCATGAAGTCTGAGTTTTGATGTACATAAAATTCTGAAGAATTGACTCATCTCGATCAATGCTTCCAATCACTACAAGAAAAAGCGGAAATAGTGACCGACAGGTTCGGTCTCTATTCGGTCTTTGTTCGGTCGCCGTAGGCATCGGTGACCGACTAACCACCGAAGTGCGACCGAACAAATCGGTCGCTAGCCAGCGACCGATTGTTATCGGTCGTAAAATCTGTCTCTGATAGCGACCGAAATATATCAGTCGCAAGTTTTGTCGCAAACAGAGGCCGCCCTTTTTGGTCGCAGGTTGGTCGCCCACAGCGACCGATAGTTGGTCGTTGTTACGGTCGCTAACAGCGACTGGTATTTATGGTCGCTACAGCGGTCGATAATGTAGAGACCGACGTAGCGACCAAATATTGTCCGTCGCTATCGGTGAAGCGACCAACTTTAACGACCGATCAGCGTCGGCATTCGCTCGGTCGCTATTCGGTCTCTAGTTTGACAATATTTTTTATTATTATGTTTTGGTGTGAGGTGTTGGTGTGAGGTGGATTGGCTAGCTGATGCCAGTCCTGTTACCCTTCGTGGGTAGGTTACCTGTGAGGCATGTAGCTTAGGTGACCAGTTGTTGTAATAGTTTGCCTGTGAGGCATACGGCCTAGGCATTTTAGTTGTAGAGTGGACTAGCAGTGTTGTGCTAGTCCTGTTGTCTCTTTTATCTTCCGAGATTTGTGCTAGCTAGTGAGATACACTGTTTAGCTGTTATTTATTATATTTTGTTGCGAGCATGATATGGTTTGGCTATCGGTGTTGCCAGTGAGACCCTCTGGGGTTGAGGTCTCTTCAGTTTTGTATGTTGTTTTTTAGTGATATCTACTGAGCCAGTGACTTGTTGGCTCATTCCCCTATAGTTCTTTTCAGGGCTTACTGTTGATATGGCTTGCAAAGGTATTGTGGCAGACTTGGTCCACCAGCAGTAGTGTTAGTTGTGTTGTGTGAGCTTGTGCTCCTTCGGGGTATGCCTCAGGTAGTTGTACTTTTTAGTTGGACATATAATAATGTATTGGGATAGTTGTAAATTAATTATATGCAGATATGAGCACATGTACTTTCTTGTGTCTTATACTATTGTGGTTGTCTTTTATATTCTTACTGGACACGTGTGTGAGCTATCCCTTGCGAGACTTCGGTCCATTCGCAGGAGGCGGATCTGAATATGGAGTCTTGTTGGGCATAAATATCCAGGGCCATCACAGTTGGTATCAGAGCAATGGTCCAGTTAGAATATAAAAAGATATTGAGATTACAATGTCCCAAGACATGGTTTAATGTCCACTGCTGGTAGTAAGTCTGTGGTTTTATATGGTTTAAAGTGGTTTTTACGTAAGTTTTGTCATGTGAATTGTGTGTTTATTTTTATAAGTGTGACAGTTGTTGGTAATAGCTGAGGAAAGATGTGGTTAGAGAAAATCTAGTTTGGCGGAGCCAGAAATATTTAATTAGAAGGGGGGGGGGGGCAATTAATAAAGTTAAAAAAATCTTCACATACCCATCATAAGGAGAAATTTTATGCAAAAAAATTAATAAGAGGAAATTTTATGCAAAAAAATAAGGGGGGCAATTCCCCCCCCCCCCCCCCCCCCAGCTCCGCCACTAATTTGTGAAATGTGGTTGATTGCTTGCACTGGGCAGTTGTTAGTAATGGCAGAGAAATGATGAGATTAGCAGTATAAGTTAAGAGGTTGCATTTGTGTGCCAGTTGCAGTTAAAGTGCATTTGTCTAAGGGTTCTCAGTTATAAAAATTAGAGAGATTAGTAAATTTGGCTATGATAATCAGAAAAGGTAGAGTAGTGTTTTGAGAAGGATATGTCCAATATGCGTTAGCAAAGTACATAGTTGACAGAGACATGTATAAGGTGTTAGTGTGATGGAACAACTGTAGAAGCAGTATTCTTAATGAGGAATAGAACAGTGTGATAATGATTATTAAGTATGTGAATTGTGGTTGAGAACCTTAGCAAAGGTAATTATTGTGTTTGAAATCTGTGTTAATAAGTGTTAAGGAGTAGCTGGGATAATAATGTGATTGGTGATATGGAAAGATTTGGAATAATTAAGTGAAACAGATTAGCTCCAGATAAGGTATTGGTAAATCGAGGAGCAGTAAATTGTGAAAGTCAGATTAAGAATGCTTTGTGATTAGAGACAGTTGCAGTAAAGAGTTTAAGAATGATGTTGTTGCGAGCAATGATGATAATGGGAATTTGATATAAAAGATTTGTGCAAGAATGTGTTGAGGTAATCATTCGAGTAAAGAGAAAGTAAAGAAGAATAAGTGTATAGTTGGACTTTTCTGGGAATTTCACAAGAAGGATATTCGTTTAGTAAGTGGCAATTTGTGAAGATTCCACAAAATGTTTTGTAAAGAATTACAATGTTGAAGATAAGATTAGTAATGCTTAGCAGTTATGTAGAGTTTATGGAAAAAGAAAGGTAAAGTTTGTGTCAGAAAAAACAAAATGGAAATTGAAATTATGAATGATTGGAATAAGTTAAAGTTATGTAAGTCAAAATAAAAAGAAATGGATTAGTTGAGAAGTAGTTGGGAAGTATCAGGTTAAGTGGAATAGCAAGGCAGATGATGCAAGGAATTAAAGTGAAGGTTTGAATGGAAAAGATCATGTTAAGTATGATGTAGCAGCAATGGTATCAACATTTAAAAATAGAGCAACAAAATGGAATAGAGAAATCAGGCAAAGCAGGTTATGTTATTTAAAGAGATCGGTTTCAGATTTTAGGTTTGGCAGTATTTCAATATAGAATGATTGTGTGTTAGCAGGAATTGCAATATGAATGGTACAGTGAAGATAGCCAGATAATAGAATAGATAAGAGAAATGTTTTGCAGAAATGATATTGTGAATAGTGTAAGCGGCAATATAGAACAGATTAAGAGATATTGATCAGAGGAAGAAAGGGAATAGTAGATTATGAAACGGATGTAATCAGAGGGTTCAGAAAAATGCTCAGTAAGAGTTGGCCTGCCAGTATACAGAAAGTAATTTAATTGGGTAAATGTATTCTTCTATAAAAGTATTTCAGAGTTTGTTGTAAGAATAAAAGGCAGAATAGTTAAGGAATAATAAACAGATTAGAATATGGCAAAATAGAACAAAGAGAGCAAGAAATGTATGGAAATTGGAATTGGTAAGTACAAAAAGGAAAAGTAAGATCAGATAAACAATGAACAGTTTAGAGATAGGTGGTACCTAATTAAGAAAGAGTTCGGTAAAGTTGAAAGTAGAAGATGAACATAATTAGTTGAGCAGTGTTATTATGTGATAAGAGAGTGCAGTGACATGGTAATGAGAGCAAATATTTTGAAGATTATGTAATGGATTGATTAGATCAAACAGAGTGTATTATTCAAGCAGGAAAGGAATGAAAAGAGCTGGATAAGTCAGCAGCGATATGACATGATTCAGAAATAAATCATGTGGCACAATTAGAATTGAAGTATTAGAGAAAGTAGTTCATAAATTTTGATATTTTCTTCCAGCATTGATTGACTGAGTAAAGTGATTTAATAAGTGAGAAAAATTAGTATTGAATCCAACTAGAGTCAAAGTAATAATGAAAGTGCGAAGCAATTGTGAATAATATCGGGAGCAGAATTTATTGAATATTTTGTCAGGTATTCAGTGTGATCAAAGTGATGCAGTGGAAGCATAGGAGGTTGAATATTCACAGGTTATCCGAGATTGAGTGTTTAAAGGAAAATTTAAGAATTTTGCACAGTTAGGTAAAAAAAGACAGTGGTATTTTGGCTAGAAAGGAATAAATATAGTATGGACAGAATGGCATAGAGAGGCAGGAAATTTAGTTATGGTAGTGTGATTTTTGTTAAGAAACTAGCGACTGATAATGTGAGTATAGATGAGGTAGAATAACAGTTGGCAGTCAAAGGCAAATAATAAAAAGGCACCGGAAAATCTGAAGAATTTAAGGATGATTTTACTTGGCAAAGCATTTAAAGGTGGCAGTCTGTAATACAAAAATCCAAGAAAGAAAAGCGGCCCAGAAAGAAATGTTGCAAACACAGCCGGGAAAAATATGGAAGTAGGTTGAGTCCAAGGTGATAAAGGGCCAATAGCAAGGTAGAATTGCTTACAGCTGAAAGGTAAAGGAAGAATAGAATGTAGTAATCAGGCAATGCAGCTGTGAAATGAATTAAAGAAAAGAGGAAAGCAAAACAAGCGTGGAAATGAACAGATGAATCATCAATATGGATGGTCTGAAAAGCAAGTGCAGAGAAAGTGCATCCTACTTGTTTTGTGTATGGCTTTGTTCCTTTTTAGGTGATAATCCGGCTTACTGTGGTTTGTTTTGAATGTCGAGGACGACATTTCTTTTTAGGTGATAATAATGTAACGTCGTGCGTTTTTCGGATCTTCGTGGATCCTTGCTTAGCGGGTTTGGTGGCCAGTGTGTGGCCCATTAGCCTGTGTTTCAGATGTTCTCGTCAATTGTGAGGCTTTGTGGGCCGACAGATTGGGCCCAAAGTGCTCACAGGTTTTCTGCCTGTGAACGCGATAGGGGTGTGCATCGCGTTCTGTAAGTGACGGCCATGGTGGTCGCGTTCTGCTTGCCGACCGAGATGCAGTCCCCATCTGCATGCGCACCGCGTGTCGCGTGTTGGGCGACTTGTTGACGTCGACTATGGGAAGGCGACGTCCTAAGATGTCGCGTTCAGGTCGCAACGGAGGGATACGTCGCGTTCCCAACCGCGATGTGCTTTTAGGCAAGGTCGACTGAACATAGCTTAGCAAGCTTTGCTCGGCCAGGGGAGGCTGCTGCGGCGAATTTCTGGGCAATTCGACATTTCGATTTTCGACGCGCTCTCGCCGCGAGGATGTCGCATGGAGCAGGGGAGACGCCGTGCCGTGGTTGGTTTGCATGTTCTTCACGAAGGTAAGGAGATCCCACCTGGTTTCGTTGTGTGGATCGCGTATGATGCATGTTTGGACTATAAATCGCTTTACAAACAGTAGATATCATGCTGGGGCAATTATTTAAGCATGAAAAATGAGAATTAAGCATGGTTTGTATGGCTTGTAGGGGTGATCCGGGGAGAGCATCCTGGATTAGGATTCCTGCCTGTGAAGGCGATGGAGCCCCCTGCCGCGTTTTGAACGCGATAGGCCGATCCGTCGCGTTCAGGTTCTTGAACGCGGCATATCGGGGTGTCGCGTTCTGAAGACGACATTACCCCACGTCGTGACCTCAGTCGAGAGGTCCTGTTGTGCATGTTTTAAATGGTACGATTATTCAACTATCGATGTCTTATGTGCATGGTTGGTGTGAGTGGTGCATTAGCACTTGTAGCGCTCATTGAGCGTGTTGTCCATGTGGTGGACGTGTTGTTTATGTGATTGACAAACAATTTGTATATATATATATATATATATATATATATATATATATATATATATATATATATATATATATGGTTGGTTTGTGGTGATTGGACAGTGAGGTTCCGGTGTGAACATAGCCTTGGTCCTTTAATGTTTATTATAGATTATTTATTTAAGATGGTTTAACTGGTAAAGTGTGAGTAAGATTATTAAGTGGTAATCGTGTAATGAGTGTAATGCGGCAATGGAGGTCACCACGTGACCAATGACATGCCAAAATATTATTGTATAATGTAAATTATGTATGTGTTTATGTAGGCTAGCTTGTGGGTGACAGAGTGATCGGGACAAGCTATCCCTCACATGTGTACCATGGTTTGTAATAAAGATAATATGTGTAAGTATTGTGGTTTGTGCATTGCCGAGTGTGGTGGTCCGGTGCCTATTCTGGAATACCTCTCTAGTCGGGTACCCCAGGTTTTGTGTGAGCTAGGCACGTTAGTACTCTGGGTTTATCCCGGTACTGTGTGTACCGTCAAAGTCTGTGTCGTCTGTCATGGACAGCCTCACTCCTGTGTTTGAGTTGTACGTCTGGCTGAGGGAAAGACGACAGTGGGACAGCGACTTGTGAGAGTTTGTGTTTGGTCGCTTGTAGCGCGCTCATGGTTGGGGGTACGGACACCAGTAGACATACTGGGCCCCAACTAGTCTTGTGTTTCCAGTGCCTCACTTTAGGGAGCTGATCTGGCCAGAGTCCCTAAAGGTGCCAGGCATGGGCCTGCAGCTGTGTGGTCTGCAGGTGTGGTGTTGGTTGGTCTCCACTGTTCTTTGGCTTGTGGTTGTGGAGCGGCAGTTGGATCTTTCGTCCGTGACTGCGAGACTGAGAGGTGGTTCTTATGTTGTGTTGTCCGGGTTGGATACTGGCATCATGAACCAGTAGTCCGTTCTCGTGTGGTGGCATCGTTCTTTCCGACTAGTGCTTTGCCACTAGTGGTGGCTTGTGTGTGTGACAGGTTGGTTGAGGTTTTACCCGTTGTGGTATGCCCTGGTGGTGGCACGATACTGGTTATGGATCCATTGTGGTACCTCGTGGTAGTAGGTACTTGTACCCTTTGTGGGTAGTTTTGTGTTGTGGTACCTTGTGTTCTAGTCCTTTCAGGTGTTGAGGTGGACTGGTATTCTGTGGAGATCTGTGGAGTGACCTTCCACGTGTTGTGCTTTTACTCGTCTTTGGGTAAGTTTCTAATTATGTTTTGGTGTGAGGTGCTGGTGTGAGGTGGATTGGCTAGCTGATGCCAGTCCTGTTACCCTTCGTGGGTAGGTTGCCTGTGAGGCATGTAGCTTAAGCGACCAGTTGTTGTAATAGTTTGCCTGTGAGGCATGTGGCATAGGCGTTTCAGTTGTAGAGCGGACTAGCAGTGTTGTGCTAGTCCTGTTGTCTCTTTTATCTTCCGAGATTTATTTTAGCTAGTGAGATATACTTGTTGCTGAATGAGCAAAGGAGGGGGATCGGCCGGAGTCGTCCCAGGTGGGCTCCAAAGGCAGCGGCAGGAATGTTGTCGTTGGCGCGGCTCCGATAAGGCGTCAACCTGCAAGAAAGAACCACCGAGTTGCCTCGATGGGTAGGGACTCCGATGCTTAAGTCAGGACCAGGGAGAAGAAGGGGTTCAGAGTTCTAATGCCACGAGTAGCATACCTTGGTCTGAGACGTCTACCTTGTTTTTATAGGGAGGGGGGCTTGGCCAGGCAAGCTTTCCCCCCTGCCTTAGTTAGCCGTGCACATTTCCCTGAGCCGGCGCCCCAAGGCAAGGGGCGTGATTATCGGACGCTATCTCTTGGATTGCGACTGGTGATTGCCAGCTAGGGATGGGGGAGCTGTCGCGATCCGGGATCTCAAAGCCCTTCCTTGTTTGGCATGCGGTCTAGGAGAAGGTAACGACAGTTAGAGTTTCCATACATGGTGATGAAAACATCCTCCCAGCTTAGGGCCTTATCTCCAATGCCGACGACCTGGTCGTCAGTACCGACGACATGGTCGTCGGTGTTATTCGCGGGCCCTACCCAGGTTCGACGTCGGCGGTGGTTATCAGCATCATTGGCCCCCCGGCTTCTTTTCGGATCTATGGGATCTGAGGAGAAGCCTAGCGGAAGTAGACCTTGGCTAACCGAGAATTCCCTGCGTGCGCATGCCGAGAACGGTCCCTTCGTTTGCGGGCGACGGTTTTGGACAGGAGGCATCGAGAATCGTGTATATTAATGGATGATTTGATCGCCTCGATTTCCCCACTAATGATGGTGACCCGGAAGGTGGCAAGCGTTACTGATCCTGGTGAATAGTACTCGACTGTCGGGCTTTTGACACGTGGCGGCTTCTCCTCCATTCGATACCTCAAGCCCGTTTATGATCGTTTGATTCTGCTGCGGCTGCCGTTTCTATAAATAATTAGTTTTGTCGCGAGAGAGGGTTTCACCTTCCCCTTCTTCCTGGTGATCGTGGAGTGTTCTTCCGACGTCGCTTTCTTTCCCTTCCCGCCTAGAAGCGCGTAGTCGGCCCGACCTTCGCTTGCTCTCCTACGAGGTAAGCAATGAGCCTAATGCCATCTCAGCCTTCTGATGAGGGGTCCTCTTCTAGGACAGATAGTGATGCCCCCTCCAACTACGACCCTAGGACCGGCACCTTCGTTTATGGTCCGGTAGAGGAGGGTTTCGTCTTGAGAGTCCGGCCTGGGGGGTATGTCCCTCGTAATCCTTCGTCACATACCTCCGGAGACCGTCGTCTTGCTGATAGTGTCGATGATGCTTGGTGTGAGACAAGCTCTGAGACCTTTAAGTGGATTAGGAAGCGCTTAAGCCCCACGCTTTCCGCCGACGTGGTGTTTTTTGCTAATAAGCAGTTTCGAGCCCACTACATCCAGGAGGGGGGGGGGGGGGGGTATGTGTTTATAATGAGGCGGTGCGCGGCGGTTTGCATTTCCCCTTTCATCCTTTTGTCATAGCTCTGTTATTCGAGCTTGGGGCCGCTCCTTCATAGTTGACACCCAACGCGTGGCGGTCGGTCGTCGGGTTCCTGGCCCTCTGTGTGTCTGCTGCTGTGCCTCCGACGCTCCGCCTCTTCTTCTATTGTTTCTCTATGAAACCGTTTGGCGATTGGCTGTATTTTACAGCTCGGTCGGGGCGTCAGCTCCTCAAGAATCTCCCGTCTTCCCTGCATGGGTGGAAGCGGGAATTTGTTTTCATATATTCTCCTTCCAGTTGGCCTTTTCCGACCGAATGGTCCCAGGTCAACGTTCGTCGTAAGGCGTTTGGGCCCCCCAAGCTTAGCAAAGTCGAGCTCGTGGACTTCTCATACCTACGGGAGACGGAGAAACCCGATCTGACCGAACCATCCGACCAGTTGTTGAAGCTAATTGCTGACGGCTCACAAGGTCGTTGTGCACTGTTTTTTGCTTTCTCTCGTGAATTTTTTTGATGTTTTCTGACAGTATGTTATTTGAATAGTGATGGCCGAGATGACATCCCCGACGCGCAAGGCGAGGGGCGGCCCTTCTTTGGCCGACATGGTGCGTGCTCGGAAGGGTCAGCGACGAGTCGAGAAGCGCCCCTTGGAAGGTTCTGAAGCTCCTGTCGTCGTTGCTGGAAAGGAGATGGAGGGGAGCTCGGAGGCGACGGCTTCGGCGCAAGCTGTTGAAGAGAGGCCGACGAAGCGTCTCCATGCTTTGGCGCCATCCTCATCGGCCCCTCCGCAGGAGTCTACCGGGCCCAAGATAGTCTTTGACCCTGTCACTTGGGGGCAAACGTCGATCCCCGCTGAGCTGAAAGCGGAGACCTTAGCGAAGTCGCCTCGGAGGCTGGTCGGTGAGTTTTATGCTACGGTCATGGCTCAAATGGCGAATTACGATGCTTTTGTTTATTGAGCCGAAGTGAAGACCAAATCTTTGAGCAAGCGTGTCGCCGAGGTTGAGGCGGCGGTCGCTTCTGAGAAGTCCCTTCGCCAGAAGGATGCTGAGGAAGCGAAGAAGACCGAGGACGAGATCAGGGCACAGCTTGATTCGGCGACCAGGGCCCTCAGCGCCGAGAAAGAGGAGCTTCAGACGGTGAAGTTGAACCTCGCTGCGGAGATTAAGTCCTTCGAGATTTACCGCGAGAGGACCACACGGCTCGTGTCGGATGAGCGGGACGCCGCGATACAGGAGTACCGTTCTTCCGAGGAGCTTGCCGAGGAGATAAGCGGCCTATACCAAGAGGGTTATAATGACTGCCTGGCTCGCGTTGCTGAGCTCTTTCCCCATCTTGACCTCTCGGCTGTTCGTGAGGCTAGGGAGGATAAAGACGAGGAAAATGCCGTGGTGGACGAGGTCATGACTAAGGCGGCCGAGGAAATATATGTTGAGGTGGCCGAGAAAGTGGTGGCCGATGGTTTGTAATATACTTGATATACCGACCATTTTGTTGACCCACGCTCGAGGTGTTTTTCATGGTCTCGAATGTAAGTGAAATGACCGACCCGTAGGTTCTTGATTGACTGTGCATAATCGTTCATGAGGGTCGGAATGACTTCGATCTGCGAGTTAGAGTGCCGGAGCGACCTCGTTCTGAGTTAGAGTTAGAGTGCCGAAGCGGTCTAGTTCTGTGTTAGAGTGCCGAAGCGACCTCGCTCTGAATTAGAGTGCCGAAGCGACCTCGTTCCGTGTTAGAGTGCCGAAGCGACCTCGTTCTGTGTTGGAGTGCCGAAGCGACCTCGCTCTGAATTAGAGTGCCGAAGCGACCTCGTTCCGTGTTAGAGTGCCGAAGCGACCTCGTTAAGGGGATCGACACGATTGCTCATAACTTGGGTTAGGCGTAATATTTTTGCAGATGCTCTGCATTCCATGTCCTCGGAATGGCAGATCCTTCAAGGTTTTCAAGCCTATAGGCGCCTTGGCCGAGGTTTTCCGTAATGCGGTAAGGTCCTTCCCAGGAGGCCGACAGTTTCCTGTCGGCTGTCCTCGGGTTCGAAATCGAAAGCTTTCTCAACACCAAGCTCCCGACGCTGAAGCTTCTTTCTTTGACGCTCCTGTCAAAGCTTCTCTTTACTCTTCTATGATATGCCTCCATTCTCGCCGACGCCTTTCCTCGTTTCTCTTCGATCAAGTCAAGCTCGGATCGAAGCGAGGATTCGTTCATGTCGCGGTTGAAGCCGATGACTCTTCCGGAGTGGGCGAGCATCTCTACTGGTGTCACGGCTTCAACTCCGAAGGCGAGGGCGTAAGGAGATTCTTGGGTTGCTTCTCGTGGTGTTGTGCGGTAAGCCCACAAAACGTGGAGGAGTTCCTCAGCCCACCGGCTCTTGTGGTCTTCTAATCTTCGTTTTATTCCGTCCAGAATTGTTCGGTTTGTCACCTCGGCGAGCCCGTTGGATTGTGGATGTGCCACCGAGGAGAACCGGTGGTTTATCCCCAGAGCCGAGCAGTTCCTGCGGAAACGAGCGTTGTCGAACTGCCTGCCGTTGTCGGTGATGATCGTTTTGGGGAGGCCGAACCTGCATATGACATTCTTCCAAACGAAACCCTAGGCATTAGCGTCGGTGATTTTCGCCAGTGATTCGGCTTCTACCCACTTAGTGAAGTAGTCTACAGCCACTATAACGAATTTTCTTTGGCCGGTGGTTGGCGGGAATGGGCCGAGGATGTCCATACCCCATTGAGTGAAAGGCCAGGGTGAAGCGAGCTGGGTGAGTTCTGCTGGAGGTTGCCGGTGAAACTTACCGAAGAGTTGGCATTGGTGACACTTTTGGACATACCCCTCGGCATCTTTCAACATTGTAGGCCACCAAAAACCTTGTCGCGTGATCCTTCTAACGAGGGAGCGCGCCCCTGCGTGGCTTCCGCAAGTCCCTTCGTGTACTTCTCGTATGATCTCCTCGGCCAAACTAGCGGCGATGCATCGGAGATGCGGGTAGCTAAACCCTCTTCTGCACAAATCTTCACCGACGAGGAAGAATCTACCTGCCCGCCTTTTCGTCTTATCGGCTTCCAATTTGTCGTTGGGGAGGAGGCCGCTTTTGATGAATTCTATCAAGGGGGTCATCCATGTCGTCGGGGAAGTAGCGCACATAACCTCTTTAGCCGACGTGGACGACTCAACGAGCTCTTCGATAAGCATGGAAGATCGTCCTTCTGATGACGAAGCGAGCTTGGACAGCGCGTCAGCCTGCGAGTTTTTAGCTCGCGAGATTTTTATTAGCTCGGCTGACTCGAATTCAGCGAGCAATCGGTTAACCTCGGTCCGGTATGAGGCTAGCTTTGCCTCTTTTGCCTCGAACTCATTTGCCACTTGGCTTACCACCAGCTGAGAATCGCTGAAAACGGAGACTCTTTCCGCTCCGAGGGACTTCGCCCGTTTTAGTCCTGAGATTACAGCTTTGTATTCGGCCACGTTATTAGAAGCTTCGAACCCGAAGCGAACAGCGTACCTTAGGGTTAGCCCGTCTGGGGATTGGAGAACTACTCCTGCGCCGCTTCCTTTGGCATTTGATGCTCCGTCAACGAAAATTTTTCAGCGACTGTTGTCTTTTTCTTCTTCTTCCTCGGGCCCCCTCGCCGTTCCCTCGGAGATGAAGTCCGCCAGAGCCTTTTGATGACTTGGAGGATCTCGGAGGGTGATCTTCCGAAGCGCGAAAGATCCCTGACGCGTCGATATTCGTCGGGGTGACGATCTGCCTCCGCGCGTCGGTCCCCGTCTCGTCGGTCTGCGTCTCGGCGCTTCTCGCCGCGGGTTTCCTCTCTTTTCACCTTCTTCGAAATATATTCTGAACTCGTAGTTCCATGCTCGGATGGCCGACCGAGCCGTCCTGCCTCTCCAAGTGTTGATTCCAGCCGCACATACTTCTGCATTCTGGAGAGCAGGTCGGATAGGCTCACCGGGGGCTTTTTGGCGATGGAAGCTACGAACGGGGCATTTGAACACACCCTCGTCAGAATATTAACCGCGGTCCTCAGGTCCAAGTCCACCACCTTCATAATTTCAAGTTGAAATCTTTTCGCAAAGTCCCAGAACATCTCCCCCTCTTTTTGCGCGACGAGCCAGAGGTCGTCGGTACAAAGGGAGTGCTGCACTGTGTTGTAAAAGTGATCCAGGAACCGTTGCGCCAGATCAGCAAAGTCAGCCACCGACCGGGAGGGGAGCGACTTGAACCACTGCAGAGC
This sequence comes from Colocasia esculenta, assembly GCA_014218235.1. Lineage (NCBI taxonomy): Eukaryota > Viridiplantae > Streptophyta > Magnoliopsida > Alismatales > Araceae > Colocasia > Colocasia esculenta. The sequence continues at coordinate 116,912,489 of CM024766.1, read as the reverse complement.
TGCATCATCCAAAGTAGACATAAAGGCACGACATTTTAGGGCGTCATTGATATTTACCATCTCTATCTATCCTTGGAAGTGGTCTAGGTGATGGACGGGGTTCGTCGTCCCGTTATATCGTTTGAATTTTGGTAGTTGCAATTTGTCGGGTACGGTCGCCGACATGATTTCCTCGACAAATGGGGAGGCAGCTAAGAGCATGGCCACCGAAGGAGCGCGTGTTCCTCGCTGTAACGCCTCGATTTTCCTGTTCATTTCCTGGAGGTCATCTTTCCATCGAGCGTCGACCGCAGGGTTAGACTCTGCCGAGAAGTGATCGGGGACGGCATCGGATCTTGTGGAGAGCTCTACTTGCACCGCCGGGATGGTGGGTGGCGGGGCGTCGACCTGGATGGGTCCCTGCATCAAAGGAAAAGAAGGGGGGCGCTGATCGTCGGCGCGGCTGACCGATGCCGCTGGAGGGACTTGATTGGGGCGAGTATTTGCCGCTTGAGTGGCTGGCTCCCGACGCTCCGGTGGTGCCTGCCGCTCTTGCTCAAGCCTTAATAGTACTTGCTGAACACTTGCCAAGATTTGCTTCACGCGTTCCAGGCGCGAGGATGTAGTTGAATCCTACTCTCCTGCTCCTGAGTTGTCCCCAGCCACCTCGTCTACTATAGTGGCGGGAAGTATTTCATCGCCGGATGAGCGAACGACTGCCTTCACCTTTGGTGCCATGAGGAGTGGCTTTTTGCTCGAAGCAAAGTTTCCCACAGATGGCGCCAAATGTTGCTGAATGAGCAAAGGAGGGGGATCGGCCGGAGTCGTCCCAGGTGGGCTCCAAAGGCAGCGGCAGGAATGTTGTCGTCGGCGCAGCTCCGATAAGGCGTCAACCTGGAAGAAAGAACCACCGAGTTGCCTCGATGGGTAGGGACTCCGATGCTTAAGTCAGGACCAGGGAGAAGAAGGGGTTCAGAGTTCTAATGCCACGAGTAGCATACCTTGGTCTGAGATGTCTACCTTGTTTTTATAGGGAGGGGGGCTTGGCCAGGCAAGCTTTCCCCCTGCCTTAGTTAGCCGTGCACATTTCCCTGCAGAGCCGGCGCCCCAAGGCAAGGGGCGTGATTATCGGACGCTATCTCTTGGATTGCGACTGGCGATTGCCAGCTGGGGATGGGGGAGCTGTCGCGATCCGGGATCTCAAAGCCCTTCCTTGTTTGGCATGCGGTCTAGGAGAAGGTAACGACAGTTAGAGTTTCCATACATGGTGACGAAAAGATCCTCCCAGCTTAGGGCCTTATCTCCAATGCCGACGACCTGGTCGTCAGTACCGACGACATGGTCGTTGGTGTTATTCGCGGGCCCTACCCGGGTTCAACGTCGGCGGTGGTTATCAGCATCAATACTTTTTAGCTGTTATTTATTATGTTTTGTTGCGAGCATGATATGGTTTGGCTATCAGTGTTGCCAGTGAGACCCTCTGGGGTTGAGGTCTCTTCAGTTTTGTGTGTTGTTTTTGGGTGATCCCTACTGAACCAGTGACTTGTTGATGTTCACTCCCATACAGTTCTTTTCAGGGCTTACTGTTGATATGGCTTGCAAAGGCGTTGTGGCAGACTTGGTCCACCAACAGTAGTGTTAGTTGTGTTGTGTGAGCTTGTGCTCCCTCAGGATATATCCCAGGTAGTTGTACTTTTTAATTAGACATATAATAATATATTGAGATAGTTGTTAATTAATTATATACAGATATGAGCACATGCACTTTCTTGTGTCTTATACTGTTGTGGTTGTCTTTTATATTCTTACTAGACACGTGTGTGAGCTATCCCTTGCGAGACTTCGGTCCGTTCGTGGGAGGCGGATATGGATATGGAGCCTTATTGGGCATAAATATCCAGGGCCGTCACACGACGAGTGTCATTGGCTGGGGGGGTGCCTTATTAAGGCAGCATACTCTTGATGAGTTAGAGAAGCCGATTAAAACAACTCTCGCTCATATGAAATTTAGACTTCAAATTCAATAGCTGCGAGACTCCAGACAACCGTGTATGCTTCTCACAACCATCACATAACAGCTCATCAGTATCTCGAAGTAACTAATAAAATCTTTGTGTTGTGTTATTCGACACTTCTTCATTGTATTAGTCATCGTGAATATTGAACTCCGAACCAGAAACATCAACAACCATATATGTCTGCGTACATACTTGTGGTAGCGAAGTTGGCTGGCTCATACAATTGGATATTAAACTCACAATGACATGACCAAAATTCATAATCAACAACAAATCCTCATGTACAAATGGTGTTGCACATCCCATGTCGATATCCACTTTCTTTTCTTACAAGCCAAATAGGGACATCAGATGTTACCCATCGGATCTATTACTACCGATGAATTCCTCAATGCAAACTCAATGAAACTATCAACTCCATCTTTAAACTCCTCTGACACAACTCGATTAACTATTCTATGGTACATTTATGACCGACTCTTAGACAACATTTTCTCTACACCGATTAAATGGCATCTCACAAGCATCACTTAAAATTTAGAAATTATATAACAAACACAACCCACTCTCACATTGTTTCACATGGATAACATGTATGGGAAGTGAATATTATTTTAGTTATCACTTTTTAACCTATCCGTGAATATTTGATCGCACGATCATTACTATATGGGTTGTACGATATGCTGAAAATTTCGGCAGCATCTCTTCACCTCTCCGATTTACCACAAAAAATTATTGACTAATATATTTTATTAAACACTTACAAGTAAGTTGTTAAGATAATAATAATAATAATCAATAAAAATATACGAGAGAGGACTGAGGAGACACAACTAAAATTTTCAACATATAATACAAACACATATAATAAATGACAACTTAAGTGTGATCAAATATTCATAGACTGTCCAAACAGGACAATCCAAGACTTTAAGTTAGATATGTATGTTCTTACTGTTTCTGATCAAAACAATGAGAATAAACACATCTAACCCAAATTCTTGAACGTGTAAATTCATTGACACGGGCTTAACACGCTCTCTTGAGATGCTTGTGGTGTTAGGTTACATCTACGCATCACAGCTCGCATATAACAAGTAATTAAAAAAATCGAGCTAATTAAATAAACATACACATTGATATACATGTAGAACATGAAAATTGAACAACATATAATTTAAAAACATGCAACTAAAGATGTGTGTGTATGAGAGATAAACATATATACATAAACAACTAAAAGGGGCGGGTGTTCATTATATAAACATATAGATATATAAATATATGTGTGTTTTGTATAGATAAACATCTAATTATATATTATATAACATATATATGTAGAAATATATATTAATCGGCAGGTGGGGGGAGGCGGTGGCAAGGAGAGAGAGAGAGAGAGAGAGAGAGAGAGAGAGAGAGAGATTAAAAATTTGATGGGACAATATTAGTGACAAAATTTTTGATAAAAATATATCCGTGAAAATAGTCGACAAAATTTTCGATGGACATATCTTCGTTGAAATTTTCGACCGCTTTTCTTTGTTGTGTGGGATAGCGTATCTTTCGGACCTCATATGCCGAACCATTTTGTAGTGGAAAAATTAAGCCTGTAATATGGACCTCGAGGCTCTTAGACCGCAGATGCGGGCCTCTTCTTGGAACTCCTATGTCAAAATCAGGAGACGCCGATGGGTAGTGAAAAAGAGAGCGTGCATTTGTCTTCACAACAAAGAAAGCAGATGTAAAAACCTGAGCAAAACCATACAGATGTAACCCAGTTACCACTCAAACCTTTTCCTTCACTGGCCCCCAACGACAACAACAGCTTACCAAAAAGAACCACCACCACCACAACAACAAACATAGTGTTGGAGTAGGAAATATTTTCCTAACTAGCTACGAGATGACAGATCAGAACCCTCCCAAGGAAGAGCTATAGCAGGCAACAAATTAACACTTTTTTCCTAACAATTGGAGCAGACAGTACTAGTCATCCCCATGACAACTCCAAATATATATGTGGGGGGGGGGGGGGGGGGGGGGGCATACTTGCAGTAGAATATCGTATCGTGCAGCTAGCTAATTAACCACGCAGCTGGCTGGTCGGTTCGCCATAAATAATCAAAGATGATCAGACAACATACACCACACACATTCAGAATCAGAAGGAAGCCCAAGGATCAGGATTACGTATATATACGACAACGTCGTCCGTCGTCAGCGAAGAGTGTCTATCATTTTGTTGAGATCCTCCAGCTTCTTCATCCTGAGTCTTTCGCTCTCGCTTATCAACTATTCTCCAAAGAATCGAGAGCACAAAGGTAAAATAGTTAATAATTACTTTGCTGGTGTATATATATATATATATAAAGGCTGATGTAGTTGATAGTAAGGTTAAAAAAATAATCAAAGAGTAGTGATCAGTACGAAATACAAAATAATACCTCCACTAGTTTGCTCACCAGCTGAGCTTTCTCCTTGTTCTTCTCGTTGAATGCTTCCACAGCTTCCTTGTATTCTTTTTCCTATATATCAAACATGATCATATATATATGGTTGACGTACGTACGTGATAACAACAATTAATTGCAAAAGGGAACAGAGAAAGGGAACCTAATTTAATTAGAAGCGTGGTTGCATGCATGTACGTAATTTAGCTAGATCAGTGCATGGTTAGCAGCTTCTGCTGTAATCAAAATCTCACTAGCTAGGTCTGTTGGCAGCATATATAATTAATGATCAGGTGATGAATATTATTGGAGTATTAATTACCAGCCCCGGGGTACGTACGTAGCTAGGGGTTTTATATAACGGATCGAGTACCTTCTTCACGCAGCTCTGGCCAAGAGGCCTTAGTTCGCGGTTGATGGCATCGATCCTCCTGCGAACAACCGCCACCTCCTTCCTCGTTGGATCCGCCATTACTTCGACTTCCTACGTACATCAAAATTCACCAATTCATATATATATATATATATATATATAGTTCGAGAGATCTAATTAAGTGCGCGCTAGCTTAAAGATGCGCGGCGAGGGACAGTAGAGCTAGCCATGAGATCATTACATTAATTGGTTAATTGTTTCATCCTCCAACTAAGCTGGTAATTTAATTTCAAAAAAATTAAGACAAAAACTAGTACTGCAAGAAGAAGACAAACTTACTTGGCGGATCTCGGCGAGGCGCTTACTCTCCTGCTCCGCCCTGCCCAGCTGGGCGAAGACCTTCTCCCTCACCTCCATCTTCCTCCTCTCGATCTCTTCTTCGTTAGCACGGAAGATGCTGAGGGCCGACCTCGGCGTTCCCTCTTCTTCCACCATATCGTCGTCCCTTGACGCCGCCAGCCAGCTGTCAGCTGATCCGTAGTAGCTGATCATGTCAGATGACGATGAGTTCTTGATGACCCTCTGTGCGTTTGGTTGCAGTTGATGCTGCTGCTGTTGCCGCTCCTCCCATGTGATCATCATCAGCTGCTTCTGCGTGGTCGGGCTCTGCTCCATCTTTTTGTAACTTGATTGTTTGCTACGTACCGCGCGTTGGTCGACGGCCCGCCAATTAAATTAAGTAGGTAATTACTCCTTTTTCCTTCCTGTTTCCACACCTCCGGCCGGGTTGATTACTCGCCTTCTTCCAGGAACATATATATCAAAGAACAAGCTGGGTGGGAACCTCTGATATGATATATATCCTGCGCGGGTGTCAAGCTAGCTAGCGAACCCCGGCACCGAATGTTTGTTGGGCGATGGAAGACGAGGGGCTGAGGGCTAAGACGACGGACGGACGGGAAGTGCCTTGGCCGTCACTTTTACCCTATATATATATATATATATATGCTTTGTCACTACTTATGACTTAACCCATCACCCACTAGTTAGATCTCATTAGTATATTCTTTTCTAATCTTCCCCCAAATTAAGCGTGTGTGTTATTTAGCGAGAGAACTTAATTACATCAATACTTGTCATAAAAAAATTGCAGTGCAGTGCGGAAATGGAATGTCGTGTGTACGTAAAATCATCAACCATTTGGTAACAAGTCGAAATGCTGCAACAAGCGGTAGGGGAAGGACGCATGCGTCGGTTGCACTCCTTCGCTGTACATGTATGATATATATATATATATGAAGGATAAATCATTAGTGAAGAACATCTGAATTAATGGCAATGTGCATATATCCCTACGGAATATTACCCACATGGTGGTTGTCATAACGTAGGGGAGAAAAGAAGAGAGAGTTGTTGGGGGCGGGCGAGGGGATAGTACGTACGGGTGGGTGTGCAGAAGCCTCCCCGTTCTATGCTGGTTCGGTAGACACAAAGGCATCGACGGATCAGGAGAAAGAAAAAGGTCGGCGGAGATACAACAGCAAGATTTATTTGTCTGCCAGTTCCCTCTCCGCCCGGTATACATTCATTTGTTCGTGCCTCTGCCTCCTCTACAGCCAGTTGCATTGTTTGGGATGTCAACGAATTCGTATTCAGAAAAAGGGGGCCACGAAAGTTGCACTTCGTGCGAGGTGATCAATTCCCAATCACAATATATAACATGGCCAACGAACAAACATTCATTCATTCAATGCCGCCATATTCGATCAATTGGACACGGCCTGCACAACACACAAAAACTCAGGGAAGAAAAGAGCAGGATTGCAACAAGTTAACAACAGTCCCATTGAGGAAAACCATGCAACGGCAAACCGCCTTTCGAAATATGAGGAGCGGGTTTCCCCAATCCACGCTGCACGCTTGTCTTAAAAACATAACAGGATCATATAACAAAAAATTTTACACTATCCTCTCCACCCCCCCTCCCCCCGGGAGAACAAACTAGACCTTCACTCTTCCATACGATTCTCTTCTGCAAGTGGCTGAGAGACCGACACTTTGATCTTTGGAAGGGTGAGTGATGGCTCCTGTTGCAAGGCAAGAGGCGCTTTCACCATGTGAATGCTCTGTTCCAACTCCTTAACTGCTGCTTTCTGCTCAATTGTCTTCTTGCCTTTCATCCTGTGAAATTCCACAAAAGAGTCGCATGGTTCATTTTACATAAAGAAAAAGAGAAACCACAATATGTCTTAGATAGAGGAACCAAAAGAGAAAACAGTCGCAAAGAAACCTCATAGCATGGTGCCTAGCTTCTCTGGCCATTCTGATTTTATCAATCGTCTTGATAGCCCTCAATGTGTTTTCTGCAACATTTCTATCATATCTTTCTGGTCTATTACGCTTCCTTTCAAACTCAAAGGTTGAATCCTACGAGAAGAATAAAAAGCTTCAACATTGATGTTCAGATGATAACCTGAGAATGCAAAGAAAGCTGAAAGCACACCAACAATAAAAGGACAACAGAAATATGCGATACCTGTGTCATATCTTTTCCATGCAGTCGCCTGTATGCCTTTGTCCATTTCACTTTCCGAGGATTCCTCTTCATCTTGAAATTCTTATGGCATTTGGACCTGCAAAATCGGAATATCTGCAGAAAAGAATATGGTTGTTAAAGAACAATTGCCAATAAAATTAAAGAAGCCAGAAAATCAATATGAAAGTATAATGAGGCACATTTTTGCAATTACATCCATGTGTTAGTAGCCTTGAAAATTGCGTAGGAAGAAATATGACACATCTCAATTGATGTAAAATTTTCAGTACTAAAATTGTATCCACTTTTGAGTAAACTTCGGTCATTCCACACCTTAAATCAAACTTAGGAAGAGAGAAAATAACCACTTCATGTCATTTATACAATGACATGTTGATGGACAAAGGACAGATCAACGCAACAACAAAGACCAGAAGTGGCTCAGTGCCGACAGAATACAGGCCAAAATAAGTAAAATAGGAAGAAATGCATATGGAAAGTAAAAGACTAGACAGAAAGACACCAAAATCATGCAAAAAAAGAGAGAACAAAATTTTCACCCTGCGCATGATGCCATTTCTGTTTTCTCTTCTTTGTAAGTGAAGAGTGCCCAAGAATTATTACAATAGAAAAGAGAGATTACTAGGATGATTATCTAAACTCATGAGAATTTTCACTTTCTAATTGTAGAAAGTGAAAATTCTCATGAGTTTGGGTGATGATAGTTTAGGTTTGACCAAATCTTGAGAGATTTTAAGCAGACTAATTGTTGTTAGTAGGAGAGTGGCTCTCTTGAAGAAGTCATATGCACATTTGACTTTTTTTACCGGACTTTAGATTTTCAGTATTCTATTGAGTTTATTTGAATTATGAAATTTTTAGATATGTCAAATAATGAAATATTAGAAAGTCGCTATTTTGATGGAACCACTAAAATCACGATTTTCTTCTTAGAAGGGAGAGTTGATTTTTTATTTACATGTAATATCTTAAGTAAATGAAACTACAAATATAACATTTACTTAAATGATGTTCAGGTAAATAAGGTATCATAATTATCGTTGCTCTATATTGTAATATGAACATATGTGCAACTAGACTATGGATATACCCAAAATGTGCAATTGTTATATATTTTTTAAAGAATTTTCTCTGATTTTTTCTTCATTTTTCACAAATTTTCTTCATTTTTTAACCTGGCTGATCCTGGATCGGCCAGATACCCATGGAATCGGGTGGATCTTGCAATCCAACCCGACTCGGATCGGGGTCGGCTGGGTTCGATCCAGCACCCCGATCTGACTTTGCCATCCATGTGACAAACAGCAGCCATGTTGGTTGCAATCAGAAGCATGAAGGCTACAGATGGCTGCCAGCACTGGCTGTCGGACTGCACCCTTGCTGGATATAGTTGTCACAATCCCAGTAGTGTCTTTCATCCATTCATGATGTTTAACTTGCTGAAGATATGTGGCATCATGCACAAAACTTGTGGTTGTGATGTTAGAAATGACCAAATTGGTTCTCTAAAAAATTATACAGATTAAATAAATTCAAAGTCCAACCCTTGAATTAAAAAAATATACACATCAAATATCTCAACATTTTTTTACCAAATGAATAGAAAATTTCAGTGAGATTTCAAAAGAAAGAAGAATGTTAAATGATTTCCTTTCCTTAAAAATGAAAGTGGTATACAAAATGCAATGACTATGTTGGCATTGTTAAACTTATATGACATACTATGAAGATTTGGGGGAGTAATAAAGTGTCCCAGGCTTGTGACTATTGTTTTTGGGAGAGTAATAAAGTGTCCCAGGCTTGTGACTATTGTTTTTCTAAGATCAGCTTGAATGCATGTTTCAAGTAGATCAACTATGCGAGGTATTTGTTAATTGAGTTATTATTGAGGCAACTGATGGAAGATATGAAGATGAGGAAAAATCTCCATACGCTTCGCAATAATTTAGATACAACCAGTGATCAAGTACCAACAGGGAGCAGCTAACTTGATGAACTTTACAGAAGAAAAGGTTCATTAAATGATATACTGATTGTTAGGAGATGTTTAACAAGACTTTACTGGCATTTGAATTACTTTTGGAAAGATAAATGGTTGGGGGAAAAAACAATAAGTTTTTGACTCTATCTATAACATAGTTATTGATAAAATATCATCCTATTCATGCTAAGTGTAGACCTAGTTCTACATTATTCACGGACGATATTATTGAAATTGACGAGAATTCAAAGTCTAATAGTGAAGTAAGATGGTGAAGGGACACCTTGAAACCTTAAGTCTTAGGATTGCTCAGACTAAATTAGAATATGTTAATTGCAATTTGAGTAATATGACAGTATACTACGTTTAAGGTTGTTCTAGGATAAATTCAATAGCATTTGATGTTTAGATTCTACTGCTCAAAACAATATAGTACCAAGGTGGCAAAACTAACAGGAAGGAAGGGAGGAGGCACAAGACGGAAGGGAAGAAGGAAGGATCGTGCATGCCCATTCCATTCATGCACTGGTTATTATAGACCGGTGCTGTACAACATGAATGATGGATAAAGAATGCACGTGCAGGGTCCAAAATGAAAAGGAATAAAATGGTTAGAACAGCTGGCGTGAGAAGCACGCTCTGGGTCCTTCTAGAAAGGTTCTGGAAGAATCAGGGCGAGCTCGTGTATGGGCCTTGGGCTGATGCGAGCAGGGCCTTGGGCGGTTTTGAGCAGAAAGACTCAATATCTCCAATACAAGGCTTGTTCAATGTCATTATGTTGAAGTGTTTTTTTTCTTCTAATTGGACAAGAAATGTAGAATCGAAAGAAAGCATAAAGCATCTTCTCCAAAACAAAGACACAAGGATTTAATACGATGTATCATTAAGTGTTGCCTTGCAGTAAGTAACCTAGCACGAGAAAGGTCATGTCCTAGATTCAACTGTCATTCACGTACATGGGCACTGAAAAGAGTTCAAAACCTTGTATCAAAATGTAACGACAAGAAAGACAGAGAAGCTCAGTGCTGCAGATAATGGCACGCTGTTTTTTAAAAGTGGAGCAAATTTGAAGATAATGACGGGCTAAACAAACACTTTTTCTGGACTCAATTAGACATTGAAGGCATGAATCTATACCATCTGACAGAGCAACTATTTGTTTACATTACCAGACAAGCCTTTCAACAAGACCATGGAAACAGGGGAAGTAAGAAGCTTAACACAGCTAGCATAAGAAGGGTGGAAAGTAAGAACTACCTTTGCATCATTGCGAACAAACTGGATGCCGTGCCCGGGGTATACGGTGGAGGAACAAAACCAGCATTTCTCTAATCTCATTGTGGTTCCGAGTCAGAAGACGAGCGTCCTTGTAACAGCAAAAATAGCAGATGTAAGTGGTCAAGCCAACAAGGGCGACGGAAGGCCTTCCCGGGGATCCTAAGCGGCACGTAGGATGTACCCTGAAGCTTCTTTTAAAAATCCAGAAATACATGTCCCAAATATACAAACTACGAATTAGTATACGAAATAACTGCATATCTGAGCATGAAATTGAACAATAATGGAGTAAAAACATATCAGTTGCAGAAAAAATCGAATATAAGGACGAAAAGAAAACCGAATTACAATGACATAATGAGCTTGAATATACAACAAAAAGATCAACAATACAATAATGTCAATCAAGATCATCAACTTCATAAATATATAAAAAAAAATTAACAATGAAAAGCTAAAAAATGATTTGGATTTGGGTCACAGATGATTCCCTCGCAATCACAGGCGCAGAGAGAGAGAGAGAAAGAAAGAGAGAGATTGGGCAGCACCCTGGTTATACACCCGCAACCCCACAACCCACATGCACAGGCCGTGGGGCTGGAAAGGTGACGGAGATCGCGCCCGCGAGAGAGAGCGTACCGGTGTGCGGATTGTGGCGGGCTCCCTTGGCCGGTGACGAAGCGGCCGCCGGCACCGGCAGCCAGTAACGAGTGATCGTCGGCGGAACAAGGAAACCCTAGGTGAAGTCGCGAGAAGTTGGGGGGTATGTTATGGCGTCTGAAGACCTTGTTAACTGGGGTGTTACTGGACTGGGCGTAACTGCTGACCAGCTCGGGACTGGCCCAATAACGTGAGCCGTCCCAACCGTTAAAATAATGTCTGGGTTTTGCCAGTTGCACTGCAATCTTTACTTTTTTTTTTTTTTATTCCTCAGACTAATTAATGAATAATTGTATAGAGATATCTATTAGATGAGACCCAATACAAAAACTCTAATCGTCTGATGAATCATGCCTTTAACACCTCTAATATCAGAAACTAAGTCCCTAAGAATATATTTCATATTTAAATAGTTCGAAAATAGAGTGAAAATATTTTTAAAATTTTAAATATATCTCAAAATATTATATAAAGAAATACCAATATACAGTTACTATGGAGTGAGATACAGATGGTACAGGAGTAGATGATCCCCGAGTGGGACAGAAAATTAACGAGGAGAGCGGTGATGTTTTGAAAGGCCCTCCAGGTTCCAAGTATGGTGAATCAGATGGCCGTCATGATCTACAATCCGATGGGGGTCAAGGTCAGTTCATACAGGATGAGCTATCCCATCATAATATCTTGAGCCGGCCTCTATAGTACAAAGAATATTCTGCTGGCTTGTTGTGGGAGAATGGGCCGAGCCCAGCATTGGTGGTCTCCAACTCTGACCTCAAATCTTCCTCTCTTTCTTCTACTATCGAAAACAAAACCCCGATCCCCAACTTTTCTACGAATTTTCAAGTAAACTGAGTAGATTAATTTGGTTTCTAAATTGTACGGAATTCGATCGACCTTCTCTTCTCCTTAAACTCATCAAGAAGATTATCGCCTTAATGTCTTCCTTTTTGGGTGGTTGAGATCTTAAATGTTGATCATGTTGCATCACATATATATATATATATATATATATATATATATATATATATATATATATATATATATAGTTGGATGTCCGTGCGATGCACGGTAATTGTTTACAAAAATAATAAATAAATATAATTTTATTTATAAAAATATATAATTTATTAAAATTTGAATATCATAAAACTTAAATTATTATCTAAACTATGACTATATAATTTGCAAGAGCACAAAATATATATGAAAGTATGACCGGAATGAACCCTGCACAGGCTATCTCATTTTATTTAAAAAATGAGACATTATTCTTATGTTAATTCAATCAATATAAGTATTCAAACAAATATAATAGTGAAACTAAAATAGAAAGATTAAAAATAAAGAATACATATAACTGTTTATTAATCTTATGAAGATCACCTTTCTAATGTATACCATAATCTATCTATAGTATACAAAACCAAATTAAAATAAGAATACTTTTTATGTATAGAAAGATAATAGTCTAAAAAAAACGAAGAGTATTCTCAATATTAAGAATAAGAGTATTTAAATTAAAACTACAGAACCTCTAATAAGAATGCACGTGGTCTATAAAAGAAGAGAAATGCTATGCGCGCTGGAGGGGCCGCGCGCCCCCCTGCGCGCGCCGCGTGGAGGGCGCGGGCCCCCCAGCATTAAATGCCGTTTTTTTTTTAGTTTTTGTGCATTATTTTTGTGCACAAATGATGTATTTGTGTACACAAATACTACACAAATACATCATTTGTGTACACAAATTGTAAAAAAAAAAAAAACAGCATTAAATGCTGGAGGGGCCCGCGCCCTCCACGCGGCGCACGCTGGGAGGCGCGCGGCCCCTCCAGGGAGGCTGGGCTCCCGGCAGTGCCAAGAGCCTAGCATTACTCATAAAAGAATTGAGAGAGAGAAAGATAGAGATTGATATTTTTTTAGAATATTTTCTCTCCATTTCACTGTAGCTACTGTAGCTCGTTACTTTCTACGATAGTTACAGTGCCCTTCGTTTTTCTTTTTTTTAATCTTCTCTGTTTCCGATGTTTTTATTGCAGACTGGGGAGGAGGCGGCGATGCCACCCACCCCCGCCCCTACCCAACTGGCTGAGGTGCAGGGGGAGAGAGAGGTAGAACAGGTTGGGGGGGGGGGGGGGGAGGTGCAGAAGAATAGGAGGCACCGAAAGAGTGAGAAAGAGATAGAGAGGGAGAGCGCGATGCAGGGAGTGGGAGTTGCAGACTGGGGAGGAGGCAGCGATGCCACCCACCCTCGCCCTACCTAGCCAGCCGAGGTGCAGGGGGAGAGAGAGGTGGACCAGCTTAGGGGGCAAGGAGGTGCAGGGGAATAGGAAGTGCAGGAAGAGTGAGAAAGAGATAGAGAGAGGAGAGCGCAGTGCAGGGGGTGAGAGAGAGGGAGGAGAGAGAGAGAGAGAGCCAGGGGAAGTAAGGCAGAGAATGCAAAGGAGAGGGAAGAGGCCAGCGCACGGGGAGAGGAGGGGGCAAGGCCATCGTTGCAGTTGCAGGCACGGCAGGAGGCGGCGCGCAGTCATGCGAGCGAGCAAGAGAGAGAGAATGGGGGAGGAAAAGACGGGAAGGGAGGCGGCAGCCGGGACCTGAGCCGGCGCGTAGACGGCATCGTGGCGAGGAGGGCCCGAGAAGGGGGCGCCGGCGAAGGCAACAGGGACTTCCTGTCGACGATACTGAGCTCCCGGGAGGCGGGGGGCACAGTCGCCAGCGGGGAGCTCTTCACGGCGGACTATGTCAGCGCGCTCACATACGAGCACCTCCTGGCGGGGTCTGCGACCACATTCTTAACGTTGTCGTCGGTGCTATACTTGGTGGCCGGGCATGCGAAGGTGGAGCGGAAGCTGCTGGCGGAGGTCGATCGACGCCTTCGGCGCCCCGCCAAAGGTGGTCCCTTCCGGCTTGAACGTGCAGGGCGTGGAAGTGAGCATAGCGTGAGCGTCGACGGGCAAATGTGCAGGCCAACGCGGCGGCAGTAGAACGCGAGCGGCAGCACGTAGCAGTGGCAGCAGGGCGTGGAAGTGAGCACGGCGGCGTGAGTGCGCGATCGGCGGGGGCGACGTGCTCGCGAAGGGCGGCGTATGGTCGACTGGCCGATGGCGATGCATGCTCGGTAGACGTCGGGGGCGAGCAAGCTGGGTCGGCGACGGCGATGCACCGAAGATGCGACGGCGAGGGCGAGGGCGAGGGCGAGGGCGAGGGGGACGCTGCGAGGGTGAGGGCGAGGACAGTCGACAATGTATAAGGAGGACGGCTCTCCGCACAAGGAAATGGCGAGCAGACGTGGGAAGAGGAAACGCCAAGGATCTTTTCACAGAGAAGTGAAGAGACAGATATATCAGGGAACTTTTCACCGGGACTGGTGTAGGCATCGCAGGGAGGAGAGAAAGAGAGGAAAAGAAATCTAAATGGGTAGAAGTCGTAGGGAGGAAGAAAGAGAGAGAGGAAAAGAGAAGTCGTAAGGCAGACAGCAAGGCTCCGCCACGAAGCAGCGGCAGAGAGTGAGCAGTGGGACGCGAGCATGAAAGGTTGGTGGAGGGGGACGGCAAGTCGTAGTGCACCGTGCTGGGGGAAGAAGGAGCAAGTTGGGGGCCGGGGAAGGGAGACGACGGTGCTTTGGGAAGATGGAGGGGGAGGGGACGACACCACGACGGTGCTTCGGGAAGATGTTGAGAATACATTGGACACCAGTTGAGCAGCAACTATACTGATGTGCAAAGAGAAGAAGAAAAAAAAAGTGATGTGTTTAATCATTCAAATATAGTCCTGCCATGTTTTGCACATTGGCCATCGTTGGTTTAGATGGAAATACATCAATTCTTATTGGGTGCCTTCAATTCTCTGCAACTATGTTTTGACGGTATAGTGCGGTTCTTACTCGGATTACATGTATATAATAGTTATTTCTATTTTTTTTAATTCTCTGCAACTATGTTTTGACGGTACTGTGCGGTTCTTACCCAGATTACATGTATATAATAGTCATTTCTATTTTTTCAGGAGATGTTTAGGGAGGAACAGAGAGTGTCCTATTATGAGTCTAAATAGAAAGATTTAAAAAAAAATCTATGATACATTTTGGCAATACGATTTCTTTCTATTTAACAAATTAAAATCACTTGTATTTCTAAGACTGAGATATCTCAGTTTGGGCGGGGAAAAAAAAATTCTAGTGCTGCCACATGTACTTCTAAGACTGAATTTTATTATAATAGTATAGATAAGATTGGTCGTGTTGGGTGATTCAACTATATCACATTCTCTGTGATATATAGTGACATGACAAGTCTTACATATATGTCGACTAGTTCAAAAAGACTAGTTGTTGGAGTTGGGTGTGCAGTAGAAAACTCACCTAAATACTTCTCTTTCCATTATTATCATCTGTGGTGGCCAAATCTGGTCACCTAGGCCCATGATGGCTCGTTACGGCCCAATCGCGTCCTGACAACCAACGTGGCACCGTCATCGAAGGGCACGCCCTCTCCAGGATGGCTCGAAGACCTCCATTGTGTGACCCCCGTGATCGGAAGCTGTCAGGTTCCGCTGCGGTGTACCTCCGAGCAGATCACCCGCCTTCCCTTACCAAACAACTATGAACGGCTTCCGAATAAGAACAGTAATCCCGCTCCATGAAACTACCCTCGATGTTACCGAATAGCATGTTCGAGCCCCCACGTGGGTCACCTGCTCGGAAAGCATTCCCAAAGGGTTCCGAGCAGGTTCTCTGACTCGCAGAACGGTTGTAACCGTCCCAGGCCACGTTCTCCACCATCAAGGGCATGAACTGCCTGGCAGCCTAACGGGCACCAGAGTCATAACTCCTCCCGTTATGGGCGTGCGTCAAGGCGCCTCTTCAGGCACGATCCGCCGAGCGTTACGCACGTTGGCCTCGACAACGACGTCTATAAAGGCACAGGTATAGTACCATGCAAGGGTACGTTCTCTTCCTTACGCGAACACATTCTCGCATTTCGAAACCCCTGCCTCACAAGCTCTCCACTGACTTAGGCATCGGAGGGTTTCCCCGGTTTTCACCGGGCCTCCTGATCCTATTCTGGTTTTGCAGGTCTTCGTCCTCACCAGCAATCGTCTTCCCTCTCTTATTCCAGTGGAGGCCCGTTTGGCTCAGGTCCAAACAGGATTACACCACCACATTTGGCGCCGTCTGTGGGAAGCGGCGCTGCCATGGCTCGAGGACGATCTTCATACCAGAACATAGGAAGCAGGGCGACGAGGTCTCGCCAGTCACGGGGGGACCCCTGTCGCCGATCCCCTCCTGGTGATGACGCCGTCGACACTGCCGGCGCAAACCGCGACGTCCCGGCACCGCCGGCTGTTGCGCCTGCAACTGCCCTCGAAGTAGCGGAGCTTCGAGGACAAATGCAGCAGTTGACGGGCGTCTGCCTCGCCCTACAGGCCCAGTTGGCAGGGGCAGCGGCCCCGGCGGTTTCCCTGCCGCGTGAGCGACAGGCGGAATCGTCACATCGACGCTCCCGCGTCCCCCCAGCGCCGCAGGAGCAGCAGGCGGACTCACCGCGCCGGTCCCTCCGGGCTCCATCGGAAGAGCGGGCACCAGAGCGCCGCGGGCGCTCGCCCCGGCGTTCTATCGTCTCACCCCGTCCGCCACGATCGGTCGTGGGAGGCAACTCCCACGCCTCTGGACGTGGGGGCCCCGCCAACTCCGAGCAGGAGCTCGCCAGGCGTCTCCGGCGTGTGGTCGACCTCGAACGCCGCATGGACGCGATGGTTCAGCGTGCGGAGGGCAAGGCTCCAGCGGAGGACGACTTGGACTTCCGCTCTCCTTTCAGTAGGGAGATTCTGGAGGCCCTGGTCTCCTCCAAGCTCCCTCTTCCCACCATCGCGCCCTACGACGGCACTACTGACCCGGCCGACCACATCCACGGCTTCGAATCGCATATGGTGTTCCACGGAGCATCAGATGCGGCCAAGTGCAGGGCTTTCCCTGCAACCCTTAAGGAGACCGCCAGGGCTTGGTTTGAAACCCTCCCTGCGGGCTCTATCACCTCCTTCCGCCAATTGAAGAAGTCCTTTCGGGACAACTTCCTTGGTGGAAGGTCCCAGCCGCGGACGGCGGCTTCTCTCCTGACCGTGCGCCAGAAGAAAGGCGAGGCCCTCTGGGACTTCGTCAAGAGGTTCCGAACAGAGGCGCTTCGCATCTCGCGCCTGGACGTCCCCCTAGCCACCAGTGCTCTCATCCAAGGCACTCGTGACGGCTTTCTACAAAGGACTCTCGGCGTCCAGCAGCCCGCCACCCTCGCCGAACTACTCTCCATCGCGCAGCGCCACGCGGCCTGCGAGGAGAGCCTGGCGGCGAGCAGGGCCGAACAGGGGGAGCAGTCGGAAAAAAAGCGACCTTCCGACAACGGTTCCGACCGTGATCGGAAGAAGGGACGACGCAATGGCGATTCTCCTCGTCGTCCGCGCCCCTTCACCAACTACACCCCCCTCACCGTGGCTCCCGAACAAATCCTGGCAGAGATCAGGGATGAAGCTTTTGTTCGGTGGCCCCAGAGAATGCGCTCCGACCCCCGGAAGCGCGATCAAAATAGGTACTGTCGCTTTCATCGCGACCACGGCCACGACACCTCCGAGTGCCGCCAGCTTAAGGACGAAATCGAAGACCTTATCAAGCGCGGCTACCTTGGACGGTTCGTGCGCCGGAACGAAGGGCGCCGGAACGAAGAGCGCCCCCGACGTCGACACCGCACTCCCGAGCAGCCGATCAACAACGAACCCAATGGGCAGGAGATCAACGTGATCGCGGGAGGTTTCGGCGCGGGTGGAGAAAGCACTCGAAGCCGACGCGATTACGCAAGGCGAGTGCATGTCGTAGACAGGCCCCCGACTGTTCGGCTGGCCCCATATCCTGCCAGTCCCGCACGCGCACAGCCCGAGGAGGCTATAACCTTCTCGGACGAAGATCTTGTAGGGGTTACGACCCCGCACACTGATGCGCTGGTCGTTTCGGCCACCATCAACCATTGTAATGTGCGCCGGATTCTGGTAGATAATGGAAGTGCCCCCGACGTCTTGGCTTACGACTGTTTCGTTCTCATGGGCCTGCGCGCCAATCAACTTACTCCTGTAAATTCGCCATTGTTCGGCTTTTCGGGAGTTTCGGTCCAGCCCATGGGAAGGATTCGCCTTCCGATCACCTTGGGAACAGCTCCAAAGGCTGTGACCAAGATTGTTGACTTTCTGGTCGTCAACAACATGCCTGGATACAATGCTATCCTAGGCAGAGGTCTGATCGGCCGCATCAAAGCATACCTTCGTCGCTCCATCAGAAGATGAAGTTTCCCACTTCGAGCGGTGTGGGCGAAGTGCTCGGTGTCAGCGCGAGTCTCGCCGTTGCTATGTCCTCTCCTAAGAGACAAGCAACCACTCGCTGATCCAGCTCCTCCGACCTCCGATCAGCCTTCAACTAGTCGGGGGACGCCTGCCGAAGACTTAATCCCCATTCAGTGGACGACGACTCCGAACACGTCTTGTACATTGGCGCCCTGTTGACAGAGGCCGAGCAGCAACGCTACACAGCTTTCCTGCTGGCCAATTTGGACGTGTTCGCTTGGTCTGATGACGAGCTTCCAGGCATTCCCCCGGAAGTCATGGTGCATCGCCTTCGGTTGGATCCACGAATCCCGCCAGTGCAGCAAAGAAGGCGACCCGTGAACCGAGAACGGCAGACCGTGATTCAGGATCACGTACCAAAAGCCGAACTGTCGGGCTCCTCCGAGAAGCCCAATATCCAAAATGGATCTCCAATGTGGTCCTCGTACGCAAGCCCAATGGCAAATGGCGTGTGTGCGTGGATTACAAGGACCTTAATAAGGCGACGCCCAAGGATAACTTCCCATTGCCGCGCATTGATCAGCTGGTGGACGCTACTTCCGGGCACGAGCTCCTCAGCTTTTTGGATGCCTACTCTGGTTACCACCAGATCAGCATGCATCCCCCGGATCAAGACGCCACTACGTTCGTCACAGACCTAGGCTTATATTGCTTCACCAGGATGCCTTTTGGTCTGAAGAATGCAGGTGCGACTTACCAGCGGCTGGTCAACAAGATGTTCGAGCAGCAGATCGGGCGAAACATGGAGGTTTACGTCGACGACATGTTGGTCAAGACTCTTCCGAGTACCGATCACATTTCCGACCTCCAGGAGACTTTCGCAACTTTGCGAAGGTATAATATGAAGCTCAATCCAGCCAAGTGCGCGTTCGGTGTTCGGTCGGGTAAGTTCCTCGGGTTCCTCGTATCAAACAGGGGAATAGAGGCGAACCCGGAAAAAATCCAAGCCATACTTGAGATGTCCAGTCCGAAGACAGTGCGCGACGTCCAACGTCTGACAGGACGTCTCGCCGCGCTAAACAGGTTCATGTCCCGAGCAGCAGAAAGAAGTTTTAACTTCTTCAAGTTGCTCCGAGGCCCTAAAAACGCCTCGAAGCAAGGGGGGCAAGTACTGTGGACTGACGAATGCGAAGCTGCCTTCACTGAGCTGAAGGCATATTTGGCAGCCCCTCCTGTTCTCTCAAAGCCTGTGCTCGGAGAACCCTTGTTCGTGTACCTCTCGGTCACCGAACACTCCATCAGTGCGGTCTTGATCAGAGAATTAGGAGCGGCACAGTATCCAGTGTACTATATCAGCAGGGTCCTCCAAGAAGCTGAAAGGAGGTACCCCAGAGCAGAAAAGCTTGCCCTTGCTCTTGTCACAGCTGCACGGAAGCTCAGGCCCTACTTTCAGGCCCATTCCGTTACAGTGCTTACCGATCAACCGCTGAAATCCATCTTGCAGCGGCCGGAGGCTTCCGGTAGGTTGGTTAAGTGGGCAATCGAGCTGGGAGAGTTTGACATCAGCTTCCGACCAAGGACGGCAATCAAAGCGCAGGCGTTAGCAGATTTCGTGGCGGAATGCACCCTTCCGGCCGAGCAGGATCCACCGTTGGCAGACGAGCCCCCATGGGAGCTTTATGTGGACGGATCCTCTTGTGTCTCCGGAAGCGGGGCAGGTTTGGTCCTCACCTCCCCAGAGGGGTTAGAGTTCCAATACGCCCTCCGTTTCCGCTTTCCAGCCTCCAACAACGTCGCCGAGTACGAAGCCTTGCTTTCCGGTATCCGCATGGCTAGGCACCTCGGAGCCATTCGGCTTAGAGTCTTTAGTGACTCCCAGTTGGTCGCCAGCCAGGTGAGCGGACAGTTTGGAGCAAGGGAACCTCGCATGGCTCAATACCTCCAACAGGTCAAGAGCCAGACAGAGGGCCTCGTATACTTCGAGGTTATACATGTTCCACGGGAGCAGAACGCGCGAGCTGATGCGCTGGCCAAATTGGCATCTTCAGGTGACATCACCCCTTCTCGCTCTGTCTTCATTGAAGAGCTCGCCTTGCCGAGCACAGAGATTGATGTAGCCGCCATAGAAACGGGCCCACCGACCCCAAGTTGGGTGGACCCTCTCTTGGCGTACCTTCTCCGAGGCGAGCTTCCTTCCGAACAGGATGAAGCTCGGAAAGTCAGGATGCGCTCGCAGCATTTCACCCTCGTAGAAGGCAAGCTGTACCGACGGTCCCTTGCAAGACCTCTTCTACGTTGCCTCAACCCTGAGGAGGCCCTCGCAGCCACAGAGGAAGTCCACGAGGGGTTGTGCGGAAGCCATCTGGGGGGCAGAACGCTAGCACGCAGCCTCATCCGAGCAGGGTTCTGGTGGCCTTCTCTTCAGAAGGATTGCGTGTCCTTCGTCAGGAAATGCCCAGAATGCCAGAAGTTCGGAGTACTCATCAAGCAGCCAGCCGAACAGCTTCACAGTCTGTTCGAGCCGCGCCCCTTCGCCAGATGGGGCATTGACATCTTGGGCCCCTTTCCAGAGGCCCAAGGGCGCAAGAAGTTCCTTTTTGTGGCCATCGACTACTTCACCAAGTGGATCGAGGCCGAACCCGTTGCCACAATCACCGAACAAGCCGCGTGGAAGTTCGTATGGAAGAACCTTCTCTGCAGGTTTGGCATCCCAAGGGTGATTACATCTGACAACGGGAGACAGTTCGACAGCACCTTCTTCAAGCAAAAGTGCGCCGAGCTCGGGATCTACAACCACTTCACCTCCGTGGCTCATCCCCAGGCTAACGGTTTGGTCGAAAACGCCAACCGAACATTGCTGCACGGGATCCGAACCAGAGTGGAGGCTGCAGGTGGATCATGGATCGATGAGCTCCCAAATGTCCTTTGGTGTCACCGAACAACTGCTCGGGTAGCTACAGGGGAAACACCTTTCCACCTAGCCTACGGCTCAGAAGCAGTTGTACCTTTGGAAGTAGCCCTTCCAACCATCCGAACAACCCACTTCGACGAAGCCGCCAATAACCGTGCTCTCCGAGAGAACTTGGACATGCTGGGCGAACGACAAAGCGACGCCAGCATTCGCCTCGTTTCTTATCAACAACGGCTTGCGCAATATTATAATGCGCGAGTCAAGGAGAGGCGGTTCAACGTGGGAGATTTGGTCTTGCGCCGCTGTTCGGCTTCGGACCCCCGAAGAGCAGTCGGCAAACTTGCCGTCAAATGGGAAGGACCTTATCAGGTCACCCACGTCCTTGGGAAAGGCTCATATAAGCTAACTACTCCTAGTGGCGAGGCCATTCCCAGGACTTGGCATGTCTCTAATCTTAAGGCTTATCATCTATAAAAGCCTTCTTTCAGCATCCTACCTCTCTTCTCCCTACTCCTGTTGCTCACGAGCATTTGGCATATATACCTGATCGGAACCCCTTTACGGTACCCAACGATCTGCGTCTTACATGCAATGCTCACGAAGCTAACGGATTCCGATCCGAGCAGGAACAACCACAACAGGGAGAAGATAGAGAAAGAGACGCTACAGAAAAACTCGTAAAGCAGAGGATTTCATTTATAAGAAGTTCTTGTGCTTACAAACAGCCTTCCTTGGCCGATGTTACAAAAAGCGAAGTACAAGAAGACGTGAGGCAAGGGGATTAAGGAGCTTGTTCGGAAGGACCAGCATCCTCACCCGAAGAAGGCATCCGCCCAGACTGAAATTGTGCGAACCGCACACCATCTAAGCGGACATCTTGGGTACGGCGTTGACATTCCCGAACAGCAGCCTCGAAGGCTTCTTGGGCGCGTTCGGCCCAGGAAAGCCTCTCCCCCACCTCCTTCCCAGCATTGAGGCCCACTTTGTAGCAGCGAGCCCCATACTGCTCCAAGTCTTCCTTGTACTCTGGCCCAGTCTTATAGTCAGCAACGGCACGGGCCTCCGCATCTACTACTACCTTGGCTAGGGCGTCCTTTTCGGCCCGCGCCAAGGTAGCATCCAGCTTCGCGGCATGAAGAGCAGCTCTGAGGTCCTTCACCTCCTCCTCCAGCGCCGCCTCGCGAGCTTTATGCCTTGCCGAAAGGTCATCACAGAAGGCTACCTGCGCCTCGTAGAGATACCTCTGTCTCTGGCCCCGAACAGCTAAAGCCTTCAGAGTGGCCAGCGACTTGGACATTTCGTCCGCAAGCGCCTCTACGTCGACGTCGCTCAAACCATCTTCTGTCTGCCACTCCGGCTGGTAACCTTCCACTGACTTCTCCGGAGTCTGTTCGGAAGGAAGGTCCAAGCACCTTGCCAACCGTTCAAGACGAGAAGCAGTGGGGCTCGCAGGCAGCTCTCTTGGCGTATCCTCCATCCGACGAAGGGTCGCCTCCAGCGCTGCCACCGAAGGAACTCCAAGAGGTTCCTCAGAAGCACCTCACTAAGAGGCCTTCGGTCGTCTTCGGACCCTTCATCCCGGGCAGCACCCGCAGCCTCCCCCCCAATGTCTTCGACTCCTTTGGAGGTTGCTTCTGCGTTAGCAACCACCTCGGAGGGGGGCAGGGGGGGCAGGATTCTCCCGGTTGAAGTGGCAACCTCTTCGGACGCCCTCGCCGTTGCGGCCGCCTCCGCAATGGTCCCTGCTGCAGGAACCATTCCTTGCTCTGAAGGCGCTGCTGTCACCGCGCTGCTCGGAACCACCCCAGCAGGGGCGGAAACTCCCGTTGCACCAGTGTCCTCCTCCTGCCGAACAGGAGACGCCACAACTTCTCTGCTTCTCCTGGAGGATACCTCCGCGATGTCGCTGGCAGCACCGTGCTCGGCACCTCCAACATTGGAAGCACTGGTGGCCTCCCTATCTCTCGCGCAGGTGGAGCCCCCGGCCTCTCCACCGGCAGGACTTTCGGATCCTTCGCTCACAAAAATGAGCCCCAGCTCGGTCGCCATCTTCTGTGCGACCTCGGGGCGAGTCGCGGAAGCCACCCGTGGCACCCCCTCATCGGCCGATTGTACGGCCCTACTCTTTTTGCGCAGCAGCAACTGCGCCCCTTCCTCTTCCTCTTCGGTCCCCTCCTCGTCGTGTGGAGGAGTAGCCTGGACCGCCTTCTGCTTCTTCCGAGCACGGAGTTGTTCCGCTTCCTCCGCGCTCTCGTCAACCAGAACGGGCCTCTTCTTCGCAGAAGGCCGGCTCGCTTGGTCGTCCTTCTCCCGAGGAGCCCGAGCTCCGGCCGGTACCACCTCTCTAGTGGCCTTCTTCTTCAACGAATTTTCCAGGCCCCTTCTCAGGAGCCTGCGCCTTGTTCGGGCGCCCTTCGGCAGTTGATGGAGCAACAAGTGCCGTTGTCACCGCGGCACCAACCCTCACCGCGGAAGGAACCCGAACAACAGCGGCGACGTCGTCACCTTCATACACCCTGTGCGCTAGCACAGGGATCTGTTCGGCGAACTCATCATTCGCCTCTTCATCTCTTCCTGCCTCCAGCTCTGCAGCCGCTGCGCACAAAGAAGATAGGAAGAAGAAAGGTTAGTATGAGGTCACCAAACCTAAGAGTAAACCACCGAGAGACAGTATACTTACTCCATGGTTTGCTGAGCCCATACTTAACGAGCATGAACTCGGTCACATACCCTTCTCCATTCCGAACACCTGCTCGGAGAAGTGCATCTGATGCCCTCGCCTCATCCTGGATAAGCTTCGGAAAGCTATCCTTCTGTGCCGGGCGAATGACTGTGGGGAACCCCCACTCGGCACCACACCGGTGGCGCACGAAAAACAGCCTGTCCATCCAACCCTTGTTGTTGGAATACTTGTTGGACAGGCCGATGTGCATCCGGTCTGTTCGGTGCTTGGCGTAGTAGATGTCCGCTCCTGATGCCCGCGAAGCAGACAGCTTGAAGTGTGCTCGGAAGACGTCCGCCGAACCCCGGATCTCCTTCAACTTGCAGACAACACCGAAGATACAGATGTATCTCCAGGTGTTGGGCGTCAGCTGTATTGGCGAAACGCCCCAAGTGTTAAGAAGCGCCTTCGCCACCTCCGGCAACGGCAGCCGGAAGCCTGCCTCCAGATGGTCCACGGATAGGAGCAGGCAACCTGGTTTATTCACCAGGATCGTGTCGCTTTCCCTGGCGTCAACGATCTCGTACTCGTCCCCAATCCGGAAGCGCTCACGAAGACCACTGAAGTGGCGGTATCGTGGTCCGCTCGGCGCTGCGACAGTCACCCCGCTAGCTCCGGCAGCGGCTTTCCCCTTGCTCGCCATCGCCGGAAGGACTGCAGAAAGCGGCAACGGCGCGAGAGGACGAAGCAGAAGACAGGGAGAGGAGAGGGCAAGGAAGCACGAAGATCTCAAAATGGAGGGTTTCTGGGAGGCGTAGCTCCCGCCCTCGTCTCGTCCCCTCCTTATAAGGAAAGGGGAGGGAACGAAATTCGAGGCGGGCCCTAAAATGCCGCTCCTTCCCATTTTTGAAAACGCCCCTTCGGGTACAGCGTTGGCAACCGTCCGAACGCAGCGGCGGCACCTCAGGTATGGCGCGGCTTAGCACCCATTATGATGGGTTAGCCGTTTGACAGGACCCTAAGCGGCGGCATCCCGCAACGGGCCATCGCATTAAATGCGGAAGCGACGCCCTCGAAGCCCTCGTCTCACCGAGCCATTCGAGGGCGTGGGGGGCAAGTGTGGTGGCCAAATCTGGTCACCTAGGCCCATGATGGCTCGTTACGGCCCAATCACGTCCTGACAACCAACGTGGCACCGTCATCGAAGGGCACGCCCTCTCCAGGATGGCTCGAAGACCTCCATTGTGTGACCCCCGTGATCGGAAGCTGTCAGGTTCCGCTGCGGCGTACCTCCGAGCAGATCACCCGCCTTCCCTTACCAACAACTATGAACGACTTCCGAACAAGAACAGTAATCCGCTCCATGAAACTACCCTCGATGTTACCGAACAGCATGTTCGAGCCCCCACGTGGGTCACCTGCTCGGAAAGCATTCCCAAAGGGTTCCGAGCAGGTTCTCTGACTCGCAGAACGGTTGTAACCGTCCCAGGCCACGTTCTCCACCATCAAGAGGCATGAACTGCCTGGCAGCCTAACGGGCACCAGAGTCATAACTCCTCCCGTTATGGGCGTGCGTCAAGGCGCCTCTTCAGGCACGATCCGCCGAGCGTTACGCACGTTGGCCTCGACAACGACGTCTATAAAGGCACAGGTATAGTACCATGCAAGGGTACGTTCTCTTCCTTACGCGAACACATTCTCGCATTTCGAAACCTCCTGCCTCACAAGCTCTCCACTGACTTAGGCATCGGAGGGTTTCCCCGGTTTTCACCGGGCCTCCTGATCCTATTCTGGTTTTGCAGGTCTTCGTCCTCACCAGCAATCGTCTTCCCTCTCTTATTCCAGTGGAGGCCCGTTTGGCTCAGGTCCAAACAGGATTACACCACCACATCATCTTAACATTTTGGATCTTAGTGTTCACAAGGGTCCTCTCTCTAGAATTTTTCTAGAGAGAGAAGCTTTGGGAAAATTCTCAATACTCATTTTTTTCGTCTCTGTATATAGTCTTTGTGCCACCGTTGCTAGAGTTCGCCTAGTGATTCCATTTTTTCTAGCTTTGCCACAGGACTTGTCCCTTAGTGATTCCATTTTTTCTATTTCTTAGCAATAAGTTGAGAAAGATAGTTCAGAAAACGCAAAGAATGTAGTTGTGCCATGAACCATGAGTTACAAGATGGAAAACCCCTTTGCGCACGTCGCTCGGGCAAATGATTTTTTCGGGCAGATGAGCCAGGGCGCGCCGCTGAGCGACCGCCCGCCCCATGTGGGCGCGCCCTGGCCTGGCGCCCGGGCAAATCATTTGCCCGGGCGACGTGCGCAAAGTATTTCTCCTATAGAGTTGGTCCTCATCTCAATCTCCTTTTGGTGGTGTTCAACCATCTGTCTTCTGTGTTTGATCGTGCGTCATGGTTCAGAGAAGATTATTTGGCTCTCATAGGGTACTCATCCTTACTTTCTATTATACATATTATGTTGATGTGACCCTCTTTCATGCTAATGTATGGTGTTATTGGGGTTCTGCATTTGCTCCTTTTTTTAGTTCTCTCTATACCCCCTGCTATGTTGCAGTCTTATTTGAATGTAATAGACTATGTAATCTTATGTAACATGTTAACGAATGAATGGCGTTATAAACTCCTCCCTTATCAAAAAAAGAAAAAAGAAGGAAACACTGCGGATCTTGCGAACATCAGCGAATTAATTGGCCCGTCGTTGTCCTAATTTTGACGAGGCATCTCACCCGGCCGTCACACTCTCGGCTGCGCGCGCGCAAAGAATCACACACGATCCATGTCTTCTCCCTGACAGGGTTGGGCGTCCGTGTTCCCCACCAGCAGAGCCAACACGGGGATCATTGATCACTTGCTCCATCTCCCATCGGATCTTAACATGCGTCGCTCCTATCCTGTCTCTCGTGCAGCTACTTTAGCTGGTCTAGTTAAAAGGGGCTTTCCATCTTGTCGGCCATCGGATATACGGACTTGGTGTATATATATCAACAGGTGATCGACTGCTACTAGCTCGAAGTAGCAGCTCGATCGATCATGTGGCCAATGCCATGCCCATGGATGATGGGAGCGAAGGAGTCTCAACTCACGAGAGGACGGGCATCGGCTTCCACACCGACGACCGGGCTGGCTTCGTGCGTTGTGCCCAGCTCTCGCACAGGCGTCGCAACTACGTCTCTCTGCCAGCAAATCTTCAGCTGGTTGCTTCTATCAATATATCAGTACTCTAGCTATCTATCTCTCTATCAATCTGTCTGTCTACAAGAATGTACTTTAAGCTTGGTCGTGGAGGGAGGGAGGATACATATCATATCACTATGTACGTGTGAAGGGGACAGAGAGTCGTGTGACAAGGAGCGGGAAGGACGGTGCTTGCTTTTACCGGCGCAGTATATATGATGCCAAATGGGCCACCTAGCTCGAGGTAGTTCTTAGGACGACAGGACCGTTGAAGTGATGAAGTGCCCGGGAACTGTTCAAGTTATACACGCACAACTCTCCCTAAGGGCCAGTTTGGGAGGGGGGTTACCCATGGGTAACTTGGAGTTACCCATGGGTAAACCCCCTCCCATGGTTTGGGGAGGGGGGTTAAGGTTGCCCATGGGTAACCTGCTTTTTGCAGGTTACCCATGGGTAGTGCTGCCCCACCTCAAGAGGTGGGGCAGCGCTACCCACTGGGTAGCCTTTTTTTTTTTCTAAAAATTTTTAAAAAATATTTATTAAATTGTAAATATTATTTTAACTATGTATATGTAAATATTTTTATATTTTTTAATTACAAAAGAAAGATAACTTGGGTCAAAGTGTTAAGTTGACTAAAAAAAAAAGAAAGTGGGTAATCTAACCAAGTTACCCATGATTAGAGGGGGTAAGTTGTCAAAGCAAATTTGGGTAAGTTTGTGATTAAGCAACCCATGATTAAACTACCCATGGGTAGTTTAACCATCAATCAAACTAGGCCTAACTAGTTCAACTCTCCCTAACTAGGGGCACAACTGGTTTAACCAGGGGCACAACTCTCCCTAACTAGTTAAGTACTATTCCTTCGTTCCCATTAATAAATCTGCGGAGAAGCTTGTCGGCGTCGTAGGCGGCCGCTATATATGAGATACAATGCTGAAATCCAGGGTTAAATTCTTCTTATGATCAGGTGTTCAAGTAGAGAGTTGTAGGTCCCCCGCCATAGGTGGGTTGCACACCAAGGTGGGGTGAGAGCGCCCCATCTGAGTTCTATTTTGGGGTGGCGTTGGAGATTTTCAATGACGTACGGATGTCACTGAACTATAATTAAAAAAAAATAGAGTGTTGCAGGATGGGCGCGTAGGATGCTTGCCTAATATATCAAGTGTCTTCCTGGCTCACGTAAATGATTAATTAATTAGCAATTGGTTGTCGTTCATGCAAGGGCCAGCCGGGGGCGGTCAGGTTTCAAATGTCTATGTACTGTTGGAGGTCCTGGATGTCTTGTTGGGGTGGGGGAGAGGCACCGCGAGGCTCGAGATGGACTGAGAAGTGATGGGGACGGAGCAGAATCGCCGGAGTAGATCGAGGAGGGGAAGATTAGGGCGGGGAATATATATATACAGCCACCTGTAAAATCTGTCAAACGACAGAGGCTTGTTCTGTTCTGGAGGAGACCATGACCCGAACCGTCCTGCATGTTTCAGACACTCGACCGGCCGGTGGGACTTGGATTCCACAGGGTGGGGAGTACTGGAGAGTCGATCAGTCAAGGAATAACATAGAACCAGATCACGTACATATGTGCATATGCGTTGTGTGGACCATTACATGTACATGTGCTGCAAAGCTCCGGGCCCCATGCACCTCATGCAGACTTTAATTAATTAGGCCACGCCATGCACAACACCAGACCAAGACCAGGTGAGCGGTCAGAGATCGGTCAGCTGGTGCTGATGTTTGGCAGTTTATAACAGCCGGCGGCAGGGAAGTACTGCAGCTAGACTGCTCTTATAGGGGCGCCAGGTGCACACACACAGCAGCCGCAGAGGATGAAGAAACCAAGACACAGACATGGTCCACTCCACAGCTGGGAAGGAGGCTGCTCACATCACAGCTCACCGGAGACGAAAGAGACAGCGCATGCATGCCCTCTGATTCCAAGTGAAGCTAGGTTGGATTCGTGAGGGCCACAGAAGATGCAAGTCTGCACATCAGGCCTCCACAGGGGAGGCAGAAGACCATCAACACTCGACTGACAAGGGAGAGCATTTCTGGTGCTTAATTGTGAGCTCATCAGCTTAATTAGTTTCTGGCTTCTGCAGCGAACAACCACCATATTGTATATAGTGAAAGCCAAGAAATCTTTCTGAAACTTCAAATATGCCCTCGCCCACCGACGTCCTCGCTAAACGCAGCAGTAATGGGCAGTGCCAGCTGCGCTTTTAATTGCCCCTCCCCACTCCAAGACGACAAAATTTGATCGACTCGATCTGCTCTCTCATACTATATACCCCACCACATGATCCGGACCCGCCACCCTCCCTCCCTCTCTGTGCTACATGTCTTGTATGTGTGTGTCCGCATATACCAGCCTCACCTCATGTCAAGGAGACAGCTGGGAAACTCTCTCTCACCTCTCGACCGTCGTCCTCGTAGTTCTCTCTTTGCTGGCGCCATAGCTTCCATATATAAGTCTTAAGACACCAAGTCATGTCGAGAGCAAATACTCATAAAGTAGGAATAAATTCTGCATTTAAGTCTATATATTTTTTAATTCTATACACAGCTTAATCTTCGGAGGATAGGAGGCATACATGCCGGGAACTGACAATGAAAACTTATAATAAAGCTGGTCATATGTCTGCTTAATTACCTCTCCTCGTCGAAATTTCTCTCCCTTAATTGTGAACACTTAATTTTCGTGTTTCGATACACTAAAGTGATATTTACAATAAGGGTAATACTATACTCCAATGTATGCACGAAAGTATAACTTGCCTCATTTTTATTGAATCACGTGAGATCCACTCTCTAAAGCATATTTCTAATGCAACATTAGTGCACATTTAATAAGACTCAATTTTTGTGCGCAAAAATAGTATACATAAATAATGATATAATCTAATAACCTCAGAAACTCGACCCTTAGTTCCCATTAAGAATCTGATTTCAGACATCGTCACCTACGGATCTGAGGAGCAAAAAAGGTTGAACGATCAGTCTAAACCTAGAAGAGATGGGAGTCTTACGAAGAAGTTCAATAAAGACTACCAATCTCCTATTGGTTCTAATATGTAGAATAGATGTGTAATTTAAAAGATTAATAATAAATAACAATTTATTCTTCTAAAGAAAGTGCGGAAGCTACTACACGACTACTGGTCAGAAAAACACTACACGACCGAAAACACGTGTACAAACACACTGTGACCACCCCACCGTTGTACACACAGTCAAAAGTAACCTGCCAAGACTAGAACATCAGCCACGAAAATAACTACCACTAGTCAACTAGTTAGTAGTGCCACACACGTCTTACCTTTGACCGCAAGTTCGGGCCTGCCGCCCCTCATTAGGGTGAGGCCACGGAACCCAAAGAAACCACCACAACAACCGTAGTATGGTTGGACTACGGCTCCGTGCCTGACACTATTATGTAGTTTTGAAACCACGTAGAGGCATCAAGGAAAGGTGTAACAACCCAAGAATTTCGATACTTAGAAACCCTCCAAGTATCCAACCCTTCGACCACCACCCACAGATCCGAAGACCCAGAAGGGTTAAGAAACATATCTAGTAAGATAAACAACAAGTTTAAATAGCTAAGAAAATTAAAGAAGTGCATCCATGGAATAGAAAATATACACAATGTCCCAAATAATAGTACAAGTGCAAAGGGGGACACTAACCATTGATAACGTTGTTGACCACAAGCGGCATAACTCAGCCATAACCATCGGAACACTTCGACTTCCACAAGCTCAGACCTAAGAGGAAGTAAGGGGAAATGAACTTCGGGAACGAAGCCCAATAAGGAACCCAACCCCTCACCGGTTCGAACAGCGGAAACGAAAGAGCAGAGTAACTACACTGAGCAGGAAGAATCAATAGCACTAAAGTAACCAAGCTAATTTACTACACCAAGCAGAAAGGCGGCGGTATCTCAAGTAAATAGAACTGCAGACTAAATAGGTAATATAACAAAACAACAACTGTGCAGGTATTGAAATAAATAAACGGAAATGTACTTGGGTCTACAAGTACTGTCAACTCGGAACAACTACACATGGTCTCAACTCAGCTGTCACGTCCTAATAAAAGTCTATTTACTGAAAATGACAGATATTAAGCACGAGAATTAACACAAAAGCTTATTTATACACAACTCTCCTAGCAATGTCCTAATCTTCTGTGCCATAATTCAGTTGATTGATCTTTATTTGCTGCCAAACAGACATCTTGTCCTTTCAGTTCTTCAAGATACAGAACATACAGATTCTTTTCTCTATTTGCTTCAAAAATAACTGCTCCATCCTTCATGATAATACACTTGGATTCTTGAAACTTTATTTGGTGACCTTTGTCACATAGTTGGCTGATGCTTATGAGGTTATGCTTCAAACCCTTTACACAAAGAACAACTTCAATTATGGGTTTTCCTTTACTGCCAACTGATCCAGTACCAATAACTGTGCCTTTCCTATTGTCTCCATAAGTATAACTGTTCCTTCTTCGGCTTTTAGTTGAGAGAAAAATTTTTTGTTCCCTGACATATATGCATGCCTTGAGCACCCGCTGTCCAAGTACCATTTTGATGCTCTAAGGCCTCCCTGAAATGAAAACACTAAGCTTTAGGTACCCAAGTTCTTTTGGGTCCTGATTGGTTAGTATAATTGATTTCACTTTTGATTATCCATTTTTTGTGTCTTGTTGGGCATGTTGTTATGATATGTCCTAACTTGTTACAGTGATTACAACATGATAATTTAGTTACTTTTTCTATATATTTGAAATCTGCTTTGTATGCAATGTTTTGTTCAGGTACAAATTTTGGTGTTGGATATGTTTTAGGATAAATTATGGTTTCTTCATTATCTGGGGGTGTATATCCTAATCCATTTTTCTTCTTACCTGATCTTCTAGCACCTTTTAATATGAGGGAGTTTTACCATTTGTGAATTTTTCCAATGTGCTAGATAATTTTTATTTTCTTCTGTTAATGAGTTTATCTCTGTTTTCAGTTCATCTGAGCTTGCTTGTTTTTCCAATTTAATTATTTGTTCATTCTTATCTTTTAGATCTTCACATAATAACTCATTTCTTCTTTTAAGTTTAGTTAACTGTTTTTCTAGCTGTTCATTTTCTGATTTTAGATCTGAGTTTGTGTTTTCTAAGCAAGTAATATTTTTCTTACTAGCTTTCAATAATTTAGATACATCTCTATATTTATCATATAGTTCATTGAATGCTTCCTCAAAATTATCCGAATCAAAATCATTGCAGGAATCAAAAGAGGAGTCAGATGTTACCTTATCATCTGTATTTGCCATGAAAGCCAGGTTGGCTTCTTCTTCATCACTACTCGAGCTTGACTCACTGTCTGAGTCGCTGCTATTTTCCCAAGCGGCTGCCATTGCCTTCTTCTTGTATTTCTTGAATCGTCTGAAGTTGTCTTTTTCTTGTGTCCATCTTTCTTAAGCTTTGGACATTCTGCCTTGATGTGTCCAGGCTTCTTACACTCATAACATATTGGATCAGTCTTCTTCTGATCTATTCCTTCTGACTTCTTGAAATCCTTGTGTTTCTTGAAGTGTCTTCTGCTGGATTGGAACTTCTTTTTCTTGGACAAAATTCGCTACAATCTTCTTGATAGCATTGCTTCTTCATTTTCACTATCCTCAAAATTCTCATTTTCATCTGAACTTACTTCTGACGAGTCCTCTTCAGCTTTCAGGGAATTGGACTGCTTCTTTCTACTTGAGGACTCTCCTAGTCTCTCCATATTGATTTCATGGGCATAAGAGACCCAATGAGCTTTTCCACAGACATCTTTTTCAGATCATTAGCTTCCTCAATAGCTGTTACCTTTGGGGTCCATGAGGATGGTAAGGACATGAGAATTTTCCTTACCATGTCTCCAATCTCATAAGTTTTCCCTAGTCCAGCCAACCCATTTGTAATATCAGTGAATCGACTGAATATTTGAGTTATGGACTCACCTGATTGCATCTGAAATCTCTCATATTGTGTAACAAGAATGTCAATTCTTGTCTCCTTCACCTTGTCTGTGCCTTCATAGGTAATTCTGTGCTTTTCCCACATTTCCATTGCGGATTTGCAGGCTGACACTCTATTGAACTCCTTTTTGCTGAGGGCACAACATAGAATGCTTTTAGCCTTATAGTTCAAGGAAATCATTTTCCTGTCATCATCTGTCCACTGAGCCTTCTCATTTGTGACTAGGAGATCGCCTTCTTCTACTATGGACCAGATTTGATAATCAAAACCTTGCAGAAAATACTCCATCTTAGTCTTCCAATAAGCATAATCTTCACCGTCGAAGGGAGGGGGTCGGTTGACAGACTGACCTTCAATGTTACCTTGGGCTGCCATCACTACAAGAAAAAGCGGGATTACCGACGGACTGAATCCGTCGGAAATCCGTCGGTATTTCGTCGGAAAAGACGCCTTCCGACCGCTTTCCGTCCAACACTCGTCGGAAACTTTCCGTCGGAAATAATTGGTCAAAACTTTCCGACGGATGAAAATTCCGTCGGAATTCGGTCGAAACCTCCGACAGATTTTATCCGTCGGTAAAGGCGTCAGTATTTGCCGACCGAAATACCGACGGTCTTTAACCGTCGGTAATGTATATTTTCCGACGGATACTTATCCGTCGGCCAATCCGTCAGTAGTTTGCCGACGGATGTGCCGACGGTATTTCTCCGTCGGTAACTTATAAGTTCCGACAGATGCTTATCCGTCGGCCAATCCGTCAGTATTCTCCGACGGCATTACCGACGGTATTTTTCCGTCGGTAATGTAACTTTCCGACGGAAACGTAGCCGTCGGAAAATACACATATTTTTTTTAAATAAAGAAATAAAAATACATTGCTACAATGTCAAACCTGATATAATATTTATAAATTTAACAAATACTAACAATCAACATAAAATCATAAGATACAATAAATATAAATCATATAGCATAATGAATACAAAAATCAACATAGATCTGCTGGATCGTCTGCTGTCCCTGCCTCGTCATCGTCTGGAGCTGGATCCTATATTAAAACAAATTAAAATGAGAAACATTAATAATAAATAAAAGAAATATAATATTTTCAAAAATGAAATTTAAAACATGTGATTATTTCTCAACTTAATACAATAATATTTTTAGATCCATCATTTTCTTGGGTGTTTTTAGATCCGTCCTTTGAATGCCCAACCCAATCCGGGGATCCAAATTGGATTCCGTCAGTTTCTACACGTCACTCTAACCCACCCGGTCGTGTCGGAGAAAACGGCACGTCGATCCGATCCCTATTTGGGATTTTGGACCGCCGGGTTGTGTATTTTGACGCTTTATATATACTTGGGTGTTTTTAGATCCGTCCTTTGAATGCCCAACCCAATCCGGGGATCCAAATTGGATTCCGTCAGTTCCCACACGTCACTTTAACCCACCCGGTCGTTTCGGAGAAAACGGCACGTCGATCCGATCCCTATTTGGGATTTTGGACCCCCGAGTTGTGTGTTTTGACGTTTTATATATACTTGGGTGTTTTTAGATCCGTCCTTTGAATGCCCAACCCAATCCGGGGATCCAAATTGGATTCCGTCAGTTCCCACACGTCACTTTAACCCACCCGGTCGTGTCGGAGAAAACGGCACGTCGATCCGATCCCTATTTGGGATTTTGGACCCTCGGGTTGCGTGTTTTGACCATTTATATATGCTTGGCCGTGTTTTTAGATCGGTCCTTTGAATGCCCAACCCAATCCGGGGATCCAAATTGGATTCCGTCAGTTTCTACACGTTACTTTAACCCACCCGGTCGTGTCGGAGAAAACGGCACGTCAATCCGATCCCTATTTGGGATTTTGGACCCCCGGGTTGTGTGTTTTGACGCTTTATATCTACTTGGGTGTTTTTAGATCCGTCCTTTGAATGCCCAACCCAATCCGGGGATCCAAATTGGATTCCGTCAGTTCCCACACGTCACTTTAACCTACCCGGTCGTGTCGGAGAAAACGACACGTCGATCCGATCCCTATTTGGGATTTTGGACCCCCGGGTTGTGTGTTTTGACGCTTTATATATACTTGGGTGTTTTTAGATCCGTCCTTTGAATGCCCAACCCAATCCGGGGATCCAAATTGGATTCCGTCAGTTTCTACACGTCACTTTAACCCACCCGGTCGTGTCGGAGAAAACGACACGTCGATCCGATCCCTATTTGGGATTTTGGACCCCCGGGTTGTGTGTTTTGACGCTTTATATATACTTGGGTGTTTTTAGATCCATCCTTTGAATGCCCAACCCAATCCGGGGATCCAAATTGGATTCCGTCAGTTCCCACACGTCACTTTAACCCACCCGGTCGTGTCGGAGAAAACGGCACGTCGATCCGATCCCTATTTGGGATTTTGGACCCCCGGGTTGCGTGTTTTGACCATTTATATATGCTTGGCCGTGTTTTTAGATCGGTCCTTTGAATGCCCAACCCAATCTGGGGATCCAAGTTGGATTCCGTCAGTTTCTACACGTTACTTTAACCCACCCGGTCGTGTCGGAGAAAACGGCACGTCAATCCGATCCCTATTTGGGATTTTGGACCCCCGGGTTGTGTGTTTTGATGCTTT
Organism: Colocasia esculenta; assembly: GCA_014218235.1. Lineage (NCBI taxonomy): Eukaryota > Viridiplantae > Streptophyta > Magnoliopsida > Alismatales > Araceae > Colocasia > Colocasia esculenta. Next base: position 116,876,459 of record CM024766.1, on the reverse strand, counting down.
ATATATACTTGGGCGTGGACGGGGAGGCAGTCCCTGCAAAATTTCATACACATTAGAAATTATGAATTTCAAATAAACAACAATATAGAAAATTACATGTCGCTGGGACGACGGGTGTGGACGGGGAGGCAGTCCCTGCAAAATTTCATACACATTAGAAATTATGAATTTCAAATAAACAACAATGTAGAAAATTACCTGTCGTTGGGACGACGGGCGTGGACGGGGAGGCAGTCCCTGCAAAATTTCATACACATTAGAAATTATGAATTTCAAATAAACAACAATATATAAAATTACATGTTGCTGGGACGACGGGCGTGGACGGGGAGGCAGTCCCTGTAAAATTGTATGTACGTTAGTTCTCGTGAAATCAATATAAACAATATAACCCATATGGTTTTTTGTGTACATATGCATATACCTGTCGCGGACCTGAAGGCAGACGTGGACGCGGAGGTAGTCCCTCTGCCAACGGACGTGGCAACCCTCCGACTGCGTCCTCCACGTACCATATCTCTATTGATACAAATAAAGATATAGCAAGTCATCAGCACTCAATTTGAAGTAGCAATTTATAATGAACAACAACACCAATTTCTTACAAAATATGCAGTATATTATCTATATTCATCATCAGATGCTGAAGACATGTTTAATTCAGCATCATCTTCTTCATCATCCTGGAATTCATCCTCATCATCTTGGGAGTCTTCCTCCACATCAGACTCCACCTCCCGCTCAGCGACATTTGGGTCAACTTCTTCTTGTTCGTTATCCTTATGTAAGGAAATTGTTTCATTTATATCATGAACATTGTACTGCGTAGAAGCTGCCAACTCTTGTGCGTCACTCCGATCTGATTGGAAAAAGTTGTCATTAACACCTTCGAGCTCATCATCAGTCGGGAGAAGCTCATACTCAGGGAATAGTCTTGATTTCACTCTACATGCAGCCCACCAATCTCTTAATTTGAGGGATGTATAATTTGAATAATAAACTTGTTGGGCTTGTGCCGCCAGGATGAATGGCTCATATGTACTCAATTTGGACTTATGCTTCACATCGATTAATCCATATGTTGTGTCATGACGAATAGATGTCGGGTCAAACCAATGACACTTGAACAGAAATACATTGTTGTCTTGTCCCAAAAATTGCAGTTCAATGACTTCTTCGAGAATGCCATAATAGTCAATTTCATTTTCATTATAGGCACTTCCCTTCACACATACGCCGCTGTTCATCGTAGACTTATTCCGTCCATAATCTCTCGTGTGAAATCTGTATCCATTCACAATGTAGCCTGGATAGACATGTACAATCTTCGAGGGGCCAAAACTAATCTGTTGTACTCTAGAATCGGGAATGAAGCCTTGTTCAACCTATTATGAGATAAATAGACAAACATTGAATAAATGACTTCAACTCAGTCTGCATAAAAATAACACTTATGTTTCAAAATAATTAGACACATACTCGAGATCTTAACCAAGTAGGAAAAGACTTCTCCCGTTCCTTTTCAACCTGCACGTCAGTTAGACGTGGATTCTGTCGCAATATGACCGAGTCAAACTCTCTGCAATGTAAATGTCACACAACCGTTAGGTTCTGCAGTAATGCACGCAAATGATGACGAATAAGCGTGGAGAACTTACTGAATGTAAGGGTCTAGTTCTTCGCAATTCATGAACACGTAGATCTCCGCAGCTACCAACTCTCTGTCTTGGAGTGCGCGAGTAGATGAAGATCCGAACGCCCGTCCGGCACACTTGAATACAGAGAGTCGGTCTGACACCTCGGAATCTCCACCATCATCATTACGTGGAGGTTGAGTGCGTCGGGTTCGTATTTCCATGTCAAAATACATCGAACAGAAGTTCGATATCTCCTCAATGAGGTACGCCTGAGTAATGGAGCCCTCAACTTGTGCTTTGTTACGGACTTTCATCTTAAGATCGTGCATGCACCTACGACAATAATTCAAATGCATACATAAGTAATATAAAAGATCGTCGTAATGGCAATAAATTGAGATGTAGAAATATACCTCTCAAACGGATACATCCATCGAAATTGTACTGGTCCTCCGACCCTTGCCTCATATGGTAAATGGATGATCAGGTGCTCCATTGAATCAAAGAATGCTGGAGGAAATATCTTCTCTAATTTGCAGACTGTCTGAATTATATTTTGCTCTATATTTTGCAAGTCATGAATTTTGAGTTCTGATGCAGATAAAATCCTGAAGAATTGACTCAGCTCAGTCATTGCTCCCCATATTTGTTTCGGCAACAACTCACGAAAAGCAAGAGGCATCAGTCTTTGCATGAAAACATGGCAGTCATGACTCTTCATTCCGTATATTTTTCCCTCGTTGACATTTACACAACGCGCAATATTCGAGACATATCCATCCGTAAATCTCAATTGCTTTAACCATTGCAACACTTCCTTAATCTGTCTGGCCCCAAGCACATATGCAGCTTTAGGTTGCACCACTTTTCTTAGAACATGCTGTAGCTCTAGTTCTGGACGTTTGCAAAGTACTTTCAAATCGACCCGTGCCTTGACGTTATCCTTCGTTTTACCTTTGACGTCCATAACTGTGTTGAACACATTATCAAAAACATTCTTCTCTATATGCATGACGTCTAGGTTATGACGTATCAAAAGTGTTGACCAATAAGGCAATTCCCAAAAAATGCTTTGCTTCACCCAATTGTGATCCTTCCCAAAGCCAGGGATTTGTCGGGTACTACCAGCCAGTTGTGTTACAGTCGGTAAGTTCTGGACCCGCCTCGCCATATTTCCACCAGACACCCGTTCCATATCTACCTCCTCCATCACAGTTGTATTTTTAATAAAAGAATCCTTTTGCTTTCGGAAAGGATGGTCACTGGGTAGAAACCGCCGATGACAATCGAACCAACAAGATTTTCCCCCAGATTTCAACACAAATGATTTAGAATCCTCCATGCAATAAGGACATGCCAACCTCCCATGTGTGCTCCAGCCAGATAACATGCCGTAGGCTGGAAAGTCACTTATTGTCCACATTAATGCAGCCTTCAGATTGAAATTCTGTTTTCTGGATGCATCATAAGACTGCATACCATCTGACCATAACAATTTCATCTCATCAATCAACGGTCTGAGATATATGTCTATATTCTTTCCTGGACTTTTTGGACCCGGAATCAGCAATGAAAGGAATAGATTCTCACACTTCATGCACATGCCTGGCGGAAGGTTATACGGTGTTAAGAATACTGGCCAACATGAGTAAGATGCCACCGAGCCTCCGAAAGGATTGAAACCATCTGTGCATAAACCAAGCCGTACGTTGCGTGGATCCCTTGAGAAGTAAGGATGAGTACGGCTAAAATGAGCCCAAGCTTCACCATCGGCAGGATGACTCATTTCACCTTCGTCGCGACGGACTCTTTCCGCATGCCATGTCATATGTCCAGCTGTCCTCGAGGACATGAACAATCGCTGCAATCTGGGTGTGATAGGAAAGTACCGCAATGACTTATACGGAACATCCTTCTGCTTTGACTTGTCCCCTCTCTTGGGCTTGAACCTATCATGCTTACAAATATAGCATGATATCTTATCTGCATCCTCTTTGTAGTACAGCATACAGTGATTCGGACATGCATCAATTTTCATAAAACCAAGCCCCAAATCATTCACCATCTTCTTCGCACGGTAAAAGTCAGCAGGTAACCTCTCTGATTGAGGAAGCATGTTCTTGACCAGTAAGAGAAGTCGGTCAAAACAACTCTCGCTCATATGAAATTCAGATTTCAAATTCAATAGCTGCGACACTGCAAACAACCGTGTATGCTTCTCACAACCATCCCATAATGGCTCATCAGCATCTCGAAGTAACTGATAAAATCTCTGAGCTGTATCATTCGGCACTTCTTCATTTGTTTGATCTTCATGAATATTGAACTCCGGACCAGCAGCATCGACAACCATGTCTACGTACGTACTTGTGGAGGCAAAGTAATTAGCCGGTGCAGACGACTGAATATTCAACTCACCATGACACGACCATAACTCATAATGGGCAACAAATCCTCTCGTATACAGATGATGCTGCACATCCCATGTCGATATCCACTTTCTGTTCTTACAAGCCGAACAAGGACATCGAATGTTACCCATCGGATCGACTGCTACTGAGGAATTACTCAATGCAAACTGAATAAAACTGTCAACTCCGTCTTTAAACTCCTCGGTGACAACTCCATTCACCATTCCACGGTACATCCATGACCGATTCTCATAAGACATTTTTCCTACACAGATTAAATGTCATGTCACAAGTTAAAATCCAACAGACCCTCACATCGTTCGAGTAAGTCAAAATGAATAGGTAGGATATATTATTAAGATTATCACTTTTTACCCATCTGTGAATATTTGATCGCACTCAGATGACCATTTACTATGTGTTTGTATTATTTGCTGAAAATTTCGGCAGCATCTCCTCACACCTCTTCGATATACCAAAAATTTTATTGATTTAGATATTTTCTTAAACACTTACTAATAAGTGGTTAAGAAAATATTCTAAATCAATAAAGGTATATCAGAGAGGAGTGAGTAGACGCACCCGAAATTTTCAACAAATAATACAATCACATAATAAATGACCACCTAACTCCGATCAAACATTCACAGACTGTCCAAAACGGGACAATTCAAGACTTTGAGTTAGATATACACGTTCTCATTATTGAAAATAAGACTCGTGCACATCAATCTCAAAGTCTTGAACGGGAATGTTCATTGACACGGGCTTAACACGCTCTCGTGATGTGTGTGCAGTGAAAAATTACTATACATGCATAGATCAAATTTCAAATGCACATGAAAATGAAATGAATATTAAATCAAAATCATATATGTGAACAAATGCAATAATAAAACAAGTTCATACATACATGTACATGAATTACATAAATGTAAAAACTACAATACTAATCAAGTGTAATAAAATTACATATAATCAAGTGCAATAATAAGCAAATACATTTAAATAAGAAGTGTAATACTAATCATTAAACTTAAAGTGAACAATTAAGCGTAAACTAAACTAATGTCTAGAAGGAAGAGTTCGTACATGTGAACAAGTGCAATAATAAACCAAATTCATACATACATGTAGATGAATTGCATTAAAGTAAGAAATACAATACTAATCACTAAACTGAAAGGAAACAAAATCATACATGTAACCTCATTTTGTACTCATTTTTACACTTTCGTCGATGCTTTATCAATACCATGTTAATGCCATAAACTATGTGAATTTAATTGCTACTTAAAGATATTATAGCTCATCAATACCATGTCGATGCACTTGTGGCTATGTAGATTGTGTATTTATATGAGAGGACATATCTTATGATTTTTTTTTCTCGAGTATAATATATCTTCCATGTTTTTTTTTTACACAAAATTGGGACTACCATATGGCTTCATGGTCTACCTTTTTGCCCATGAATTATGAAGAGATCTATGAAAGTGTCTTTCTAGCAAGGTGCTACTTATGTGAATCTCCTGTACATTTACACACTTGCAATGTCCTCGGAATCATGTGACATGATTGATTCAGATTGGTGGTGTTCATAACTCCCACCTTGAGTTTCAAGGGACTTTAGCCCCCTTTGATAATTGTATATGATTGCCTCTCGCAGGAAAAAAAAATAGATTTTTTTTATTTCCCCATTTATTATTTGAATAAGACAGCATACAACAATGGTGAACATTTTAGATGTGCAAAACAATGATTATATCAAAGTTCAAGCTTTCTTTAAGAAATCTTGTTTTAATCATTCACATGTGCGATGGCATCTATTTAAATGTGCAAAACAGTGATGTACACCGTCCTTTTGGGCCTATTCAGATTTCCTTTGAGATGCAATACTTTAGTGTAAACTTAGGGTCTGTATAATGTCATAAAATAATATAAATCATTTGATTTAAAATCTATAAAAATAAAATACCTGAATATCACATCTGATCTCAATTCCCATTAGTTTTGCACCTAATAATCCAAGTCTACTGCTAACCAAAATCCTAAGAAATGGGAAGGTGAGGGGGGCCCGCGTGCAGGGGGGAGGGGGGTCGGGTGGGGGGGTGGGGGGAGGGGGTTGTTCCTACGGGGAGGGGGAGGGTGCAAGGGTGGGGGAGGTCCTGCAGGGAGGGGGAGGGTGCAAGGGAATGCCGTCGGGTTGGCAGGGGGGGGAGACGTCGGCGGGCCGGCAGGGAGGGGCTGATGTTGTGGGGGGGGGGGGGGGGGAGGAGTGGGGGGGGGGACGCAGGCGGGTGGGGAGGGAGACGGGAAGAAGGGGAGGGGGGGCGCCGGTGCTAGAGGGGGGGACGCAGGGGGGGTGGGGGGGAGGAGGCCGCAAGGGGTGGCCGGCGAGTGGGGGGGTGGGGGTGGGGGAGGAGGGGGGGACCGCGCAGGGGGGAGGTGGGCCGGGTGGGGGGGAGGGGGCCCGAGTGCAGGGGGAGGGGGGGATCGCACAGGGGGGGAGGGGGGCCGGGTGGGGGGAGGCCGGAGGACGGTGGCGGGGGGGGGAGAGCTACTTACCGGGAAAGGAGCGCCGGCGGCGAGCGGCGGCAGGCGGCGAGACGGCGGCGACCCGCGGAGAGCGGCGACCGACGAAGGCGAGCGACGGCGGCGGCGACCGTCGTCAGCGACCGGGGGCGAGAGAGAGAGAGAGAGAGAGAGAGAGAGAGAGAGAGAGAGAGAGAGAGAGAGAGAGAGAGAGAGAGAGAGAGAGAGAGAGAGAGAGAGAGAGAGAGAGAGAGAGAGAGAGAGAGAGAGAGAGAGCGGGAGAGGGAAATGAGAGCGGGAGAGGGAAAGAGGGGGGGGGGGGTTTCGCGAGGGAGGTGTAGGAGGTTTACCGACGGATATTCCGACGGAAATTAATCCGTCGGAATATCTGTCGGTATTCTTTAATTACCGACGGACATTTCCGACGGATTAATTTCCGTCGGAATTTCAGACGTATTTTCCGTCGGATATATTGCCGTCGGAATATCCGTCGGAAATACCAACGGCAATTATTCCGTCGGAAATATCCGTCGGTAATCCCGCTTTTCCTTGTGGTGCATGGATCTTTACTCTTCAGATCGTTGGATCTTCTTCTTTGTCGAAGAGACTTGCTCTGATACCACTTGCTGCCCAGTTAACGAGCCCAGAGGGGGGGGTGAATGGGTCTTTTAAAAAATATTTGATTAATACCTGTACTTAAAACATTCACACAAAGACGTTCTTCGATGAAGGTTAGTGAAAGTTAGAATAAACAGTAAACACACACAGGAAATCAATCACACAACACACAGAGTTTATTCTGGTTCGGACCTCCTCTCCTTAGAAGTCCTACGTCCAATCCCTGAGCAATAACTCAGGATTCTACTAAGTAGGGTACAGTCCCCCTATGGACACTACAACACCCAGCTCAGCTAGTCTTCCTTCACACGAAGGGAACTACAACACCCTGGATGCCCCACCAGGTCTTCCTTCACCACGAAGGGAACTATAACACCCTGGATGCCCCACCAGGTCTTCCTTCACCACGAAGGGAACTATAACACCCTGGATACCCCACCAGGTCTTCCTTCACAACAGAAGGGAATAACTCAGCAAAAATAAGCAATAAAATCAAGCCCCTAGATCAAGCTTTAACAAGCCACGATCTGAAGCAAATAGTCCTGAGAGAAGGAGATCTAAACAATGGTCTCTCTCAGAACTACACAGGCTCTCTCTCAAGATTTCTATTACAGCACAGAGAGCTAAAGAGCTGAGACAATTTGGAGTGGGATGCTTGGCTCTAAAATTCTCCCAGAAGATTTGAATTTGCTAAGACTTGCTTGTAGTATTCGTTGGTAAGTTTCATCCTCTTGTTTTTTTTTTGGAACTGCTGTCTTGTATTTATATCTTCAATTCGAAATGTATTCGTTAAAGTATCCGTTGTCTCTAGCTTTGGTAGACGTTAGACTGAATGGCCTTTTGAAGCTGTTAGTCAACAGTCTTTTATCCATTTGTGCACGCAAAATCTTCAGTGTTATTCTTTGGCTTCTATTTTGTCCAACGTTGTAAGATGGACTGTCAGCAGATATCTGCACATATTTCAAGCTTAAACGATAGACAGCTAAGCTGTCTCTAATGTCAGTCAATGTTAGAACAAATAATCACAGAAATAGTAATGCCAAATAGCTGTTCTAAAAGATACACACAGAGTAAGCACGATAATAGACGTTATCGTCTGTATGCATGCAGAGATATGTTCAATCTACATTAAATGCAAAGGTGTCAGAAGGATATGCATGACGACTTTGACTATTCAATGCTTTGACCAATAGCAAATCGTTGTACATAAGAAGTCGATACCTTCATGACTTATGAAATCGTTATGATCAAGTCAATTTAGCTAAATCGTTGTAAGACATAACCAAATCGTTATGTTTACTGAAGAAATCGTTGTGGAGAGCAAATCGTTGTGTTCAGCGAAGAAATCGTTATGAACACTTAGGAAATCGTTGCATAAAGCAAATCGTTGTGTTCAATGAAGAAATCGTTATGAACACTTAGAAAATCGTTGCATGAAGCAATTCGTTGTGTTCAATGAAGAAATCGTTATGAACACTTAAGAAATCGTTGCATGAAGCAAATCGTTGTGTTCAATGAAGAAATCATTATGAACACTTAAGAAATTGTTGCGGGAAGCAAATTATTGTGTTCAGCAAAGAAATCGTTACGAACACTTAAGAAATCGTTGCGGGAAGCAAATCGTTATGAGTTCTTAAGAAATCGATGCGATGTCCTAAGGAATCGTTGCGAAGACTTAAGAAATCGTTGCGATGAGCAAATCATTACGAGGTCTTAAGAAATCATTATGATGACTTAAGAAATCGTTGCGAAGAGCAAATCGTTACGAGGTCTTAAGAAATCGTTGTGATGACTTAAGAAATCATTGCAAAGAGCAAATCGTTACGAGGTCTTAGCAAATCGTTGTGATGACTTAAGAAATCGTTGCGAAGAGCAAATCGTTACGAGGTCTTAAGAAATCATTGCAGCTTTAAGAAAATCGTTGTGATTTTCAATAGAAGTCGATGTGGACTTAGAGAAATATCATACTGAACTTGACATGCTATAGATGTACTAATACTTACCAAATGGGATTGATTTTCCTTGAGATTTTTCATGTGCTCACAAGCTTATAGAATGTATGTTAGAAAACTTGAGAAGGTTTTGTTAATCACATTTTGTTATTTACAAAAATCAATATGTAACTAATTAGAATTATATGAGAACAGACTGATCATCAAACATACTGATCATCAACGGTGCCCGCGGAGTTGCCGGGGATGAGCTTTATCTGCATGTCGATCTTCCCAAAGAGGTACTCGTTCTTGGACTGAAAGTCGGAGCCGGAGGCCTTGTCGAAGGACAGGGTGAGTAGCTGGCCGTTGTTGAGGACCTTGCATCTGCCATCGCTCCAGGTGAGGTCAAAGTCCCGATAGAAGTTGGCGGCCACAACAAGGGAGAACACGGAGAAGAGGACGGCGAGGAGAGAGGACGCCACTGACTGGCCATCTTGTTATTGAAACGCTTATACTAACTTATTTCCGGGATTAATTTCTAGGGCATCAGGGGAAAGATGCATACGTCTCCACTTCCTCTTCCCTCCCTACACAATCTTTATCGGTTCCCAGACACGTACAAGAACACGAACAAGCTCTGAGGAGCCTTCTGAGGAGACGTACGCTGCGCCATCGATCGCCGCCATGGCAACCTTAGCATGAGTTGATCTTTATGGGTGCACGCAGGAGGAGGGCAGAGTAGGGAGGAGGACTTTATGGAACCTGCTGGAATAACAAGAGCAGGGGGAGCAAGGCGGGAAACTGCCGGCGCATGGGGAGCAAGGCGGGACACTGCCGACACCGGGGAAGAGCCTGGCGCCGTTCCTGACGAAGACGTATGACCTGGTGGACAGGTCGGGCTCCGAGCACATCGCGTCGTGGAACGAGGAGGGGACGACATTCGTGGTGTGGCTGCCCAACGATAGGGGGGAGATCGCCGGCGGCGTAGGTGAGGGGAAGGGAGGGGGGATGTAACGACCCAGAATCAGCATTACCAGTAAGCAACCAGTAACCTAAATTCTGACCCGCTAACCCACGAGACAAGCTCGGAAGGGTAGGAAGTGAACGTTCGAGGAGACTTATGTAAGAAGATACACACCATACAAAGCTGTAAAATTCCACTATACATGAACATAACATGTACAACTCAGAGTCCGAGCTAAGTACAGAGTACAGAAGTACAACAAAAAGTTTTACTCACTATAGCTAGGGAGCACCAACACCGGAGTGGCTAGACTCGCCTGGAACGGGAGTCGACGACGACCCACCTGAAAGGGAGGGGAGTGAGTCTCAAGAAAAGAGACCCATTAGGGAAAAGTAACCCCACCGGCAACAGTACTAAAGTGCGGAAAGTAAAAACAGAAAGTAAATACACGTCGCACCACAACACAAAACTGTAAACCTCACGGCTCAGTAACACACACTCACACACACACACACACAGTAAGTAGGACTCAGCTAGGTTCTGTGGCTCGGCGTCCCGTCACCACAGAGGCTCTCAACCCCAGCCACGTGTGCACACTACAGACGCTCTCTCTCGCGTCTGGTCCACGACCGGTTTTTCCCCTACGCCTGACCCTAGCGGTAGAGAAGGGGCTCCACAGAGACCGGCTCAAAACCACCACAAGGAGTACGCACAGGACAGAGTCACACTCGACGTCCTGGCTCACTAGCGGAGGACAACCACACGCTAGTCATCTAGACAGAGTCGCACCCACGCCTAGGAAACACAACAGAAACGGGCACGCGGTAACGCAACACGCGTACAACAGACGGAACACACTCAACGCCTGAAACTCCGTACAGTAAGTGAACACCTCGTGTCACAACTAACTACTCCTATGCATAGGCGGAGTCACACTCTAAGCCTGGCAGAATGTGTTAACAGGGCGGACATCACACGTCAACACCTCGAACACAGAACAGGACTTAAGCCTGCTGGGACACAGGATATTAACAGCAGCATCGATTGTCGCCAATATTGATGTAGACGGCACTCACCATGCCGCTAACCCTAACTCAACGGCAATCGACCTTGTCGTTTATATCAACCTTGAAGATCTCAACGTCAACAGATGTGGACGTTAAGTTCTCCAGTCTCCTAGACCCAGAACAGCACTGGGTCAGTCCAATTGGGTAAAAATCACCCAACCAGAACGCTTACTGATGGAGGGAAATGCCTACTCACATCCTATAATACTACCAGAACTTCGGAAATATATGATCCAGCGCTTGGATCATCCAAAACACCCAAAATCCCGACATGGTATAACCCAACCCTAAAATGCAATTAGCATACTAATCCACACAAATGAGCATGCTGATTTGCTAAGGAGGGTTAAAAGAGTTAAGTCCCTACCTCAGAACGCCTTAAAAACTCCCAAACTGCCACTAATCGCACCGGAACCCCTCGAAGTCTCCGCGTGAATCGCACCAAATCTTCGCGTTTCCCGCCCGATCAAGCACCGCCACGCATACCAGAGCCTTCCCACGAACTCCCATCAACCATCAGAAGCAGTGGAAACAGACAAAGGCAGAAGTGGAGGGAAAGGAAGGAAAAGAGAAGAAAGGTTTCTACTCTCGGGCTGCCCTATTTCTACAGGCGCGACCAATTGGCGTCCACATCTCTAGCCGCCTACTGAACTGCCTATAGGTTGACGTCCAAACCGCTTGTCATCGAGTTCAACAACAAACGTCCACATCGCTGGACGCTAACTCACAGTCAATGGCTAGACCCTGGTCGTCAACCCCAAGTCAACGACCATGGACCTTGTCGTTAACCACACCCGAACCTCTACAAGACCCAATAAGGATCCGCTAAGACCCGAGACCTTACAGCCCTCCCCCCTTAAGGAATTTTGCCCTCAAATTTCAAACAACATAAAGAAGGAAGACTCACCAAAGAGGTACAGAAACTGCTCGCACATTTCGTCCTCTCGCTCCCATGTCGACTCACCACCTGAGTGCCACTGCCACGCAACACGAACTAAAGGGATTGCCTTGTTCCTCAACCTATGAACTCGGAGATCCTCAATATGCAACGGAAACTCTGGTACAGTCAACACTGGAGTCACCTCAGACCACTCTGTGCTCTGGAGAACGTGAGACTCTTCAGAAAGGTACCTCCGAAGCATCGACACGTGGAACACGTCGTGGACTGCTGCCAACTCTGACGGAAGCTCAAGTATGTACGCCAAACCTCCGACACGCTCAGAGATGGTGAAAGGTCCAATAAAGCGAGGACTCAACTTTCCACGCCTACCAAACCTCACCACTCCCTTCATAGGAGACACACGGACAAACACCTGGTCCCCTACCTAAAACTCGAGCGGTCGTCTGCGCTGATCTGCATAACTCTTCTGCTGACTCTGAGCTAACTGAAGCCTCTGCCTGACAAGCTGAACTACCTCAACTGTCTGCTGTACTAACTCTGGCCCCGTGACAATCCGTTCGCCAACCTCAAACCAGTCTAGAGGAGTGCGACACGGTCGTCCGTACAGAGCCTCGTATGGTGCCAAACCGATACTGGAGTGATAGCTATTATTATATGCAAACTCGACCAACGGCAAGTGAGCTGTCCACGATCCCTGCCACTCCAGACAACAAGCTCTAAGCATGTCCTCTAAAGTCTGGATAGTCTGCTCTGACTGACCATCTGACTAAGGATGGTAGGCGGAACTAAAAGCCAACTCTGTCCCCAAAGCCCTCTGGAAACTGCGCCAGAACCCAGATGTGAAGCGAGGATCCCTATCTGACACAATAGAGATCGACACTCCGTGCAAAGGAACAATCCACTCTACGTACAACGCGGCCAACCTACTCACACCCCAACTAGTCCTGACAAGCAAGAATCTGGCAGTCTTCGTCAATCTGTCCACAAGAACCCAAATGCTGTCAAAACCTCCAGCTGTCCTCGGCAAATCACAAACAAAGTCAGTCGTCACATGGTCCCACTTCCACATCGGAATCTCTAACGGCTGCACAAGTCCTCCTGGACGCTGATGTTCGGCCTTCACCTGTTGACAGACCAAACACCTAGCAACAAAAGCCGCTATGTCTTTCTTCATCCCAGGCCACCAAAACTGACGTCTCAACCTGTGATACATCTCGGTCGACCCTGGATGAATCGAGTACCTGGAACCATGTGCCTCTTGCAACACAACTCTCCTGACAGACTCCTCAACAGGAACATAGAGTCTATCTCGGAACGTAACAGTCCCGTCCTCGCAAAGCTCAACCTCTGGGAGAAGCAACACACTGTGCAACCTCAGCAACCTGTCTCACAACGGCGGGAGCAGCCAACAAACTGCTCAACACACACTGTCGACGACTGGACGAAACTCTGAAAGACCCTTCTGCCGCAGACTGCCACAACTGCCACTCTCTAAGCATCAGATGACTCATCTGTACTTTCCTACTCAAGGCATCTGCAACTACATTCGCTTTTCCAGGCTTATACTCAATGCTAAAATCATAGTCTTTCAGATATTCCATCCATCGACGCTGCCTCATATTCAGATCCCTCTGAGAAAACACATACCTCAAACTCTGGTGGTCGGTACGGACTACAAAACTCACTCCGTACAGGTAAAAACGCCAAATCCTCAAAGCAAACACCACAGCTGCAAGCTCTAGGTCATGGGTTGGGTAACTCTCCTCGTGGGGCTTAAGCTGGCGAGACGCATAAGCCACCACTCGGCCTTGCTGCATCAAAACCGCACCCAGACCAACACCTGAAGCGTCTGTGCAAACCTCAAAACCCTTCTCACTTGAAGGTAAGGCAAGGACTGGCGCTGACGTAAGCAGTCGCTTCAACTCCATGAAGCTCTGCTCACACTGCTCCGACCACATAAACGGAACTCCCTTTCTCGTCAACCGAGTCAAGGGTGCAGCAACCTGAGAAAAGTCCCGAACAAACCTGCAGTAGTAACCAGCCAAACCCAGAAAGCTACGAATCTCAGACACAGATCTGGGACTCTCCCACTGCAAAACTGCCTCGACCTTCGCTAGATCCACAGAAACTCCCTCACCTGAGATCACGTGCCCCAAAAAGTGAACCTGTTGTAGCCAAAACTCACACTTACTAAGTTTGGCATACAACTGGTGCTCTCGCAAATTCTGCAACACGATCCTCAGGTGCTCGGCATGCTCCTCCTCCGAAGCGGAGTACACCAGAATGTCGTCAACAAACACTACGACAAACCGGTCCAAGAACTGGTGGAACACCCGATGCATCAGATCCATGAAGGCTGCTGGAGCATTGGTGAGCCCAAACGGCATCACCAAAAACTCAAAGTGTCCATATCTGGTCCGAAAAGCAGTCCTCTCAATGTCAGAATCTCTAATCCGCAACTGATAGTAGCCCGACCTCAAGTCAATCTTCGAAAAGACATGAGCAGACTGAAGCTGATCAAAGAGATTGTCAATCCTAGGCAAAGGATACCTATTTTTGATGGTCACTTGATTTAGCTTCCTATAATCGATACACAATCTCAGGCTACCATCCTTCTTCCGGACAAACAAAACAGGTGACCCCCACGGAGAAAAGCTAGGACGAATATAGCCCTTCTCCAACAACTCCTCAAGCTGCCTCTTCAACTCCCTCAACTCTGTTGGTGCCATACGGTATGGTGCCTGTGCAAAAGGTACAGTGCTAGGAACCAACTCAACAGAAAACTCAATCTATCTCTCTGGCGGTAGACCAGGCAACTCTTCCGGAAAAACATCCGGAAACTTACACACTATGGGAATGTCCCCCACTCCCGAGGCAATCTGGTCAAGAGTCACTGCAGAAACTAGGAAACCCTGACAATAAGAAGCAAGCAACCTCCCTGCCCTCAAAGCAGAAACTAAAAAGCGAGAAGTAAGAGGTACGATACCCTGGAAGTAGAACGCCGCTTCCCCAGGTATCCGCAAGTGCACCCTCTTCTTCTGGAAATCCATCACTGCACCATACCTCTCTAACCAGTCCATACCCAAAATCACATCATAGTCATGTAACTGCAAAGGAAACAAACGAGCTGACAACCACTGATCCTACAACTGCACAGGTACCTCCTCGAGACAGTAGGACGTAAGGACAAAGTCCCATGTCGGCAACTCTACTTCTAGCTCAATAGACTCTCCCGAACTCAACTCTCCAAGGGAGTCTAAAAACTCCTCAGACACAAAAGAGTGAGAGGCACCGGAATCAAACAAAACTCTAGCTGTATAACCAAAAACTGTAACAGTACCTTCCACTAGGTGAGCTGCCTCCGCGTCTGCACGGGTCAAGTGAGTAACACGACCTCTACCTCTCGACCCACCAGAACCTCTGGTCTGCTGACGCTGCTGCACAGGTGCCTGCTGTTGCTGCACTCGGAGTTGTGACTGGGTCTACTGCTGCGGCACACGAGGTAACAAAGGACAATCTCGCGCCATGTGACCCATCTGGTCACACCGGTAACACTGACCAGTAAAAGAACGTGGTACCTACTGCGAAGGCTGACCTGCCGGCTGCTGAACACTCCCAACAGACTGCTGTCTCTGCTCTGCCTGCCTCTTATCACGCCGAAACTTCCTCCGAGATCCTGACTTCTCCGTCGTCCCAGTAGAAGTGGACGCGTAGGAAGTCGCAGTCCTAGGGGTCATCTGCACACTACCCTGCTGCTGTCGAGGCTGAGAAGGAACTACCTACGTCTGAACCTCTGCGCTCCGAGCACGGGTCCGTAAAGTGTCTGCCTCCAACGCTGCCGCTGTCTGATAGGCCGCGTCTAAGTCTGTGACACGTGCAAGTATCAGCGCCTGCCTGAGCTCTGGCCTCAAGCCCCTCACAAATTGCTGAGTCCTCAGACTCTCATCTGCCATAATCTGCGGAGCATAATGCCCTAGCTCTACAAATCTGGCCCTGTACTGCACTACAGTAAAGTCCCTCTGCTGCAAGTCCAGAAACTGGTACAACCTCTCCGTCCGGACGTAAATAGGACAGAAGGCTCTCTCAAAAGAAACGACAAACTCCTGCCACGGAATCTGTCTAAGTGGGTGAGACTGAAAAGTAGTCTCCCACTCAGAGGACCACCAAGTCAACGCCTGCGCTTGCAACTGGTAACTAGCTAACAACACTCGTTCCTCGGGAACACACTCCATGGAACGGAAAGTCCGTTCCACTGCATCCAACCACGCCCGCGCTGCATCTGGATCAGGCTGGCCCAAAAACTGGAAAGGCTGAAACTGCAAAAACTCCCTCAACAACTTCCCAGTACCACCCTGGGGTACCGGCGCATCACGGTGCTGAGCTACAAACTGAGCCATCCCCTCAAGAAATCGAGTCATGTCTAATCCCTGAGCTACCTAAGGAGGAGGTGGCGGTGGCGGAACAATACCACTGTGTGCGTCCTGTGGCAAAGGCTGCGTTTGCTGAGGTGGCGGAGCGTCTCTAGCCTCCTGACGAGTCGCTTGCTCAGCCACTCCCTCTCTAGGACGTTGCCTAGGTGCCATAGTACTATACACAGGGCAAAAATACACTGATAAATACACTAACTAACTCCGGGATAATTAGCTGCAACTGTACTCTTTGTACTCAGAGTTAACATGATGGGTATTTCCTTATATATATCTCATCAGACCAGGCTCTGATACCAAGCTGTAACGACCCAGAATCCGCATTACCAGTAAGCAACCATTAACCCGAATTCTGACCCGCTAACCCACGAGACAAGCTCGGAAGGGTAGGAAGTGAACGTCCGAGGAGACTATATGTAAGAAGATACACACCATGCAAAGCTGTAAAATTCCACTATACATGAACATAACATGTACAACTCAGAGTTCGAGTTAAGTACAGAGTACAGAAGTACAACAAAAAGTACTACTCACTGCAGCTCGGGAGCACCAACACCGGAGTGGCTAGACTCGCCTGGAACGGGAGTCGACGAAGACCCACCTGAAAGGGAGGGGAGTGAGTCTCAAGAAAAGAGACCCAGTAGGGAAAAGTAACCCCACTGGCAACAGTACTAAAGTGCGGAAAGTAAAATCAGAAAGTAAATACACGTCGCACCACAACACAAAACTGTAAACCTCGAGGCTCAGTAACACACACACTCACACACACACACACAGTAAGTAGGACTCAGCTAGGGTCTGTGGCTCGGCGTCCCGTCACCACAGAGGCTCTCAACCCCAGCCACGTGTGCACACTACAAATGCTCTCTCTCGCGTCTGGTCCACGACCGGTTTTTCCCCTACGCCTGACCCTAGTGGTAGAGAAGGGGTTCCACGGAGACCGGCTCAAAACCACCACAAGGAGTACGCACAGGACAGAGTCGCACTCGGCATCCTGGCTCACTGGCGGAGGACAACCACACGTTAGTCATCTAGACGGAGTCGCACCCACGCCTAGGAAACACAACAGAAACGGGCACGCGGTAACGCAACGCGCGTACAACAGACGAAACACACTCAATGCCTGAAACTCCGTACAGCAAGTGTGTAACACCCTCCCTCCGACCGCACACATACACATACGTATCACATATCACATAGCTCTTGATCGGAGGAGGGGTTACACTGACAAACTTTCGTTATGGGTAGATATATCCGTGCAATGCACAAAACTGGCAAACCATTCCACAAAGGTATCTTTGAACACATTAAACTTCACAAGGTAACAAAGTATTAATATTCATTATTTACAAAAGACAAGTTTCTCTCTCTAACTTAATACATCATCAACTAAAAGAAACTACTAAAACTATATTATTCTTCTTCATTTCTTCATCGTCCGCAGCGGAATTAGGATTCACATGAAGCTGAGATTATACACACCTTCAATCTGAAAGGGGTGGAGGAAATAAAGGCGTGAGTCGGAAGGACTCAGTAGGTGACAGTAAACATAAAGATAGGAGTTTCAAATTTTAGAGCTTCAAGAGTATTCAGAAAGTGCATATATGGAACAAACATAATTGCTCATGAATCTTCATATTTGACATAAACATATAGCCCAAGTAAATTTCATAACGGGCTCAGATGTATCTTAGAACAAAAGTCATATTTGTCTTTCAGAATTCAGACCATAACTTAATTTGGAAACAAATTCGACAGGCATCACTGCTCTCAAGAGGTTACTATATAGACGTAATATACCATCCTCAGTGCCTAGGCGATTCCAGCACCTTAGATCTTGTTCATTGCGCAAGAACGAGGTTTATTACCCACCATCGTCAGTCCATTGACTTGGATTTACCTACAAACTGTCGCCCTCAGCTGATCACAAGTGGCTGGTGCTACCACAAGTGATCCTAAACCCTCTTTGAAGAGAACACTGTCTTCATATCATAAATTTCTTTCATGAGCATAACAGAGATTGGAAATCCAAATGTAGTTTTGATTGAGAATTAAATACATATATCTTGGTGACAAAGTTGTTCGGAGTTCAATAATATAAGGAAGACAATTGGTTGAGACCGGGTTATGACTCAAGTCAATAACTTCAGAAGATTTGAATCATATAGGAATCCAAAAGAAGATGAAGATTCATAATGGTCATCACAAATTATTCACATCTCATGAGGTGGTCAAACATATGAACTCTCAAGTGGTAAGTTTTATAAACTTAGTTACCGAATACCGAAGAATAGACTCAATCGGAGTACTATTCGTAATTGCCAACTTAAGAATAACTCAAGGGAGGTTAAGGTACATAATGTGGGTGAACTTTGAAGTACTATGACAGTAAATATCAAGGTAAATGAGAGGGTAACTTCCTTGGCTTTTATGATGAAGTTTTGGCATGGATTCAGACATGAAAGAGTGCAGAAATTTGAATCAACACTGCATTTGTCGACAGACAGGAAGGGGCTGTCGACAGATGAGAGCAGACAGAGCTCAGGTTGTCTGGCTCTGTGTGTATCTGTCGACAGATGCAAGGGATCTGTCGACAGATCCACACAGTCCAGAAACCTGAAGTTCTGTCAGACGTGCGTCTGTCGACAGATTTGGGCTGTCTGTCGACAACCGCCTATTTCTCACTCATAAATGACTTAGAATGTACTCTAAACATGCTGACAATGGAACCTATGAATCAAGACATGATGTATATCAAATATAAGAGTCTAATTGTAGATCTCACAGTGGTTTATAGGCCAAACAAGAGACATGGAACAAGAGGGTTGCAATTCAAACTTGTCTAGCTAAAAACTAGACATAGTATATTGTTGGAAGTAAGGCCCTTATACAAGGATTAGATGGAAGATTTCCACAAGATAAACTCTCAAACTCATGGTATTTAATGCTCCAAAATCAAGGTTTGAGGTACAACTACTAAATGGAAAGTAACCTCACTGTTCTAAAGATATCGAAACTTTTAGCAAATCTCTATAACATAACCATGGATCATGGGTGGAAGGAGAAATTGGGAACCTACTTGATCTGAAAGAAAAGTGAAGATTCTTCTTCGTAATCACATGGTTCCAAAGGAGTTAAGGAAATCAAACAAAAGTTTGGAATTATAACCTCGTATACAGACTAAACCAAGGTTGGTTAACAAGCTTAAAGGCAACTTTGAACAAGGCTATGATCTTTCTGACAAGAACAGAGGGTAAAGATTTAGACGGAGAATAGGAACCTATAGACATACGTACTTACACACGATTTATGAGGATGGTTACACAGTTCATATGAGGATTTGCAAGTTTAAGACAAGTATATAGAGATCCTGAACTCTTTAGCCAAGGTCAGAGACAAGGATTTAGAAAAGAAGGAAGAACCCTTCTTGACTTCAAGATCAACGAAATCCTTGAATACATCTAATTAAAATGAAGCAAAGCAAGAAGAACTATACAGGTCATGGCACAAACAGGAGACATGGTTCCTACGAATGAAGAAACCATGAGCATATACATAGGAAACTGAGAAGGATTGGAGGTATGCCACCTACTTGACTTGGAAGGTAATGCTTCCACTCCGATGGCCCACAATTGATGAAAGAAATGGAACCAAGGGTGCAACACAATAGTCCCCTGAATCAGCTCACAAAACCTTCGATGGAAGCTATGGAAGCAGCAGCTCAACAGCCAGTCTCCCACGTGAGGGTGCAAGCACAGCTACCATAAGAACAACTCCAGTAAAATGGCTTCAACGCATACAGCCCCAACAGCAATTCACCAACCAGTCATCCACACAGGGATGAAATCTCACTACAGCAGAAACTTTTTCCCTAAGCAAAGCAGCAGCAGTGGAAGAGAAAACACTTCCACGAAGGTGAGGGGAAGCTTTATAAGCTCTCAGCCTTCACACATGCTTGGCACGTCGGCCATGCATGTGTCAAGGTATGAATCTCCCTTAACCTCCCAAGGACACCTGCTCCATGCAACTTCCAAAGGCGACACATATGGGTAAAACGTGGTGATGATCTACACCATGAAAAGTGGGTTACGTGGCCCCTGATGCGTGGGTAGAAAATAACCCAAAAATGGTCACCGTAAATGGTTGATAATTCAACTAGCCAAATTGTCTCCTTGTTTACATATCCTAATGATGTCCAATTGAGTTGAAATTTCAACCATAGATTAACAAGAAGGTTTTACAAATTGTCATGATTTTTATTTAATTTTTAGAATTTATTTTCCACTGGGTGAAAAATCGCCCCAAAAATAGTTGCGTCGGCTAAATCTCAAAATCCGGTCGTCAAAAATTTTAGATAATTACATATTTGATATCACCACATTTTTCTAAGAATTATGGTATTCTCATATTTTATTTTCGTTACAGTTTTCCGGTGTCGCCCTGTGGGAGCGCGCACCTCTAAATACGTTACTGGAATAACATTTACTAATGTAAATTAATCCTAAATGAGTGTTAATTACATATCTTGATAGTGGTTATATTTAATAATCTAATTTTTCATAGTTTTCTAGTAAATAGGATTTTCGGGGTGTTACAAAGTGAACACCTCGTGTCACAACTAACTACTCCTGTGCACAGGCGGAGTCACACTCTAAGCCTGGCAGAATGTGTTAACAGGGCGGACATCACACGTCAACACCTCGAACACAGAACAAGACTTAAGCCTGCTGGGACACAGGATATTAACGGCAGCATCGATTGTCGCCAATATTGATGTAGACGACACTCACCATGCCGCTAACCCTAACTCAACGGCAATCGACCTTGTCGTTTATATCAACCTTGAAGATCTCAACGTCAACATATGTGGACGTTAAGTTCTCCAGTCCCCTAGACCCAGAACAACACCGGGTCAGTCCAATTGGGTAAAAATCACCCAACCGGAACGCTTACTGATGGAGGGAAATGCCTCCTCACATCCTCTAATACTACCAGAACTTCGGAAATATATGATCCAGCGCTTGGATCATTCAAAACACCCAAAATCCCGGCATGGTATAACCCAACCCTAAAATACAATTATCATACTAATCCACACAAATGAGCATGCTGATTTGCTAAGGAGGGTTAAAGGAGTTAAGTCCCTACCTCAGAACGCCTTAAAAACTCCCAAACTGCCACTAATCGCACCGGAACCCCTCGAAGTCTCCGCGCGAATCGCACCAAATCTTCGCATTTCCCGCCCGATCAAGCACCGCCACGCATACCAGAGCCTTCCCACGAACTCCCATCAACCATCAGAAGCAGTGGAAACAGACAAAGGCAGAAGTGGAGGGAAAGGAAGGAAAATAGAAGAAATGTTTCTGCTCTCGGGCTGCCCTATTTCTACAGGCGCGACCAATTGGCGTCCACATCTCTAGCCGCCTACTGAACCGCCTATAGGTTCACATCCAAACCGCTTGTCATCGAGTTCAACAACAAACGTCCACATCGCTGGACGCTAACTCACAGTCAACGGCAAGACCCTGGTCGTCAACCCCAAGTCAACGACCATGGACCTTGTCGTTAACCACATCCGAACCTCCACAAGACCCAATAAGGATCCGCTAAGACCCGAGACCTTAGAGGGGAGATCACGGGCAGCGTGGGCGGCTACGCGGCGCGCGGGGGGGGGGGGGGGGGGTGGTCTCGGGGGGTGTCCTGGAATGGGGGAAGGTTTGACGGATGTTTCAATCTAGAGAGAAAGTTTGCCGCGATCTGAAAAGGTTTGGAGGATGTTTTGAATTTTTTTTATAAGAATTTTTTTTTTATGATGTTTATACCTACTATTAACTTACTGTAACACACTTCGTAAGTATATAATTTTGTTATATGCTTACAGTATCACGCCATAGGGATAGGTATATCTTGAAAGTTCAAGAACAAAATTTATCTGATATCCTTACGACATGTACAGTTCGTAAGTATAGATATGTCTATCCATACGAATAGCTTACAGATATATTAAACCATAAGAAACTTTCGTAGGCAGAGCTAAGATTTCCTGTAGTGCTTGTTCTATCTTTTTCTTCATGTTGGAGGTGTTAAGAAATGTATTTAAGATCCACAAGATGTTGTTTGCTCATTCATGGAATAGTAGAAACTCTTAAAAGAGTCAAGTTGTTTTTAAACCATTCCAGGAAGAAAGACCTGTGACTGTCGACAGACAGAACCTATCTGTCGATAGGTACCTTGCTTCCAGAACCCAGAATTCCAGAACAACCAGTGGATGTCGACTGACAGAACCCATCTGTCGACAACCATATGTCGACAACTGCCAATAGCTGTCGACAACTAAAGGCCAGATTCTAGAATGCAGTTCTGGATGGACAAGTAGCTGTCGACAGCCACCCTATGGCTGTCGACAACCACCAATCTGTGACTTTAACAAGAATCATTCCTTTCTCAATCAGAGGTGACACACTTTTGTATTGTTCAAATAAGTTGTTTTCCTCTTTTTCTTAGATTCTAAACTATTATACCACTGAGAGGAATCATTTAATCATCATTTACATCCAACTATGGATTATTCTTGGACACTTCTGAGTATGATTGTTTCCTACATGGCTACATCTTCCTGAAGTCATTAGCATTGACTCTTAAAACCCTGTTATATGTGAGATTTTGAATACCTATGTACCATATTTGAATGTTTAACAGTAATTATTTGTGATGACAACTTTGTGTCTTTGAACTCAATTGAAATAAATGCCTGTGCAATTGGGGCTAATCCAATCCGGGAGGAGCGTCCGAATTCATTTACTGGCCGTACGGGACGATAATGGATCTACTGGAAGTTTTGAATTACATCATATTTGCTTGATTGGTCATCATTTAATTTCAATATGAGTTGAACATGTATTCTCTACTTGAACCAGAATGTGGGTATCTTTTCTGTACAAGCTTTGCTCAGTACTTTTACTCCACGATTGTTATCTAATTTGTGAGTATATAAACATCCTTGATATTCAGCCTTGCCTTCAGTCAAGTATGTTACCCAAATTTTTGGTTATCACAATCTTTTTGATAAGAAGAGAGAATTCTACTGGACACAATTGCTCATTAAATCTTACTTTTTTAGGTGAACAAAAGAGCCTACCTCTTAAGGGGGTGTGCTGAGTGGGACAACCAATCTCTTGAATCCCTTAGATTACCCTTATGAAGACTGTAGTTATAAACGGAAATGTTATTATGTTTTCTTTTTCCACTCCACCTGTGGACTTTAACGAGGAGTGCTATGTATGTAAAAACTCCACTGTAATGGAGACAGAAGTTTATATAATCAAGTTTCTACTTTTTAAAGTCTATTTTCTATTATTTTTTAATAATAATTATTATTAAGACGTGACAATTTTATTGTAAAAAATTTACTATAAAATCGCGACGTATCAAATCGTCGCGTATTAGAATTGCCAAAATTAAATTTTAGAAAGTCTTAAAATCGCAACCACATATGTGGTCGCAATTTAAAAAAAAAAATCTTACATTTTCTGCGCCGCCACTGCCACCATTTAAGATCAAAATGGCGATCATTTTCTTGGTCGCTATTTTGAATCCCCTTTTTTTTGTTTTATTTACCTCTTCAGCCGCGCCCACCCATGTGAAACAATTTTTTTCTTTTTTTCTTTTCTTTTCTTTTATTTTTTCTTTGAAAAGTCTCTTTAAAAATGTCATAAAATGTTAAAAAATATCTAAAAATAGAAAAATGTGAGAAAATAATAAAATAAAAAAATCACTCAAAAATTATAATTTGGAGAGCCACTTGACATATTTCAGTGTAACATGAGATTTGCTTATTGTGGTGTTATTTTTGGCGTGTCTACAATATGTTGTTCGATTCGATGTATGCATGCATATCAATGAGTCGGTTCTTTTAATTTGATTTTATTTAATTACTTAAGCGATTCTATGTGAGCTGAGGTGCGTTAGTGTAACGTAACACTACACGTATCTCAGGATAGCGTGTCAAGTTTGTGTCAATGAACCTATCCGTTTAAGACTTTGAGATTGATGTATTTGTTCTCATTGTTTTGATGAGAACGTATGTATCTAATCTAGAATATAAAATTGCAATATACTTTTTTAGATTGAAATGTATGTACTCAAATAACGTTAATTTTTTAAAAGATGATTATATATATGCCACTGTATCATGTCCTTTTGTGATCTTCACCCATTGGTTGTGGGTGGAGAATATTAAATCTAAACAATACTCTTTAAGTGTAATAGGAGGAAAGAGGTCTAGCTCCTAAGACAAGATGATTAGGGCCTAGCTCCTAAAATAATGTATGTACTCACTTTTCACAAAGCCTGGTATCTATTACCATTCTGGTGGGTCATTGTTTCGAAGCACGCCTAGCTAGTCCGTCAAAGAATGTGCTTTTATGACTATAAAATAACATTATCCATTTTTTATCTTCCATCCCCCGAGACCTTTTGGTTGTAAACCAAAAGAGTAATTAACCCCTCTTTTCTAATATGCATGAATATATATTAGATCACTTGCCATTTTTCTTTTTGCAGCATTATATCACTACTAGCTAGAAAACTAAGTATAGAAGGAAGAAGATCAATTAATGCACTAGGCATTCCATCCTTAAATTTCCGAATGGGGGTCCAAAATGTGAAATACTGATCCGATCGACGTGCCGATCGCTCCTACACGATTGACATGATGAGAGTGACATGCAAGAGTTGACAAAATCTAAATCAAATTCTTCATTTGAGCTTGACACTTAAAGAAGTGTTGTCCAAATTAACTAACTGTAAGTGGAAAATATCAAACAAAGGGGGTCTAAAATGTGAAATATTGATCACATCGCTGTGTCGATCAGTACACACTCAGGGTGGTAAAAGTGACATGTGAAAATTGACGGAATTTAAATCAGATTCTCGATTTGAGCTTGGCGCTCAAAGAACTATTGTTCAAATTGACTTATTATAAAGAAAGAAAAAGACCAAATAAAGGGGGGGGGGGGTCTAAATGTGAAATACCAATCCGATCAGTATGCCGATCAGTCCTACACGATCGGGGTGATGTGAGTGACATGTGAGAGTTGATAGAATCCAAATCGGATTCTCAGTTTGAGCTCGACACTTAAAGAGGTGTTATCCAAATTAACTTATTATAAAGAAATGAAAATACCAAATAGGGGGGTTCAAAATGTGATATTACGATCCGATCGGCTTATCGATTAGTTCTACACGACCGAGATGGTGAGAGTGACATGTGAGAATTGACGGAGGCTAAATCGGATTCTCGGTTTGAACTCGGCACTCAAAGAACTATTGTCCAAATTAACTTATTATAAAGAAATAAAAAGATCAAGTCGGGGGTCCAAAATGCGAAATACTGATTCGATCGAAATGTCGATTAGTCCTACACGACTAGGGTGATGAGAGTGACATGTGAGAGTTGACAAAATCTAAATCGAAAACTCAGTTCGTGCCCGGCGCTTAAAGAAGCATTGTACAAATTAACTTAGTATAAAGATAGGAAAATACCAAATATGGGGGGTCTAAAATGTAAAATACTATTCTGATCTGCGTGCGAATCAGTACTACACGACTGGGGTGATGAGAGTGGCATGTGAGAGTTGACGGAATCTAAATCGAATTCTCGATTTGAGTTTGACGCTTAAAGAAGCGTTGTCCAAATAAACCTATTATAAAGAAAGGAAACTACCAAATAGAGGGGCCCAAAATGTGAAATACCTATCCAATAGACGTGTCGATCGGTCTTATGATGAGAATGGCATGCAAGAGTTGACTAAATCTAAATTGGATTCTCAGTTTAAGCTTGGCACTTAAAGAAGTGTTGTCCAAATTAACTTATTTTAAAGAAAGGAAAATACCAAATTTGGGGGTTCAAAATGTGAAATACCGATGCGATCAGCATGCCGATCATTTCTACACAATCGGAGTGGTGAGAGTGACATGTGAGAATTGATGGAATTCAAATCAAATTCTAGCTCGACACTCAAAGAACTATTGTCCAAGTTGACTTATTATAAAGGAAGAAAAAGTCTAAGTGGGGGCATCCAAAATGTGAAATATTGATCCGATCGACTTGTCGCGATCGATCTTTCACAACTAGGATGACTTATTGTTAAGAAAGGAAAATACCAAATTGAGGGGTCCAAAATGTGAAATACCAATCTAATCAGCGTGCCGATCAGTCTTACACGACTGGGGTGATGAGAGTGACATGCAAGAGTTGATGGTATCAAAATCGGATTCTCGATTTGAGCTCAGCACCTAAAGAAGCGTTGTCCAAATTAACTTATTATAAAGAAATAAAATACCAAATGGCGGGGGGGGGGGGGGGGTCCAAAATGTGAAATACTGATCCAATCGACGTGTTGATTGGTCCTACATGATTAGGGTGGTAAAAGTGAGATGTGAAAATTGAGAGAATCCAAATCGAATTCTCAAATTGAGCTCGACGCTCAAAGAACTATTGTCCAATTTGATTTATTATAAAGAAAGAAAAAGACCAAGTCGGGGAGGGGGGTCCAAAATGTGAAATACCAGTCTGATCAACGTGCCGATCAATCATACATGATCGGGGTGATGAGAGTGACATGCTGGAGTTGACGGAATCCAAATTAGATTATTGATTTGAGTTTAGCGCTTAAAGAAATGTTGTCCAAATTACTTATTATAAAGAAAAGAAAATACCAAATAACTCCTACACGATCGGGGTGATAAGAGTGACATGTGAGAAGTAATAGAATCCAAATCGAGTTTTTAGTTTGAGCCTTCAACTTAAAGAAGCATTGTCCAAATTGACCTATTATAACGGAATGAAAATACCAAATAGTGGGGGTTCAAAATGTGAAATATTGATCCAATCGATTTGTCGATTGGTCTTACACGACTGTGGTGATGAGAGTGACATGTGAGAATTGATGGAATTCAAATCGAATTTCCGATTTAACTCGGTATTTAAAGAATCATTTTTCAAATTTATTTAGTAAATATTATATATATTTATTTTTCAAATTTATATAAATAATTAAATTATTTATATTTATATTTATATTTGTAATATTATTTTTTTGTAATATAATATCCTCTAGTACATGACGCCCATGAGGTGGATGGAGAGGATGATGCGGCATATCTCTCATGATCTTTGTTATTTGATATATTGTTATTGTTGATGCTTTTTTGAATATTTATTGTTGTGGTTGATTTTATATATTATTGTTATAGATGTATTTTATGGATATTTTTTGTTGTGGATGTTTTTGGATATATTATCTTTTTTAACGTGTAAAATTAGATATTTTTATTTCTGTTTGAAAAATAAAATAAAATAAAATTTCCAGACAGAGTTTCTGACGAAATTATCCGACAAAAATTCCGGCGAATTGTTCGATATAATTATTCCGTCGAAAATGTCGACGAATTTTTCGAACGAATATGAATGTGTAAAAAAAATTTGACATTTTTTTTGACGAAGACTTTCCGTCTAAAATCTATCAAAAAAACATCAGAAATAGATATTTTCGACAATTTTTTGATGAAATCCGTCAGTCAAAAATACCGTTTTTTCTTGTGGTGTACACATTTTATATGTAGAGCAAATAAAATTTAAAGATGGAAAGAAAATTTTATAGAATTAACGATCATTCAACTCTGTCTCTCAAATATTAATGTAATATGTTGGGCTGTCAATGGGCCGGGCCCGGACTGGGCTTAGATGAGTCCGGCCCAGGCCTGACTCATCAATATGAAAGCCCAAGCCCGGCCCCAGCTCGAGCAATGTCGGGCCGGGCTGAGTCGGGCCCAATATTTTTATAAAATTGTAAAGCCCGACTAAGACTCAGCCCGGCCCGAATACTTAAATAAAATTAGATTAATAATAAAAATAATATATTTAATAATATAAAACTTATAATCTCATTCAATTAAGTAGAGTTTTGATGTTCTTTATTTAATTTATTTGAAAAGAGAGTTTTTAACTTTTAAATAAGTAAAATAACATAATTTTAACTAAGTAAAATTTAAGATTTGAAAAGAAAAAAAGAAAAGAAAACGGGTCGGGCCGGCCTATCGGGCCGAACTCAAAGCCCGAGTTCGGCCCATGAACTTAATCGGGCTGGGTTTTTAGACCCTACTAAAAATTCACAGGTCAAAAAGAGTCTTGTGGCCCGACTCAAAATTGGGTTAAGCCCGCGAACTTGTCAGGCTGACACGGCCCATTGATAGCCCTAGTAATATGCCACTAGAACGATACAAATTTAATTTCTTCACTAAAACTAATTTGCCCAGCACTCGTTGTAAGAGTGAGAGTCCACGATTACAAGGGAACATGAGTAATGAACAAGTTCGAAGAGTTATGCACATAAAATGGGAGAATGGAGCTCCTCACTTTGGTTGTCAAACAAACAAAAAAAAAGAAATCGAAGAGTCAAGTCCGTATGAGACTCACGCGTGTGTGGGGTGGGTACCCAGCACTCCTGCAGCGGGGAGCCCACGTGCGTGCGTTTTGGTTTGTGAATAGAAAATGCCTGACTGAGTAGGGGTGTCAACTGGGCCGGGCCGGCCCGGAGGTCCGGAAGCCCGGCCCGGTATAACACGGGCCTGGGCCTATTTTTTTAATAAAAATTTAAATTTTAGCCCAGCCCGGAAAAAATTTGGGCCGCTTCTGGGCTTTGCCTGGCCCGGCCCGGCCGGCCCGCGCCCACCGCTCCCCCCACGCCCGGCCTCCCCGCGCCCCTGGCCTGACCCCCGCCTCGCACGCCGCGTGCCCCCGCCTCGGCCTCACCCCCGCCGGCCGCCTCGCACGCCGCGCGCCCTCGCCTCGCACGCCCGCGCCCCCGCCTCGGCCTCCCCGCGCCCCTGGCCGCCTGCCTCGGCCTCCCCGCCCGCGCTGCGCCTCGCCTCCCCCGCTCCCCGCGCCCCTGGCCCCCTGCCTCGGCCTCCCCGCGCCGCGCCTCGGCCTCCCCGCGCCCCCGCCCCGCCCCCCCCCCTCGCACAGCGCTCACCCAGGCCGGGCCAGACCGGGCCTGAGCCGGGCCTTAAATTGACCCCCGGGCTGGGCCATATTTCTGAAAATGGGGCTTTGCCCCGGCCTGGGCCGGCTATCTTGAGACCGGACTGGGTCTGGGCCAGACCAGACCCGGTCCAGGCACGGCCCATTGACACCCCTATGACTGAGGCAGAAATCCATAAACCCCGTGCATGTGCCATCAGCACTTGTCTCATGCTCTTGTTTGACCCGGACAAGTAGAACAACAAACACAATATTTAATGCCATAAACATATAATATGCCATATATATTTTATATACCCCTTCTGGATGATCTGCGCGCATTAATGCTAGGAAAGAGTGACATGCTTTCATCAATAATGTTATGACTATCAAATAACCAGCCAACCAAACAATATCTTTATATATATAAAGTAATATTTGTTATTTGATAGCACCGGCAAAAATTTTTTTGTACTACATACGAATTACTTGTATAACAGACATAAGATATAGAGAAAAATTTATTGTATTTGTATGACTAGATAACAAGTCGATGTGGTATCTAACAATTAGATTGTCATTTTATCATTCTTCATGTGAGAAATGTCACATAAATTATTATCTAATCATATTACATTTAAAAGGTAAATACAAGTACAATACATCTTTCTCCTAATCATATTATATTTAAAATATTATTACACTTAAAATATAATATACAAGTATAATAAATATTTCTCTAAGATATACGTGAGACTAATCTTCCGTTCGGTTTGAACCCGGGTTTTCGAGTGGAGTCGTCATTACTTGTGCGTGCTGGATACCTCGTTACACGCCAACTTCTGCGGAATGCTCCCGGCCGTCTTCGGGTAAGTGCCGTTGGTTCTACGCCATTCCGATCCATGCCAATCCCCGTCTTACGGCCGTCTTCGGGTGCCGTTGTCTGCGGAATCTTTACGCTCTCTACTGCATGCCTCCTGCTCCTCGTTTATCTGTCTATATACAGATATGTATGAAATATTAAAAAAAAAAAAAGAGAAAAAAACACATCACTGCATAAAAAGCCACACTAGTGAGACCTCAGCCCGATAACAGGAAACAGAAACATAATATAGTTTGGTTGGTAGCACACTTAATTTCTTGACACAATTTTAAACACACTAATTAAAATACCCCACGACCTCCTTTTTTATTATGAGATGGTTTTGACTAGGGGTGTCAATGGGCCGGGTCTGGACCGGGCCTTGCTAGGCCCGACCCAGGCCCGGTTTTTTAAAATCCGGCCCGGGCCCGGCCCAGGCCCGGGGGTAGGCTCGGTATGGCCCGGCCCGGCCCGGCCCAGAAAAAGCCCGAAAAGCCCGACCCGGCCCGAAAATAAAAAATATTATTTTTTATTTATATAATATATAATTTTCATATATCTACTATAATATATCTATAAAAAATAATATATAATTTACTTATATCTATATTAACATTTAACTTGTAAAAGATTATGTTTTTAGTAGATTTATTGTGGAAAAAATACATATAACTCTCTTTCTAAATATAAATTTTGAATTTAATATAAATTATATTTATTCTTTTTCCGGGCCGGCGGGCCGACCGGGCCGGGCCACACAAAGCCCAAGCCCGGCCCTATTTTTTTCCGGTCTCCGGGCCGGCCCATTCACAATTTTTTTCCAAACCGGGCCGGGCTTGCGGGCCTCCGGGCCGACCCGACCCAATTGACACACCTAGTTTTGACTTGGAGAAACAACGATATTACACATTTTTATTAATTAGTGTCAAGTTTGGTTTCGAGAAGTAATCTATACTATTATAATAAAACTCAGTCTTAGAAATATACGTGGCAGCATCAGAATTTTTCTTCTTCCGTCCAAACTGAGATATGTGATACCGCCTAAAACTATTCCCTTCTTCTTTCTCTCTATTTTTGTATTTCTTTATCTCTTTATGTACTGCCACCGCAATCAGCAAATTTAGCGGGATTTAAAATTCAAATCTTCTCCCTTTTTCCATTTGGCCCGCCCTTGACAAAAAATAGTATTTTTTATCCAATCCGTCACCCCCCATCTAAAAATATAAGTACTCGCCTCTATTATAATATGCATCTCTCATATTTGATCTATTTAGTGTTCCGCATGAAAATTAGGTTTTCTTTCTTCTATATAATATTTATTATTATTAATAACAATCATATCAAATTAATTTATAATTTATAAATTTATTATAATTAAATATATATTAAAAAAAATCGTGCAACGCACGAGTGGAGATCTAATATTAATTAATAAACCAGTTAGTTCCCTATTAAAGAAAAAAAAACCACCTCCTTAGTACTCCTTCCTGGCCTGGCCTCGGGTTTGTCGTTGAGTGAGCCCACGATCTCCCCCATTTGAGACAGTCCACGTGGCCCAAGTTGACCTTGCCGGCCCATCCTTCACAACCCTCCCCCACCTTCCTTCAAATACGACCTCTCTCTCCTTCCCTCCCTATTCTACTCTGGTCTCTGTCTCTCCACCCCAACGCAGCACTATCCCCTTAACAATATCTCTCTGGGTTCCTCTCTCCAATCGCTCTCTGGGGTCCTCTTCCTTCCACGCTTCCACCAACATGTCTCAGTCCGATGACCTCGCTGACGACCTCAAGAGCATGAGCTTTGGTTCCTCCCGCCGCTCCGG
Source organism: Colocasia esculenta (assembly GCA_014218235.1). Lineage (NCBI taxonomy): Eukaryota > Viridiplantae > Streptophyta > Magnoliopsida > Alismatales > Araceae > Colocasia > Colocasia esculenta. Next base: position 116,844,260 of record CM024766.1, on the reverse strand, counting down.
CTCCGAGACCGTCTCCACCACCTCCAGCGACCTCTCCAGATCAGCCAGCGCCGCCGCCGACGCCTTCGCCAAGCACCTCTCCGCTGGCGGTGACGCCGCCTCCTTCCTCGACCGGATCCGCCGCCTCAGGTCCACCTCCGCCCGCGAACCCCTCTCCCCCGCCGATCTCCGCTTCGTCCACCGCCTTGGCAGCGGCGACATCGGCAGTGTCTACCTCGCCGAGATCAAGTGCTGCTCCCCACTCCCAGGGGTAGTCGAGAGGGAGGCACCCCCCGCCGCCGCAGCCGCGCCGCCCTGCGTGGTGGCCGTGAAGGTGATGGACAAGAAGGAGCTGGCCGGGCGGAGCAAGGAGGGCAGAGCGAAGACGGAGCGGGAGATCCTGGAGATGCTGGACCATCCCTTCCTGCCGCGGCTGTACGGTTGCGCCGAGAACGAGAGGTGGTCCTTCCTGGTCACGGAGTTCTGCCCGGGCGGCGATCTCCACGTCCTCCGCCAGCGTCAGCCGGGAAAGCGCTTCACCGAGCCCGCAGTTAGGTATGTACGTACGACGGCGCTGCACCTTAGCGCTCACCTACCTCCCCATTTCTCTTCTTTACTTCCCTTCCTTCTTCCCACCCCGCTCCTTTTTCCCCCTTCCCGGTTTAGTATTCAGAAGGAAAAAGACTAAAAATCACTATCCAAACTAAATCAATTTAATTAATTAATTAATTAATTAAAGTCTTGGAGATCTGAGCTGCGCGACGCGCCGCCCGATACAATCCTCCCATCCCTGCAAGGAAGGAAGTATTTTTTCCTCTGGAAGGAAGTAATATCTAGGATTCCCCCGCGAATTAATAGCTTTCCTCTGTAAATTATAATACTCTTAGTAAGAAAGATTAACGCGCGGCACTTCTGGGTAGGCTACCTTTTTTTTTAACTTTGCTCACTCTCTGTTGTTGCTAAAAAATATGAGGAGTTGGAAAGCCCACCACCGACTGTTGTCACCGCAACGAGAGCTTCAAGAAGAATTTTCCTCCCCTAGTTAATTAGCTATATGTATCCTGTTCTGTGTTTCAAAAAGATTTCCTTCTACAACATCCCCTTAAGCATCGTCGTGTGTTTGGGATTTCCCAATTATGCCCCTCCCCCCAAAAGAATTTTTTTTTTCTGTATAATTCGACGGATCCTTTTTCCTCTTTTTGGCTTCACTTAAGCTCCTCATTCCATTTGCGCCCATGATCAGACCCCCAAAAACTAAAAAAAGAGAAAGGACAGCAAGAACCACACACCTCATTAGATTCGGTTTCTCGTGTGAATTATTATTTCTAATAGATCTCCAATCGTGAAGATTTAGAGTAGTTAATTAATAAAGCAGCCAGTTTCGGAATCTTTTTTGTGGTGTCAAGGATCGCGGGGGAGGGAAATTGCCCATCTGCAATGGGGACCCAAATGACGGGAAGAGACCCGCCAACGGAGGATGCCCCCATGTTCGTCCCATCCGCGTGCTTGCTTGGTCGTTGATCGCTCGCTTGGGGTAGACCCGCCAACAGTGTGTTATGTACGTATGTGTGTAGAGTACGTGACAAGTCCGGTCCGGACGGGACCATTAAATGCTTGCGGGGCCAAACCCCAGCATACATAGTTATATACACAAACACATGTGGGGATGTGATGGGTACACGATGCGGGTTTCCCTCGTCGTTTTCTTTCTGCCCCCCCCCCCCACACCCTGTTCCTCCACAGTTTGGGATATATATGGTACTCTGGGTCGGCCACCCTCTTCACTTGTTTGATGTCGTCGTGCTGAAACGCTTTTTAAGATCTGCAAGCGGGATTTGGCAAATACTGAGCTAGTACCATGAGAGGAAAGCCTGTTTTACTCGCAACTTTTTTTTTTTGACGACAGGGATTATCCTGCAACTATCAAACATTCAACCGAAAAAGGGCTTTTCCGCAAAGATAATATTTAGAGAAATGCTAGTGTCCTCCAAAGATAGGCGGGGTGGGTTGTCAACTTCTATCCAAACATACCGAAGAAACTTGCGCCGGGGGTTGAAATCTGCATCTTTCTTTGAGATTTCTAGCCTCTGTTAACTGTAAGCTAGTGAATTTTTAGGAAACAAATAATGTAAAAACTGGCCGTGATCTTACTCCTACCGTAGAAAATACCTCTTTTACTTTACTATGTGGCTTTTTGCCATCCTCCCCTGGAGCATGGCGTCCGTGCACATGAATTCTGTCTAATGCCATCGCGTACTTGTGCCGGTACCATTACAACTACAACGTGTGGGTGCTGTGGTTTTGGTGGGGTGTGGTGTCAGGGAGTACGCTGCACACATGGTGGCAGCTCAGCTGACATAAAATCAAAACTAATTATAGAACTAGCATGGACTAGTGGAGTAGTCTGCTTTGGCTATGAGTCCATTCACACTTCATTTTGTTTTTTTGGCTTTTGTTGTTGTTTAAATCAAATTGTGAATTAATGACGGTGGTGGCTGCGGCGATGGTGGTAAAAACGCAGGTTCTACGCGGCGGAGGTGGTGGTGGCGCTGGAGTACCTCCACATGATGGGCATCGTCTACCGGGACCTCAAGCCGGAGAACGTCCTAGTCCGTGCCGACGGCCACATCATGCTTACCGACTTCGACCTCTCCCTCAAGTGCAACGATGACGACGTCGCTCCCGCCCAGCTCATCTCCGATCCCGACCACCACAACCCCCTTCCCGCGGCAGCCCACCTTTTGGGCGACCACCCGGCCCCCTTCGCTTCCGCTTCCTGCATTCTCCCCAGCTGCATCGTCCCCGCGGTCTCCTGCTTCAACCCCAGGCGCCGCCGCAGGAAGAAGAAGGCGGGGGGCCGCCATGGTCCCGCGGGCGGGGAGATGGAGTTCGTGGCAGAGCCCGTGGACGTGCGGTCCATGTCGTTCGTGGGTACCCACGAGTACCTAGCGCCGGAGATCGTGTCCGGGGAGGGCCACGGCAGCGCCGTGGACTGGTGGACCCTGGGGGTCTTCATGTTCGAGCTCCTCTATGGCGTGACGCCCTTCCGCGGCGGGGACAACGAGATGACTCTGGCCAACATCGTCGCACGGGCGCTGGACTTCCCCAAGAATCCTACTGTGTCCCCATCCGCCAGGGACCTCATCGCCGGCCTTCTCGTCAAGGACCCCGCGCACCGGATGGGGGCCGCCACCGGCGCCGCCGCCGTCAAGCGCCACCCTTTCTTCAGCGGCGTGAACTGGGCACTCTTGAGGTGCGCGAAGCCGCCGTGCGTGCCGCCGCCTTTCACCATGAGCGGCACCGCCGTCGAAGGCAGCAATGGGGACGCCTCCGACGACAGCTCGTCTGACACACCCGTGGAATACTACTGAGAGAGAGAGAGAGAGGAGGGGCGCCGCACAGTCACACACCGGTCGGCCGATTTTTCCATCGATTGATGGGCTATTATCGTCGTCATCATCATCAACAACATCTTTGTAATGTTTCCACGAGGGGGCAGAGAGGACCGTTGTTACTCTTCGCTTTTTCCTGCAGCTCCGCTGCTAATTATGTTGCTCGCTCGAGGAGATGGACCAAGCCGGCACAGAAACACACTGTCAAACAGTCTCACCAGTCACCATGCATGCGGTGTTTGCATCAACTGCGCCTATACCCGCAGGTCCCCTCCCCCTTCTTTTGTTTCTTGTAGGATGTAAAGAAGTATTGATTAGTGTTTGGGTGGACCCCGATCCGCTTGGCCTGTCCAAGGAGGGAGGCGACAACGCGGGCCTCAAGTGGAGAGAGATGGAGGCCACCCGCCAGCTCAGCTTCCAGAAGGATTTGCTCTGACGACAGGCCCCCTTGTCCTCTGCGACGAAAATGCCAGACAATAATCTTGTTTGTGGTGGAGTGTTTGGATGACATGCTCGAGTGGGGCGAGCTGTAATGTTGGAATTAACAAAAGCGACCAAGAACAGTGAAAGATGGATGAGAATCCCCTCAGGACGCACGCCAACCAGATCTTTTTTTACATGGATATGTAAGATTGTTGACATGACAAGCCATTTGTTCCTTTCGTTATTCGACTTGAAATTTTGATGGAGATAGGATATTCAAACCTTAGTTCGCTCGCTTAAACTTGTAAGCATTGGACTCAAATTTCTCATTCCAGTCATCTGATTAGGTTGAGCTGCCTGAAAGTGGTGAAAAGAGTGATTAACAGCGCTGCGCTAAAACATTGCTCTTGCAGAAAGTAAACTGGGCCATGTGAGGCTGCAGATTCTACCTAAAAGATCTTACAAAAAGCAAAAAGTATAGCATATGTAATAAAGAAAGCCACAACTCATTATTCATCGTGTCGAAACACTAGCTAGTACGCATCCTACGGATACACAGCAGTCATCCGGTGGTCCTCCAATTGTCGGGACCAACTTTTCTTCAATTCATTACATGTATGGAAGACGAGAAAAATTTAGTACAGTTGTCAATTATATTCTTTTATACATTTTAGTCTTCTTATTGATCAATGCATAGAGATATATTGTGCGCATCTAATTAAAAAGTCAAAGTGCGCGAGAAAATCTAATTCTCAAGTGTGCTAAATTTTCCTTATGATAGATATATTTCAAAACAAGTGATCAAATATCAGTGATTACAGTCGCAGACTTTGCTTGCTTTCTTGAGGCCTGGATTTTTTTTCAAAGTGTGTTGTTCCTGTCCTAAGAATACATCAAGCGGCCCTTGAAGCCATATTCAATTTTTTTTTCTAAGGTGTGCTGTTCCTTGCGATAATTTATCAGTAAGTCCGTGGAAGATAAGACACATAGATGGATAGCCATGGCCTTGTTGGGCCATATGTAGGCCCACTAAGAAAGTTAGGACTTAATAGGCAGACAACGATGTAGATGCTCCTTGGCAATGCTCGGAGACTAGAAGAATGTTAAGAGAATGGGGCCAAAAGTTATGAGCAAGTTTAGAGAGAGAAACTTTGGGTTTTTCATCTTGTTTACTCTGTCCTCCTTCTGAGGTTCTTTCTTCGAGGCCGTGCTCGTCCTCGGTAGATCGTGGGTCCTCAGTCGTTCTCACCGGAGGAATCATCGCCTCCAGAGGGGTCTTTTATAGAGGTTGCGTCGCCACCATTGGGCGACGGATCTTTGGGTTCCAAAGTCTCCCCCCACCCCCACCTCCCTTTTTCCATTGTCATACAGTATCAACTCCCCCTCTTAGTTTCCCCCTTTTCACCTCCTGTGCCCTCCGGCCTTGTCCTCTCAACCTTCTGTCGTCGCCCTTGTCTTTGCGTCACCGATCCCCTTTACCGAAGCCTTTTCCCACCGCAGCCGTCCCTTCCCGTGTAGCCCTTTCCGCCCCAACAACGTGTGCTTCATCCCGTTTCTTCGCCTATGTTGCACCGCTCCTCTGGTTTCCCCTTCCCGTCGACACCCTTTTTTGGCCTTGTCCACCCCCCAACCGCCTTTTACCTTAACCCTATGGTGCAGCACCCCCCCCCCCCCCCGCCATAGCCTCCCCCGCCAGTGCCTCCCACCTCCATATCCATCCACCCTCTTGCGTTGTAGGTAGTTTCGTTCCCCTCCACTATCTTGCCAACCACATTCGCCGATCTCTTGGTCCTCCCTCCTACCTCATCCATCTCGCTCATTTTGTGACCCTTCAACGGGTGTCAAGGGCTTTAACTTTGGCCTATTACTTGTGTGTTATTTGTTGTTGTATTTTTTTGTTTAGGATTTGACTTTCACTATCGACTGAAAGTCCACTACTTCTGTACAACATTTCTTAATTCCATAAGACTCTGGATCACCCCATTTTGGGTTATGGAGCAGATAATTGAGCTCGAGTATTGAGGCTATTCTGCATATGGCCTTGCCCTGTGCATCATCCGAGCTACCCCTCTTAGCTTGTTGCATGATCATTGAGGAATTTTCCCTTCTTAGAACTGGATTGGGGATTGCAGCAGCTCTTGCGGCTCCATCAGTGTGTTGGATGTTGTTTGTTCCTTGATGTACCGTGGCAAATATCCTCATACTAAGGGATATCATGGTCCACTAACGTGGATTGTTCCCAGACTTAAGTCTTCCCCTATTTCACTCTTTGCTGTGCTCTTTTACCATGTTATATCACCTATGTACTATGTAATGGTGGTTGACTAGATTAATAGAAGTACCGTTTATTTGTCAAAAAAAAAAAGACTAGAAGAATATTGTTTCATACTCATAGGGTGTGGCATTGAATAAGGAGCTTGCACCAATGCAGTCTAAATGTGTGTCGATATATTGTTGAAAACCAAAAGTTTCTTAGCTAAAAGGAGAGTTTGAATTTACAGTTAAAATGATAGATCTGATATATATTATTGATGGGAGATATGAAAGAAGAAGTTACCAAGTGGCCAAAATTCATTTTGTTTTCTTGAGTGCAAATGGAGTTGTCCATTTCTCTGAAAATGTCTCCTAAGGTATATATTGGATAATCATAGAAGTCAACTATATATCTTAGATACCCAACTTATTTAATTGTGGCTAAATACTATTTAGAAAAGAAAGCCTTTTCACATTCAAATGCAATGAAGCAAACTGATCAATCATTTTCTTTTGTTTCTCTTATTGGCGAACGATGTATATGTTTAGATTTTGTTAAACCATGAACTCTCTCTCTCTCTCTCTCTCTCTCTCTCTCTATATATATATATATATATTGTTGCTGGAGAAAACCAACAAGGATCGTCGGCCCGAGCCGAGCTGGGTGGGCCCCGAGGGATTGGCCGCGTCGCGCTGTCGTCGAAGAGGAGAAGCCGACCTGCAAAGAACCACCGAGACTCCTCGGCGGTCGGACACTCCGACGATTAAGTCAGTGAAGGTTGTAAAGAGAGGAGAATTAAGTGAGAGTTTTGTGCTACGAATAGCGTACATTTTCCTTGTGGGTCTCTGTCTCTTTTATAAGGGCTTGGTCCTTTGGACAGAAAAGGAAGGTGATGGACGAGCCTCCGTGAGGCAAGGGCGCTAATCAGGGAACCCTCGTCAGCTGGACATGGAGAATCCTGCCTCGACAGCCGCTTGCCTAAAGCGGGTATGGGCCAGCTGGGGGTCGTGATTTACGGGGCTCGTCTGTACCTAGGGCAAGTGTGACTTGGCGCCGGCTGGGGACGCCCAGACTTAGTACTTAATTTGAATTAGTTCTCGGTAGTGATGGACTAACCTGCGCCGACGACCTCCGGCAATTTAACCGTCGGTTCGTCGGTATGGCCGATCCTCGATCTCGTCGACCCCATTTGTCGGCTGACGACGACCGGTATTATATATATATATATATGTATATAAATGAAAGTGTCCGTTATCAAGGTTTCATTCGTTGGAGCAACTCTTGGATTTCAATTCAAGGGTTATCTGTTATGTTAGAAACAAGAAGCAAGAAATTGGCAGCGGACTGTATGACCGTCCAATTTTCAAATTAATGATCAATTTAATAATAAAAGAAAGAGAACGTCTTGGTACAAATTATTAGTTTGTAACAAATGTTACAAATCTAATAAAAGTTCATCACCTCGTGATATAAGATATTATAATAATATCTCATGTCATGATTATCTAATCTTAAGAGGGTAGATGACAAACTCTCATAAATTTGCAACACTTGTTGTAAATTTTTTAATTTACAACAAATATTTTTCAAAAAAAAATTAAACAAAAGTGGCAAGAACCAGATACAACTCGAGTGGCATAAGCCCATCGAGACCGTCACAAAAAGGAAAAGTAGGATACGGGCAGCCAGATATACTTTTAATTCACGCCAAGCAAGTAGTTTCTGCCAACGAGTACCGTGGTGTCTGCACGCCATAATGGTGGCCATTTGCAGATTCTTATTTGAAAAGATTAATCGCTCATCCGTTACTCTCTCTCTCTCTCTCTCTCTGAGGCATGCGCAGACAGGCAGACATGGCTGCCCATCCCATCCCCACTGCACAGTGTGCAGGCCAACCTTCCTCCGCACCCCACCCTCCTACCAGTCGTTGTTCTACATTCACGATGTTCCCAATTCCCCTTCCAGCACCCTGCAAATACTCGTGCTCCCGCTCTGTCATTCACATAGACACGCAGATACAGACACACCGATACAGAACCATGCATGCATATGCATGTCTCGGTATAAAAGGGAAGGGGGAGGAGAACAAACATCTCATGTCCATAGTTATCTACACTGATCCATCACACCCACCCACCCATCCACACACACACACACAGACTGATGGCCCCCGCGTCCAACAACACCTCCGGCTCCACCGCCACGCTGAGCTCGCTCCTCCCCCTCCTCCTGGTGGTGGTCCTCTCCCTGGTGCAGGCAGCAGCCGCATGGGCCGAGTTCGACTACACTATTCTGGCATCCCCTAAGCGTTCACCTCCCCCGCCTCCAGCTCCCGGGATGCGGACCCCACCGCCCCCACCTCGGCGCCCCGTTGGTCGCCGGACGGTCAAATGTACCCGGAGGCAGTTCCCCAAATGCTTCCTGATCAAGGCGCTCTGCCCCCTGGAGTGCCGCACCAACTGCTTCATGGACTGCACCCTTTGCAAACCAGTCTGCCGTAAGTCCACCATCGAACATTTTACCCATATTGCATACATATCCCAGTGCCGGCCGGAGCTAATCATATATAGCATAGTTTTAATTTATTAGGTTTTTTTTTTTTCTGAACTCACATACATTGAAAAGTTAAGTTACAGACCTAGCTATAGCAGATATATATATATTTTAAATTTAATTACCAAAGTAGCAGAGATTTGACTCTGAAAGAGTCCATGTGGCATGTTGGCGCCCCACCCTGCATCTCTCTTCCACCCCATATCCGACCCTCTTCACTCACTACACTGTCTCTACCCAGCGCAATCCGTATACATAAATCTAGCTCACAGTTAATTTCCTGCCTTCGATCCGGTAGTACTTTCCGAACATTAGTTGTTTGATACGCACAATTAATGCATGTATGTTCTAGTTACTCCTCTTTCGCTCTCTGATATGTACGCTCCTTCATAAACTTGAAGACTGCGACCGGCCGGGGGCCATATGCCAGGATCCCCGCTTCATCGGTGGCGACGGCATCACCTTCTACTTCCACGGCCGTCGGAATAGCGACTTCTGCCTCGTCACCCAACCCGATCTTCACATCAACGCCCACTTCATCGGTAAGCGAGTCCCTGGCAGGAGCCGCGACTTCACCTGGGTGCAGTCCATCGGTATCCTCTTCGCCGGCCATCGCCTCCTTGTCGGTGCCCGTAAGACTGCCGTCTGGGACGACGCCACCGACCGCCTCGAGCTTGCTTTCGACGGCGAGCCCGTGGAGCTTCCTCCGAAGCAGGGGGCCAAGTGGCAGTGCAAGTACGAGCCGCATATATCTGTCACAAGGACGCGCGACGCCAATGGCGTCTCAGTAGAAGCCGCGGGGCACTTCGCCATCAGCACGGTCGTCATACCGATCACCAAGGAGGACTCAAAGCTTCATGGCTACGACATCACCGACGAAGACTGCTTCGCCCACCTAGACCTCGGGTTCAAGTTCCACTGTCTAAGCGACGACGTCGGCGGCGTGTTGGGTCAAACGTACCGCAAGAACTACACTAGCAAGGTCAGAATGGGAGTGTCCATGCCGGTGCTCGGTGGCGAGCGGGAGTTTGCCACCTCTGGCATCTTCTCCCCCGACTGCATCGCCTCTCGATTCCGTGTTAGTTGAACAACGGCCACAGGCCGGTCGTCTCGATGGCGACCTCGATGGAGATCAGCAGGAGGCACCACATACATATATATATATATATATATTATAGTAGTTGAGGAAGACAGCATAGACTGGAAATCACAAAAAAAAAGAGAAGTCAGGAGGAAATGATTAATATTTATATACATATACCCAGAAAGGAGCTAGAGGGACTGCTATTTGAATGACCGACACGTGTACGTACGTGATCAAAGCTTTATGGATGTTCTATATATATATTACGATCTGGGATTCGGTACATAGAATGAAGCCAATGAATGTGTGTTAATTATTTACATCTGTTGAACGAAGTCTTTCTTTCTGCAATGAATGAACACAGTCATATAAATACTTATCTGTCTCGTTCGATATCAAATGTTAAGCTTAACAAAAAGGATACAAGTTTGTATTGTTTAAATAAATCAGTCTGTAAAATTATTTTCTAATTCATTAATTAGAATTCTCGGACACCTTTGTATGTGATCAGATGTAAGTTGTTAGCACTATCTCTTCTTAGATTGTACGAGTTCTCCCAAGTTTTAAAATTTTAATTAATTTGTTCATTGAAAAGACATATCTCTTATTTCTAGATAAACTCCTTTTTCCTTCGCCCACCGTGAATTAGTACCCTCGTGCTTAATTAGATAAAAAGGAAAAAGTTTTAAAAGGCATTTAACCATATTTAACTTGTATAACCCTTTGTATTCTAAATACCTTTGTATCACCCAAACCATATTTATTTAAATATTGGATGAAGGATTATAAATAGGTATTTATAATAGGCTAAAGCCATCGTACCATTACACATTTACCTAAAGATGGTTCAAATCCAATTTAATATACATTGGGGAGCCGAAAGAGTCTAGTTACTCAACTCAGCCTAATAAATAAAACCCAATTAGTAAACAACAGTTCGTCTATTAGAGTCCAGTTATCAAATAAGGGCTACGAATGATTTACCGCCCTAAGGCCCCTTATCTCAGCATCAACTTCTATCCAAATATCAAACATAGAGAATAACCTGAGATGTCGTATTCCACGTCTTATTTTGGTAGATCCTACCCCCACAATTCCAATCCTGGCAATTTATGGCTTGGAGAAAACTTGACAAGTCCTTGACCAAATAGAGGTTAGCTCCACAGAAATGAAAAGACAAACACTCTTACCTAATATGCTAGTTAGTGGATCTTGCATGAATGACAGTCACCCAAGGATCGCTAGTAAAGACTTGAAGGATAATGATGGGTTGCTTACGGCGGCACGATTTGTTGGGTTTTTACCCAATATTGTGTGTTGTTCCTGTCCTAAGAATACATTAAGCGGCACTTGAAGTTGTATTCAAATTTTTTTTTCCTAAGGTGTGTTGTTCCTTGCTAGTCCTGTGTTTCCAGTGCCTCACTTTAGAGAGCTCAAGTCGGAGTCCCTAAAGGTGCCAGGTATGGGCCTGCAGCAGTGTGGTCTGCATGCAAGTGCAGTGTTGGTTGGTTTCCACTGTTGGTTGGCTTACTTGTGTGTTTGTGGAGCTGTAGCTAGATTGTGTGGTCCATGACTACGAGATTGAGAGGTGGTTCTTGTGCTGTATTGTCCGGGTTGGATACTGGCGTCATGAACCAGTAGTTCGTTCCCGTGTGGTGGCGTCGTTCCTTTCCGACTCATGCTTTGCCAGTAGTTGTTGCTTGTGAGTGTTGACTCACCGGATGTGGTTTTAACCATTGTGGTTGTGGTTCCGTGGTGGTACCTCGTAGTGGTAGGTACCTGTACCCCTTGTGGGTAGCTTTGTGTTGTAGTATGTCGTGTACGTACCAGTCTCTTCAGGTGTTGAGGTGAACTTGTGTTTTGTGGAGGTCGTGTGGTGTGACCTTCCACTCATTGTGATTTTACCCTGCTTAGGGTAGGCTTCTGATTGTGGTTTTGATGTGTGTTGGATTTGGCATGTTGATGCCAGTCTGGTTTGCCTGTGTGGGTAGTTTGCCTGTGAGGCTTGTAGCCGAGGCAGTGGTTTACCTGTGAAACTTAGAGTCTAGGTAGTGGTTTGCCGGTGAGGCTTGCGGTTGAGGCGTCCTAGCGGTTGGGTGTGCTAGTCCTATTGCTACCTCTTACTTTCCGATGATTATGTCAGTTGGTGTGTTTATATTTAACTACTGTTTAATTATGCTTTATGTAAACATGTTGTGGTTTGACTATCGGTGTGGCCAGTGAGACCCTTTAGGGTTGAGGTTTCTTCAGTTTCAGGTGTTATTTTTGGGAGGTCCCTGCTGAGTCAGTGACTTGTTGAGGCTCACTCCCTTACAGTCATTTCAGGTGTTAGCCGCGTGTGAGGTGCTTTCAGTGGCGTTGTGGCAGATTTGTACTACGAACAGTAGAGTTAGTTGTGTCTATGTGTGAGCTTTATTCCCTCGGGGTATGCCCTAGGTAGTTGTACTTTTCTCTTGGACATGTAATGATGTAATGAGACATTTGTATTTTGTTATATAGAGGTATAAGCACATGTACTTTCTTGTATCTTATACAGTATGATTGTCTTTTATATTCCTACTGGACACACTTGTGTGAGTTATCCCTAGCGAGACTTCGGTCCGTTCATGGGAGACAGATTCTAGATATGGAGCCTTACTGGGCATAAATATCCAGGGCCGTTACAGTTGGTATTAGAGCAATGGTCCAGTTAGAATATGAAAAGACATTGAAGTTACAATGTCCCAATACATGGTTTAATGTCCACTGCTGGTAGTAAGTCTGCAGTTTTGTGTGATTTAAAGTCGTTTTTACGTAAGTTTCTGGCAAGTAAATTGTGTGCATGTGGTTGAGAATTTGGCAGTTGTTAGTATACTGAGCAATGGTGTGGTTAGAAGTGGTATGATTTGTGTTGTTATACCAGTGTGCTCGTTTGCAGTAAAGTGTAGTTGCTTAAAGGTTCACAGTTACAGAAATTAAAGAAATTAGTGAATTCAATTATGATATTCAGTTAAGGTAAAGCTGTGTTCTGGAAAGGATATGTTTAATGTGATGAAAGTGTTTTAGCAAGATACAGAATTAGCAGAGATAGGTATATGGTAATGGTGTGATGGAGTTACATAGGGAACAATGTTGTAATGTGATGCAGAATTGTCCATAATAATCTAAACATGAACAAAATAATTTATGTGACGACCCTCATTATACCGGTACGGTTGTACCAACCCACGTCGGTATAGTAAAGGTTATCACAGTGGGACATTTACCCAAACACTATCACACGATTGAGATATACACAAATATAGACACAGAGTCGCGGAATTAAAGGACTAACTGTCATCACATTTCATCATCCACATTTCTCATACATGATCCATATAGCAAATTAAAGGACTAAACTTTCATAATTGAAATTAAACCAAACTACATTGTCCACAAGGTTAAAGTTCTACATTTAATACATAATTTGTCCACAATTACATAAATGATAACTCTAACACAAGCTACAATTTACATACTATGAAACAAAAAGGACACAACGTCAACTCCACAAGCTACTCTCCACGCTCGGAGTCGCTCTCCACGGTCTCCTCCAAAAGTGTGTCACCAACTAAACCTGTACGCCGAAGCAAGGAGTGAGCCTAAAAGACTCAGCAAGTAACTTCATACACATCATTCATGCATACATCATAGTAGGTTCTGCTATTTCAATTTGCAAGGCAACATACAACATGCTTGAACATTTATAAGAGACAACCTATCATGGTAATTCTACAAAATCAAAACACATGGTACCTGGTTTAAGATGTTTCAAATAACACTTCCTATCACATGCTTTCTACTCATTTAATCACATGAAAACTACACTTCCAGTTTGACTATAACATGATGGCAATTTACATGGAATTAGAAATATCATAGCATGAATTATCGTCTCATACTCTAACACATTCACTGCACATGGTTACACATTCCCATATTTCACATGGTTCATTTTTCAAACATTTCACATGTACACATGTTCATATATATGCATTTTACACATGTTCACATTCACAGTTCACATGTTCACATATACACATTTTACAATTTATTTGCTGTGACACATAGTCCAAACCACCACTAGAAGGACACATCACATACACATAACACATAGCACATCACCTAGACAATACAGTGATGACTCTTGGCACTGCGCAGACCGGGAGAACACGTCTCCACCCTAACCAGTGGTACTTGTCCACCTCCAGGATTTCATCCTAATGCCCTTAGGATATCTTAACACATTGAACCTTCTCATGGGGACCTTTCCATGATACAGTTCCACAGCCCTCTATGGAAGCAGTGTCACACACGGCACATTTTACACATTACACATTCCGATTAACACACGTTTTACATATGATATTCACACTTTCTTGTTTATGCACATGGTTCTGTTCTTCCCTAGCATGATGCCACTAATAACAGAAATCAAGCATTTAGTAGCCCTCACGGATTAATTGGAGCGCACATCATTTAACCTTAATCATGGTACATGTATTTATAACTCATTTTCACATGGAAATCTCATAGTGTAGGCTACTGTCATCAAATTTTCCTGAAAATTTAACCACATACTGTTTTCGGGCATAGAAACACACATACAAATTTTCACATTTTTCTGAATTCACATGCATTTATAGAAATTAAAACATTCAGTTTCATGCCATTCATAAACTAAGTTAACATAGAACATGACATGGATTTCAGATTTGATCATGCACAGTCATGAACCACACATACATATTGGCACAAGAAATTTTTCCCAATTTTATTTCCCAACACACGATTTACTAAAATTTTCACAAGGTCTACACATGCTTTCTATTTCTCATTGTAGGAATTATAAAAATTCACATGAATATGGGAAAATTCCCAAATTTGCAGGGCATGACTGATACCTACAAACATGGTTCATAAAATTCTACAGCATTTAATTCCTCAGAAATCATGAGAACAAAATTAAACATGCAAAATCTCTTTCCTACACATGCCTTCCAATAATTCTAATAAATTATGCCATCTATAGAAAAATACAGGAAATTTCATGCGTAGAAATCCAGAAATTAAAGATATAGGGCAGAACAGTTCACTGTTCTGTCAAGAAGAACTCAACGGCATACTATGGACGTTTACAAGAGTTGGCGGCAACATCGTTGGCCGCTGACTCAAGATCTCAACGGTAATAGATCTGGCCGTCGAGTTCGGACCTGTGTAAAAACACAGTCCGAGCTCTAAAGAATGGTGAATGTAGGGGGTCCAGGACACGAGGAAAGTCCATAAAAATGATAGAAACCTCCTAGACACATACATGGACAAGGTGAAAGGGTTACTTGCCTTTGGAAAAACTCCTAAAGGGATCAAAATGGTTGGAGAAGCTCTCCTTGGGCAGTCCCAAGAAGCCTCCAAGATGTCTCCACTCCGGCCTCTGTGATGCTCCCCTATGAAATCCATGGTCGGGGATGTGTAGCCGGATGTGTTGCCTCCCTCCTTGTCGAAGTAGATCTCCAGATGAAGCCTTGGATCGCCGGATCAAAGCCTCCAAACTCCAAGTTTTCTCACAGCTCACTAGGGTTTTCTCTTATCTCTTTGCAAAGAGCCAAGAGAGCTCTTTGGGGGTTGTCACAAGGGCCATTTTAGAGAGGAGAACCTCTCACCCACGCAGAGGTCGGTGGGAAGGTCGGGGTAGCCGTTGGGGTGGTTGGCATCCCCAATCAAAGGCATGGCACACCATGCTGCTGCAGACTGGTCTGTCAGGACATAGACGTCCACCGATATGGCCGTCGACTTAATAATCGACGTCCACCTATATGGACGTTAACAATAGTGAACGTCCATTCATGTTGACGTCGACTAACCCTTCGGCCAGAACCCAAAACCATGCAAAACCCTAATTTCTCCTAAGTTCATGCATGCAATACATAGGGTGTAATGCACACACTCACTATGTCACGAAATCAACCGATATATATATACAACTAAGTATATACATACATTCATAAGTACACCAAGATAATGTATACATAATACTTACACGATAATGCATATACATACACAAGCATAAAATTGCACACAATAAAATAATAAGGACAAAATTCGAGGGCCTTACACCCTCTCCCCCTTAAAGAAACTTCGTCCTTGAAGTTAGGACAACACTACTCAAACAAAAGGGGATACTTCTTCTTCATCGCATCCTTAAGCTCCGAAGTAGCCTCCTCCCCCGAGAAGTTACGCCATAGAACTTTTACCGACGCAATACTCTTGTTCCGAGGTGCTGAACCTTCCGGTCAAGAATAGCTACTGGTTGCTCCACATACGACAGATCTGGCTGGATCTCCACTGGCTCGTGACTAATAACATGAGATGGATCTCGGACATATTTCTGAGCATAGATACGTGGAAAACGGGGTGAACACTAGCCAAAGCTGGGGGTAAAGCTAGCTCATAAGCCACGTTGCCCAATCGTCTGAGAATCTCATACGGGCCAATGAATCTAGGGCTCAACTTACTATGCCTGCCAAACCTGACGACACCACGCGTAGGCGATATCTTCAAGAAGACATGATCACCTACCTCGAACTCTAGATCCTTCCTCCTGTTGTCGGCATAGCTCTTCTGTCTATCCTGTGCCGCAACAAGCCTCCTCCTAATCAACTGGATCTTATCTGAAGTCTCCTGAACTAACTCCGGACCAATCAGCTGTCTATCACCAATCTCCTCCCAACATAAAGGAGATCTGCAGGGCCTACCATACAACGCCTCGAATGGAGCCATACCGATACTAGCATGAAAACTGTTGTTGTATGCGAACTCCACAAGAGGTAAATGACGCTCCCAATCATCCTTCCAATCCAAAACACACGCTCTCAACATATCCTCGAGCGTCTGGATAGTCCTCTCGGACTGTCCATCAGTCTGGGGATGAAATGCCGAACTGAGCTTCAGCTCCGAACCTAACGCATCTTGAAGACCCTTCCACAATCTCGAAGTAAATCTCGGATCTCGATCCGAAATGATCGACTTCGGCACACCATGCAATCTAACGATACCGCTAACATACAATCTAGCTAAACTCTCTACTGACTGCTTCTTCTTCATAGGCAAGAAATGAGCAGTCTTCGAGAATCTATCTACAACTACCCAAATCGAGTCATTGCCTCTTCTAGATCGAGGCAAACCCGATACGAAATCCATAGTGACAGCTTCCCACTTCCACACGGGAATATCCATCCTCTGCATAAGGCCGGATGGTCGCTGCCGCTCGGCTTTCACCTGCTGACATACTAGACATCTAGACACATAATCCGCAACATCCTTCTTCATGCCGGACCACCAAAATGATCTCTTCAGGTCTTGATACATCTTAGTGTTACCCGGATGAATAGAGAATCGCGATCTATGAGCCTCCGCTAACACATGCTCACGGACATCTACCACATCGGGGACACAAACACGGTGCTGAAATCTAATCACACCGTCCTCATCACGAGCAATGCCCGCCTTACCCACTAACTCTAACAATCTAGGATCGGCTTTCTGCTGCTCAATCACCTCATCCAAGACTGAGGATCTAAGGGATAGCTGAGCTACAAAAGCCTGACACAACGATGGTTCTAACTCGGTCATGAGCACGCTGCATCCTCCAACATCTTCCAATCCTGCTGGAGCGAAGACCTCTTTCTACTAAGAGCATCCGCTACGACGTTCGCCTTTCCAGGATGATACTGAAGGTCGAAGTCATAGTCCTTCAAGAACTCGATCCATCTTCTTTGCCTCAGGTTTAATTCCTTTTGGGAGAAAAGATACTTCAAGCTCTTGTGGTCGGTAAACACCTCAAATCTGACACCATAAAGATAGTGCCTCCAGATCTTTAGTGCATGAACCACAGCTGTGAGCTCTAAATCATGAGTCGGATAGTTCCTCTCATGCTCCTTCAACTGACGAGAAGCATAAGCCACTACCCTCTCTTGCTGCATGAGCACACAGCCTAAACCAATCTGAGATGCATCCGTATAAATGGCAAAACCTTCTAGACCACTAGGCAATACCAATACCGGAGCAGAAGTAAGCTTAGCCTTCAATAGCTGAAAGCTGCGCTCACATGCCTCAGACCATACGAACTTCTCACCTTTCCGGGTCAGCTTTGTCAAAGGGGCGGCGATGGATGAGAAACCCTCAATGAATCGCCGATAATAACCAGCTAACCCAATAAAACTACGAATCTCCGAAGGGGTCCTGGGAATCTCCCAATCCATAACTGCCTGGACTTTTGCTGGATCAACTGCAACACCAGCGCCGGAGACGACATGCCCGAGAAAATGAACCTCGCGCAACCAGAACTCGCACTTGCTGAACTTCGCATACAGCTTGTGCTCACGGAGAACCTCTAAGACTAACCTCAAATGCTGACGATGTGTGGCCTCATCCGGAGAATAGACCAACACGTCATCAATAAACACAACAACAAAGCTATCTAAATACGGACTAAACACCCGGTTCATGAGATCCATGAACGCTGCAGGGGCGTTGGTCAATCCGAAAGGAAGAACCAAAAACTCATAATGTCCATAACGGGTTCTAAATGCCGTCTTGGACACATCCTCACACCTAATCCTCAACTGATGATAACCAGATCGCAAGTCAATCTTGGAAAAGACTGATGCCTCTCGCAACTGGTCAAACAGATCATCAATCCGAGGTAAGGGATACCTGTTTTTCACAGTCACCTGGTTTAGCTTTCTATAATCAATGCACAACCGAAGTGACCCGTCTTTCTTCTTGACGAACAATACAGGTGCGCCCCAAGGGGAAACACTAGGGCGAATAAATCCCTTATCGAGCAATTCTTGCAATTGCTTCCTCAACTCGGCTAACTCTGCAGGGGCCATCCGATATGGGGCCTTCGAGATAGGAGAGGTGCCTGGAAGCAACTCTATAGTGAACTCTATCTCCCTATCCGGTGGCAATCCAGACAAGTCGTCGGGAAAGACATCTGGAAAGTCCTGCACCACATCGATCTCTGCAAGAGTCAGTGACGAACCAGCATCGGGTACTAGCATAACGCTGGCAAGAAATGCGTCACAACCCTTGTTCACCATGCGCATCGCCTTCATGGCAGAGATAACTAACTTTCCCGCTAAGTTCTTTGGCAAGGGATGAGAGAACTCATCCTCACCAGGAATGCGGAAAACAATCTTCTTCCTACGACAATCCACTAACGCATAATGCTCCTCTAGCCAATCCAGACCAAGAATACAATCATAGTCTTTCATCTTTAGCAAGAAGAAACACCCATCTAGGAATCTATCCTCAATGCACACAGGTAACGACGGAATGCACTTCCTAGTCGATACCGTACCCGCAGGGGTGTGCACAGACAAAGGGACCTCTAACTCCTCAGACTCTATGCCTGACTCTAGGCTAACTGCCTAGCGAACCGCTCGGAAATGAACGAGTGAGTAGCACCCGTATCAAACAAAACCCGAGCGTGCACACCGAAAAGTAAAACTGTACCTTCGGTGACATGCTCCGCCTGCTCGGCGTCCTCACGAGCCAACGCAAACACTCGAGCTGGGGCTCGAGGCCTTCCTGGTCGTCCTGTCGCTGGCGCGGCTGCCGCTACTGCTGGTACTGGCGCTCCTCGCTGAGCTTCCTGCTGAAGTCTGGGGCAATCCTTGATCTTGTGGTTGCTACTCCCACACTTTAGGCATTTGCCCGCTATCTTCCAACATTCCGTACCACCATGTGCCCTTCCACAGTGAGGGCACTCCTTCTTGTCACCAGAGGAACGTACAGAAGGTACCTGAGTGTTGCTGACTACCACAGGGCGCTGTGGTGACTGGTATGCTGCTCTCCTCTTGTCTTGTCGCTGGAAAGTGGCTGCTGGTCTCTTCTGCGAAGCCTTCTTCTCCTCAAGGTACCGCTCCATCTCGCCTTCCTGCCTACAAGCAGCGCTAAGGGCTTCGTCCAGGGTACGATGATCAAACGCTACGAGCCTCGTCCGCAGTGATGGCTTAAGGCCCATCACAAACTTCTTTGCCTTCCTGCGCTCATCTGCCACAATGTGAGGTGCATACTTAGATAGTTCTGCAAACCTGGCCTCATACTCGAGTACGGTCATAGAGCCCTGAGTCAAAGTGAGGAACTCCTGCTCCATCCTGTCCTGGATGTGCTCGGGGACGAACTTGGCCCGAAAGAGCCTCACGAACTCGTCCCAAGCAACATCAATCGCACCGTCCTCAAACCGTGTACGTAGTAATGAAGCCCACCACACATCAGCTCTCTCCTGCAACATAACCTTCATAAGCACCGCTAAACAACTTCAACTTAACAGGGAATAGGAAACACATGACTAACACATACCTGTAGCATGTAGGTGGCTAAAGTAACCTTGTCCTCATCCACACACCTGATGGCCCGGAAGATCTTCTCGATCTCCCTCATCCAGCTTTCGGCTAGCAACGGATCGCTCTCCCCCTTGAAAGAGGGTGGCAGCATCCTCTTGAATCTTTCCATGATGGAAGGTCCACCATGGTCCTGAGCTGGGGCCTGAGCCTGCTACACCAAACAATAACGATATACAATAAACACAACATGCAAATTTAAATAGCAAACTACTAGGTTGTTTTATTATTCTACCTGGGCCTCCAACTGGGCCTGGAGTGCTGCCTGGGTGTGGGCCTGCGTCTGCATGGCTTGCACCAGACCTTGCATAAATACTCCATAGTCCACTGGCGGTGGTGGGGGAAGCACAGGACCCTGTGGGGCCGGGGCCTGCTGCTCCGCCCGCTCCTCACGCCTCTGCTCGTCGTCGCGAGCTGGCACACCTCCACGTCGTCCACGGGAAGCCATGGCTGTAATAAAATTTTAGCCACCAATTAGAGCTAGGTTACTAAGCTTCCTAACCATTTTCTTATCTATTTTACCATTCATTATTAGTCGTTTCTACCCATGTGGACAATCTATAAAGATTTAGCATGCAATGAGGATGATGATTCATATATATTCATGTAAGATCTCAATCGGTGGCTCTGATACCAATCTCTGTGACGACCCTCATTATACCGGTACGGTTGTACCAACCCACGTCAGTATAGTAAAGGTTATCACAGTGGGACATTTACCCAAACACTATCATACGATTGAGATATACACAAATATAGACACAGAGTCGCGGAATTAAAGGACTAACTGTCATCACATTTCATCATCCACATTTCTCATACATGATCCATATAGCAAATTAAAGGACTAAACTTTCATAATTGAAATTAAACCAAACTACATTGTCCACAAGGTTAAAGTTCTACATTTAATACATAATTTGTCCACAATTACATAAATGATAACTCTAATACAAGCTACAATTTACATACTATGAAACAAAAAGGACACAACGTCAACTCCACAAGCTACTCTCCACGCTCGGAGTCGCTCTCCACGGTCTCCTCCAAAAGTGTGTCACCAACTAAACCTGTACGCCGAAGCAAGGAGTGAGTCTAAAAGACTCAGCAAGTAACTTCATACACATCATTCATGCATACATCATAGTAGGTTCTGCTATTTCAATTTGCAAGGCAACATACAACATGCTTGAACATTTATAAGAGACAACCTATCATGGTAATTCTACAAAATCAAAACACATGGTACCTGGTTTAAGATGTTTCAAATAACACTTCCTATCACATGCTTTCTACTCATTTCATCACATGAAAACTACACTTCCAGTTTGACTATAACATGATGGCAATTTACATGGAATTAGAAATATCATAGCATGAATTATCGTCTCATACTCTAACACATTCACTTCACATGGTTACACATTCCCATATTTCACATGGTTCATTTTTCAAACATTTCATATGTACACATGTTCACATATACGCATTTTACACATGTTCACATTCACATTTCACATGTTCACATATACACATTTTACAATTTATTTGCCGTGACACATAGTCCAAACCACCACTAGAAGGACACATCACATACACATAACACATAGCACATCACCTAGGCAATACAGTGATGACTCTTGGCACTGCGCAGACCGGGAGAACACGTCTCCACCCTAACCAGTAGTACTTGTCCACCTCCAGGATTTCATCCTAATGCCCTTAGGATATCTTAACACATTGAACCTTCTCATGGGGACCTTTCCATGATACAGTTCCATAGCCCTCTATGGAAGCAGTGTCACACACGGCACATTTTACACATTACACATTCCGATTAACACACGTTTTACATATGATATTCACACTTTCTTGTTTATGCACATGGTTCTGTTCTTCCCTAGCATGATGCCACTAATAACAGAAATCAAGCATTTAGTAGCCCTCATGGATTAATTGGAGCGCACATCATTTAACCTTAATCATGGTACATGTATTTATAACTCATTTTCACATGGAAATCTCATAGTGTAGGATACTGTCATCAAATTTTCCTGAAAATTTAACCACATACTGTTTTCGGGCATAGGAACACACATACAAATGTTCACATTTTTCTGAATTCACATGCATTTATAGAAATTAAAACATTCAGTTTCATGCCATTCATAAACTAAGTTAACATAGAACATGACATGGATTTCAGATTTGATCATGCACAGTCATGAACCACACATACATATTGGCACAAGAAATTTTTCCCAATTTTATTTCCCAACACACGATTTACTAAAAATTTCACAAGGTCTACACATGCTTTCTATTTCTCATTGTAGGAATTATAAAAATTCACATGAATATGGGAAAATTCCCAAATTTGCAGGGCATGGACTGATACCTACAAACATGGTTCATAAAATTCTACAGCATTTAATTCCTCATAAATCATGAGAACAAAATTAAACATGCAAAATCTCTTTCCTACACATGCCTTCCAATAATTCTAATAAATTATGCCATCTACAGAAAAATACAGGAAATTTCACACACATCACATTATCTCTTTTACATAACATATAAAATTTACATTATATCCTCATGCGTAGAAATCCAGAAATTAAAGATATGGGCAGAACAGTTCACTGTTCTATCAAGAAGAACTCAACGGCATACTATGGACGTTTACAAGAGTTGGCGGCAACATCGTTGGCCGCTGACTCAAGATCTCAACGGCAATAGATCTGGCCGTCGAGTTCGGACCTGTGTAAAAACACAGTCAAAGCTCTAAAGAATGGTGAATGTAGGGGGTCCAGGACACGAGGAAAATCCATAAAAATGATAGAAACCTCCTAGACACATACATGGACAAGGTGAAAGGGTTACTTGCCTTTGGAAAAACTCCTAAAGGGATCAAAATGGTTGGAGAAGCTCTCCTTGGGCAGTCCCAAGAAGCCTCCAAGATGTCTCCACTCCGGCCTCTGTGATGCTCCCCTCTGAAATCCAGGGTCGGGGATGTGTAGCCGGATGTGTTGCCTCCCTCCTTGTCGAAGTAGATCTCCAGATGAAGCCTTGGATCGCCGGATCAAAGCCTCCAAACTCCAAGTTTTCTCACAGCTCACTAGGGTTCTCTTATCTCTTTGCAAAGAGCCAAGAGAGCTCTTTGGGGGTTGTCACAAGGGCCATTTTAGAGAGAAGAACCTCTCACCCACGCAGAGGTCGGTGGGAAGGTCGGGGTAGCCGTTGGGGTGGTTGTGACAACCTCTCACCCATTTTAAGCTTAATAGAGAAGATTTAATATGAAGAGAAGACAAAATTTTATTTTGCCTTCTAAAATTTAAAATAAAAGTCACAATTAATTTCTGCCTTTGATAGGTAAGTTTTTAGTAGTGAGTGTGTGATAGAGAGTAGCAGTGTGGAAGCAAATATAAACAATCACACAAGTGAACACAAGGAATTTTATCCTGGTTCGATACTTCACAGAAGAAAGACCTACGTCCAGTCCCCAAGTAAAATCTTGAGATTTCACTAACCGAAGTACAATCCCCCCAAAGATATACAAACTCCCAGCTCCCCACTGGTCCTCTTCCTTTCCAAGTATGAAGAAAACTCACTTCTATTACAGGTCAAGAAGCCACCCTTCTAGAACAAACTCCAGTGCGGTTCTGTTGGAACAAACCCCAACAAGGTTCTGCTAGCTAAGCCCCCAACTAGGTTCTGTTGGTACAAACTCCAACAAAGTTCTGCTGACACTAACCCCAGCTAGGTTATTCTCTTAAGGAGGTGCTAAGAATAGTCTTTTAACTGGACAGAAACCGCCAGCAACCATACTGGCCTTCTCTTCACATAGGACGAGGCTCACTGTATACAGTCCTACAGCTGGACAAAAATCTTTCTTAGAAAAAAAATAACAGACTGAGAGTTGTACAATAAGAACACTAATTCAAAAACTCTCAGCCGAAAGACTCTCCCCAAAATTACAATTGCAACACATAGAGAGTGATGAGAGGAAAGGAGCTTGAAGCTTGAAGACTTTAGATGACTGCTTGCACACTTCTTCTTGAGCTCGAGCTCTTTCTCTCTTTCTTTTGAGTGCATGTGGAGTTGGACTTTCTCACTGGATGTACACTATTTGAATGATCTTCAGAAAAGCTCTCTTCTTTTCTTGTTTAAAGTTCAGCTTATATATATGAGCTTCAGAAATCTGTCTGTTTGAATTTGGCCGTTGGAAGCTAGCCGTTGAAGGATGTCTGTTGAGAGGAGACTTTGATCTTCTTAGGTTTGTCCATCAAATCTTTAGCTCCATGAGTCCCAACGTCTTTAGGCTATATTTTGTAGCTTCATGCTTGAGAGAGAGCTTCATTAATGTTTTGTAAATTCCATGCGCAAATCTAGAAGCTAACTATGCTTCATAAATGTTCTGCAAGTTTGAAAGGACAAAATAAAAAGATATCTTCATACTTTTGGAGGTAGGTTAGATAAAAGAATAAATTATGAGGATGTTCAGACAGAAGTTAAAGAACATTTAAGAATGAACAGATAGTTACACACAATCTCTAAAAAGTCATGAGATTTCTGACAGTGGTAGGTGAACTCTAATAGATAGCCCATACTACTTATACCTGTCAAGCATTAAAACTTTAGTCCTTTTGTCAAACATGAATGGCATCAGTTTATGAGACATATATCTGATCATTTATTGCTTTTACAATGTTAACATTCTTTTTTGGGTTGGAATATTAACTAGAAATGTTCACATTAACGAAAATGTGAGATCTGATTCTATCTTTTACAATCTTACCATCCTTCGTGACGACGTATATATCATGGGCATTACCGAAGACATTCCGCGAAGTTTAAAAGCTGTTTATGACTTTTTATATATATATAGATTAGAGCAACTTCCCTGCTCTTGTCCAATGTCTCCTATATATTTTTAAATTGCATTGTGAAATAAAAGAGAAATTATTTGTATGTCTTCCTTCCTTTCCATATATAAGCATCCTTAGACATATACTTTCCCTCTCTCTCTCTCTGGACCGGTTTATATTTATGGTATTTTTTATTTTAAGTACTTTACTAGCAACGTATGGCTTAAAAGTCGTCGCCAACAGTATATCTTCTTCTCTTAAAAAAAAAAAATTTATACTCACAACAACGTAGGAGCCATATCGAATAATATTTTTTAGTTTCATAAATAATATAGTGGCATTTTTACCATCATCGCTAATATATTTATTTTTACGTTTTTAAAAACTATATTAATGGCAGTGGTTAGTAGTCATCACTAATAACCTTACTTAGTCATCGTTAATAACAAACTATTAACAGCGACTGACGTCGTCAAAATATTCGCGATGAAATTTTTTGCGATAATATTATCGACAAGTATTGATAGCCGTTAATACGTACGGTTTTTTGACTATTGAGGATGAGGTTTAGGCATCAACAATACTCAATTTTTCTGTAGTGATGGATGGATATTGTTGATAGATAAAGAGAATGACAAAGAAGGGTTGAAAATTTTGAGAGATCGCACCCTGTGCTGGCAAATTAATTAAAACTAAAGAGGGCTTTTCTGGGAATTGTTAGTTATATATCAGCATATGCATTAATTTCTTCTGTTCTACTAATTTGATTCATATTTAAACTACTCATGGGTAGTTTAACCATGGGTCCCTTAACCAAAAATTTAACCAATTTCAGTTTGCCATCTTACCCACTAATCATGTTAGGTTTACCCACGTTTTTTTTAGTCAACTCAAAAATTTGACTCAATTTATGTTTTTTTGTAATTTAAAAATAAAATAATTTTTACATATATATATAGTTAAAATAATATTTACAATTTAATGATATTTTTTATAAAATATTTGAAAAATAAAAAACCTGTCCCATGGGGGTAACTCTGCCCCACTTGTTGAGCAGGGGCAGAGTTACCCACAGGTAACCGCAATTATTGCGGTTACCCCTGATTCCCTCTACCCTTCCTTATCAAACTAAAAATGGGGGTTTAACCAGGGGTACCCCTGGTTTAACCAGGGGTACGTACCCCCCCGTCAAACTGGAGTGTGTTAATGTTTTGGTTGTTAGTGGGCCACGTTAATTTCATCCAGCTGCCTATTAGATACCGAAATTAGATGGGGGTGTTTATTATTCGGTTAAAATCGAAAAATCAAATCGAACCGAGCGATTCGATTTGGTTTGGTTCGATTTAAGCATGAAATTTTTTTGGTTTGATTTCAAACCAAATCGAGAAAGAAAATTTAGTTTGGTTCGGTTTCTAACATCTAGAAATCAAAGTAAACCAATTAAATCAAATTACAATAATAAATTTTAATTTATATATATCTATCAAAAAAATTTAATATATTTACGTAAAAATATATATTATGGAGGTTAATATAATCATCAATATTTAATACTTCATTTCAAATATTATTTGATAGTAATTTATTAAAAAAATAAATAGTTAAAATCTTATTTAAGACTAATTAAGAGAATCTAGAGACTCATTTATTTTCAAATTAAATCGAACCAAACTGAACCGAACTAAATTTAATTTGATTTGGTTTCAAAAAAACTTCGATTTAATTTAGTTCCGATTGAATCTGAATTTAATTTGATTTAATTTTTTAAATTTTTTTAATAAATCAAATCCAACTAAATGATGAACACCCCTGGTGGTGTGGCGGTGTGGCGGTGGTGCTCCTCCATCGGGGAAGTTCAGACTCGTGAGTAACGTAATAGGTACGACACGTCATATATATGATAATGATATATACACGGTTAGATTGAAGCGGCCAGAGATGGATGCACACACACGTACGCGTAGCACAAGGGGAAGCGTTGACGCACCTTGGCGGCGAAGCATCACCTCACCCGATGTACGTTTCAGATCGGTGGCACCTGGATCTCCTTTTCGGAGTTTAAAAGAAGAGTAAACCCCGGCCCCTCTCTATTAATTGGTTGCGTTTCACCACAACAAAGGAATCTGCATGCAGGTGCCGTTGCGACTTGGGACGGCCACCTTGCTTTTGCAAAGTTTAAGGAACCCAAGCTCCTCCATTCCTTGTGCGTGCTCCAGTCAACGAGGTACACAGAGCACGCTTGGCACATATATGTAGCACAAGAGAAATACTAATTAGGCACATCCAGTTATACATTTTTTATAACGATTTTGATCCATGCATGTATACTCAATCTAACACACATGAGTCACATTCACTGTTACCCAGCCAAATTTCCCGCTGAGAAAGCAAAGCAAAGCTCTCTGCTACATCTATCATCTATGGCGCGCGGCCTACGTCTCTCTCTTTCTCACTCTCTCGCGGCGACTACAATATTCTCCGGCTGCGGGTACGTGGTGGCCCACTCGCATGGTAGAGAGGGGTATAAAAAGGGGTGGGATCTGCGCAGCACCATACACACTTCAATTAATGATATCTAGCTAGCGGCTTCCACCTCTATCGGGCCGGCCTCGAATGCCACCGTCGCCTGCGAGACTTCGCCGCGATGGTACGACCACTGTTCCCGCTCGTAGCCCTTATCGTCTTCTCCGTCATCCTTGTGGTTGATGCGGCAGATAGTAAGGCCAAGTCCCCACCCCCTCCACCCTCACATGCGGCGCTTTCGCCACCGCCTCCACCATCGCCACCACTGCGATCGGCAGCCCCGCCCCCGCCGCCCAAGACAACAACCCAATCGCCTCCAGCTTCCAAGGCGCCCAAGCTTCCGAAGGCCCCTCCGCCACCCAAGGCGCCCAAGCCTCCCAAGGCCCCTCCGCCACCCAAGGCGCCCAAGCCTCCCAAGGCCCCTTCACCACCCAAGGCGCCCAAGCTTCCGAAGACCCCTTCCCCACCCAAGGCGCCCAAGCCTCCGAAGGTCCCTCCCCCACCCAAGCCGGTTAAGCCCAAGAAGGAGAAGTGCAAGGACAAGAACTACCGGTATTGCTACAACACCGCCATCGAGTGCCCGCGCAACTGCCCCCGCAACTGCTATATCCACTGTCTCACTTGCAAGCCTATCTGCAGTAAGAAGCTTCACGCATCCGAGAGAGAGAGAGAGAGAGAGAGAGGTATTCCAAGGCGACTGCTGATCATCTGACGCATCAATGTTTAACCTCGATGTCTTTGCAGTGTGCAATGTGCCTGGCGCGGTGTGCCAAGATCCACGTTTCATCGGCGCCGACGGCATAACCTTTTACTTCCACGGCAGGAAGGACCGCGAGTTCTGCCTGCTCTCCGACTCCAACCTCCACATCAACGCCCACTTCATCGGCCGGCGGGCCCCCAACATGACCCGTGATTTCACTTGGGTGCAGTCCGTAGGCATCCTCTTCGGGAGTCACCGGATCTACATCGGCGCACAAAAGACGGCAACGTGGGACGACAACGTCGATCGCCTCACCGTCATCTTCGACGGCGAGACCTTGACCCTTCCACCGGAGGAGGGCGCCACCTGGCCGATGGATCCCGCGTCGGCGGTGTCCGTCTCCCGGACGGCGGACGCGAACGCCATCACCTTGGAAGTAGAAGGCAGTTTCAAGATCAGTGCCAAGGTGGTACCCATCACCGACGAGGACTCCCGGGTGCATGGATACGCTGTCGCCGCTGACGACTGCCTCGCACATCTGGAGCTCGGGTTCAAGTTCTACTCGCTGACGGCGGAGGTGCACGGGGTGCTGGGGCAGACGTACCGGGAGGACTACGTGAGCAGGGTGAAGATGTCGTCGAACATGCCGATAATGGGCGGGGAGCCCAAGTACCTATCCTCCGGCATATACAGCATCGACTGTTCCGTTGCCCGTTTCGGGCGCGAGAACCCCGCCGCCGCCATCTTCGCGGCGACAGAGCAAGCAAGCCTGAGCTGCGACAGCGGCATGGGCGGTGGCCGGGGGATCGTCTGCAAGAAGTAGAGCTCCTACAAATCCCATAAACATATGTGTGGTATTCTGGTCTTGGAAAATGGAGGCCAATTTATAGTATTCTGTGCGTACGTAATTCTAAGTGTTAAGCAACGGCGACGCTCAAGAGAGCCCGCAGACCAAATAAATCTGTGTATTTTAATTATTTTTCTTTGGATTCAGATAAGAATATATATGCAGTGTGATCAATCAAGTCTGTTCTCCTCGTTGTAATGCTAATTGTTGTAACTTGTTGATGTTGTACTCTGGTCCACTATATTCGAAGATCGTGTGTCATAATTAATTGACCTTACAAGTTAAGCTCTTTAACCTATTTTTCCATTCGGGTCCCAAGGAGTTATAACGAGGACATGCCTACGCACTTTTTGTTTTGAGATATTGGGCTGAAGTTTGAGGTGTCCATTCAGGTTTACACCGTTGACCATCGCCTCCCGTTTGGGCCTTCGCATATGGGCCTGATTCGTGCCGCGAGCTAATAGGTGGCCGGGTTTCACATAGGGTGATAGGGGGGGACTCGTGCTCGGAATGGATCAAGTACCACAACCCAACAACATTTTTTCTGAGTAAATGGATCAATGAGGTTGATCGCGAATCTATTTTGAGATCACGTAGATTTTCACTTCGAAATAGACTTTTTAATAGCATTTATATCATGGTTTATCTTAAAATTGACGAATGAGCATGAGTTTAGATATAAAATTGTAAAAATTAACCTGAACTAACTGTAATCTAACATGGAAGCCAAAGTGGCTCGTAATTAATGGAAGAGAAAGGTCTATCCCGCGGGCGTAATGCTAAAAATTCCCACAAGTATTGACCTGCTCACTTCCATTTTCTTTCTCTCGCTACAGGATGTTATTTTAGGGGCTAAACCAATCCTGTAAGATCTAGCAATACTTAGTGCAAGAAGGAAGGTCATGTAATAATTAATGACGATCATGTAGATTAATGCAAGGAAGTAATCCTATTAGTTGGAGAAGAGGGGAAAATACTTAATTTTGATGAAATAAATTACGTACTTTCTTATAACGTACATCATCATTATTACAAGATTACTCTTACAATTAGAATTTCTCATCCGCTAATCTACATTGTGCTTTTATCTCCCTGGACAAAAAGGAGGGCAGACCGCGCGCGTACTCGACTTGTGGGATCGGTGGGCCGGAGTCGTCCTCGACCTTTTTCAAACAGTTGGGCTGGTTTCCCAGCGAAGTGAGCTAATCATCTATACGCCCAAAAGAGTGAGGATACATGGCAGGTGTACGCCGTTTTTCATGGAGATTAATGTGAGGACAAATCGAACCATGCTTCCCTATCCTACAATCACAGATAAACGCGTAGAGGCCCAATTAACGCCAAGTGGGCTTGGGTGGTTTGCTAATGGGTCGGGATCCGAGGCCCAACAGGGAAAAGACCCGAGAGAGGCGCCGCTTTGTTGATGTGCTCGTTAACTTGTGGATGCTGTTCCGGACGGCGCGAAACAATATAGATCTTATACAGTCCATCTAATTCATTACGTTAATTTGTCACGGCCAGTTATTGGCACGTGTGACACTTAACCAGAACCAAACTTACATTTTCGCTTACCGCATTTCATTTGGAAGGGAAGGGGGTTTTAGTTAACCAGTGAATTTAAGTATAACGTCGCTAGCTTTTTGAATTGTTGTTGGAGGAGGATTCATGTGTACATGCATGTCTGTCGGAAAACTAGACGTATCTATCTCCAACAGCCATATAGACATGACTATATATGGAATGGCATTACGGGGACGCCTGCCCTTAATCAATCAGTACCGGGTCGGTTTGAGAATATTCTTGGAGAAGGTATAAGAAGAAGAAGAAGAGAATTCCAAGTGTTCAACTTAGATAAAACCACCCCGCCACACGGAGCAACCACTGGTGAAATGCATGCGTTTGGAACATGAGATTCCATATGTGGGTCGGTCTCTGATCCAGGTTAACGTGAATATATATATATCGGCACATTTCCTGCCCAATATTGTCATGTGTCCATATATATGCACCCGCTTTTTGGTAATTAGAGTGTTGTTACTACGACGGCATCCCACCACCTGTGGTCGGGGAATCTTAATTTAGTGGGTTCGTCACCAGATGTACTTGCCATGCACCTCAGCTTGTCGGCGAGAAATAAAAAGAATATTTAAGAAACACATACGCGCGTTAATCTTGAGGCTAGCTCATGCGCTTCAGATATCGATCACCCACGTCCCAGCAGCTAGTAATTAAGCGACCTACTAATCGGTTCTTCCATCTCTTAATTTGGCCCTGTCGGGCTCCAGCCCCATTAAGCCTGTGGGTCATGTCTAACCAGCTATTTATATATATGATTCCAACCTAGCAAAGTAGATATATGATCCTTGGGATGTTTCGTGCCCGCACTTTTAATTAACTTGCTATCTGATGATCACAAAGTATGTACACTGTTGTTCTCGGCGGCTAAGCGCAATATTGGCACCCCGCATGGCCATGGAGAAGAAGAATATGACCAGCCTTCCTCTTTCTGCCCTCCCTTAATTCTGTCTTTTGGACAGCAAGGCGTCAGAGAATCATTGTGTCGTGTGCCATGTGATCAGGGACCAGTACTAGTTAATTGTACCAAAAATTATTTCAACTTGATGAACATAGACGTGTTTGAATTTCCTTTTAATGCTGTGTGCATATGATACAGCCTGCTACCTGCATGCCTGTTGTCGCGAGCTTCTGCCGGTTGAATTCTTACTTTAATTCCTGTCAAAAGTCATCGAATTTCTGGTTAATTAAATATTACTGGTATGATCTACTGATTTATAGTCGAAGATGTCAAATTTGAAGGCCCTCGATCGATCGGTGTCACGAGGAAAACTTCAGCTCAACGCCCATTATCAATTTTAAACTAATATACTTTTTCTATAGAAAAAGATTTAATATATTTTTATGTTATATTTTAAGTGTAATATTACTAAATAATAATTCATATGACATCTTTTATATGAGGAGTGATAAAATGATAACTCAATTGTTATATATCACATAAATTTATTACCTAATCAGTGTACTAAATCTATCTCTTTTTATACACATGCTAGTTCACTAGCTATATATATTGCTAGCTAGCTAGGTGGCTGGCCGTCTGGTGGAGGACGATTTGTTGGACCTGCAGGTGGCAGGATATATACAATGAAACGTGTTTGAGCGCGCTATTTGAAACTTGAAAGGTTAAAGAAGATCATATTATCACGTGGAGAAATGTTTATCGTATTTGAGAATTATATATTTTTATATATTTTAGTTTTTTATTGGTCAATGTAATGGAGATATATTATACTCGTTTAATAAAAAATGCAATTATCAAATATAATAAAAAAAATAATCTGTATGAAAATATCTTTTATATATGCCGCCGGTCATTCCAAAAAGAGCATCCTAATTAAGTCACGTATAACGCAAGCTTATCTGACCAGATATTAGGTCAGCCAACAACACGTACGTACACGTGCCTATGAATGGCCCTCCGACATGCATGGTTAGATAGGTCGAGTGAGGGGCCCGTATACCCACCTCGACTTGCCTGCCTTTGTCCACTATATATGCCTCAACGTGGAGTAACGTACGTGAAACTGAAAGCTCAAATCTATTGACTGGGCTGTGTCTAATATATGTGAGGACATGCAGTACTGTAGGACGACTCCCTCAGTCCCTTGGGCTGTAGCTTGTAGGTAAATATACGACACTAATCTATGGATGCAATACCCACATCATTAATGATTTCTATGGATGCAATACCCACATCATTAATGATTAATTATTGTACATGATTTTTTTTTGTGGTAGTATTTTCTGTTTGGGCTGGAGCCAAACGGGTCTCCGCTAAGAGATGAAGGAAAATGATCGTCGGTGCGGACAATAGTCTATAAAAATTAGAACAAGATCAGGGGGCCCAGTTGAAGAATCAGGGGGAACCCTCCGATGGGTAAGTTAGGTGACTGTAGAAAGGTTTGAGGAAGAAGAGTTCGCTAGTGTGTGCCTCACGTGGAGGTGAGTGTATGGCCCGGGTTGCGTACCTTTGTATGAGAGTCACCTGTGCTTTTTATAGGCGAATGTTCTGAAGAGGTTGGACGTGTCACCCTTTGATGACACCGGAAAGGGCGTCGGTTGGCGTTCTTAGTGGGGAGTTACCCATTGAAGCGTCCGTTGAGGGGCCTTGCGGTTAATGCTCCCCTTGATCGTGGAGCGCGTACGGTGCTGCCATGGTAACCGCTGCAAGGAGGTGAGGAGGCTTCTCAGCCCTTCTTGGTTCGGGAGGCACCGAATAGGCAATCTACTCGGTGGCTGGGCCGTATGTTTGGTGTCCGAAGACATTACCTGTGCAGATGGGGCCACAGCGTGCTTCGAGCAGGACATGTTCGGTAGGGGGTGTCCGGACCGAACAGGCTGTGGAAGTGCCCACAAACAGCTTTTGGGACTTGGAAGTATCCTGATGTAGAGATCGTGTTCGGAAGCCTTGGACTGATATCCGAGGACGCGTGGCGCCTTACCGAGAGGCCACGCCAGTCTGCTGAACCGTGATAGGCCGTGCGGGGCCATAATGAGCCCTGCAAACCTAGGGGACTAAAAATAGCCACCACACCTTGTTGCCAAATGTCCGCTGCTATTAAAAATGCATGCATGTTAAAACACCTAGCTAGGGCCTTCTGATATGCATGTACCTTCTTTAATTTACAATAGAGAAATATTTATTGCACAAAGAGATGGACTTGTACAATAAGGGGTTTGAGGATGCGTCACGAGGAGCCAAGCGGGCTCCTTACCCATGGGGCGCGTGGGCCGGATAACGACGGCCCACTTTAATTTGCTCCTTTCCCTTTTCTCGATCATGTTTTCTTATTCTTTCTGATCGACCTCCGTGTATAAATCTGTACATGAATATATGTGTAGGTGTATTTTTCATGCAAAATGAAAAGATCTCAGGAAAAAAAAGGCCTCAGAAGCAGGAAGTAATTAAAAGGAAAGAAAGGATTAGTAGGACGGTCAATCGATGCATGAAGTTTGCAAAGAGCTATAGCTAGTCTATGCCATAAGCAATTAATCGCATCTATCGATCAGGTACCTAACCCAAGTACGTAGTCGTCGGGCAAGGTTTGGATACCCACAGGCACAGGCACAGGCACAGGCCCTGTCCACTTCCTTCTTCTTTCCTCTATGATATCTATCTGATGACCGCTTAACCAATCCCGGGTGCGCCGGAGACCTCTCGACTCAAAACCGTGGGCAACAAAAATAAATTCTTTTATCAACATCCATCTCCTGGACTCCTCTCAAACTAACGAAGCAACGTGGATCGTAGACGTCACAGTCTAATCAGACATGCATGCATGTGGGGTCACCCCATATCAGTGGCGGACCCTCTTTATAGTCAGTGGGGTCACGTGATTCCACTGACTTAGAAGAGGTGTCTTAAAAGAAGTAAAAATTCTTCATGTTATTTAGGTGTGCAAATGAAAGGTGACCCCACTAAATTTAAGGGTGATCTCCCTAGACTTAAGTGACCCCACTGAATTAACTTTCAGGATCCGCCACTGCCCCATATATTTATGTTGGCTGTTGCAAAACATTAATCAATTGACACTTCTTTAAAGACACAGATATATGCAGGCATCTACGTGCCGGCCGCCTGGGTTGGGTTGCGTCCATCCAAGTTACCATGCCGACTGCTACTAGCTAGCTCTTGCAGTCTTGCGTCACCAGGCTTACATAAGTGCATGCGTACGTACTCTTCTGCCCACCACAAGAGGCACGTCCGACGACCGGCCTTCAAACCCAGCTGCATCACTTTCTCTTACGTACAACAGCACTCACAATCTTTTCGAGGCTGTGGGGATCACCAAGCTACAAGCTATAGCTTAATTATGATCTCATGTCACATTATGTGTGCCAAAATATTGAGCCAGCAAGCTAGCTAGCTACCTTAATTCGTCACGGGCTCCGCGTGTGATTTGTCCGATCGAGGATTATTTATTTACATCAAGATCTACTTAACGGCCAATTAATCTTCAAACAATCGCGTCCACCAACCCACGCCCCCGGTTCACGGCGGGCGACCAGGATCAGGTGGCTAGCTTGCGCGTTTGACCCAGCACTCCCATTTAACCAGCTCCAGTACCTAGCTTTTCACCTGTTCCGACACCATAAATTTGTCCCTGGGACCGGGACAACAAAAGCCTTGTAAATATAAATATAAGAACTATAGGGAACTTTTTAAAAATAACATTCTTTTAATTAATATTTATCAAAGTATATGACATTAATTTGAATATATTTTACAAAACTATATCCACTGTTAACATATTTTCAAAAATTATCTGAACAACCATCGTGGTTATGGGTTGTCGAGATAAAATCTATTGGGTTAAAACGTACGAGCATAATTAAGGTGTTTGAGTGCCAACTTAACTAATTTCTTATTCTTACGTATGTCGAGATATTATTTTAAAATTGATATTGTCGTCTCGAACAATTCTCTTAACGCCAACTTTAGAATGAAGATTTTTTTTTGAAGTGACGGATTAGGTGTTCATGATAGTTCGTAGGCCCATTTAATAAACAAACTCTTATTAATTTGATAAGTAAATTTTTGTCTGATTGGCTAAACCTAATAATTGAGTCTTACACGTTGAACTAGAGGGTCAAGAATATTTTCCCCCTCATCAGTGGCAACCAAGAAATTGACGTGGGGGTGGATAAGATTGGGAACTCGGACGCGGTCCAAGGTTTCAATGTGTTCTAGTGCGCAATTAATCGGAGTCGACATTGGCCACCTGTGGCGGAGTGGACCCAAGTTCGATTTTAAGTGAGGGTTTGCTCTAAGTAGCTTTAGTTAATATTCGATCGATTACTAAATAAAAAGAGGGGGGGGGGGGGGGGAGGGGGGGAACTCAAAGAAAGATACCTTTCATTAGTCCATCTCGAGCATTGACCCTGCCTAATTATTTATGGAGTTGGGGCCCGTGACCCACCACCCTTCTCTTCTTTTAGAGGTATTTTATTAAGGGTCTATTAGTTGAATGTAAAATATATTCATAGAGAATTTTTTTTTCAAGCATTAACTTTCATAAGAAAATTAAAAATATAATTATTTATTTAGTTCCTACGTAAATATTTTCTCTGAAAAGATTTTTTGATATTTGTTTACCTGTAAAATATTTTTCACATTTTTTTAAATATTTATTGATTTGCTCTTACATTCACATATATATCTTAAATATTAGACAAAACTCTCAATCAAAGACTGCTTTCTCTTTTCATCCAACATAACAAATCTAACAATATGTGTTAGCCTTTACTCAAATTAAAAGATTTCGTCTAGTTTCTAAACTTATTTTAAAAAAATTAAGAGATATATGTGAAAGTAACAGCAAATCAATAAATATTTTTAAAAAACGTACACAGAAACAAACAATAATCGTTGTTTGTATTGTTTAAACTTATTTTGAAAAATAAAAAATAATGAGTTCTTTAATAAAAATGTAAATTAAAGACATTTTTTGGTGAAGTGGATCTATCTTCATATAAACACATTTAAATAGAATAATAGAACAAGATATGATGATCGCAGAAGGCCGCGCCCACGAGTACCACTTCTCCACCGTCCGATCCACATCATGCACCAGGACCTCCGCCGCCCTCTCCCCGGCCCTCGCCATCACCCCTGTGCTGTAGATCTCTGCCATTCTCCCAGGTGCCTCCGCCCGGTCCCCGCTCGGCCCGGATCTAGCTCAGCGAGACGAACATATATTGGAGGCAGCACAGGTGAGCTGACCGCTCAGCGAGGCGCCATTAGCGGGACCACGACGTCATGCCCCTGCTGCTCAGCACCGCCAAGCATTTCACTCGGTGATGGCAGCACGAAGGTCTCTGAAGGGGGGAAGGCGGAGGAGAGGACCGGCCAGCTCGTTGGCGATCCGATGCTGTTGCTCCAACATACCGGCAGCCTCAAACCTGGACAAGCCGAGCTCCGACACGTGAACCGTGAGACGCAGGGGATCCAAGACAGGGAAGCCGGAGAATATGTTGGTCGAAACACCTGCACCCAGCACGGAGATTCCGGGGATCCCCTTGAGCCGGTCCCGAGCTCGAGCAGCCAAGCCCATGGCTCCGTCGAAGATCGTTTCCAGATCCCCGTCGCTGAGCTGCACCCTCGCCACGTCTAGCGATGCCAGGAGAAGGAAGCTGGGGCTCGTGCTCTGGAGGGTCTGGAGGCATCTTCGCAGCCGCTCCCGGTCGACCACATGATTTATTCCGCCGCCGTTCGTCGACATGTGTAGATGTAACACAGGGGAAAGCCTGGAAGATGTCACGCAGGGCGTGCAAGAGCATTGGAGGGGAAGACCTGGCGTTGGCGGAGGTAGAGGAGACGGCAGAGGAGAGGACGCGGTGGTGGCGGTGGCGATGATCCTGAAGAGCCTGACGAAGGAGATGGCCGAGGGTATGAAGAAGAGGATGGGGATGGTTGTGACGATGGTTTTCCGAATGGGAGAAAGGGAGTTATGGGGAAAACGACATTCGCGATTTTAAGTCGGATGCCAAAATTCAAAAATTTCAAGAGAAATGATTTCTAGATCAACTTTTCAATGAAACCAAACAGTTAATCTTATAAGATTTTCTTGGAAAAACTTTTCCTATGGGGAGTTTTACTAGAACCAAATAGATCCTAAGTAAAACGCATTTTAATTAGAAGAAAAATTTAATGTACTTATTGCCCTGTAATAAGGTGGCGTGGATATGACACCATCTTAGATGTCAAGTAGGTTCATAGGTGGTGGGTGGCGGCTGCGGCCGCGACAAGAGTGATGGCAACCGTCAGCCACAGTTGGAAATGACCATTAATGGCTGATGATGATGTCAACAGAAAATGAGTGGCAGTGAGTGGACGTCGGCGACTGGCAACCAGATTCCACAATATAAGGTGCATCTGTATAACACCATGCATGTTAGATGCCATGTAAGTTGGTAGGTGATGGATGGTGGTGACCAGTGGTGGCTACGACCACGACTACTGTGATGGTGACCATCAACGATGACTGGAAGTGACAAATGACTGACCGACGACGTCGGCAACAAGTGAGCATCAGTGAGCAGGCCGACGACTAGCAGCTAGACTTCACAATATAAATTTTAGACTCTAAAATATAAATTTAGATTTTAAAATATAAATTTTAAGCTCTATAATACTACCTTTAGGTTTTAAAAATATTGGCCGGACTTTTAGCAGCAATTTGAACTCTAAAATATAAATTTTGAGCTCTAAAATTCAAATCTTGGCTCCATTATAGAACTCTGGCTCCAAAATTTTGATTTTTTATCCCACTGTCGATTACCGACACTTATCATCACTGTCGGCTGCTGTTGAAAGTTGCCACCACCATCGCCGGTCATCGTCGTCGACCACCGCCACCGCCTACTGCTCCCTCAATCTACTTATGTGGGTTGAGGCGAATAACACTCTGTGTAACGTCGCGCGTTTTCCGGATCCCCGTGGATCCAGGTTTAACGGGTTTGGTGGCCAATGTGTGGCCCATTAGCTTGTGTCTCAGGCGTTCGCGCGAGTTGTGAGGCTTGGTGGGCCGGCCGTTGGGCCCAAAGTGCTCACAGGTCTTGTGGCTGTGAACGCGGCGGAGGCTTGCATCGCGATCTGAACGCGACGGCTCTTGGGGTCGCGTTCTTGTTACCGTTGTTTGGCGGTCGTCGTCTGCATGGCTGTCGCGTGTCGCTCGCCGGGCAGTCAGCTGACGTCGGCCTTGGGAAGGTGACGGTCACCTAAGTCGCGATCAGGTCGCGACGGGGATGGACGTCGCGATCCCAACCGCTGTGCATTTTTAAAGGGGTTCTCACCGAACAGAGCAGGGGAAGCTTTGCTCGACCAGGGGGAGCTGCTGCAGGGTTTCTCCAGGCGATTCGAGGTTCTGGAGTTGCGTGGGTTGTGTTCTCGCCGCAAGGACGTTGTGTGGAGCGGGGGAAACGCCGAGGATCTCCGGTTTTCACGTTCTTCACAAAGTAGGGTGTTTCTACCTCGTTTGATTGTGTGGATTGCTCGTGGTGTGGATTTGATTCTTTTAAAGATTAAAGAACATTAGATACCATGCTAGGGTATCCATTAAAGCATGTAAAACGTGAATTAAGCATGGTTTGAATGGTCCAGAATGGTGATCCGTGGAATTGCTCCCGGATTAGGGTTCACGCCTGTTAAGACGACAACCCTGGGCGTCGCGTTCTTAACGCGATAGCCCGATGCGTCGCGTACCGGTTTGGAAGGCGACATATTAAAGGGTCGCGACCGGATGGCGACCAAGGTTTCTGTCGCGACAAGGTTGCGACAGCCTTACCTGTCGCGTTGTGGTTTTCTGTGGCGACATGTCGTGGCGTCGCGATCAGAAGGCGGCCCTAGCCTCTGTCGCGATAATAGCCGAGGATATTGTTTTGTATGCTTTTGGTAATTTGGATATCTGATTATCGACGTTTAGCGTGCATGGCTTTGGTAAGAGGTGCATTGTACTTTTAAAGCTCTGTGAGCAGGTTGCCCACACGGTTAATGGGTGGTTTACGTAATCGGTGTGGTGTAATCGTGGTTTGAGGATGTGCATGGCACATTCTTTAATGTGGTGTTGCTTCGTATGTGTGTGTGCATGGCACATGCACTGGTTGTCGTAGTGGTTGGGCAGTGAGGTTCCTATGTGAACCTAGCCCTAGCTTTCTAATATGTGAATATAGATTGGTTAAGATGGTCAATTAATGAAGTGTAACTATGGTTATTAAGTGGTTACTTTGTAATGAATTTAATGTGGCAACGGAGGTCACCTTGTGACCGATGACAGGCTGTGGTGTTATTATTAATATGGTTTATATGTGTGATTGTATAGGTTAGCTTGTAAGTCACAGGGTGACTGGAACAAGCTATTCTTAACATATGTACCGTGATTGATAATAAAAAGTTATATATCGTGCTTTGTGTGCTAGCCGAGTGTGGTGGTCCGGCGCCTATTCCGAAATGCCTCTCTAGTCGGGTACCCCAGGTTCTGTGTGAGCCAGGCACGTGTGTTGTGCTCGGGGTTTGTCCTGGTACAGTGTGGTACCGTTGAGGTCTGTGTCATCTTCCTGGACACCTTCACTCCTGTGTTTGAGTTGTACGTCCGGCTGAGAGAAAGACGACAGTAGGGCAGCGGCTTGTGTTTGTGGGTGTGCAGTCGCTTGTAGCGCGCTCATAGTTGGGGGTACGGACACCAGTAGACGTCCCTGGTCCCCAGCTAGTCCTGTTTTCCAGTGTCTCACTTTAGGGTGCTCCGGCCAGAGACCCTAAAGGTGCCAGGCATGGACCTGCAGCTGTGTGTCTGCAGGTGTGGTGTTGGTTGGTCTCCACAGTTGTTTGACTTCTTCTCGTGGAGCGGCAGTTGGACCTTTCGTCCGTGACTGCGAGACTGAGAGGTTGTTCTTGTGTTGTGTTGTCCGGGTTGGATACTGGCTTGATCAGCCAGTAGTTCGTTCCCGTATGGTGGCGTCGTTCTTTCCTAACTCGTGCTTTGCTGGCTCTAGTTGTGGCTTGTGTGACTTGCCGGTTGAGGTTTCACCTGTAATGTTATGCCTAAGTGAAGGCACAGTAAAGTTGTGGTTCTGTGTGGTGTTTATCACCTATTTGTACCCTTTCTTAAGGATGTTTGTGTTGTGGTACCCTGAGGTAGCAGGTATCTATACCCTTCGTGGGTTACTTTACAGTTTTGTGGTGGTACATTGTGCACCAACATTTTCGGGTACTTGTGTGTTGTGGAGGTCTTGTGGTTTGATCTGCCACCTGTTGTATTTTATCTGTTTTTAAGTAAGTCTTCGTTTATAGTTTACTGTGAGGTGGATTGGCTTGTGGTTGCCAATCCTGTTACCCTTTGTGGGTAATTTATCGATGAGGCTTGTAGCCTAGGCGTATTGTGGTTTGGTAGAGCTGTGCTCCGTGGAGGTCTTATGATGGGACCTTCCACTTGTGGTGTTTCACCTTTCTTTAGATAAGTTTTCGATTATGGTTTTAATTTGTGATGGATTGGCCCGATATAGCCGATCATATTTCTTGGTGTGTGTAGCTTCTGATATATCATGATTTGTGGTATAATGGACCAGCTTTTGGTTTGGAGTCCAATTACCCTTATGCTAAAGGTTGCCCATGAAGCTACTAGCTTAGGCAGTGGTGCGCCTGTGCAGCTTATAGATTAGTCAACCAGTTGTTATCATGATTTGCCTGTGAGGCTTAAGGCTTAGGCGTTTCAGTTGTTGTGCGGACTAGTGATACGAAACTAGTTGTTTCTTCTTACCTTCCGAAATTATGTTTGATTAATGTGTTATTATTTAATTACAGCTTAAATTCAATTGTTGTGAGCATGGAATGGTTTGGCTATTGGTGTTACCAATGAGACCCTCTGGGGTTTAGGTGTCCGTAGTTTTGGTGTTGTTTTGGGTAGCCCCTACTGAGCCTGTGACTTGTTGAGGCTCACTCCCCTACAGTTCCTTTCAGGGCTTACCGTTGGTTCGGCTTGTGGAGACCTTGTGTCCGACTTGTACCACCAGCAATAGTGTAGTAGTTGGTTTGTGTGAGCTTGTGCTCCCTCGGGGTATGCCCCAGGTAGTTGTACTTTTTATTTGGACATGTAATTTTATAATGGGACAGTTGTACAAATATGTGAACAGATATGAGCACATGTACTTTTTTGTGACTTGTACTATTGTGGTTTGTCTTTTATATTCTTACTGGACACGTGAGTGAGATATCCCTTGTGAGACTTCAGTCCGTTCGCGAGAGGTGGATCTGGATATAGAGCCTTATTGGGCATAAATACCCCGGTCCGTCACACTCTGCATGAAACTCGAACTTGTTTATTTTTATCAAACTCGAACTCGGCTCGATACTCGTCAAATATCTATATTTGTGTTCGAACTCGACTCTAGCCGAGGAGAATGGTCTAACCAGAGGAGCAGAATGGCTTATATGTGTCTGTAGAGTGTCTGCCTCTTTTATAGGATTAGGTTACCCGTGGAACAATTGGACGACCCCGTGAATCCCGTGGAGGATTTCCGTGATTGTCGTCAGATTGTGGTCATAACCATCATGCCAGATCGTGGTTTTAATGGCCGCAATTATGGGACGCACAATCCTCGGCCATTACCTTGTCGGTTGATGCATCGGCCGTTACGCGAGTGACGCTCCGAGAATCCCATGGATGCATAGTGCTCTGTATCAGTCAAGGCCGAGCGGGGTAATCCTCGTCCTTATCCGAGCTGTGGTCGTCAGCTCAAGAAGTGAAGAAATCAGTCTAACCGACCTGAGTCGTCGGCCTAGATGACGCCATGACATTTGGTTCAAGTATCGTCATGACGTTGACTATGGTTCTTTGGGAGGCCAGCCTAACCAAGGGTCCAGCTGACCTGTGGGGACCCCCTTATCACCTGGGAAACCCCATTTTGTACATATGCCCTTATTATGTTGGTTTTATTAAAATTAGATTTTCTATAAATACTTTATTTATATGATTTGTGTATGTTCCCTCTAACATTTAGTCTTTTATATTTAAGTCCTCATGAACATATCATACTTCAACAATAACTCTACAAAAATAACAAGTTAACATTTATTTTTAGAACATATATTTAAATTACAAATTGTCGACAAAATTTAAATGAGTTCTTAACAACTATTTAATTGAGTTTTTAACAAGTTATTCACGAATATAATCGAGTTGATCTCACATGTGTTAAAACTCGATTAGTTTATAAACAGAGCTTTCTTTTTTTGTTCAAACTCAGCTCATTTATTTACTCTAATTTTTATCGAATCGAATTTCGAGTTACTTGTCAAATGTATCCACTCGATTACACCTCTATAAACTACCATCGTATTCTAAATGTATTTACTATACTTGTACTAAATCTTTCTCTTTAATTAGTAACAAATAAGTATCTTCGTTTATGATTGTTTAATTTGTCTTTCTAATGCCCTCTTTTCAAAAAAAAGGAAAAAAAGGTCACGACCTTTTAGCATAGGCCCTTGCAACGTCCAAACAGGTCTGGTCCATGAACGACCATTGACTAGTCTATACTCACTCTGTTCAAATTTTTGATAAGAGCAGAAGAGCATAGAATAAGTCATTCTTTTGTAGGGGAGTACTCAACTAAGTATTGTCGCTTCGAAGGTCCAGTGATTTGTGCCGATTTTACACAAGTTTGGACCGAATATTTTAATTTCTTTAAAATTTAATGTCTGATCCGAAGTAAGATTGGGTCAGATCCGAACTTGGCTTGACCCGGCCCGGATAACTCGTTGGTCTGATAAATTTTTAAAAAAAGTAAGCGACGCGACAATAATTCTAATATTCTAAAATTTTAGATTGAAAATTATATTGTAGAGTAATATTTAATGACTTAATATTTATTTTATATTTGTAACAACTACAAATAAATTTATATAGATTAGTTTAATATTTTTT
This sequence comes from Colocasia esculenta, assembly GCA_014218235.1. NCBI lineage: Eukaryota > Viridiplantae > Streptophyta > Magnoliopsida > Alismatales > Araceae > Colocasia > Colocasia esculenta. The sequence continues at coordinate 116,800,715 of CM024766.1, read as the reverse complement.
TTATTCGGTGTTGATTAAATGAACACCACTTTTATTGTAAAACAATAAAAAATAGTAAGAATACCTTTAAAAATCTAAAATCGGACCGAACTGTATCTTACCTAATCGTCTCATGATCGGGTCGAATTTCTAAAAATCGGATCTCGCCTCGAGGGGGACTAGATCGGGACCGATCGATTAGAGACTGAGATGGACTCGGATCAATCCAAATCCGACCCGTTCCACCCCTAGTATAAAGCGGATGGACCTATTGTGGGGCCCACTCTTCTTGTGGTTGAGAGGGATACAAAGCCGATAATCTTCAATTGCATTAATTTTGCCGACTTGATTACAAATGTGACATCTCCCAGCTGTGTTTCGAGTCTTTCTTCTTCTTTTTTGGTTGAACTTTAATTTCAACTCTAATGACCAATTGGGTCGAAAAACCAAACTGTAATAACTAGCTTATTATTATCTAGATTATGTAGAAGACAAAATAGATTAAAATGAAAAAGTGTTATGGAGCTGACCGAATCATACCGAGTTAATAGAGGACCCCGGTTGGGTCGATCGGTTAGAACTCTTGCTTAAAAGCAAGAGGTCCCGAGTTCGATTCTTGGGGGGGATTTACCTGATTTATATGCAATCTTCGAGGTGTGTAAATCCGGGGTTTTTCTGGTCAAGTGGGGTAAGGGCAATACGGGTATACGGAAAGTAGGAGCTGCCAAGTTCTGACCTTGGAGTTCACGAACACCAATCCTTGAGTCCACAAAACCACACGGGGCGGGATTTCCTCGTTATCAAAAAAAAAAAATCATACCGAGTTAATTACAAATGTGACATCCACATCCTTCTTGTCCTTTTCTGTGGGTTGTGCGGCAGGCTTCAAACTGCACAGCCAACTGCAGATAGCTGCTGGCAGCGTATTCAGGTAGATAAGGATCACAGATATGAACAGCGAGAAGAGCCAGCCTAATTTATTAGACGAGGGAAATAAAATAAATAAATAAATCCACAAGTGCCATCGCCATCGAACCCCACCAAGATATATATATATATATATATATATATATATATATATAACACGCTGGGAAATTGTGACCATGGACGTGAGACAATTGAGAAAAATTAACTTAATTGCCAATATATGTACGGAATTTCCTCCACTTCCATCCTACCATAACATGCATGGCATCGGTGTTACATCCTTAAATTAGATGATGATGATAATTAAATCACCATTAATACATATATATATAAATACAAAAAAATTATTATACTTACATATTATATTTTAAATATAATATGATAAGATAATAAATTCATGTGATATCTTTTCACATACTTATATGTACGTGTAAATATTGGTTATCTTTAATATGATGATAGTTCATAAATTGCTCAATATTACTCAAATGTAATATAAAAGTACAATAAACTTTTCACATACTTATATATACGTGTAAATATGACGGACGTGTGGGACACTATCGCATCCTGAACCGAACGCGGAGTCCGCCGGCGACGGTGGCGGTGAGCCCGGAGGCGAACTTGGGAGGGCGGCCCTGGTCCAAGACCTCTACCCTGAATCGCCGGAGCACGGTCACCACCACGGTCTTCATCTCCATCAGCGCCAGCTCCTTGCCGAGGCAGATCCGGGAACCCGCGTGGAATACCGGATACCGGAATGGGCTCTGGGGCACGAAGGCGCCGTCTCCGTTGAGCCACCTCTCTGGCCGGAACTCATTGCAGTCGGCGCCCCACAGCTCCTCCATCCGCCCCATGGCGTAGGTGTGGTAGGTCAGCCGCGTCCCCCTGCGGACGAAGGTGCCGTCGGGCAGCACGTCATCCTCCACTGCGAACCTTGAGTCAAACTGCACCGGCGGGTAGAGCCGCATGCTCTCGTACAGGGCCGCATGCACGTAGTGCATCTCCCCGAGCTGCGCGTAGCTAGCGACTTCTCCGTCGCCGTCCGACCTCTCCGTCGCTACCTCTCCGACGATGTCCCCCGATCCCTTCTCTCGCACATCTCCTCCGGCGGAGGCTTGCTTAATTTCTTCCACTATCTTGGCCTCCACCTCGGGATACTTGGAGAGGAGGAGGAAGAACGTGGTGAGCCCGGAGGCGACGGTGTCGCGACCGGCAAGGAGGAAGCTGATGACGATGTCGCGGAGGTAGCGCTCGTCGTTGGTGCTGGTAAGGAAGCGGCTAAGGAGGTCGTGGCCGGAGGTTGCTGTCCCGGCCTCCCTTCTCTGCTTGATCACTTCCTGGGAGAGTTCGTCGATGAGACGGACGGCCCGCCTTAGCTCCCTCTCGGAACCAATATTGAGCAGCCTCTTTACCTTCCACACCAGCGGCCACACGGATAGTGCCCGCGCCGCCGACAGCCGCGAGGCCTCGTCGAAGGCCTCCGCGAACTTCGACAGGGGCCGGCCGAGTTCCAGGCAGCCGAGGTCGATCCCGAACGATATCTTGCAGATGGTGTCGAAGGAGAAGCGGCGGAACAAGTCCTGCAGGTCGAGAACCGAGTCACAGCAGCCTGCGCCAGCGACTGTCGACAGGAGCGGGAGGAGGCGGCGGCGGAGCACGGCGGAGACGATGTCGAAGGCGTAGGACCGGACGGAGACGCTGCCGAGCTCGAGGCTGGCCATCTTGCGCTGGAAGCACCAGGAGTCGCCGTCAGCGGCGAAGATGCCACGGCCGAGGAGGTCACCGAGGATGGAGGAGAAGGGCTTGCCCTTGGGATAGTTGTCAAAACGGGTCTTGAGCATGTGCTCGACGTTGGCGGGGTCGGAAGTGATTGTGTTGCCGAGGACGTGGATGTGGACGGTACGGGTGGGGGAGTTGCGGAGGAGGTGGGTGTACCAGTCGCCGAGGTTGCGGAAGCGGCCGCCGTCGGCCCAGCTGGAGGTCATGTATGCGCGGCAGACGTCGCAGGCGCACCAGGGACGCGAGCGGAGGAGCATGAGGAGGAGGGAGAAGAGGAAGAAGGAAGCAGCGAAGCAGAAGAAGAAGGCGGAGAGAGAGCTCTGCAACTGGGGATGCTGCTGCATCGGGGCCTCCATTCTTAATCTGAGAGAGGGAGTGCGAGGTGGGTGGGCTGAAGAAGGTGTTGTCTTTGAAGGGGGTAATTACATTGTGTATATAAGCAGCTGCGGCGGGGGAATGGTGCGGAGCGGAGGGTTGGCGTTTTTGGGCATGGAAAACTCGTGCGCTAAACTTGGCCGAGTTTAATTTCCTTCTAACCAGTGCTTAATTTATCTTTTTCTTGTTGCACGTACGATCGAGTTTGGAAAATGATCACTTTTTCGGCACAACTTTAATTTGATACACCTATCAAAATACAATACAACTCTAATTTTTTCATATATTATTATATTAAATCTAATCAATACTGATGTGATGTGTGAGTGAACCGATTTATTATTATTTTAATCATAGACGGATTTAGAGAAGAATTGATTTCACTTAAGAGAAAGGTTTAGTACACTTTCTTATTGCACTTAAGTGCAATATGACTAGGCACTAAATTCATATGGCACCCATCACATGGAGAGTGATAAAATGACAACCCAATTATTGGATGCCACATGGACTTAGTGCCTAGTCATATTGCACTTAAGTGCAATAAGAAAGTGCACTAAGCCTTTCTCTTCACTTAAACTTTAAATTCTGATTGATGAGTTTAAAATTTTTCATGGGATTTCTGGCAATCTTCCAATTAGACCGCGATGGAACGGATATTTAGAGTTGTTACTGCTAGAGTACCGGGATCGGCCTTAGCCGAGAGACTCCTCGGAGGGGGGACTGCTGCTCGCGCGAAGCCGACGCCTTCCTGCAAGACCACCGAGTCGCCTCGGTGGGGAAACCCTCCGATGATCAAGTTAGAAGGGGCGTGACGGAGGAAGAGAGTTCAGAATGGAAGAAGATCGCATACCTATCCCATGGAGGAGGTTCCCCTCTTATATAGTGTTCCTACCAGGACAACTTGGCTGGACACGATCTGCATGTATCGCTTAGATATCGGTCCACGATCATCGTGGGTTCGGATTTGGACCCGAGAATCTCGGTCCTCGCCGCGCTCTCTCCACGACGCCGGATTCTTAGGGGGCCTTGACTAGCTCTTTTCTTGGTTAGTTACTGGCAGTTGCTTGACGCTCACACTTCGCGATTTATGAGATATTCTAATAATCCGAACTTTCCCCCAAAGCCCTCCGGATTAACTGGAGACAGCCGTCGCAATGTGTTCGCTCATCGGACTCGGGACCGAGTACTTGAATGTTCGAGCGAACTCACGGCACAGAGCTGCCCTGAGAGGGAAATGAGTTCCTCCAGATTCTTCTTCGGATTGAAGGGGGGACTCGGGGCCGAGTGCAGGAGCTCGGGGGTCACCATGTATCACTAGTCTTAGAGCCGAGCCCGAGGCTTCGAGGGTCACCTTGTATCATTGGCCCCCTGCCTCCTGCTCGGTGCACCCCGGGCGCACCGAGTAGGAGGCGTTATTGCTGATCTTCCTGTCGAGACCTCATCGCGGATCGGCGGGCGTCTCTTGCCTGCTACCTAAGCTGAAGGGGCGTCGCAACTGCGATGGGACGCGCGATCTCCCACGTACTTGACATCCGCCGAAGCGTCACGTCGCTTCACTTCCTGCCCCTTAATGATGGCAAGTGAAGAGACAGGCGCTCATGACGGCGCCTCGATCCCCGCCTGGCGTTACTTGGATCACGATCTGCGCCTAAAGCCCCTCGCCGCATCGAATGGCACACGTGGCATCTTGCTGGCGCTTCGTTTCGGGCGAGGGCCCTCGTCCGTTGGATCAGGATGGCTGCTGGGAGGATATAAATAGCACCGGAGGCTTGACGGAGGGGTCTTTCGCGTGCGCGTACGTAGTCTCTTCGCAAAGCTTGTTCTTTCGGGAAGCGAGGGGGAGTTGGGTTATCTGAGCCGAGCTCCGAGTCGTCTGTCTTTTCGATCGCCTTCGCAGAGGTAAGCCATGGGCTCATCCTCTGCGCTCTCCTCTTCTTCTCCCTCCCCCTCTTCTTCTTCTACCCCTTCAGTGGGATACTCCCCCTCAGGGAGTCCCTCTCATCATCTTCCTTCGGCTGCTCCCGCTCCGGCCTCCAGGCAATCAGGCGATCTCCCAACTTCCGGTGACCTTGTCTTAGCAGTGACTCCCAGGGAATATGTGCCTAGGGTCTCCTCAGCTCCTTCCTCTGGCGTGCGTTGAGCGGCCGATTCGGTAGCAGACGCCATTACCGAGATCGATAGCGCTACCCTTAAATGGATCACCGAACACCCAGGCCTTCGCTTCCCCGCAGATTTCACTGTTCATTCTGATGCTGGCCTTCGAGCCCACTTTTCAATGGAAAATGGTTTTTGCCTGTACTCGGAATCCGTCCGGGCCGGCTTCCGATTTCTGCTTCATTCTTTCACCGCCCATCTCCTCTTGTACCTGGGGGTTGCCCCTTCACAATTAGCCCCCAATTCCTGGAGGTCGGTCGTCGGCTTTTTGGCCGTTTGTGCTCTGGCAAAGGTCGCGCCGAGTATTCGCCTCTTTTTCTATTGTTTCTCCCTTAAGATTTTAGGGGATTGGTTATTCTTCTCTGCTCGCTCGGGTCGCCAATTCCTTGGCCGCTTTCTGTCTTCAATCCACGGGTGGAAGAGGTCATTCTGTTTCATTCATAGCTCCGAGGGATGGAGTTTCCCGACCTCCTTGGAGGCCGTCAACCCTAATGACGAGGCCTTTCGATCCCCTGCTGACATAAGTGATGCTGAGTTGTCAAATTTCGAGGCGTTGCAGGGGGTGATCTTGCCTGACTTGATAAATCCTTCGCCCGAGCTATTTGCCTTAATCCGAGAGGATAACCGAGGTCCGGCATTATCCTATCACCTCGATGTTTCACCGACTTCCATTTTTTAGGAACGATCTGATTTTCATTGGTCCTCGCAGAAATGGCCGAACCAAGTGCGTCCCGAGAGCAAGGGGCCGCCGAGGGACGAGAGACCGAAGATTACGCGGCGCTGGCCACACAACGATTTGACGCTGGAGGAGGTCGCCGCAAGAGGAAGATTATCCGAGACCTGAGGCCATCTGATGAGGCCGATGTCCAGATTGTAGAGCCTTCCACCGTGGTTCTACCCGCGGCCAGCCCCTCGGCTCCCGTAGCCGCCCTGTCGCCCCCTGCCAGAGCGCCTCTGCCAAGACCGGGCAAACGGGTTAGGCCGTTCGATTCGGTCCTGGTCGAAGGTGGATCTTCGAGCGTCGCCCCGCCGACCGGTCAATTCCTACTTCATCAATCACCGCCGAACCGTCACTCCGAGAGTGGGGTCGACGTTCGGTTCCGAAGAGTGTTACCCCTCGGATGTCGTCGGTGAAAACCTCGGATCTCATTGACGAGGTGTTCAGGGGGCTTCAGCTCAGCTTAGGTTCCTTTACGAGCCTCGTCCACCGAACTGATCACACTTTGGAGGCGACCGAGGGACGATTGCGGGCGGCCGAAGAGAAGGTGACCGTTCTTAAGTCGAAGAATGCGGAGCTGGAGACCTCAGTTGCTGCGGAGGTCGCGCGGGCAGATCAATCCGAGGAACTTTCCGCCAAGCTTGCCAAGGGAGTCGACAAACTTAAGGCTTCACTGAACGAAAAGCAGGGGGCCCTGGCAACCGAGAAGGCGGCCCGGGAAGCCGAGGAGCAGGCTCATGAACAGACGAAGGCAAAGTTCTTGGAGCTCGTCGCAGAGGAGTGCCGAAAGGCGGTGATAGAGTATAAAAGATCGGACGCCCATATTGACTAGATAACTGGTCTTTTCAAGGATGGCTAGAACCATTGCCTGAAGGCACTGTCCAGGGCCTACCCCGATCTGGATCTTTCTCCCGTGCGTCCTCCGTCCGATGACTCAGACGTGGAAGACGTGGGAACCGAGGTGCCCGTGCGTTCGGGGGCTGATGACCTGGTTCGTGGCTCCGCTGATCCTTTAGCCGATGCCCCTGCTGCCTCTTAATGTTGTATGTTTCTTTTTGTTAGCCGATCGGCCCTTTATTGTAGACATTTTTTGGGGCCTCGCGGCCGTTTGACATAACCGAAAGGTTGAAGTCCTGGTGTCACGAGTGGATGGCTTCCAGTGCCGAGCTCTTCTTTGTTCGATAGGTTCTACTAATTTAGACATGTCGGAATGACCTTGTTAGATCGATTATAGAGTGCCGAAGCGACCTCGTTATCTCGTAGAGTGTCGAAATGATATTGTTATATTGTAGAGTGCCGAAGCGACCTCGTTACATTGTAGAGTGCCGAAGCGACCTCGTTACATTGTAGAGTGCCGAAGCGACCTCATTACATTGTAGAGTGCTGAAGTGACCTCGTTGCATTGTAGAGTGCCGAAGCGACCTCGTTACATTGTAGAGTGCTGAAGCGACCTCGTTACATTTCAAAAGTAAAAAAGCCGGAGGTGCTCGGTGTTCCACGTCCTCGGGACAACTGAGCCATCCATTCCTTCGAGCAGATAGGCCCCCTGTGACGGCCTCTACGCCGAAGGCGAGGGCGAATGGAGACTCCTGAGTGGCTTCTCGAGGTGTTGCTCGGTATGACCACAGTACATGGGGTAACTCGTCTACCCACCGACCTTTGTGTTCAGTGAGGCACCTTTTCAATCCTTTGAGCAGCGTCCGATTGGTGACCTCGGCCTGCCCGTTGGTTTGAGGATGAGCCACAGAAGTGAATCGGTGATGGAATCCGAGCTCTGCACAGTGGCGGCGAAACCGAGCGTTGTCGAACTGCTTGCCGTTGTCCGTGATGATCGCCTGGGGCAGCCCGAACCTACAAATAATATTCTTCCATACGAACCCCCATGCATTGGCGTCAGTTATCTTCGCGAGCGGCTCGGCCTTGACCCATTTGGTAAAGTAATCAAAGCCGACGATGAGGAACTTCCTTTGCCCCGACGCCGACGGGAACGGGCCGAGGATGTCCATTCCCCACTGCGCGAAGGGCCAAGGGGCTTGGAGCGGGGTGAGGTTATAGGGAGGCTGCCGATCTACCTTGCTGAAAAGCTGGCACTGTGGACATTTTCGGACATAATCTTCAGCGTCGGCGAGCATGGTGGGCCACCAATAGGCTTGTCAAGTTATTCTCCTGACTAGGGATCGAGGACCCGTGTGGCTTCCACGCAAACCCTCGTGTACCTCGGTGACGATGCTCCCTACTTGCCTTGGGCTCACGCAGCGCAGGTGGGGGAAACTAAATCCTTTCCTATAAAGGTCGTCACCGAGCAAAAAGAATCGAGGGGCTCGTCTCTTTACCTTCAGCGCTTCTTCCTTGTCAACTGGGAGTTGACTGTCCCTGATGTACTGGACGAGAGGGGTCATCCAGGTGGGCTCGGCGTCTATGCACATGACTTCCTCGATCCCTGTGGAAGGCTTGCCGAGTTCTTCGACGAGGACCGAGGACTGCTGCCGATACTCCGAGGTGGCGGCATATTTGGACAACGCATCTGCTTGGGAGTTATCTGCTCGCGGTATCTTTAGTAGTTTGGCTGCCTCGAACTCGGCCATGAGTGCTCGAACCTTGGCCACGTAGGGGGCGAGTTTTTCCTGTCTGGCCTCGAACTCTCTAGAGACCTGGCTGACAACGAGCTGCGAGTCGTTGTGAACTTGAATCTTCACGGCCCCCAATGTCTTCGCCATCTTCAAACCTGAGATGACGCCTTCGTACTCGGCTACATTGTTAGAAGCGGAGAGGCCGAACCGAATTGCATACCTCAGAGTAAGGCCCTCTGGTGAGTTCAGGACGACGCCAGCTCCGCTTCCTTGAGACCCGGACGCCCCGTCTACGTACACCATCCACTGTTCCATCATTTCTTCTGGCTCGGATGGTCTTGCGGTCCCCTCGGAAATAAAGTCGGCCAAGGCCTGAGCTTTGATGGCGACCCAAGGCCTGAAGGACACGTCGAACTCGCCGAGTTCCACGGCCCACTTGGTCATCCTCCCCGAGGCCTTGGGTCGGCTAAACACTTGCTTGATGGGGGCGTCGGTGAGGACCACGATCTTGTGTGCTTGAAAGTATGGTCGGAGTCGCCGAGCCGCCATCACCAGTGCATATTCAGCCTTCTCAATGTCGGAGTAACGCTGTTCTGCCCCTCGCAAGGCTTTGCTTGTGTAGTAGATCGGAAGGTGGCTTCGGTCGTCTTCCCTCACAAGCACAGAGCTGATTGAGTAGTCAGTGGCTGAAATGTAGAGGAATAATTCTTCTCCTGCAAGGGGTTTACTCAAGGTGGGGACATTAGCTAAATGTGCCTTGAGCTCGTCGAAGGCCCTTTGGAAATCGTCGTTCCATTCAAATTGACCTTTCTTCAACACGTTGAATAATGGTCGGCACTTCTCAGCGGACTTGGACATAAACCTGCTCAGGGCGGTGATTCGGCCGTTAAGCCTTTGTACCTCTTTGATGGTCCTCGGGGCCATCATGCCGCGGATGGCCTGCACCTTATTGGGGTTGACGTCGATGCCTCGGCTTGAGACGAGGTAGCCAAGGAACTTTCCTGCACCCGAAGACGCATTTCTCGGGGTTGAGCTTCATCCTGTATTGACGAAGAATGTCGAATGCCTCGGAAAAATCCCGAACATGATCCTCGGCTTTCCGACTCTTCACCAGCATGTCGTCAATGTAGATCTCCATGGTCTTCCCGATTTGTTTCTCGAACATCATGTTGACGAGCCTTTGATATGTAGCACCTGCATTCTTCAGTCCGAAAGGTATTCTGGTGAAACAATACAGACCTTTCTCGGTGGTGAAAGAAGTCTTATCCTCGTCTTCGGGAGCCATCTTGATCTGGTGATATCCCGAGTAGGCGTCGAGGAAATTGAGAAGCTCATGCCCCGCAGTTGAGTCGACGAGTTGATCTGTGCGGGGAAGAGGGAAGCTATCCTTTGGGCAGGCTTTGTTGAGGTCGGTGAAGTCTACGCACATGCGCCACTTCCCGTTGGCCTTTTTGATGAGGACTACGTTGGCCACCCATTCGGGATAGAACGCGTCCCGGATGGTGCTCGCTCTAAGGTACTTTGTCAGGCTCTCATCTACAGCTCCCCGGCGATCTGCTGAGAGGGGGCGCTTCTTCTGGCGTACCGGTCGAGCTTTGGGATCCACATTCAGATGATGCTGGATCACCTCGGGGTCGATCCCAGGGAGATCACTTTCGTCCCATGCAAATACGTCGCCGCTCTTTGTGAGGTAACGGACCAGCTCCGCCTCCAGCTCATGGAGTTCGGTGCCGATCTCTAGCGATCTCCCATCGGCTATTTCGATGTGCTTCGTCTGCTCGGCAGGTTCATGCCTCTCACCATCAATCTCATACTCAGGCCTGTACTCGGGAATAGAGGGTTCCTTTGCTTTAATGGAGTTTACATAGCACCTGCGGGATTCGGTTTGGTCTCCCGAGACCTCCCCTATTCCACATGGTGTTGGGAACTTCAATTTTTTATGATAAGTGGATGGAACCCCTCCTAACTTCCCTAAAAGTCCCCGGCCAAAGATGGCGTTGTAGGCCGACTTCACTTTGACAACCAGGAAGTCGACCTCAACGGTTACAGAGCATGGGCTAGACCCGAGTGTGACTTTCAGCTTGATTGAGCCCTCAGCGTTGACAGGGAATCCGCTAAAGCCGAAGAGTGGTGTCGTCACGGGCTTCAGTTCGGTGCTCAGGTTGGTCATCTTCACGAAACAGTCGTAGAAGAGGACGTCTGGGGCCGCTCCGCCATCCACGAGGATTCGGTGGACGCTGTATCCGTCGATGTCGGCGCGGACGACGAGTGCATCGTCGTGGGGGAAGCTGAGGCCGAGGGAGTCATCCTCAGAGAATGTGATCGTCAGGTTCGACTTCGGGCCCGAGCTTCCTGAAGGCGAGCCAGCGACCGAGGCGTACGCCTTCCGCTTCCTTGTGCTGTCTCCTCCACCGGCCGCACCTCCGGCGAGGACGAGGACCGCCCCTTTCTCTCCACGGGGACCGTGCTCCCTTTCTGGTGGTTGTTCTTTTCGGCGACCATCCATGACGTCCCTGCCGATGAGGCCTCGGCGCAACATCTCGACGATTTCCAGCTTCAGACTGCAGCACTGGTCGGTAGTATGGCCAAAGCCTTTGTGGTATTCGAAGTAAAGGTCGGCGCCGCGCCCTGAAGGTGGTTTAGCCAACGGCTCGGGCCGTCGGAACTCAGGTAGCTTCTTGATCACAGGCAGTATCTCGGAGGGAAGTCGGCCGAAGCGTGGCAGATCGCGCGATTGGCGGTACTCATCTGAGTGGCGGTCGCTGGATCGACGGTTCGAGTCCGACCTCCGATCTCCACGAGCCAAGCTGTCTTCCTTCTTCGCCCTCTTGCTTTCTGATGCTTTGCTTGATTCAGCGGGATGGCTCAGCTTGCCTGCAGCGCCGAGAGTAGACTCCAACCTCGAGTACTTCTGCATACGAGATAGAAGGTCAGAGAGACTCACAGGTGGCTTTTTGGCTGTGGATGCCATGAAGGGAGCATTGGAGCACACTCGGGTGAGGATGTTGACCGCTGTCCATAGGTCGAGGTCAACAACTTTCATTACTTCAAGCTGGAACTTCTTGGCGTAGTCCAGAGCTCTCCGTCCTTCTGAGTCACGAGCCACAGGTCATCGGTGCAGAGGGAGTGCTGAATCGTGCTGTAGAAGTGGTCCAAGAACCGTTGCGTGAACTCGGGGAAGGAACTGATGGATCTCGGCGGGAGAGCCTTGAACCATTGTAGCGCGGCGTCGTCCAGAGTTGACATGAACGTCCGACACCGCAGGGCGTCGGTGAGGCTGACCATCTCGGTTTGTCCCTGAAAATTGTCCAGATGATGAACGGGGTTAGTGGTTCCGTTATATCGCCTGAACTTGGGGAGCTGCATCTTCGCGGGGACCGGCGCTGAGGTGATTTCTTCGGAGAAAGGAGACGTGGTCAACAGGGTCGCCACTGAGGGCGCCCGAGTTCCTCGCTGTAGAGCCTCGATCTTCCGGTTCATCTCCTGGAGATCGCTCTTCCATCGAGGCTCCGATAGCGGGGCGTTGAAGGGGACTGGAGTTGACTCGGCCGTGTAGTGATCCGCTTCCGTCGCCCGAGGGGCCAGCTTCTCCAACGTCGAGGCCGCGACGCCCTGCGTTGCCATTGGGGGAGGCGGTGGCAGTTGGGCCGAAGGGGCGAGAGCGGCCCCCGGCCATCTGCCAGACTTGTTGAAAATGCTGGAGGAGCCGACTGCGTCCCGATGGCGTCGTCGCCGCCACGACCATCCATGGCGGGAATCGCCGGCCGGTTGGCTGCTTCTACCTGGGCCGTCATCTGTTGCTGCTTCTGTTCCATGCACGCCAGGATCTCGTGGAGCCCGGCCACGAGGCTTTCGACGCAGTCGAGTCGAGAGGAGGTGTTTGAGCCTTGCTCTCCCGTACCGGATCCCCCTCCGGCGGTTCCCTCCTCGATGACGGTAAGAGGTACTTCATCGTCAGACGTGCGAGTTGTCGTCTTACCTTTAAGAGCCATTAAAGCTTGCTTTTTTGTTGCGAGAGTCCCACAGACGGCGCCAAAATGTTACTGCTAGAGTAACGGGATCGGCCTTAGCCGAGAGACTCCTCGGAGGGGGGACTACTGCTCACGCAAAGTCGACGCCTTCCTGCAAGACCACCGAGTCGCCTCGGTGGGGAAACCCTCCGACGATCAAGTTAGAAGGGGCGTGACGGAGGAAGAGAGTTCAGAATGGAAGAAGATCGCATACCTTTCCCATGGCGGAGGTTCCCCTCTTATATAGTGTTCCTACCAGGACAACTTGGCTGGACACGATCTGCATGTATCGCCTAGATACCGGTCCACCATCATCGTGGGTTCGGATTTGGACCCGAGAATCTCGGTCCTCGCCGCGCTCTCTCCACGACGCCGGATTCTTAGGGGGCCTTGACTGGCTCTTTCCTTGGTTAGTTACTGGCAGTTGCTTGACGCTCACACTTAGCGATTTATGAGATATTCTAATAATCCGAACTTTCCCCCAAAGCCCTCCGGATTAACTGGAGATAGCCGTCGCAATGTGTTCGCTCATCGGACTCGGGACCGAGTACTTGAATGTTCGAGCGAACTCACGGCACAGAGCTGCCCTGAGAGGGAAATGAGTTCCTCCAAATTCTTCTTCGGATTGAAGGGGGGACTCGGGGCCGAGTGCAAGAGCTCGGGGGTCACCATGTATCACCGGTCTTAGAGCCGAGCCCGAGGCTTCGAGGGTCACCCTGTATCAAGAGTCATGCAATGTTCAGAGCAGGAGAAAGTCCTTCTGACAACCTTCCCATTGGACCGCGATGCTAGAGCTTGGTGAGAAGCTGCCAGTCGACAATTACCCGACATCAACATAGCGTGGGATGAATTTTTAGAACTCTTCAACACCAAATATTTTTCTGAAAGGATTCGTGAGAAGAAGGCAAATGAATTCGCCAATTTAAATCAACGAATGATGTCTGTAGCAGAATATGAAGCACAATTTGAAAGACTAGCACAATATGCACCACATTTAGTAAGTACAGAAAAGATGAAGGCATAGAGATTCTTAGAAGGGTTGAGACCTGTGTTCTGGGAAAAGTTGACTCCGCTAGACCTTGTAGTATATTCAGACATGGTATTGAGAGCTCAAATAGTAGAGGACACCATGGGACTTCTTGAAAGAATCCATAAGAAGAAGGTGTTGAAAAGGGAACGTGCTAACCATTCCAATGATAATAAAAGTAGAGATATAGTAGATAGTAAGAGAATGAAAAGGGAAGTGAAACGGAAGGAATTCTGTAAATTTTATAAAAAGTCAGGGCATCAGATTGATAACTGTTGGAAGAAACTGGGCAGACATTTGCATTGTGGAAATCAACAACATCGCGTCATCGATTGTCCAACAAACAAGAACCAAACTCCACACCAAAGACGATTACAAGTTCTTGTGGATACAAATCTTGCCAATAAAGGTAGACAAGGTACCATTACTAAACCCTTAGCTCAATTTCATATTATTTTCTAGATAGCAAAGTCCTAAGTGGGGGAGATGATGGAATGAGATATTCAGAATAGAATTGGTAGCCGTATAATATCATATGAATTTAGGGATCAAATTCTATTTAAGTGGGGGAGGATGTAGTACCCCGGAAAATCTATTAATTAAAAATTATGGATAAATTGAAAAATTATCTATTAATAAATTCAACTAGTTAAAAAAGTACGCATTATTATCGCATGCGTATAAACCCCTATAAAAATTTCATAAAAATAATAGTTATACTTTAAATAATGTTCTCTAATGATCCATCATGAAATTTGGGCACAAAAAAATCATTTAGACCAAGTTTAAGAAATTATGCGACTTATTAGCGTAATTAATGAATAAGTCGGAGAACCCATTATTTTATGAGCCATAGTGGATTATAAATAAAAATAAATATATGGGTAGACTTTAAATAATATGAGATGATAGCCCATTATGATATTTGGACCAATGGACAATCTTGGTCCATGAATAAATTCTCTAATAAAAGGATAATTAAAAATCCAATAAGTAAAGTAAGAACGTGGGATGTATAATTAGACTCATTTGAGATATTGGGCCAAAAGTAAGAGCCTAAATGATAAATATTAGAAATATTGGCATGAATAATATTTAATCAATTTAAAAATATAAAATTACTTGAATAAGTGTGATAAATAGATTTACATAAGGATAAATGGTGAATATTAGAATTAAATCTATACACATTAAGTCAAATTAGTAATAGGTTTTATTAATGTACCTAATATGGATTGTTGGGCCCAAATAAGAAGAGCCCATCATGAGAAGGGAGTTAATTAAGTGAAATTCGGATTAAACATAGTAATAATTAGAAAAAGGGATTAGATAAATACTAAATGATATATATAAATCCCTAAAAAGAGTCCTAATCCCATCCTAACATATTAGTCACGAAATTAGATCTCTCCCCAAGCCAACTAAGTGATAAATGTTAGAAAATGGGTGATAAATGTGAAAATTCGGAGTTAATTAATAAATAAATAAAATAAGGGTAAGATAAATATTAAAAAGGGTTATAAATATCCTAAAAAGAGTCCTAACCTTACCCAAACCCTTTACCCACGAAATTAGCCTCTCATCTATCCTATTAGGTGGATAATGCTAGAAATAATGGAGATAAATAGGGATTTTCAGAGTTGGAAGAAGAGAGAAGAGTTTTAAGTAGTTTGGACTCTTAAACCAAGCCATAGACACTCCCAACTCGTCCCTAACCATCCATAGATCATTTTTGGAGCATGGGTGGATGAGGTGAAGGCTAGAGGAGGCAGGAACTTGGTGGGAAGGAGCTTGGAGCAAAGGATTTCACCCCGTCTCTCAAGCTAAAATCGTGAAAAAATTACCCTAGGTAGACTTCATGATCCTTTTCAAAAGCCCTCTAGTCTCGTTGCATTTCGCTCATCCATTTGGGTGAATTAATTGCATGAATCCCTGCTGTTACCATGAACTTGAAATCTCATGTTTTCTCTAATCTCCCACATGTACTTATTCCCATACTATGAGAAAATTCTTATAGATACTACATTGTATTAGCTTTCAAATGCCCCTGGTCTTGCTCAATTTCGACCTCCCAAGAGGGAGAATTAATTCTTTGAATCCCTGTCAGATCTATGCACCCGACCCTTCATGCTTTCTTGAGAACCCCGTGCATACTTGACTTCATACCATGAGAAAAGTTTCATAAATACTACATCTTGTTAGCTTTCGAATGCCCTTAGTTTCGAATTTTTCATCATGTATTCATTGTTAATTAATTCGTTGAACCTTGACTGTGCATGTTTATATCACTGAAAAGTAACCCGATCAAAGTATGCCTAAACCTTGTCTGTTTTCAAAATAACCGAACATTATATATATATATATATATATATATATATATATATATGTCTACTTTCATTTAAAACTTGTTTCGTGATTTTTGGATCTTTATGCGATTTTATATTGAATCTACAAGTGACCTATATCAAACAGAAAACAACCTGGAAAAAGGGAAAAAGGGCTGGACCGCTCTGATATCGCGACGGCACGATATGCCGCGATATCAGCTTGGTCACGCCCTACCGGCACGTCGCGTTGAGAACGCGGCGGCCTAAGCAGTCGCGTTCCCATCCCCGAACCAGGCCAGGCCGTCCGGTTCGACCGTCGCGCCAGACCACCCCATCGCGATCTGAATCGCGACAGGAACTGTAACACCCTCCCTCCGACCGCACACATACATACATAACCTTTGATCGGAAGAGGGGTTACACTAACAAACTTTCGTTATGGGTAGATATATCCGTGCAATGCACAAAACTGGCAAACCATTCCACAAAGGTATCTTTGAACACATTAAACTTCACAAGGTAACAAAGTATTAATATTCATTATTTACAAAAGACAAGTTTCTCTTTCTACTTAATACATCAACAACTAAAATAAACTGCATTATTCTTCTTCATTTCTTCATCGTCCGCAGCGGAATTAGGATTCACATGTAGCTGAGATTATACACACCTTCAATCTGAAAGGGGTGGAGGAAACAAAGGCGTGAGTCGGAAGGACTCAGTAGGTGACAGTAAATATAAAGATAGGAGTTTCAAATTTTAGAGCTTCAAGAATATTCAGAAAGTGCATATATGGAACAA
Organism: Colocasia esculenta; assembly: GCA_014218235.1. NCBI lineage: Eukaryota > Viridiplantae > Streptophyta > Magnoliopsida > Alismatales > Araceae > Colocasia > Colocasia esculenta. Next base: position 116,784,042 of record CM024766.1, on the reverse strand, counting down.
ACATAATTGCTCATGAATCTTCATATTTGACATAAACATATAGCCCAAGAAAATTTCATAACGGGCTCAGATGTATCTTAGAACAAAAGTCATATTTGTCTTTCAAAATTCATATCATAACTTGATTTCGGAACAAACTTGACAGGCATCACTGCTCTCAAGAGGTTACTATATAGACGTAATTTACCATCCTCAGTGCCTAGGCGATTCCAGCACCTTAGATCTTGTTCATTGCGCAAGAACGGGGTTTATTACCCACCATCGTCAGTCCATTGACTTGGATTTACCTACAAACTGTCGCCCTCAGCTGATCACAAGTGGCTGGTGCTACCACAAGTGATCCTAAACCCTCTTTTGAAGAGAACACTGTCTTCATATCATAAATTTCTTTTCATGAGCATGACGGAAATGAGAAATCCAAAGGGAGATTTGATTTATGATTAATACAAATATCTTGGTGACAAAGTAGTTCAGAGTTCAAGAAAATAAGAAAGACAATTAGTTGAGACAAGGTGATGACTCAAAGCCGACAACTTCAGAAGATTTAAATCACATAAAAACCCAAGAAAATGAGGGTTCACAATTGCATCACAAGTATTCACATCTCATAAGGTGTTTAAACATATGAACTCTCAAGTGGTCAAGTTTTATAACCTTCATTACCGAATATCGAAGAATAGACTCAATCGGAGTACTATTCGTGATTGCTAACTTTAAGAATAACTTAGGGAAGAATAAGGTACATAATGTGGATAAACTTTGAAGTAGTATAACAATAAATACCAAGGTAAATGAGAGGGTAACTTCCTTGGCTTTTAGGATGAAGTTCTAACATGGATTTAGACATGAAATGGTGCAGAAATTCAAATCAGGGCTGCACCTGTCGACAGCCAAGAAGGACCTGTCGACAGATAGCTGCAGACAGAACATCATCTTGCTGGACTGTGTGTATCTGTCGACAGATGCAAGATGTCTGTCGACAGATGCACACAGTCCCAGTTATTCCTGAGTTCAGGAAGGCTGGCCTGTCGACAGCTATGAGCTGCCTGTCGACAGCCGCCAATTTTTCTTGCATAAGGGACTTTGTATTCATCCTAAAAACTCTAACATTGGAACTTATAAATCAAGGCATGATTTATATCAATTTGAAGAGTCTAATTGTAGTTCCCACAGTGGTTTATAAGCTAAACAAATGGGATAGAACAAGAGGGTTGCAATTCAAACTAGTTTAGCTAGAAACTAGCATGACATAGTACTGGAAATATGGTCCTTATACAAGGATTAGATGGAAATATTTCCACAAGATAAACTCTCAAACTCAAGGTATTTAATGCTCCAAAATAAAGGTTTGAGGTACAACTACTAAATGGAAAGTAACCTCACTGTTCTAAAGATATCGAAACTTTTAGCAAATCTCTATAACATAACCATGGATCATGGGTGGAAGGAGAAATTGGGAACCTACTTGATCTGAAAGAAAAGTGAAGATTCTTCTTCGTAATCACATGGTTCCAAAGGAGTTAAGGAAATCAAACAAAAGTTTGGAATTATAACCTCGTATACAGACTAAACCAAGGTTGGTTAACAAGCTTAAAGGCAACTTTGAACAAGGCTATGAACTTTCTGACAAGAACAGAGGGTAAAGATTTAGAAGGAGAATAGGAACCTATAGACATACGTACTTACACACGATTTATGAGGATGGTTACACAGTTCATATGAGGATTTGCAAGTTTAAGACAAGTATATAGAGATCCTGAACTCTTTAGCCAAGGTCAGAGACAAGGATTTAGAAAAGAAGGAAGAACCCTTCTTGACTTCAAGATCAACGAAATCCTTGAATACATCTAATTAAAAATGAAGCAAAGCAAGAAGAACTATACAGGTCATGGCACAAACAGGAGACATGGTTCCTACGAATGAAGAAACCATGAGCATATACATAGGAAACTGAAAAGGATTTGAGGTATGCCACCTACTTGACTTGGTGAAGAACAAAGGTACTTCTTTTCTCCTCAACAAATGAATCAACAGAAGCAAGGAGAGGGAAACTTGTAGAATTAGCCATCTCAATTTTAATTGGAGCCTCTTAACACCTCCAGGAGCACAGCAGCAGCAGCTACGGCCAAGCAACTACAGGACCAGGAAGAACAAGAGTGTTCGAAAGATGCATACGATGGGTGTTGGGGTGTTTTTATAACCCAACAAACCTTCTCATGCATGATGGCACGTTGGTTGCCCATGTGTCATGGTAAGAATCCTTTGATTCTTACCTTAACACGTATCACATGCAACTTACCATTTGGTTACACATAAGTAACCGCAATGATGGCCTATCCTTGATGTAATGGCTCTTTAGGAGCCTTACACGTACCCCACTGGAATTTCCCAAAAATTCCATCCCGTAATTACCACATAATTCAGCTGGTCCAATGTTTACTATGTAAACACCTCTAAATGGTGTCCATTTGTCACGAAATTTTAACCATAGGCTAATACGATGGTTTTACAAATTGTAGTAATTTTAGTTTAATTTTTAGATTTTATTTTATAGTAGGTGAAAAATCACCCGAAAAATAGTCGCGTCGACTGTACCTTGAAATCCGTACGTCGAAAAATTCGGATAATTACACATTTAATTTCTCCACATTTTTTTGGAAATTATGATGTTCTTAGATTTTTATTTTGATGTTGTTTTCCGGTATCGCCCTGTGGAGGCACGCACATCGAGGTGCGACACTGGGACAATGTTCATTACCATTAATTAAGTCTATCATCTAATTCTCACATTTTAATAACAACCCTAAGGTATTTTAACCAAATTACTTCTATTTTCATAACATTTTTAATTTCTGGGGCGTTACAACTCTCTCCCACTAAAAGAGTTTGGTCCTCCAAACTTCTTGACTTAATTTGGATGGATCACAAAGATTATGTTTCCAATTTTTGAACTTTTATTCATTCCAGATTTGTCTGACCAATCTTGTCATGTCTATTATATTATAAGTTGAAGGGTTTCTGAATGTTAACATCTCTAGTTATCAAAGAGCCATATTGTAACCATAAGTTTAATTAAATGCAACCTTTACTATATTCTTTATCTTGGATAATAGGGTATTATGTATTGAGCAGATCCTTTCTAATAGCATATTATACTTAAAGTCTCCCCCACTAAGGATTAACATTAATCCTTAGAGAGTTATATGAATACATATTCCCTTGGAAAGGGGTAGTAAGGCATGACGAGAATGATGAGTATTGAGAATATGATGATAATCAACAAAGATTTTATTTATCTCATAAAGTTTGTAGTACAGAATTCCATAATTCACCCTTACTAAATTACATGGGTTGGCAAAATTTACTATGCTTTGATATGCTATAACAACTAAACTCAACCGATTCTCACTATATTCTAATCCTATCGACTTATACATAAAAATTACTTCCAATAACATCAGTCAATTTTAGGCTTAAGATTTTCCTGAACTCTTGTCATTGTTTTGTGAGTGTATACAAGACATTCTGAAATTCGGTACTTTAGACTTCCGCACTTCCCATATGCTCTTAGTCTCTACCAACAGTCCCCTTTTTTTTTTGACATGGTCCGATTTGTGATAATATGCACAAACTTCCTTAGATTGTGCCTTGACATTCTCTTGCTTATTGGTCTTCTTGATCTTTTGCTCTTCTTATTTCGCTTCACTATTTTTTCAGTTGTTTCTCTTTTATTGAAGGGAACTGTCTTTTCCTATATAGATACTGTAATACTTATTGTTTCCTGAGAGTTTGGACTATGAATATTCTTATGCAGCTTCATTCTTCCTTGATCAACAACGGGGACTACTCCTTCTAAGGATTGAGCAAGGTTGTTCATTGCATGTTGAACCTCTTTCCATTGTGTTTCTTTTCCCATTACGCTGGCTGAGCAAACAATTTTAAGTTTAGTTAGTCAATCATGTGATTTAAAACTCAGCTTTTCTGATTCATACTACTAATACAATAGTTATAGTATGTATCTAGTTACTTTATACATTAATCTTCATGATTAAATAGTGCCTTTTTCTTGTAGGATCTTAAAATATGATAGATGATATATGTTGTGTTCATGGTTTTGATATATCCATCTAAATGTAATAAATATTTAACACAAGCCTTTTATAATCATATGAAAATTCATAAATCAAAAGGTCTATTAAGTGTGTTGACCCTAATTACTTCTTAGGTTGACATTACTCATATGTGAGGTTGACACGAGGAAATTACAAGATCAACTCTATGTGATGGATAATTAATCAAAACTCCAATCACCTGATTGAGGTTGACTCTCAGAAGACATGAAGTTAACTCTACAGATACTTTTCCTACTGATTCCAAGTCCAATTGCTTGTGTGTATTGACATGCCATGTTGTTTATTAATTAAAGTAAAACTTTAGGATTTAACTCATCTATGAGACATTTGATTCTTATGTTACAGTTAGAAGAAAAATTTTGATGAGTTCAAGCCTATAGAGGATGTAATTGATCATGGGGTGATTTCACTAAGTCCAAATTCTTGTGCAATGTATTTGCATATCCTTACATTTCTTCAAAATTCTTCCTAATTAGATATTTTTCCTACTTCTTTTCTTCACTATTTTGTTTGATTGTCTACTCCAATAGACATAAACAGATTCAATCCTACATTGTATGTATACGGTTTGTGAGATTTAAGACGATCTTAAAACTTTGAGTCATCAATTGTGTGAGTGTTCCACACATTCGAGTTATTAAAGAGTTTCACTTGATTTAGTGAGGGATGGAGGTAAATGAGGAATAACTGATTCATTTCAATAATTTAGAATCCAAGAACAACGGAAAAGTCAACGGAAGAATATATCACGAGGATGATCATAAAATATGTATGATTGGTTGAACCATTCATTTACTAATTCTTATTTAGAATCGGAGATAATAACATATCAATTCGAAAGTCATATTGATGTAAATTAAGGGATGAGTAGGTTTGACTTTTCCTTCAGTAGGAGAGGGCTCCCTTGGAGAAGTCATATGTGTGTTAACCATTTTTCACCGGACCTTTGATTTTTAACATTCTACTAGGTTTATTCGAATTATGAAATTTTTAGGTAGGCCAAATTGTGAGAAATTAGAAAGACGCTATTTTGATGGAATCGCCAAAATCGCGTTTTTCTTCTTCGGTGGGAGAGTTGACTTTTTATTGGTAAGGGATATGATTTTTCTGACATTTTTATTAGATTCAAATGGGGGGTACTTCCTTATTTACATGTAATATCTTAAGTAAATGAAACATCAAATTATAACATTTACTTAAATGATATGGAATGTAAATAAGGTATGAGTTTCAGTTCTATAGGGTGTCTGCTGACTCTTCTAACTGACTGAAGAAGGACCAGTTCATCACAAACTGGTGTCTGTCGACAGCTAGGAAGTAGCTGTCGACAGATAGCAACAGACAGAGCTTGGTTTGCTGGTTCTGATACTACCTGTCGACAGCTATAAGTTGGTTGTCGACAGATAGCCACAGTTCCAGTTAATTGGAGTTCTGGAAGACTGGGCCTGTCGACAGCTATGAGCTGCCTGTCGACAGCCACCAGTTCTTCTCCCATAAATGACTTTGTATTCACTTTAAAGACTCTAACCATGAAATCTATGAATCAAGGCATGAATTATTCCAAATGTAAGAACCTAATTGTAATCTTCACAGTTGATCTAATTGCTAAACAAGCAAGATTAAACTTGATGTTATAATCCATACTTGTCTAGCTAGAAACTAAGCAGGATGTAGTGCTGAATGTATAGTCATGTTAACTATGGTTTGATGTGAATTGACTACATTATTTCATTTGATTTGATCATAGTCTTGGCCTCTTAAGTTTTAATTGATCAATACATATTCACCAATCTCTAGAAATTCATTGTATACACAAGATAATCTATATCCAATTTTACTTATCTAGCTTAACCTCAAGCTTTCTACCCATCCTTCTACAACCTCAGACTGGCCATTTCCTTTAAAAGCTGGAGGTCCCATCTTCTTAAATTTTTCTAACAAAGATGTTCCAGTAATCCTTCCTCCATTCATGTCCTGTTGGTTCTTCATTAGTGTTTGCACTAACCCCTGAAATGATTGCATAAATGTAGCAAAATCAGGAGTCCAGTACTTCCTTCTTGAGAATTTCCGGCCAATGGGATATTGTGAACTTCCTCCCTAGAGCTTTCCTCATGCCTATCCTCACTGGATGTGTCGATAGCTTTCCCTTTGTCTACCATTTCCTGGAACACCATCATACACATCCAATTAATTCATGCTAACTACTTAAGATCTAAAAACCAAAATGATCTTTAGAAATTCTACAATACACACAAATGTTTTATTTATTTCCTTTGTGAAAATGGTCACAGAGATATCTATCACCCATAACCTTGCTCTGATACCACCTCTGTAACACCCTCCCTCCGACCGCACACATACATACATAACCTTTGATCGGAAGAGGGGTTACACTAACAAACTTTCGTTATGGGTAGATATATCCGTGCAATGCACAAAACTGGCAAACCATTCCACAAAGGTATCTTTGAACACATTAAACTTCACAAGGTAACAAAGTATTAATATTCATTATTTACAAAAGACAAGTTTCTCTTTCTACTTAATACATCAACAACTAAAATAAACTGCATTATTCTTCTTCATTTCTTCATCGTCCGCAGCGGAATTAGGATTCACATGTAGCTGAGATTATACACACCTTCAATCTGAAAGGGGTGGAGGAAACAAAGGCGTGAGTCGGAAGGACTCAGTAGGTGACAGTAAATATAAAGATAGGAGTTTCAAATTTTAGAGCTTCAAGAATATTCAGAAAGTGCATATATGGAACAAACATAATTGCTCATGAATCTTCATATTTGACATAAACATATAGCCCAAGAAAATTTCATAACGGGCTCAGATGTATCTTAGAACAAAAGTCATATTTGTCTTTCAAAATTCATATCATAACTTGATTTCGGAACAAACTTGACAGGCATCACTGCTCTCAAGAGGTTACTATATAGACGTAATTTACCATCCTCAGTGCCTAGGCGATTCCAGCACCTTAGATCTTGTTCATTGCGCAAGAACGGGGTTTATTACCCACCATCGTCAGTCCATTGACTTGGATTTACCTACAAACTGTCGCCCTCAGCTGATCACAAGTGGCTGGTGCTACCACAAGTGATCCTAAACCCTCTTTTGAAGAGAACACTGTCTTCATATCATAAATTTCTTTTCATGAGCATGACGGAAATGAGAAATCCAAAGGGAGATTTGATTTATGATTAATACAAATATCTTGGTGACAAAGTAGTTCAGAGTTCAAGAAAATAAGAAAGACAATTAGTTGAGACAAGGTGATGACTCAAAGCCGACAACTTCAGAAGATTTAAATCACATAAAAACCCAAGAAAATGAGGGTTCACAATTGCATCACAAGTATTCACATCTCATAAGGTGTTTAAACATATGAACTCTCAAGTGGTCAAGTTTTATAACCTTCATTACCGAATATCGAAGAATAGACTCAATCGGAGTACTATTCGTGATTGCTAACTTTAAGAATAACTTAGGGAAGAATAAGGTACATAATGTGGATAAACTTTGAAGTAGTATAACAATAAATACCAAGGTAAATGAGAGGGTAACTTCCTTGGCTTTTAGGATGAAGTTCTAACATGGATTTAGACATGAAATGGTGCAGAAATTCAAATCAGGGCTGCACCTGTCGACAGCCAAGAAGGACCTGTCGACAGATAGCTGCAGACAGAACATCATCTTGCTGGACTGTGTGTATCTGTCGACAGATGCAAGATGTCTGTCGACAGATGCACACAGTCCCAGTTATTCCTGAGTTCAGGAAGGCTGGCCTGTCGACAGCTATGAGCTGCCTGTCGACAGCCGCCAATTTTTCTTGCATAAGGGACTTTGTATTCATCCTAAAAACTCTAACATTGGAACTTATAAATCAAGGCATGATTTATATCAATTTGAAGAGTCTAATTGTAGTTCCCACAGTGGTTTATAAGCTAAACAAATGGGATAGAACAAGAGGGTTGCAATTCAAACTAGTTTAGCTAGAAACTAGCATGACATAGTACTGGAAATATGGTCCTTATACAAGGATTAGATGGAAATATTTCCACAAGATAAACTCTCAAACTCAAGGTATTTAATGCTCCAAAATAAAGGTTTGAGGTACAACTACTAAATGGAAAGTAACCTCACTGTTCTAAAGATATCGAAACTTTTAGCAAATCTCTATAACATAACCATGGATCATGGGTGGAAGGAGAAATTGGGAACCTACTTGATCTGAAAGAAAAGTGAAGATTCTTCTTCGTAATCACATGGTTCCAAAGGAGTTAAGGAAATCAAACAAAAGTTTGGAATTATAACCTCGTATACAGACTAAACCAAGGTTGGTTAACAAGCTTAAAGGCAACTTTGAACAAGGCTATGAACTTTCTGACAAGAACAGAGGGTAAAGATTTAGAAGGAGAATAGGAACCTATAGACATACGTACTTACACACGATTTATGAGGATGGTTACACAGTTCATATGAGGATTTGCAAGTTTAAGACAAGTATATAGAGATCCTGAACTCTTTAGCCAAGGTCAGAGACAAGGATTTAGAAAAGAAGGAAGAACCCTTCTTGACTTCAAGATCAACGAAATCCTTGAATACATCTAATTAAAAATGAAGCAAAGCAAGAAGAACTATACAGGTCATGGCACAAACAGGAGACATGGTTCCTACGAATGAAGAAACCATGAGCATATACATAGGAAACTGAAAAGGATTTGAGGTATGCCACCTACTTGACTTGGTGAAGAACAAAGGTACTTCTTTTCTCCTCAACAAATGAATCAACAGAAGCAAGGAGAGGGAAACTTGTAGAATTAGCCATCTCAATTTTAATTGGAGCCTCTTAACACCTCCAGGAGCACAGCAGCAGCAGCTACGGCCAAGCAACTACAGGACCAGGAAGAACAAGAGTGTTCGAAAGATGCATACGATGGGTGTTGGGGTGTTTTTATAACCCAACAAACCTTCTCATGCATGATGGCACGTTGGTTGCCCATGTGTCATGGTAAGAATCCTTTGATTCTTACCTTAACACGTATCACATGCAACTTACCATTTGGTTACACATAAGTAACCGCAATGATGGCCTATCCTTGATGTAATGGCTCTTTAGGAGCCTTACACGTACCCCACTGGAATTTCCCAAAAATTCCATCCCGTAATTACCACATAATTCAGCTGGTCCAATGTTTACTATGTAAACACCTCTAAATGGTGTCCATTTGTCACGAAATTTTAACCATAGGCTAATACGATGGTTTTACAAATTGTAGTAATTTTAGTTTAATTTTTAGATTTTATTTTATAGTAGGTGAAAAATCACCCGAAAAATAGTCGCGTCGACTGTACCTTGAAATCCGTACGTCGAAAAATTCGGATAATTACACATTTAATTTCTCCACATTTTTTTGGAAATTATGATGTTCTTAGATTTTTATTTTGATGTTGTTTTCCGGTATCGCCCTGTGGAGGCACGCACATCGAGGTGCGACACTGGGACAATGTTCATTACCATTAATTAAGTCTATCATCTAATTCTCACATTTTAATAACAACCCTAAGGTATTTTAACCAAATTACTTCTATTTTCATAACATTTTTAATTTCTGGGGCGTTACAGGAACCCCCGTCGCGTTCTAAAAATTTCTGCCAGAGCCTGAAATTTGTGTATATGTCCTTACTGTTTATGCCATTTAACACTTGTTTAAGTTAAATCATGTACTATTAAGCATTGTAATTGACTTGAATATTATTAATTGTTAATATTTTAATAATTCTCATTAATTAATGTGCACGATTTATCATACTCTCACGATTTCTTTACACTTGTACACACTTGACATTACTGTTGCCATTTGACCTTAGTAAATTACTCAATAATGTATCTGGTAATTAAGTGAAATTAATTACATAATTTCTCTATTATTTAAATGACACATGTCTTCATTTTATTCGCATGATTTGTACACCATTATCGCATCCCTCTGCATTCGATCACTCGAGGCAAGACGGACAATGTTTCGTTACACACTTTCTCTTGACTTGGACCACCTCTCCATCGGGAATATTCTCGACTGGGCTAGGGACACCTTGTCAAGGCCTCCATAAGTCTTCTTGGCTTTGGCGCACGTTCTTAGCCGATGAGCTGGTTGTACCTTTAAATTCCGTTACACTTTTAGGGATCAGTACGATCCAAACGGCCTTAATGAGATCTCTCTTATCTTGTGATCACCCCGGACCACTTGGCTCATCTACACAGCACGGCTAGTGGGGCGGATGTGACTCCTACCAGATTGTCGATACCTGACCTAGTGCCGTGCAACTGTTACTATCATGCATTATCGTTGCTTTACAAATATACCCCTATCTTATCTACTATCCTTGTACTCTCGTCTATTTATCTAGTACTCTCTTGAGACTCTTGAGCTGTTGTGGCTCTTATTGCTTGTACTATACATGACTGTCTAGCGCCATAATATGGGTCCGGTGACCCTACTGACTTGAATGCATACTGTGCAGGGCATGGAGAGTGTCCGAGGGGCTCCAATCTAGTCCTGGGGGCAGAGAGCCACCCGAAAATACCTGCAGGGGCCATTGACGGTGTTCTGCATTGCACCAGTTTTGACTTGACTTTACTTGTTGGGCTAGACATCTGATATTTTCACTATTCTTATTTGTCTGAGGAGTTCATACGTACTGTATCGTTTCGGTGCTATTACTGTGCTAGCACTGACTGTTATAACAGTAGTCTGAGGAGTTCAGGCGTACTGTACTATCGTTAAACGGCTACTGTCCCAAAGTGACTATTGCCGTACTCGACTAGTGCACCGTGGTGCAACCATACACGTTATCTCATTACATGTTATCTCTTTACATGCTATCTCCTTACATGCAATCTCGTTACATGCTATCTTGATATACAAGTTATCTCATTACACACCACCTTGATACAAGCTATCCTATTACATGTCATTTTGATACACGCTATCTTGTTATACACTATCTTGTTACACGCTATCTCGTTATTATGTTGTCATCCTAATTTTTCAATACTCTTGAGAAATGTATTATCGTTCACATGTTATCTTGTACTATTACTCTATTGACTATACATGATCATTCTCTTTAGTTAACCTGCGTTACAAGACATTAATCACTTAAAGCATGCTTGTTTACACGAGATATTAAGTCCTACTGAGTGTTATCGCTCACCCTTGTTATTTGCTATTGTATTTTCAGGTAAGTCAGATGATGACCTTACACACAACAACGGGAATGGACTGGAGTGATGAGCATCCTGGAGTCATAACGATGGATTGTCCCCAATACCCTAGAGTGTGATAAATAGATTTACATAAGGATAAATGGTGAATAATTAGAATTAAATCAATACCCATTAAGTCAAATTAGAAATGGATTTTGTTAATGGACCTAACATGGATTGTTGGGCCCAAATAAGAAGAACCCATCATGAGAAGGGAGTTAATTAAGTGAAATTCATATTAAATATATTAATAATTAGAAAAAGGATTAAGATAAATAATAAAAGACATATAAATATCCCTAAAAAGAGTCCTAGACTTACGCTAACCTATTACCCACGAAATTAGATCTCTCCCTATGCCAATTAGTGGATAAATGCTAGAATATGGGAGATAAATGTGGAAATTCGGAGTTAATTAATAAATAAATTAAAAAGGGGTAAGATAAATACTAAAAAGGGTTATAAATATCCTAAAAAGAGTCCTAAGCTAACCCTAATCCATTACCCACGAAATTTGATCTTTTCCCAACCCTAAATAGGAGATAAAGGAGAGAAATTAGGTGATAAATAAGGAAAATTCAGATTAAATAAGAAAGGAAGAGTTTTAGAGAGGATGGACTGTTGTAGCAACCCATACACCTCTCATTCGGCCCTATCAAACCCTTAGAACGAGGTGGGAGCTCTGGAAGACGAAGGAGAAGGCTGTGGATGTGAGGAGCAAGGAGAGGAAGGCTTGGAGCAAGGAGGGTTTTCCTATTTTCGTCCACAACCCTAGGTTTTTATTACTCACGAGAAAAGGTAGGCAATCTCTCAAGCTAAATTCGAGTAAAAATTACTCTAAGAATCTTTCATGATCCCGTGCAAAAGTCCTTTGGTTTCACTCTATTTTGATCTCCCATGAGGGAGAATTAATTCTTAAAATCCCTATCAGATCCATGTACCCGACCCTTCATGTTTGCTTTCAAATCTCGTGCATACTTGATCTCATACCATGAGAAAATTCTCATAAATACTACATCATGTTAACTTTCAAACGCCCCTAGTTTGCCTAATTTTCATGATCTATCCATCACTAATTAAATTGTTGAACCTTGACTGCACCTGTTTAGGTCACCGAATGTAACATAATCAAAGCATGCCTAAACCTTGTCTATTTACAAATTAAATGTTCATGTTGATAGATCTATGTGTCTACTTTCGTTTAAAACTAGTTTCGTGATTTTTGAACTATCGTGCAATTTTATATTGAATTTACAAGTGCCCTATATCAAATAGGATCCACCCTAGAAAAAGGTAAAAAGGGTTGGACCCTTCTGATATCGCGTCGGCGCGACCTGCCGCGATATCAGCAAGGTCGCGCCCTGATGGCACGTCGCATTAAGAACGTGGCGGCCCAATCCATCGCAATTTCCAGTGCGAACCGAGCCAGATCGGCCGGTCCGGCTGTCGTGCCCGGGCCGGCCACCGCGACAGGAATCGCGTCCGTGACCCTGCCGTGATTTAAGGATTTCGGCCAGAACTTAAAATTGTGCATATGTCCCTACTTTATATGCCATTTAACCCTTGTACAAGTTTAACCATGTACTGTTAAGCTTAATAATCGACTTGAATATTTTTATTTAATAATATTTAAATAATTCTAAAGCCGTGAGCACGACTTATCATATTCTCATGATCTCTCTACACTTGCTCACAAATATAATTAATGTTTACCATTTGACCCTATTAAATTACTGAATAATTTATCTGGTAATTAAGTGAAATTAATTACCTAATTTCCCTATTATTTAAATGACATATGTCTTCGCTTTATTCGCGTGATTTGTACAACGTTACCGTTTTACCTCGGCCTTCGAGCACTCGAGGCACGACGGATCAGTTTCTACACACTTTCTCTTGACTTGGACCACCTCTCCATCGGGAATACTCTCGACTGGGCCAGGGACTCCTTGTCAAGACCTCCGTAAGTCTTCTTGGCTTTGGCGCACATCCTCAGCCGACGAGCTGGTTGTACCTTTAAATCCCATTACACTATTAGGGATCAGTATGATCCAAACGGCCTTAGTAAGATCTCTCTTATCTTGTGATCACGCCGGACCACCTGGCTCGTGTACACAGCACGGCTAGTGGGGTGGTTGTGACTTCTACCAGACTGTCGGTACCCGACCTGGTGCTGTGCAACTGTTACTATCGTGGTTTAATATTGTTTTATGATTATACCCCTATCTCATCTACTATCCTTGTACTCTCATCTTTTCACGATCACTCTACTATCTCGTCTATTCATCTAGTACTCTTTTGAGACTCTTGAGCTGATGTGGCTCCTATTACTTGTACTATACTTGATTGTCTAGCACTATAATATGGGTCTTGTGACTCTAATGTATCCAATGCATACTGTGCAGGGCACAGAGAATGTCTGAGGGGCTCCAATCTAGTCTTGGGGGCAGAGAGCCACCCGAAAATACCTGCAGGGGCTATTGACGGTGTTCTACATTGCACCGATTTTGACTGACTATACTGAATTGGCTAGACATCTGACTATTATACTATTACTATTAGTCTGAAGAGTTTAGACGTACTGTGCTATCGCTATTAGTCTGAGGAGTTTAGACGTATTGTGCTATTGTGAATGGCTACTGTCCTAAAAGTGACTACTGCCGTACTTTTCTAGTACACTGTTGTGCAACCATACACGCTATCTCTCTACACGCTATCTCGTTACACGCTATCTCTCTACACGCTATCTCATTACACGCTATCTTGTTATATGGTCATTTCTCTATCATTCTAGTTTTGCAATATTATTGTAAAATGTATTATCGTTCACTTGTTATCGCATGCTATCATTCTCTTGATATAGTATGCCATTAATCTCTCGTTATCTTGCGCTATTACTCTCTTTTGACTGTACTTGATCGTTCTTTCTAGTTAACCTGCGTTACAAGATATTAATCACTTAAAGCATGCTTGTTTACACGAGATATTAAGTCCTACTGAGCATTATCGCTCACCCTTCGTTATTTGCTATTGTATTTTCAGGTGAGTCAGGTGATGACCTTACCCACATCAATGGGAATGGACTGGAGTGATGAGCGACCCAGAGTCATAGCGATGGAGTGACCTTAGTATCATAGAATTTAGTTAGTTATTTGCTTATTTATCCTCTCTAAATGTAATGAAGTTTTTGAACCCTATGTTTTGGCTCTGAATTGGTGGATGTAATAGTTTAGATGAAGTATCAATAAAATAGAGAGTTTATTATAATTATTGTTCATTAGTTGCTCTAATATTTGCAAATGTATGCGCAATTTACATTATCATACATGTTGTTCATGCCTCCCTTATTTATTCCGCTGTTAAATTGGCGGGGCATGACAGATTGAATGTGACTACTACTGCACAAGGACCTGGTGCTGGGGGTGGAACTACGTCTGAGGCTGCTACTGAAGGCCCAATGGCAACAAAAGGTAGTCCCATGCCATGTGACCCTATTGGTTTGTAGCACTTCTTGGAAAACGAATGTTGCCTCTATTGAATAGACTATGCGCCAGGCTGCTAAACTATAATGACCCGAGGATTCAACACCCAAAAGGCCCTCCAAGTGCTCAACCCTTGGACCTCCACCCACGGGCTCGAAGACCCGGAAGGGTTAGAAGAACGGCCTAGTGAGATAAGCAATGAAGCTACGTTACAAGATGTTCGTACATTAGACAATGGAATTATGTACAATATGTTCCAAATAAAAGTACAAGTACAGGAAGAAAAGCATAATTCTTAAGAGGCATATCCTAAGGGCTTTTAAAAACACAGCTCTCAACTCACACTAGCAAAAGAGCACTCACGCTCACACTGCTGATAGCACTCGGTGCAACTAACTGCCACCTCAACCGTTTAGTACCAAACTCCTACAACAGCGAGTCCCTACCTAAAAGAAGTAGGGTGTGTGTAACGTCGCGCATTTTTCGGATCTTCGTCGATCCTCGGTTTAGCATGTGGGGTGGTCACACCTTGACCAGTGCAACTTGTGTTGTGTGTCTCTTATTGGATCCTTACCGGGGTTGGTTATGGATTTGTGTTGGTGATCAGTGCGCTGGACATCAACAGTGGGTTGGCGTCTAGGTGTGTGACGTCTACTGTGTGTTGGCGGCAATGGTGTTGCCGTTAACATGTTCTTGGCATCCATCGATGTGGACGTCTATCGTTCATTTTAGTGGGTTTTATTGCATGAACTTGGCGGCGAGCAATGTGGATGCCTAGTTGTGGCGGTTTGGTTATCGACGCAGAGGTTGACGTTAACCTGAGGCGCCTGTGTTTTTAGGGGCAACCCGAGCCTTCTTCTTTCCCCACCTTCTCCCCTCCTCTTCCCCCACTTGTACCCTTGTGCCTCTTCACTACTTCCAACGGTGGATGGGAGTACGTGGGACGGCCGTGATGCGCGCAGCAGCGGCAGATCAGGCGGGGAATGACGGATTGAAGGGCAGTATTCACGGGAAGCTCCTGGGGTTTCGGTGCGATTTGAGGTTCTTTAGGAGTTTATTTGCATTTCAGAGGTAGGGACTGGATCCCTTGATTTCTCTTGTTTAATTTGCCATGCTCTGTTTGCATAGACGGCTTGTTATTCGTGTTTCAGGAAAAAGGTTTACCATGCCGGGAGATTGGGTGGTTTGATCGATCCAAGTGTCTGATCTTGCTTTTCCGATTTGATTATAGTATACAGATGTAAGGGGAAGTATTTCCCCTCGTTTTTTTGTTGTTTATAGGACTACATTGCCCGTGTGATCGGCCTGGGGCCGTTCTGTGCATCCTGTGTGTGTTGAGTACTGAAGATCTCGACGTCAACATCGGTTGACGCTGAGTTCTTCGTTGGGAGATTAACGGCTAGGTTTCTAGCCGTTGATTTTGAGTAAACGGCCAGGTGGTGGCCGCTTACTTAGTATTGACGGCAAGAAATACTGTCATCTATATCCTATGGACGGCAATCGATGTTGCCGCCAACCTGTGCATGTATCAGCACGGTGTGTTTCACGGCATTCTTGTTGTAAGTATTGCGGTGCAATGTGTTTATCGATACTGAGCGGTGCATTAACACCTGTGGTGCTCTTAGAGCACAGGGCTTTTGAGGCCAGCTTACCGGCTATGTAGATTACTAGTTCTTTACGTGTGTGCGTGGGATACACTACATCCTAGCGCACAAGATTTATGTGTAATACATCCTAGCGCACAAGATTTATGTGAAATATTACGGGGTTTTGATGTCGTGCATGTGGTTTGTGTGTGCATGGCATATCGTACATTAATGTGCTTATTATATCTTAATTATTATGATTAGTTCGCGGTGTTGTGGCGATGAGGTTCACGTCTGAACCTAGCCTTGATCATTTAGGATTTTTTATAGATTATTCTGGATGGATAATTAGTAAAGTGTAAGTATGATTATTATGTAAATATTGTGGTCAGTGTTTAATGTGACCTCTACTGTCACAAGATGATTAATGATAGGCCAAGTATGATTGGCTATCGTGGTTTATATGTGCGTTTGTGTGAGTTAGCTTGTAGGTCACTTTGTGACCGATGACAGGCCATGGTGTTATCATTAATATGGTTTATACGCGTGGTTGTGTAGGTCAGCTTGTAAGTCACAGGGTGACCGGAACAAGCTATTCCTAACATATGTACCGTGATCGGTAATAGAAAGTGTTTATGAACATATCGTTGTTTGAGCTTGCCGAGTGTGGCGGTCCGGTGCCTATTCCGGAATGCCTCTCTAGTCGGGTACCCCAGGCTCTTTGTGAGCCAGGCACGTGTGGTTGTTGTGCTCGGGGTTTGTCCCGGTACTTGTGTTATACCGTTGAGGTCTGTGTCGTCTTCTTGGACACCCTCACTCCTGTGTTTGAGTTGTACGTTCGGCAGAGGGAAAGACGACAGTAGGGCAGCGGCTTATGTTTGTGGGTGTGCAGCCACTTGTAGCGCGCTCGTAGTTGGGGGTACGGACACCAGTAGTCGACACTGGTCCCCAGCTAGTCCTGTTTTCCAGTGCCTCACTTTAAGGTGCTCCGGCCAGAGACCCTAGAGGTGCCAGGCATGGACCTGCAGCTGTGTGTCTGCAGGTGTGGTGTTAGTTGGTCTCCACAGTTGTTTGACTTGTTCTCGTGGAGCGACTGTTGGACCTTTCGTCCGTGACTGCGAGACTGAGAGGTTGTTCTTGTGTTGTGTTGTCCGGGTTGGATACTGGCCTGATCAGCTAGTAGTTCGTTCCCGTGTGGTGGCGTTGTTCCTTTCCGACTCGTGCTTTGCCGGCTCTGGTTGTGGCTTGTGTGACTCGTCGGTTGAGGTTTTACCTGTAATGTTGTGCCTAAGTGATGGCACAGTAGAGTGGTGGTTTTGTGTGGTGTTTACCACCTACTTGTACCCTTCGTAAGGGTGTTTGTGTAGTGGTACCTTGAGGTAGCAGGTACCTATACCCTTCGCAGGTTGCTTTGCAGTTTTGTGGTGGTACATTGTATACCAACATTTTCAGGTACTCGTGTGTTGTGGAGGTCTTGTGGTTTGACCTGCCACTTGTTGTATCTTATCCATTTTAAATAGATCTTTGTTTATGGTTTATTGTGGAATGGATTGGTTTATGGATGCCATTCTCGTTACCCTTTGTGGGTAAGTTGCCGATGAGGCTTGTGGCTTAGGCAAACTGTGGTATGGTGGAGCTGTGCTCCATGAAGGTCGTATAATGGGACCTTCCACTTGTTGTGTTTTACTTTTCTTTAAGTATGCTTTCAATTATGGTTTTAGTATGTGATGGATTTGCCCGCTGTAGCCAATCATGTTACCTGGTGTGTGTAGCTTTTAATATATCGTGGTTTGGGGTTTAATGGACCAGCACTTAGTTGGCTGTCCTATTACCCACAAGGTTGAGGTTCGCCTGTGAAGCTTGTAGCCTGGGCAGTGGTTTGCCTGTGTGGCTTATAGCTTAGGCACTTCAGTTGTTGGGTGGACTAGTAGGGTTTTACTAGTTCTGTGGTCTCACATTCCTTTCAAGGACTTTATGTTTATTATCATGATTGTGTTTAATTGTTAATTATTGTAATGATGTGAGCATGCCATGGTTTGGCTTTTAATATTACCAGTGAGACCCTATGGGGTCGATGACTCTTCTGTTTGGTTGTTGTGGTTCTTGGGTGGTCCCCTACTGAGTCAGTGACTTGTTGAGGCTCACTCCCCTACAGTTCTTTTCAAGGCTTACCGTGTGTTCGGCTTGTGGAGACGTTGTGGTAGACTTGTACCACCAGCAGTAGTGTAGTAGTTAGTGTTGTGTGAGCTTGTACTCCCTCAGGGCATGCCCCAGGTAGTTGTACTTTTTAATTGGACATGTATTAATGTAATGGGACAGTTGTAAATTGTTATATGCAGGTATGAGCACATGTACTTTCTTGTGTCTTATACTATGTAGTTGTCTTTTATACTCTTACTGGACACGTGTGTGAGATATCCCTTGCGAGACTTTGGTCCGTTCGCGGGAGGCAGATCTGGATATGGAGCCTTAATGGGCATAAATATTCCGGTTCGTCATAGTGTGTGTGCCTTGCGAATATGGCCCAGTAGAGATAATCAGTCCCTTATTGGCCAGAGTAGGAGGAACTCTAGAAAGAAGTAAACAACCATGACTAGAAAGCAATAACTTGGAAAATGGCTACACTAGATACTACAAAATAGCAGAAACAGAACAACTCCATGACCACGTCGGGCCACACACAACTCCCATAGAACCAGCAGAGCTGGGAACTATGCCGAAGTTGCCCTCGGCATGCACGTCGAGACATGGGACTCACAGAAGCCACAGAGCAACCATGTGAGAACAACCTCTCACCACAAGTACGACCAACTTGGAACTCCACAAGATCAAAAAGCCACACACAGAAACAACCCAAGCCTCGGCCACTCCAGGAGGTCGGGAAAACACACATAGGCATCACCACGAACAGGAACCACAAAACGGGATATAGAATCGAGGTCGGGGCCCACACAGGACACACAGTGAGAACACTCAAGTCGGTAACCACCAGAGACACACCTGTGTCAAAAAAACACTCCACACCATCTTTTGCTACAACAACTAGAGATGGGAGCACACTCACTCCAGCCCTCGGCACAACAACGAGGTTGGAGGCCCAACTTAGTACCAGGGTCAGAAGCACAGATCCACAAGTATGACCCAACAGAAAACACAGGGCACCACGACTAAGTGCTAAACCAACAATGTCCGCAGAAGTACGACATAGCTCGGTCACAACCATCGTGCAGGTTAGGGAGACGGGCTAACACACGGGTCACACCTTCTAAAGAAAATGTCACCACAACACAACCACTGTCATTGACAGTCGAAAGTCCAACCAACTCTGAAATCCACCAACCAAGATTTGAAATACCATGTGTCATGCCCCGCTAATTTAGCAGCGGAATAAATCAGGGAGGCATGAACAATGTGTATGATAACGTAAATTACGCATACATTCGCATATATCATAGCAACTAATGAACAATAATTGTAATAAAACTCATCATTTTATTGATATTTCTTCTAAACTATTACAACCACTAATTCAGAGCCAAAACATAGGGCTCAATGACATTATTACATTGGAAAAGAAATCTAAAGCAAATATCTAACTAGATTCTAAGGTACTAAGGACATTCCATCGCTATGACTTCAGGACGCTCATCACACCAGTCCAATCCCGTTGTTGTGTGTAAGGTCATCACTTGACTTACCTGAAAACACAATAACAAATAACGAAGGGTGAGCGATAACGCTCAGTAGGACTTAATATCTCGTGTAAACAAGCATGCTTTAAGTGATTAATGTCTTGTAACGCAGGTTAACTAGAGAGAATGATCATGTATAGTCAAGAAAGTAATAGTACAAGATAACAAGTGAACGATAATAGATTTCTCAAGAGTATTGCAAAATTAGGATGACAACATAACGAGATAGCGTGTAACAAGATAGTGTATAACAAGATAGCGTGTATCAAAATGACATGTAATAGGATAGCTTGTATCAAGGTGGCGTGTAATGAGATAGCTTGTATATCAAGATAGCGTGTAACGAGATAACATGTAATGAGATAACGTGTATGGTTGCACCACGGTGCACTAGTCGAGTACGACAATAGTCACTTTAAGACAGTAGCCGTTTAACGATAGTACATTACGTCTGAACTCCTCAGACTAATGTTATAACAGTCAGTGCTAGCACAGTATTAGCACCGAAATGATACAGTATGTCTGAACTTCTCAGACTAATAGTATAACAGTTAGGTGTCTATCCAATGTCGAAATAGTCAGAATTGGTGTAATGTAGAACACCGTCAATAGCCCCTGCAAGTATTTTCGGATGGCTCTCTACCCCCAGGACTAGATTGGAGCCCCTCAGACACTCTCTGTGCGCTGCACAGTATGCATTTGAGTCAGTAGGGTCACCGGACCCATATTATGGCGCTAGACAGCCATGTATAGTACAAGCAATAGGAGCCGCAACAACTCAAGAGTCTCAAGAGAGTACTAGATGAATAAACGAGATAGTAGAGTGAACATGAATAGATGAGAGTACAAGGATAGTAGACGAGATAAGGGTATAATCGTAAAACAACGATAAGCCACGATAGTAACGGTTGCACAGTACCAGGTCGGGTACCGACAGTCTGGTAGAAGAAGTCACCACCGCCCACTAGCCGTGCTAAGAACACTGGCCAGGTGGTTCGACATGATCACAAGATAAGAGTGATCTCACTAAGGCCGTTTGGATCGTACTGATCCCTAAGAGTGTAACAGGATTTAAAGGTACAACCACCTCGTTGACTAAGGACGTGCGCCAAAGCCAAGAAGACTTACGGAGGCCTTGACAAGGAGTCCCTGGTCCATTCGAGAGTATTCCCGATGGAGAGGTGGTCCAAGTCAAGAGAAAGTGTGTAACGAAATGTTGTCCGTCTTGCCCCGAGTGCTCGAAGGCAGAGGGACGCGATAACGGTATACAAATCACGCGAATAAAATGAAGACATGTGTCATTTAAATAATAGGGAAATTAGGTAATTAGTTTCACTTAATTACCATATACATTATTGAGTAATTTACTAAGGTTTAATGGCAACTTGATGGTTAAGTGTGTGCAAGTGTATGAAATCAAAAGAGCATGATGGATTGTGCACAAAGCTTTTAAATTAATTAGATTCATGCAATTTATTACACATTAATATTTATTCAGCTCAAATTATGAATAACAATATTTAATTAAGGCTAAACAATGGCTAATTAGCAAGTAGAGCAAGGGTATATAAGCAATTTTGGGTTCTGCTTATTGTTCTGTTAACGCGATAGGGGTACCCATCGCGACTCTAGGTCGCGACAAGGCGGCTGGGCGCGACAAGCGAACCGGCCCCAGGCCCGGATCAGGGGTGGGAACGCGGCGGCTTAGGCCACCGCATTCTTAACGCGACGTGCCATCGGGGCGCGACCAGGCTGATATCGCGGCGGGTCGCGCCGTCGCGATATCAGGAGAGTCCGGCCCTTTTTCCCTTTTTCCAAGGCGTTTCCTGTTTGATATAGGTCACTTGTAAATTTAATATAAAATTACACGATGATCCAAAAACCACGAAACCAGTTTTAAATGAAAGTAGACACATAGATCTAACAACATGCATATTAATTTGAAAATAGACAAGGTTTGGATATGCTTTGAACATGTTACATTTCGATGACCTAAACAGACGTAGTCAGAGTTCAACGAATTAATCAGAGATGAATACATAATAAAAAATTCCTAAACTAGGGGCGTTTGAAATCTAACAAGATGTAGTATTTATGAGAATTTTCTCATGATGTGGGACCAAGTATGCACCGAGTTCACAAGCAAACATGAAGGGTCGGGTGCATGGTTCTGACAGAGATTCAAAGAATTAATTTTCCCTCATGGAAGATTGAAATAGAGCAATACCAGAGGCATTTGAAAGCTAATGCAATGTAGTATCAATGAGAATTTTCTCATGGCATGGGAACAAGTACATGCAGGGGATTAGAGAAAACATGAGATTTCGAGTTCATGGTAATAACAGGGATTCAAGTAATAAATTCGCCCAAATGGATGAGCGAAATGCAAAGAGACTAGAGGGCTTTTGAAAAGGATCATGAAGTCTACCTAGGGTAAATTTTTCACGTTTTTAGCTTGAGAGATTGCCTACCTTTTTTGTGGAGTAAGAAAACCCTAGTTTGGAGACGAAATGTGAAGGAGAAGATCCAAGTTCCAGCCTCCCCCTCCGAGCTCCCACGATCCTAACCTCCCTCTTTCGTCCCCCAAGATCTCTACTGCAATTTTAGGTTGGTTGGGAATGAAAATGGAGTGTTTTGATGCTTAATAGAGTCCTTAATCACCTAAAATTCTTCTCCTCTCCTCCAACTCCGAAATTAGCAATTATCCACCTATTTTCTAGCCATTATCTACCTAATAGGATGGGGAAGAGGTCCAATTTCGTGGGTAATGGGTTAGAATAGGCTTATGACTCTTTTTAAGATAAGTAAGAGTTAAAATAGTCATTATCTTAACCATTTTCTATTTATTACTATTTTTATGTACGAATTTAGCCCAATTACTTCCCATCTCATGATGGGCTCTTCATATTTGGGCCCAACAATATCCATGTTAGGACCATTAATAAAATTCATTACTAATTTAACTTAATGGGTATTGATTTAATTCCAATTATTCACCCTCTATTCTTATTTAAATCGATTTATCATACTTATTCAATTAATTTCCTATTTTTAATTCTATTAAATATTATTCATGCCAATATTTCTAATCTTCATCATTTAGGCTCTTACTCTTGGTCCAATATCTCAAATGAGTCTAATTGTACATCCCACGTTCTTACTTTACTTATTAGATTTTTAATTATCCTTTTATTAGAGAATTTATTCATGGGCCAAGATTTGTCCATTGGTCCAAATATTATAACGGACTACCATTCCACATTATTTAAAGTCTACCCACATGTTTATTTTAATTTATAGTCTACTTTAGCCCATAAAATAATGGGTTCTTCGACTTATTTCTTATTTATCTTAATAAGTCGCTTAATTTCTTAAACTTGGTTTAAATGATTTTTATATACCCAAATTTCATGATGGGTCATTAGAGAATATTATTTAAAGTATGATTATTATTTTTACGAAATTTTTATATGGATTTATATGCATGTGATAATAATGCGTACCTTTTTAACTGGTTGAATTTTATAAATTGATAAAATTTCAATTTATCCATAATTTTAATTAATAGATTTTCTGGGGTACTACACCATGAATGCCACAATCTAAGTGTGGTTTAACCTATGACCTAAATTATTTTGAAATAAAAAAGAGATTACCCCAGGATAATTAACACTACCTCACTGGTTAGGGTCAGGTAGATTAATCGCAGTGTACCCCTTGTATACCCTTGATTAGCTTATTGGCCTCCAAGTTGGTTACATTTTAACGTGTATTTACACGCACATATCCACGGGTAAGATGGCTCTCAAACTGACTAGGACCTAACTGCTTGCTAGTTCAAGTTCTATATATGTAGCTCCTCTCTACGCATAAAGCTGAAGGGAGATTAATTTGTAAATTTCTTGTGACCAATGTTGAATCAATAGATAAGAAAACTATTAGAATATATATATATGTTTGATATTTAGATAAATCGAAGATAGAGTAAAGATATTCTCACTATTTTGAAGATATCTTCGCTATATCCTCAATCTATCTAAATACCAAACATGCTCGCCTCACCATCCCCATTCCGTCCCACGCACAATCGATGGGGGACCTACAACGTATTGATGGCGCGGGCCCCTCATTGGTTGTGCCTAGCTGGCCCCAAGCCGGTAACAAGTCTAACTCCCATTATGAACAAGTATATATATATATATATATATATATATATATATATAGTAGGTAAGAGATATGGGACAAAAGGATAATGGTAATACTACACATCTTTTGAGTATAGTTTAATTTACCTTGTGAAAATTAAGTAGATGTAGTAGTAACGGTGGTGGTGGTAATTAATATATAGTAGTTCATGGATGGCTACTAGGGACATAGTTTGCCACCGATTTGCAACCATCGCATTAATCAGGATCGTGTTGCTACCTGTCCACAAAAGCTTAATTTTCCCACAAAAGTTTAATAGGATCACTTTAAAATTTCCAAATTAACCCGCCTCTTTATATATGCACCCATTTATCAGAATCAAGAGAACAACTTTTTGTACATAGGAGTGTTCGGCATATTGAAGGCTTGAGACCTAGCTTCCTCACTGGTGATTGGAACAAGTGCAAAACCGCGGGCATTTCATGGTGGACAACAAGAGTACTTTAATTCCCCAGAATCAAAGGTCTGCCACATGTTTGAGATTCTGGTGGATTGATTCTAAGGGGCCATTATAAGATATTTGTTTAAAGTTTTGTGCAAACAAAATATTTTAAAGTCACTAATTTAAAATTTAAATTTTAAGGTTTATAATAGTAGGTTAATTTATTAGATTGAAAGCTAGCACCCACCAACAGGCAACAAGATTCACATGAGTCAATTAACTGGTTTTAAATTTTAAGAATCCACGGTGGTACTATCCACCTTTTAAAAAAAAAAGAATCTACGATTCACCAAATATAAAAAATGCATCATTTTAGTATCTTTTACTGCATCTAATTAGTTAATTACCTCTATTTACGGTATACCAAAAACTCTTTGAAAAGACTTCCCTGGGCTAGCTAGCTACCATCTCTTCCAACCAGAATATATACTTGCACTCGGCCATCCAGGTACCCATAATTGAAGTTATTCCTTTTTTATGGGTTTTGATGCGCACATACTATTGTTGAAATAAAAATTATGTGAAAAAAAATCTATATCTTAAATTTTGATTTTCTCATTTATGAGTATCTAGAAATTAAAAATCAATGGCAAAAAAAGAATCAAATTTTAATGAGCTATGTATTCTAGAAATAGTCAAAAGTACTGTTTCTGAGACTCCACATGATAGCATATTCATCTACACGAGATCCGATATTAAACACAAATATTGCACGCTAAACTTTCGAATCATCTCTCTCTTTTTCTCTTTGGTAGGTAATTTTCACATCATCTCCCTTAATTTTAATAGAGGGATTACGTGCAACAGACCGATCTAGGGATTTTTTGGCACGATAATTAGTACTTATTCTTTTGTGAGGGAGGTGAAATAAAACCATTTTAAAATAACTAGTCACAGGTAGGAGGTCCAATACTCCCTATATAAAATATTTACCCTTCAATTAATTAATTTCTTTTATTATAAGATTAAGGTTGGCCATATATATATATAGTCTCTCACACTGATCACCATGACAAATCCCCAGCTTAATTACGAGGCATTGCCCCCGGTGTCTACTCAGAGATATTTAGGCGCCCTCTCTCTCTCTCTCTCTCTCTCTCTCTCTCTCTCTCTCTCTCTCTCTCTCTCTCTCTCTCTCTCTCTCTCTCTCTCTCTCTCTCTCTCTCTCTCTCTCTCTCTCTCTCTCTCTCTCTCTCTCTCTCATAGGCGGACCTAGGAATTTTTTTAATGGGATCACTCCCTTTAAAAAAATTCAACCAAACCAATTTAATGGAGGTTTTTAAACTCATCAATAGGATTTTAAAAATTCAATGAGATTATGTAACCCCGCTAATTCTTCTCTAGATCTGCCACTACCCCCCTCCTTTTAATAACAGACTCATACATCAATGTTAAGAAACTGAAATCCATCTCAAAATAATTAACCAGATTTCAACACCCTCCATATAAAGTTTTTACCCTTACAATTTCTTCCCAACAGTATATATATATATATATATATATATATATATATATATATATATATATAGGACTAACCTTGACGACCATGTGTGGTCTCTCACACATACCATGACATCTTTGAGAAAGACTTAATGTATTTTTATATTACACTTTAAATATAATATGACTAGATAATAATTTATGTGACATCTAATAATTAGATTGTCACTTTATTACTCTCCATATGCGTGGTGCCACATAAATTATTATCTAATTATATTACATTTAAAATGTGTTGCTGAAACAGCAAGAGGGGTCGGTCGGAGCCGACCTGAGTGGGCCCCGAGGGATTGGTTGTGTCGCGTCGCTGTCGGAGAAGAAGATCCGACCTACAAAAGAGCCACCGAGCCTCCTCGATGGTCGGGCACTCCGACGATCAAGTCAGCGTAGAGAATTATGTGAATGAGTGTAAGAGAGTTTTTGTGCTACGAATATCGTACTTTTTCTGTAGGAGATCCCCCCCCCCTTTTTATAGCGGCGCAGTATTTCGAACTATTAGGAAGAGTCGACATGTCCGCCTCTTGTGTCGCGATACTTAGCAAGGGGGGCGGAGTAGGGAAAGCGCGACCATCACGGGGCAAATCACAGCTGGACCTCGCCAGCCTGGTCACGTTAGGAATCTTCCCAATCGGTCGGGCGACAGCCGGTTGCCAGTTGTCGTGATCTCAGGGATTCAACCCGCGCGATGAGTACTGCGAATCTGACGAGCTTGGTAACGAGGTTGCGGGGCTCTTCAAGGAAGGGTACAACGCTTGCCTGGACAGGGTAAGAGAGTTGTTTCCCGACCTTGACTTCTCGGCGGCCTCTCTCCCGTGTGATGGAGACGAGGTCGGCGCTGCTGTGGATGAGGCCTTGGATGTTGCTATCGAACGTTCACTCGACGAGGCTGCCGACAGCGTGCTGGCTGAGGATTTGCCCAAAAACATGTAATCTATTTTTTCTTCGTTCAATGAAAGAAAAACCCCCTCCCTTTTTTTGTCCTTTCTCGTGCTTGAGCCGATGATTAGTCCACTTATCGGCCGAATCGACTTCGTTTGAGTGCCGCAGTGACCTCGTCATTAGTGTAACGAAGCGATCTCAGAGTGCCGAAGCGACCTCATTAGAGTGCCGAAGCGAACTCGTTGTTAGAGTGCCGAAGCGACCTTGTTTGTAAGAGTGCCGAAGCGACCTCGTCTGTAAGAGTGCCGAAGCGTCCTCGTTTGTACGAGTGCCGAAGCGACCTCATTTGTAAGAGTGCCGAAGCGACCTCATTTGTAAGAGTGCCGAAGCGACCTCGTTTGCAGGAGTATACCGAAGCGACCTAAGGGAAATATCCTCGGAGGTGCTCGGCATTCCAAGTTCTCGGTACCACCGTGCCGCCAAGGTCTGTTAGTCGGTAAGCGCCATGGGCGAGGACATCCACGACTTGATACGGCCCTTCCCAGTTGGCTGACAGTTTTCCAGTAGCCGACCTCGGATCCGAGACTGAGAGCTTTCTCAGGACAAGACTTCCAACAGCAAAACGCCTTAGTTTGACCTTCCTGTCAAAGCTCTTCTTAATCACCACCACGGCAACCTCTTCGTCCCGGCCTCCGACGACCCGCTACCCCTCGCCGCCTTCACCAGGAAGAGCCGCTCCCGACAAATCAAGGTCGGGATACAGCCCCTTCACCTTTGAAAGACAATCATTATATCCCTCCTTGAAGAGGTCGGCGATCTCATCCTGAAGTTCGTCAGAGTCGCGATATTCTTCTATCGCCTTGTCCCTTTCCTCAGCGACGAGGCACGAGAAGCTCTTCTTCGTTTCTTCATGTGCAGCTATCTCGTCGTACTGAGCCCCCTTCACGACCTCGAGCGCTTTTTGCGCCTCCCTCTCGGATGCCAAGGCTGCCTGGAGTTCGCTTTCCCTCTTCTTTGCCTCCTCCTCTAACCAGAGACAGCGGGCCTTCTCGGAAGCCACGAGCTCCTCAGCCTCGGCGACGCGTTTGTCGCAAGCCAACCACTTCACCTCGGTCGGATACACGAACGCGTCAAACGCGGCCAACTGGCTCAGCATACCGTGATGAAAATCGTGCATGAGTCGACGTGCAGGTCGGCCAAGCGTTTCGGC
Organism: Colocasia esculenta; assembly: GCA_014218235.1. Classification (NCBI taxonomy): domain Eukaryota; kingdom Viridiplantae; phylum Streptophyta; class Magnoliopsida; order Alismatales; family Araceae; genus Colocasia; species Colocasia esculenta. Next base: position 116,755,630 of record CM024766.1, on the reverse strand, counting down.
CCTAATTACTTCGGGTGGCAGGGCTTGTCGCCCCCACTCAACCGAGTCCAGTGAGAAGCGAGTCTGGGTCGGTGCCGGGACAGCAGGTGCCGTGGACGACGACAGCGGGACAGGGCGCTTCGCTGGCCTATCCTCAGCCGACGGGACGGGGGCCGAGCTCTGACTAGGCGCCGAGGCCGATGGTGGCGCAGTTTCGGCCTCGTGCTAACGCTTCTCGGGACGAGAAGCCACCTTCTTCTCCCTTGAGTGAACCCGGCTCTTAGCCTTCTCGGCAAGTGACGGCCCCCTACGCGTCGGGGGTACGGAGTCGTTCTTGTCGGCCATGGCTGCAAGTACATGGGCTCGTTAGATGGGAAAATCATAGATAGATCGAGGATACAACTACGGGGTTGGCAACCTTTTGTGCCCTCGTCGATCAGTCGAAATAATTCCTCGGAGATATCGATCAGGTTGGGGGGCTCCACCTCCTTCAAACATTTGAGGTCGAGGAGCTCGGATGCAGTAAGCCTCGGCGATCCAAAAACTTTGCACCGGACATCGATGGCCGACCACTTGGTCGGGAACGGCCAACCCGAAGGACTATAGACAAAGATGAAGTTCCTCTTCCAGCCGTGGAGTGAGGAAGGCAGTCTGCCGAGGATTTGCTGACCATTCCTCGCCGCAAAATAGAACCAGTCCCCGAATGGTTTAATGGAAAAAGGTAGAGGAAAAGGCGCAAGGTCGGAGGGACCCCCGCCGAATAACACATGGACAGAAAGCCGACGATAACGCGCCAGGCGTTTGGTGCCAATTGGGAAGGAGCCACCCCAAGCTCCAGAAGAAGGAAAATAACAAAGGGATGGAAAGGGAAGCAAAGGCCTGCCCGAACCGCCTTGGACTAAACCGAGAACCCCCCCCCCCCCCCCCCCCCCCGTTCATAACATAGTGAGCCCTAAAGTCTCTATCAGCAAACATGACAGCGTCGGCCAGAAGAACAAACCTAGAATGCTTCTGCAACCACTTGAAGGTACCAGGAGAGGTCTCACAACGGGCTTCGGCCACACTGTCGGCTCGACGAAGAGCGCCGGAAGTATGGGCCGACGGTTCTTTAGGAACGTAGGTTCCCTGAGTTAGTTCGAGGACGAAGGAATCATCAACGGGTCCCCAAACCTGGGTTTCCACAGCTACCGACCCTACCCCGAGGTCTTCAGAAACGGAGTCAGGAATATTGGCCGAGGCAGGGGGGTCCCTAGACTTCGTGGAGGAAGACGACGAGGAAGCCTCAGAAGAGGTGGAGGAAGAAGAATGACTCATCGCTTACCTCGGAAGGAAGCAAGCGAAGATCGTCGAATGACCTCAGGCCGGCGAGCACAATCGTCGGATCGTCAGGAGACGCCGGGTCAGCAATTAGTAAGGCTCGCGCACGAAGTAAAGAAACATCGATTTCGCACCGAACCCTGGCTATTTATAGAGCCTTGACACCAAGGCGATCGGACAGTCCAAAAATCCTACACAACCAGGATTCTGCCACATGTCGGAAGCCCGACAGCCAAAAGACGTTCACCCGAATCTGCAGCGCGTGCCCCGAAACCGAGCATCATCATCATGGACGCAGGATTCAAGGCAAGTACCTTACAAACCGTCGCCAGCGGTACCATCATTATGACAAGACCGCGGCTCTCATAATGACAGAGGAAAAACGCCCCCAACTTAGGCGCGCGGAATGCGAGGCGGCGGCGTACACCCGTACGAATTCCTGAAGGCAATAAATGGCTTCTCTTCGAGCGGAGAACTCGTCTCGAAGAAAACCCGAGGGGCTAGTGATACCGGTCGTCGTCTACCGACGAGTCATCCTGGCGAGAGCGACGGTCGGCCACGCTGACGAACCGACGACCAAGTTGTCGGATCTCGTCGTCGTAGGCAAGTCAATCATTGTCGAGAACCAATTTAGTCAAGCACTATATCCGGGCGTTCCTAGCTGGCGCCAGGTCATACTTTCCCTAGGGACGGATGAGTCCCGTAAATCACGACCCCCAGCTGGCCCGTGTCCGCTTTGGGCAGGCGGCTATCAAGGCGAGATTCTCGGAGTCCAACTGGGGGGGGGGGATTCCCTGATTGGCGCCCTTGCCTCTCAGAGGCTCGTCCGCCACCCTCTTTTTCTATCCAAAGGACCAAGCCCTTATAAAAGGCGTGGATATCCTCAGGAAAAAAGTTCGATATTCGTAGCACAAAAACTCTCTCTCTTTCTCTTTGCAACCCTTGCTGACTTGATCGTTGGAGTGTTCAACCATCGAGGGGGCTCGGTGGTTCTTTGTAGGACGGATTCTCTTCGCCGACGACAGCGCGACGCGGCCAATCTCTCGGGGCGCACTCAGCTCGGCTCCGGCCGACCACCCTTGCTATTTTTTCCAGCAACACACTGCATAACTAAGTATCATCGACTAGCTAGCACTCGCTCTACAAGTTGAAACGAGCAGCTTTTTGGAAGATTGTGATTTATCTATGAGGAGTTGGGCTAGCTGAAGTTTAAGTCTCGGAACAGCAAACGGTCGCAGTGGGTTGGCCAAAAACTTAAGTAGTACGTAGCAGACCCAAATATCGGTGGGGAAAGAGAGCTTTAAAATGAGAAAGGTAGGTGGGGGTCGGCATTCGACAATTGCGGGCATGGCCAACCATTATTATAGTGTCTGTACTCAGTATATGAGAGGATCAGTCTCAGTAAATATTAAAAGGATTATACGAAAAAATAATTTTTTATTTTTTTATACTTTGATTTAATTTTTTTGTAAAATATAAATGGTCTCACCTTAAAACCCTCCAATATTTATTAAATGTGATCCTCTTATATATTGAAAAAATCAACACTCTAATTTATAGTCGTCCTACTCCACCTGCCATCCCGGCCTCCCTAGCTATATAGGTGAGTCAAGATTAGATAGTAAGAGCCTCTTTAATAACGAGACAAGGAGATCGAAAATAAATAAATTATGTATAACATGTTTAAGAGCTTTTTTGATTTGAGATGATTTAAATGAGAAATAATTAAGAAAGAGATAATTTTTAATATGATGTGATGTAATAGAGTGCGTATAATTATCACTTTTTTTATATCTAATTTGACACTATTTAAATATGTATAAGGAGAAATATACAATTTTTAAATTAAAATATTATAATAATAAGTTATCTTAGGAGATAATTTTTATCTAATTATCTTATTTTATCATCTTTATATTAATCTAAATATTTAAAAAAATTAATTAATAATCTCTGACTGTAACATGAGATGTCATTACTATAACATGGTTTAACATGTATTGTAACATGGTTGGCCATCAGCATGGGTTGCATGTTGAGGAAGATGTGCAAGTGGAGAATAATTCCTCTATGATGGCGATGGTTGATGTTGAAGATCTCATTACTTCCCAGGTCAATACTCCCATGACATTTGTTCAGGTGGTGCGTCAGTCCCCAGCCACCCAGGGGAAGTCAGCTTTGGAAGTGAACTCTAATCCCCCTTCCAGTAGATCGTCTTCTGGTCGTCGATTTTCACGACCAACTCACAAATGGGGTGTTAGGATTTGCCTACCGAGCACCCGAGAATGCTCTCCTAGCTCACAACGTCCGATAGATGCTATTAATATGTCAGTTCAAGCTCCAACTTTAGATTTGCGGATGAAGTTTTCGTCCATTACTGACCTTGCTAAAGCGAAAAATATCTTCATGTCTGATTTTCAATTTGATCAAGAGACATCTGATATGGAATCAGACGAAGAAGTTATGGCGCGTTGTTCTCGACGACCGGGCTTACGTCCTCGGACTGTTCTTCGGCAAACTCATTCATGGAACAAATCATCTATGGAGTTTTAAAAAGTCTTTATTTTCTTGGTGTTCTATATTTGGCTTTGCCTCTAGCTGCTATTCTGGTTGTTAGAATCTCTATTTATTAATAAAAATTAGGTCTTCTTTGGTTTTTATTAAAAAAATGATAACATTTACTGTAATATATTACCGTTCTATTAGGGATTAAAAAATAAATTAAATATTTAATAAATTTATATTAAGTTTTATCACATCTATTTATCCTATCTCAATTATCAAATTACTTATAAATTTAAAATTGATACTAAAAAAAGTGATAACATCCCTATGAGTAGTACCATCGCATCAAGAAGGAACCCGCCCAACGGTACACAGCTGCCATGTTCTTTCAACACTAGTGGAGCTCATCTGAGAAGGGTAGAATAACTTGTTCTTCAGGGAAATGTAGTACTTGGAGGTTAGGTCCTCCAACTCCGAGACTCTCACACTACTCTGAACCTTGTAGCATGAGAGGGTTGCAGTGGCCTTTGCCCCCTTTCCCACCTGAGTTTCTTGCCGAGTTGTCGAAGAAGTAGAGGAAGGAGAAGGAGCAGCTATAACTAGGGGTGAATAAAAGTTCGTTTTGGAAGAATCTTTTGTCAAATCGAAATGAACTCCTAATCTGAACCAAACCAAATTATTTCATCTTGAAACCAAATCAAACTGATTTAATTCGATTTAGTTTGATTTGAAATTTAAACCAAAATATGTTCTGTGAAGAAAGGAAAGTTTGCTCTCGTTTATTTTAGTTAGATGAGGAAGCATTCACAGTTCAAATCCCCTTAAAATCTTAATAAGAGAATGAAACAGGGGTCGTCGGAAGATAAAGATGAGATAGTTGTCTCTGTCCATGAGATAAGACGTTAACAATGTGAACCTGGAGACGTGTGTCGTCGGAAGATAAGCCCCACCTCCAGTAGGTCTCCTCCTGGCGGCCCCACGCCGACAAAGCCTCCACCCCCAACCCCGTGCCTTGTCCGACGGCTGCAACGTGTCCGCCGCGGCCGCCGCGCAAAACGAACTGATCTCCCTGTCTCCCCCGCCGACAAAAAGCTGGGTCTGGATTCTGGAGGGGCACGCGGAAGCAATATATATAGGCAGGCCACCGCTCATCGCACGCGGTGGCGACCCCACCAGCACCACCACCAAGTCCCGGCGCCGTCGGTCACAATCGATACCCCACGCCCCCCGTCCGCCCATCCCACAGCTAATGTAGTTGACGTGTTGCCAGCGCGTCGGCGGCCGGCAGCTAGCACGCCCCGTCCGTGTCGGCTGGGCGTCGGCATCGACCAAGACAACCCGGCCCGACCGGCGGGGCGGTCCAGTCAGGCACATGCACACAAACCGATGTATTTATAAAAAATTCTCGAAGCAAAAATCATTAATAAAGTAGAAAAAAAAATCATTAATAAAGTAGAAAAAATAGTAACATATAAAGAAGATAATAAAAATAATATGAATTATCTTCTAAATAATTTTATTAATTAAAAAAGAGAGAATTTGTAATCTATATCATTTTGATTACTCTCTCTAGAGTAGACTTATAAGTATTTCTCATTAATAAGAAAAAATATATAATTATCACAAAACTCTTATCATCTTTTATGTTCAACCCATCTTGACCTAACTTAAGTTAATTGACACGAGAGCCCAACAAACCCAAGCGAGTTAATTGATTAGGGGATCCTAATAATCGATTAAACCTTAATTACTAATCAAGTAAGTCCATCAACCAATCAAGCAAGCGACTCCCTATCAATTTCAATATCTCGATAGCTATCTAGTTGTGATGTGTCCCCACGTATGGTCGACAAATTTTGGTCTGATCCAAGCAAATATCTATATCTATAGCTAGTGACCCAATCTTAACAAGATGAGAAGGACAAAGCCGGCTGTGGGGACAACTTACTTATGGCTAGTGCTAACCTGCGGCACCTCCGCACTCGTTTAAGGGATGAATTAGGTATTATCATAAAATATTCTCGAACCTAAAGTAATCAACAAGGAAAAAATTTATTACCATAAATAAGGCTGTAAATGGAGCAGATACGGAGTAGATATGAATTTTTCGCATCCGCTCTGAATACGTAATCGGATAATTCGTATCTTTCTGAATAAAATTTAGATACGGAGCAGATATTTTTGTCCGATAATATTCAGATTCGGAGCGGATACGGATATTATCCGCTTCGAAAATATGAGACCTAATAAGAGGTATAAAGTGACCTAAAAATCAGAAAAAAAAATAAAAAAAAATCTGTAAAATTCTAAAACACATATAAATACCACAAACAATCTCTAAATATTCATACAAATAGCATAGAACGAAAGTTCAACTACTACTTGACAATTAAGGAATCACTAAAGTTTCTAATGTAGTACATAACCATTCATAAATTACATGTCTCACATTTAAATTACATGTCCAAGTTCTCTTAAAATCCAAAGATAACAATCAAAATATTTTGAAAATATTTATCAACTTCTTCATTCTCCTTCTCCATATATTGACCTTGAGCATAAAATTCTACAAAAAAAAAAATGAGTGGTGCCTTTTGAACTAGCCCCATCAAACACACTTTTGCAATGAAGACATGTTGCAATATCTCTACCATCAGAGGTTCTACTCTTTTCAAAATCATTCCAAACAGTTGAACATAATTTTTTTTTTCTAGATGTTTTTACTGTTGCATTATCAACATCTTGTGCCCCTTCATCCAAGCTAAGAATTGTATCATTACTATCACTGATAGGAGTATTATCAGTACATGCATTAGAAGATGCCACATTGCTGTCCACAGAAATATGCACTAAATTTTGCTCCATATGAATCTATTCACACCCCATAAAATAAAAAGATAGTTCAATAAATCACATAAAAATAATCTCTAAACACATAATAAAAGATAATTCAGGACAGTGGAGACTCACATGATTTGATGCTACACTGCACAAGAGATCCCGTGACTGATCCAGCAACGCTTGTTCTTGTCCTGTTAATTTAGCAAGCTCGGATACTAGGGAACTGATCTTTTCTACCTGGAATGTAACAAACAGGAAGTATCTCAGCATGCCAAACAGATCAAAATAGACTAACTGGTTCATGCCACTCGACCTTCTCCACCTCTTCTTCTTCTCTCAGTATGACCAGAACTGTAGAGAAAGGTGTGTAGAGGGGGTGGGAGGCGTTCTACAATCCAGGTCGCCACACCAATGTTCAGGCAATGCCAAAGCAAAGCAATCCAAAAGGATCATTATCTGTTCTCATTGAACCTAGCCAATTGCACATCTCAGAACAGTGAAGAACAGAACCTTTAAAGGAAAATGTGGATGAAACAACAAGGAATAACAAAGAGGTAAAGGCTTTTCTGCGAAATGGAGAAAGCGAAGACAGGTGAAAAGGGGGGGGGGGGGGGGGGGGGGGGGGGGGGGGGGGGGGGGGGACGTATAGAACCACTTAGCATTTACATCATTCAACCCTAAACGAATGTCCTAGGCAACAAGGAATTGTTAACGCCTACTAGCCCAAGAGATCTGGATAAACAACACATCCAATACCCCTCGATTTTAAGATCGAGAACAGACAGCCATGTCGGATTCAACAAGGGGGAAAAAAAATAAAACAGATCAAACGGATAACCATCCCAAGCCCTCTCGGTGAAAAAAGGATACATGAGAGAAAAGGAAGAAGAAAAATAGAGGAGAGGAGAGAGACAGAGGGAGGGAGGGCCGGAGGGGAGGAGCGGAGAGGGGAGCACAGGAGCTCGGAGGGGGGGAGCGCAGAAGGGGAGGAGCCGGAGGGGGGGAGGGCCGGAGGGGAGGAGCGAGGGGGGGGGGGACGCAGAAGGGGAAGGTCGGAGGGGGGAGGGCCGGACACTTACTGCCGCGCAGAGGAGCCGCCACCGTCAGGTCTCCAAGAGTGCAAGGGTTCGACTGCCGCCGCCGCGTCTGTAAGGGTCCGCCGCCGCTGCGTCTGTAAGGATCCGACAGTAGGTCACCGCCTCGCCGACGCCGGGAGGTCTCTAGCCGCGCTGTGGCCGACGAGATGACGAGGGGAGGGAGGAGGCAGGGTCGGGGCTGCGGATGCAGGAGGGGATTTCGAGTTTTCGACTTTTGGCTGAGAAGATTTGGGGGAAACGGGGGAGAGGGAGTCGAGGTCGGGTAGGGTTTTTAGGATATATTTTTATATGTTAGGTATGGACCATTAGATGTAAGATCCAATGGCCAGAATTAACCCAGTTTCGGATCGAATCTTAAACGGAGCGGATCTCTTATTTCTGCGTCCGCTCCGTTTAATATTCGGATAATATCCGTATCCGAATCAGCTCCGTCGGATACCTGTTAAACGAATACATATATGCTTAATCGGATACGAATTCGGATCGGATCCGGATATTATCCGGATCCGTTTACAGACCTAACCACAAACCTCTTCTCGTTTATACCTTTCCAATAGGATGTTGTCTTTGGAAAGTAAAATGATATTCATGACATTATTTCAAAAGGACTTTTGTGGATATACCCCTTTCAGTCATCGTTATTTACATGTATATCCTTAATCTATATTAATTATATGAAATACCCTTGATCTATCATATATAATGGTTGCAACTATATCTATATAGGGGTATACATATAATATTTTTTTATATTGTTTACACATATATCCTTAGAGAAATACTGGTTACCTGGGCACCTGGGTAACCCAGCTGAGTTGGATCGGCCGGGCGGCCGACCTAATTGGTCGGCCGCGTGTGGGCCCCACGCCGCTCTCGTACAACTCCTAAAAATAATATATTTTCTAGTTATTAGAAATCAAATCTATATTTTCAAACCCTAAAAATAATAGTTTAAAGTGTGAAGTTTGTATTTCTGAGTCTAAAATTTAATTCTAAGCGCACTCACTATAACATGTCACGATCCACTGCCATTATCTATCGTTATATGTTGCCATTCACTAGTCATCGTCGCCATCTATCACTACGATCACCCGTCATCACCCGCCTTACTGATCAACCCGCATAATGTTCAATATAATATCACGTGAATTATCATGTCATTGTACAAGTATAATAAATAAACACATTAAAAGTCAGTTTGAACACAACTTATAAGAAATATATATGAATAGGTTTATCATAAACATGTTTATGATAAATATGTTTACTGTGTGAACGCATATTTTGTTAACTCATATTTGGAGCTTTTCTTACATATAAGTGAGTTTATTTCAAATCCTGTTTACAGAAAGAGTATTCTTTTTTTGACAATTACAGAAAGAGTATTCACCCTAAAGCAACTCGTAGTAGCTAGGTTTATGGAACATGTGTTTATGGAGAGATTTTGAGTTTTAATAAACTCAAATGAATATGTGATAAATTTATTTTTTTAGTCTCCAAACAAAAGTTCTAATTAAAAATGAGTTTATGATAGTGTTGCTGGAAAAAACAGCAAGGGTGGTCGGCCGGGGCCGAGTTGAGTGGGCCCCGAGAGATTGGCCGCGTCGCGCTGTCGTCAGCGAAGAGAATCAAACCTGCAAAGAACCACCGAGCCCCCCCTCAGTGGTCGAACACTCCGACGATCAAGTCAGCAAACGTTGCAAAGAGCAAGAGAGAGAGAGAGAGAGAGAGAGAGAGAGAGAGAGAGAGAGAGAGAGAGAGAGAGAGAGAGAGAGAGAGAGAGAGAGAGAGAGAGAGAGAGAGAGAGAGTTTTTATGCTATGAATAGCGTACCTTTTTCCTGAGGGTATCCGTGCCTTTTATAAGGGTTCGGTCCTTTGGATAGAAGAAGAGAGTGGCGGACGAGCCTCCGTGAGGCAGGGGCACCAATCAGGGAATCCCTGCCAGCTGGGCTCCGAGAATCACGCCTTGACAGCCACCTGCCCAAAGCGGACATGGGCCAGCTGGGGGGTCGTCATTCACGGGTCTCATCCGCCCTTAGGTCAAGTATGACCTGGCGCCAGCTAGGAGCGCCCGTATATAGTGCTTGACTAAACTGGTTCTCGTAATTGATTGATTTTGCCCACGACGACGAGATCCGACAACCTGGTCGTCGGTTCGTCAGCGTGGCCGACCGTCGCTCTCGCCAAGCTAACTCGTCAGTTGACGACGATGACCGGTATCACTAGCCCCCCGGGTTTTCTTCGAGACAAGTTCTCGGCTCGAAGAGAAGCCATTTATTGCCTTCAGGAACACGTACGGGCGTACGCCACCGCCTCGCATTCCGCGCGTCTAAGTTGGGGGCGTTCTACCTCTGTGATTATGAGAGCCGCGGTCTTGTCATAATGATAGTACCGCTGGCGATGGTTTGTCAGGTACTTGCTCTGGATCCTGCGTCCATGATGGCGATGCTCGGTTTCGGGGCGCGCGTCGCGGATCTGGGTGAACGTTTTTCGGCTGTCGGGCTTCCGACACGTGGCGGAATCTTGGTTGCGCAGGATTTCTGGACCGTCCGATCGCCTTGGTGTCAAGGCCCTATAAATAGCCAAGGTTCGGTGCGAAATCGATGTTCCTTTTCTTCGTGCGCGAGCCTTCCTGATTGTCGACCCGACGTTTCCCGACGATCCGACGATTGTGCTCGCCAGCCCGAGGTCATCCGACGGTCTTCGCTTGCTTCCTTCTGAGGTAAGCGATGAGTCATTCCTCTTCCTCCACCTCTTCTGAGGCCTCCTCGTCGTCTTCCTCCACTAAGTCTAGGGGGCCTCCTGCCTCGGCCAATATTCCCGACTCCGTTTCTGAATACCTCGGGGTAGGGTCGGTAGTCGTGGAAACTCAGGTTTGGGGACCTGTTGATGATTCCTTCGTCCTCGAATTAACTCAGGGAACCTACGTTCCCAAAGAACCGTCAGCCCATATTTCCGGTGCGCGTCGTCGAGCCGACAGTGTGGCCGAAGCCCGTTGTGAGACCTCTCCCGGTACCTTCAGGTGGTTGAGGAAGCATTCTAGGCTTGTTCCTCCGGTCGACGCTGTTATGTTTGCCGACAGAGACTTTAGGGCTCACTATGTTATGAACGGGGGGTTCTCGGTTTACTCCGAGGCTGTTCGGGCAGGTCTTTGCTTCCCTTTCCACCCCTTTGTTATTTTCCTTCTTCTAGAGTTTGGGGTGGCTCCTTCCCAATTGGCACCCAACGCCTGGCGGGTTGTCGTCGGCTTCCTGTCCCTGTGTTATTCGGCGGGGGTCCCTCCGACCTTGCGCCTTTTTCTCTATCTTTTTTCCATTAAACCATTCGGGGATTGGTTTTATTTTGTGGCGAGGAATGGTCGGCAAATCCTCGGTAGACTGCCTTCCTCGGTCCATGGCTGGAAGAGGAACTTCATCTTTGTATACAGTCCTTCGGGTTGGCCGTTCCCGACCAACTGGTCGGCCATCGACATTCGGTGCAAAGCTTTTGAGTCTCCGAGGCTTACTGCATCCGAGCTCGCCGACCTCAAATGTCTGAAGGAGGTGGAGCCACCCAACCTGATCGATATCCCCGAGGAGTTATTTCGGCTGATCGACGAGGACACAAAAGGTTGCCAACCCCGTAGTTGTATCCTCGGTCTATCCATGATTTTCCCATCTAACGAGTCCTTTTACTTGCAGCCATGGCCGACAAGAACGACTCCGTACCCCCGACGCGTGGGGGCTGTCGCTTGCCGAGAAGGCTAAGAGCTGGGTTCACTCGAGGGAGAAGAAAGTGGCTTCTCGTCATGAGAAGTGCCAGCGCGAGGCCAAAACTGCGCCGCCATCAGCCTCGGCGCCTAGCCAGAGCTCGGCCCCCGTCCCGTCGGCTGAGGATAGGCCAGCGAAGCGTCCTGTCCCGCCGTTGTCGTCTACCACACCTGCTGCCCCGGTACCGACCCAGGGTCGCTTCTCACTGAACCCAGTTGAGTGGGGGCGACAAGCCCTGCCACCGGAAGTTAAGGCTGAAACGCTTGGCCGACCTGCACGTCGGCTCATGCATGATTTTTACCATGGAATGCTGAGCCAGTTGGCCGCGTTTGACGCGTTCGTGCATCGGGCTGAGGTGAAAAGATTGGCTTGCGACAAGCGCATCGAAGAGGCTGAGGAGCTCGTGGCTTCCGAGAAGGCCCGCTGTCTCCGATTAGAGGAGGAGGCGAAGAAGAGGGAAAGCGACCTCCAGGCAGCCTTGGCATCCGAGAGGGAGGTGCAAAAAGCGCTCGAGGTCGTGAAGAAGGCTCAGTACGACGAGGTAGCCGCACATGAAGAAACGAAGAAGAGCTTCTCGCGCCTCGTCGCTGAGGAAAGGGACAAGGCGATAGAAGAATATCGCGACTCCGACGAACTTCAGGATGAGATTGATTACCTCTTCAAGGAGGGATACAACGACTGCATGTCAAAGGTGAAGGGGCTGTATCCCGACCTTGATTTGTCAGGAGCTGCTCTTCCTGGCGAAGGTGACGAGGAGCGGGTCGTCGGAAGCCGAGATGAAGAGGTTGCCGCGGTTGTGGACGAGGCCATAAACATGGCCATTGATCGCTCCCTTAGTCAAGCCGCCGCCGACGTGGCGAACAAGGCGTAGTTGACCTCGTCCATGTATCTATCCCTCTCTTAATGAAAATATTCTGACACATTTTTGTTTTAGCCGACAATTGATACTACCTTGTCGGTAGGAGAGTGCCGAGGCAAACTCGTTGGTAAGAGAGTGCCGAAGCGACCTCGTCGGTAGGAGAGTGCCTGAGCGACCTCGTTGGTAAGAGAGTGCCAAAGCGACCTCGTTGGTAGAAGAGCGCCTAAGCGACCCCGTCGGTAAGAGAGTGCCGAAGCGACCTCGTTGGTAGGAGAGCGCCTAAGCGACCCCGTCGGTAGGAGAGTGCCGAAGCGACCTCGTTGGTAGGAGAGCGCCTAAGAGACCTCGTCAGTAGGAGTGCCTAAGCGACCTCGTTGGTAAGAGTGCCTAAGCATCCTCGTTGGTAAGAGAGTGCCGAAGCGACCTCGTTAGTGACTGCCGAAGCGATCTATAGGAAGTACCCTCAAAGATGCCCAGCATTCCAGGTTCTTGGTACAACCGTTCCATTCAGCTCTGCTAACCGGTACGCACCATGGCCGAGGATTTCTATGATATGATAAGGTCCCTCCTAGTTGGCCGACAACTTGCCAATGGCTGACCTTGGATCCGAGACCGAGAGTTTCCTGAGGATGAGGCTCCCAACAACGAATTGCCTCGGTTTGACCTTCCTGTCAAAGCTCTTCTTGATCTTCCGTTGGTAGGTCTCCATCTTTGCCGACGCGTTTTCTCGTCTTTCCTCGATCAGATCTAATTCTGCGCGCAAGGCGTGGTCATTGACTCGCTCGTTGAATCCGATGATCCTTGATGATAGGACGAGGAACTCCACGGGCGACACCGCCTCCATGCCAAAGGCTAGTGCAAAAGGCGACTCTTGTGTTGCTTCTCTCGATGTACTCCTGTAGGCCCAGAGGACATGTAGAAGCTGGTCGAGGAATCTCTGGGCCAGGTCGGAGAAGCAAGAGACCGATTGCGCGGGGAGCGCCTTGAACCACTGTAGGGCTGCATCATCTAAGGTGGACATAAAAGCTTTGCATTTCAGAGCATCAGTTACATTCATCATTTCCACCTGCCCTTGAAAATGGTCAAGGTGGTGGACTGGATTGGTCGTTCGTTGTAGCGTCGGAACTTTGGTAGTTGGAACTTCAGGGGAACCGGAGCCGACGTGATTTCTTCTGTGAATGGCGAGGAGGTGAGGAGTGTTGCCACGGATGGGGCGCGGTTGCCGAGCTGCAGAGCTTCTATCTTCCTGTTCATCTCTCGCAGGTTGTCCTTCCACCGCAGGTCGAACGGAGACTCGCTGACGGTGACTGGGACGGATTCCGCCGCGAAGTGGTCGGCAAGTTCGGCCCTTGCCGCATTTCCTACGGCCACCACCGGTGTGACGGGGAGGTTTTCGTCGGCTTGGTTGACTGCCGGCGCGGGGGTCCCAACTATCGTCGGAAACACGTCGGCATGACTCGCCGACATTGCAGGAGGCGCACGCTGCCGGTTGGGAGCCTCTGCATCATCCTGATCACCTTGGATTTGTCCTACCTGGCGAACCGAGCCTTCGCCTCGTGCAGGGTGCGCCTGTTGGTTTTGCTCCATCCTCATCAGGATCTATTGAAGGTTTGCCAATGTTTGTTCGACACGGTCGAGTCGGGGTGAAGCTTTTCGTATCGCGGTTCCCACAGACGGTGCCAAATGTTGCTAGAAAAAACAGTAAGGGTGGTCGGCCGGGGCCGAGCTGAGTGGGCCCCGAGGGATTGGCCGCGTCGCGCTGTCGTCGGCGAAGAGAATCAAACCTGCAAAGAACCACCGAGCCCCCCCTCGGTGGTCGAACACTCCGACGATCAAGTCAGCAAAGGTTGCAAAGAGCAAGAGAGAGAGAGAGAGAGAGAGAGAGAGAGAGAGAGAGAGAGGAGAGAGAGAGAGAGAGAGAGTGTGTGTGTGTGTGTGTGTGTTTTTGTGCTATGAATAGCGTACCTTTTTCCTGAGGGTATCCGTGCCTTTTATAAGGGTTCGATCCTTTGGATAGAAGAAGAGAGTGGCGGACGAGCCTCCGTGAGGCAGGGGCACCAATCAGGGAATCCCTGCCAGCTGGGCTCCGAGAATCACGCCTTGACAGCCACCTGCCCAAAGCGGACATGGGTCAGCTGGGGGGCCGTGATTCACGGGTCTCATCCACCCTTAGGTCAAGTATGACCTGGCGCCAGCTAAGAGCGCCCGTATATAGTGCTTGATTAAACTGGTTCTCGTAATTGATTGATTTTGCCCACGACAACGAGATCTGACAACCTAGTCGTCGGTTCGTCAGCGTGGCCGACCGTCGCGCTCGCCAAGCTAACTCGTCGGTTGACGACGACGACCGGTATCAAATAGATTTAAACATATATTTATAATGTGTATCTAAATAGCTCCTAAATAATTCTCATATTTCTATGGCTCCTAAATAATTCTCATCTTTCTATGGCATTTCAACCTGAGAGACATGCATCCTCATAAATTTGAATGAAACAAGAGAAATGCTAATTGCACGTGCACACGGGTATAAATTTCATGCTGGAATCACCGGGGCGCTTTCTATTGGGCCATGTGTAAAGTGCTACGTCAGCAGCTCAGCACACACCTCTGCCTGGACGCGCATGTTCCCGAGGCCCACCATCATGAAAACTGCCCAGCACAGTGGAAAGTGCTCATGCCAGTAGCCCAGCACAGTGAGAGATATATTTAATTAATTCAAAATGTACTTTTTGGACCGGAAATCAAAATTTCCCATGGAGTCACGAAGTAGGTTTCTTCCGGTGATAAATAGATTTCTTCTGATGATAAATATGTTGATTCTAGTAATAAATAGATTTTTCTGGTGATAAATAAGTTGATTCTGATGATAAATAATTGATTTCGTGTCTTAAGTGATTCACATAGAGTCACGAATTAGAGTGACAAATAAGTTGAATCCGGTAACAAATAGGTTGATTCCAGTGACAAATAGGTCACTCATGGTGACAAATAGCTTACTTCATCTCTTAAGTGATTCAGTGACAAATAGATTGATTCCAGTGACAAATAGGTTGATTCTAGTGACAAATAGGTCACTCCTGGTGACAAATAGCTGACTTCATGTCTTGAGTGATTCAGTGACAAACGGATTGATTCCAGTGACAAATAGGTTGATTCCAGTGACAAATATATCACCCCTGGTGACAAATAGGTGACTTCGTGTCTTAAGTGATTCAGTGACAAATAGGTTGAATCTAGTGACAAATAGATTGATTCCAGTGACAAATAGGTTGATTCTAGTGACAAATAGGTCACTCCTGGTGACAAATAACTGACTTCATGTCTTAAGTGATTCAGTGACAAATAGATTGATTCCAGTGACAAATAAGTTGATTCTAGTGACAAATAGATCACCCATGGTGACAAATAGGTGACTTCGTGTCTTAAGTGATTCAGTGACAAATAGGTTGAATCCAGTGACAAATAGTTTAATTTCAGTGACAAATAGGTCACTCTTGGTGACAAATAGTTGACTTCATGTCTTAAGTGATTCAGTGACAAATAGATTGATTCCAGTGACAAATTGGTTGATTCCAGTGACAAATAGATCACCCATGGTGACAAATAGGTGACTTCGTGTCTTAAGTGATTCAGTGACAAATAGGTTGAATCCAGTGACAAATAGATTGATTCTAGTGACAAATAGATTGATTTCAGTGACAAATAGATTGATTCCAGTGACAAATAGATCACTCCTGATGACAAATAGTTGACTTCGTGTCTTAAGTGATTCAGTGACAAATAGGTGGATTCTAGTGACAAATAGGTCACTCTTGGTGACAAATACGTTGATTCTGGTGACAAATAGGTCACTCCAATCGATCATCATATTTGTCCTGTAGTGAATTTAATGCTGGCAGACGATTTCATGATGACGGGCCTTGAAAAGACGCGCGTGCATGTGATGTGTGCTGGGCTACTGACGAGAGCACTTTTCATGCGGCCTAATAAAATGCTACCCGGTGATTCCAACGTAGATTTATGCACGGATATACGTGCAGCTAGCATTACTCATGAAACAATATGCATCGATACCTTCCACTATGTACCGCTGATAAATTAAATTATATGCCACTCCTTTTTCACTTTTACAACAAAATGATTGGCCTCAGCCAGCTGCAAACTTTGATGGGATTTAAATACCCCTCGAAAGAAATGGGCGGACGACACTTGGTTGCCTCATGACGTTGACAAGGTTTTTGCGCTTGGCCTGAAAACAAAAACTTTGTATGATGGTCTCTCCAACCAAACGAGTGTAAAAGCAAAGCTTCAGACGTTTTGACGTTAAACCCTAAATCAAAGAAAGAGACTAATATTATGTGAAAAGGATTTTTTGTTCCCTCTTGTTTTTAAAGATAGATAGAACGGGGGAACAGGGCTTCTTTCGCTGGTGGGTCCAAAAACAAGCCCACGACCACGAGGACGACACATGGCTTTACCACTTGACTCTTACGGGGAAACCGGTCCAACATTGGTGGTCCCGGGGCGCACATACTCCCACTTACCTCGGGTGGGCGACCAGTGGCAGATGCATAAATTTAATTTAGTGATGTCACTCTAAAAATTAAGGTATACTAATAGATTTTGTGTTAAAATTTGATGGGTCACTTTAAGTAGAAAATTTTTCAGCCAACCTAATTTAATAGAAAAATTATATACTTACTAATAGAGTTTCAAATTTCAGTGGAATTACGTTATCCCACTGACCTCTTCATAAGTCCGCCACTGCGGACAACTGTATGGATCATCTACCCTCACCCGTCGCTCTACCCTCACATAGCGACATATTGATAGATAGATACCCATTAATCGAGGTCCTTCACACCCGTCATCATCATATGAAGGTGAACATCAGATGGATAATAAATCATTCTGGTAGAGTTCCACTTTGGAAGATTAAAGTATGTAGTAAATGTGTAGTATAGTTAATTACTCTAAGGAATAATTAAGAAGAAATTAATTAAAAGTTTCTAATTGTAATAGGGAGGTTCTTACTGTAACATGATTAAACGTATACTATAACAAGAGATAATATTTATTGTAATGAGTTACAGTTCTATAAGAGACTAAAAAATAAGTCAAATATCTATTAAAAACTTCTAATTAATTTACCAAATAATTAACCATATATATATATATATATATATATATATATATAAATCTTCTATACATGGTGATACGGTCGTCGTCAGCCGACAAATTGGGTCGACGAGATCAAGGATCGGCCATACCGACGATCCGACAATTAAGTTGTCGGAAGTCGTCGGCACAGGTTAGTCCATCACTGCGAATAACTAATTCAAATAAGCACTAAGTCCGGGCGTCCCCAGCCGGCGCCAGGTCACGCTTACCCTAGACGAGCCCCGTAAATCACGACCCCCAGCTGGCCCATACCCGCTTTGGGCAAGCGGCTGTCAAGGCAGGACTCTCCCTGTCCAGCTGGCGAGGGTCCCTGATTAGCGCCCCTGCCTCACGGAGGCTCGTCCGCCACCTTCCTTGTCTGTCCAAAGGACCAGGCCCTTATAAAAAGGATAGAGACCCACAAGGAAAAGGTACGCTATTCGTAGCACAAAAACTCTCTCTCTCTCTCTCTCTCTCTCTCTCTCTCTCTCTCTCTCTCTCTCTCTAACGACTTTCTAACTTGATCGTCGGAGTGTCCGACCACCGAGGAGTCTCGGTGGTTCTTTGCAGGTTGAACTCACTCCTCTGACGACTGCGCGGCGCGACCAATCCCTCGGGGCCCACCCTGCTTGGCTCCGGCCGACGATCCTTGCTGATTTTCTCAGCAACATTTGGCGCCGTCTGTGGGAACCTGATACAAAAAGCTGTTCCTCATGGCACCCAAGGGAAAGGTCGCAGTTCGCCCGTCGGAGGAAGAAGTCGCCCTTACTAGCATTGTTGAAGGGGCAGCAGCTGGAGGAGCCTCGGGCGCGGGGGAGCAGGATTCGACGACCTCGTCGCGGCTCGATCGGGTCGAGCAGACACTGTGCACCTTCAGCAGATCCTTATGAGGATGGAGCAGAATCAACAAGCTCACCCTCCTCGAGGCGAGGGCTCGACTCGCCAAGTAGAACAAACCCAAGGTAATCAGGGTGATACGGAAGCTCTCCACCAGCAACAAGCGCCTCCGGCGGTATCGGCAAGTCACGCCGAAGCGCAACCGACGATAGTTGGGACTCCCGCGCCGCAGTTAACCACGCCGACAACGCTCCTCCCGTGACGCCGGTAGCCGCAGCCGGAAATATGGCTAGGGCCGACCTAGCCGACCACTTTACGGCGGAGTCCACCGCTATCACCATCAGCGAGTCCCCGCTCGATCCTCGGTGGAAGAGCGATCTGCGGGAGATGAATCGGAAAATAGAAGCCCTACAGCTCGGCACTCGCGCCCCATCCGTGGCGACGCTTCTCTCCTCCTCGCCTTTCACAGAAGAAATCACATCGGCTTCGGTCCCACCGAAGTTCCAGTTGCCAAAGTTCCGACGCTACAACGGAACAACCAACCCAGTCCACCACCTCGATCATTTTCAGGGCCAGGTGGAAATGATGAATGTGACTGACGCTCTGAAATGCAGGGCCTTCATGTCCACTCTTGATGATGCAGCACTACAATGGTTCAAGGCGTTGCCGGCGCGATCGGTCTCCTGCTTCTCGGACCTGGCCCAAAGGTTCCTCGACCACTTCTACAACACGGTGCAGCACTCATTGTGCACCGACGACCTGTGGCTGGTATCTCAAAAAGAAAACGAGATGTTTCGAGACTATGCGAAACGCTTTCAGATCGAGGTGATGAAAGTGGTGGACCTAGACTTGAGAACGGCGGTCAACATTCTGACCAGGGTGTGCACTGACGGAGCATTTGTGGCGTCGATCGCCAAGAAACCACCGGTAAGCCTCTCCGACCTCCTCTCTCGGATGCAGAAATACGTCCGCCTGGAATCAACCCTGGGAGCCGCTGGGCGACTGAAGCGGCCGCTGGAGAGGGGAAGCACGAGCTCGGAGGCTAGCGAAAAGAGGCCAAGGAGGGAGGAAGCGCGCGGAGACAGGCGCCGAGACTCAGAGAACCGACGAATGTCTGACCGACGACCCGACGAGTATCGTCGCGTAAGGGATCTCCCCCGGTTCGGGAGGCCACCTTCAGAAATCCTCCCCGTCATCAAAAAGCTACCAGAGTTCAGGCGACCGGAACCCATCACAAGGCCTCCATCGGGACGAGGGGCCGAGCTATACTGTGAGTACCATAAAGGTTTCGGTCACCTAACAGACCAGTGCAGGAGCCTGAAGATGGAGATATCGGAGATGTTGCGCCGAGGGATAATCGGTAAAGACGTCGTCGACGGCAAACCGAAAGACCGCGATCAAGACGAGGATCGCGAGCGCGAGGGGAAAGGCGCCGTCCTGGTCCTCGCCGGCGGATCTGCGGGTGGCGGCGACAGCAGCAGGAAGAGGAAGGCGTACGCTTCAGCCGTCGTCCTCGGGATTCACCAGCCCAATCTGGAGCCGATCACCTTTTCTGCCGACGACGCAATTGGGCTAAACTTTCCTCACGACGACGCGCTAGTCATTCATGCCGACATCGACGGATACACCGTGCATCGCATCCTCATCGACAACGGAGCAGCGCCGATGTCCTCTTCTACGACTGCTTCCTGAAGATGACGAACCTGAGCACGGAGCTCAAACCGGTCGCCACACCTCTGTTTGGGTTCAGCGGAACTCCAGTCACCGCCGAGGGGTCCATCCGGCTCAAAGTAACACTGGGAGCCCGTCCTCGGCAAGTAACGGTTGAGGTCGACTTCTTGATTGTGAAAGTAAAGTCGGCCTACAACGCGATCTTTGGGCGCGGTCTGCTCGGGAAGCTCGGAGGGGTCCCGTCAACATACCACCAGAAGCTGAAATTTCCAACTCCAAGCGGGGTAGGCGAAGTTGTCGGGAGTCAGGCCGAGGCGCGCCTATGTTATGTTAACTCTATTAAAGCTAAAGAACCAACTATTCCTGAGTACGTACCTGCTGTGAATGACGCCCCAAAACACGAGCCAGTAGAACTAACTAAGCAAATAAAAATCGAAAGCGGACTTCTAATCATCGGGACCGAACTCAAAGAGTTGGAGGCTGACCTCACCACATTCCTCGGTCAGAGTGGCAACGTTTTCGCTTGGTCTGACGACGATCTTCCAGGAATAGACCCGAGCATTATCCAGCACCACTTGAACGTGGACCCCAAGGCCCGACCTATCCGGCAAAAGAAGAGGCCCCTGTCAGCCGAACGACAGGAAGTGGTTGAAAACCAGTTGACAAAATATTTGCATGCAGGAACCGTTAGGAATTCATTCTATCCAACCTGGGTCGCCAACGTCGTCCTAGTACGAAAGGCAAATGGCAAATGGCGAATGTGTGTGGACTTCACCAACCTAAACAAAGCCTGCCCAAAAGACAGCTTCCCCCTGCCGCGGATCGACCAGCTGGTCGACTCAACTGCCGGGCACGAGCTCTTAAGCTTCCTCGACGCATATTCAGGCTATCACCAAATAAGAATGGCCCCAGAAGACGAAGAAAAGACATCTTTCACCACTGAGAGAGGTTTGTATTGCTTTACCCGTATGCCGTTCGGATTGAAGAATGCAGGAGCAACATACCAAAGATTGGTCAACAAGATGTTCGAGAAGCAGATTGGCAAGACCATGGAGATATACATCGATGACATGCTGGTAAAAAGCCGACGAGCCGAGGACCACGTCAAAGACCTAGCCGAAGCTTTCGAAGTATTGAAGCTCTACGGGATGAAGCTGAACCCCGAGAAGTGTGTCTTCGGCGTCCGAGCGGGGAAATTCCTAGGGTATCTCGTCTCACAACGAGGCATTGACGTCAACCCCGACAAAGTCCAAGCCATCCTCGACATGACGGCTCCGAGGACAATCAAAGAGGTACAAAGACTTAATGGCAGGATAACTGCTCTTAGTAGGTTCATGTCCAGGTCGGCGGAACGTTGCCGGCCTTTCTTCGAGATACTGCGGAAGGGTCGCTTCGAATGGACCGAGGAATGCCAAGGGGCCTTCGACGAACTGAAGGAACACCTAGCGAACGTCCCGACGTTAAGCAAGCCATGCGACAACGAAGAACTGCTGTTGTACCTATCTGCGACGACTATTCCATCAGCTCGGTGCTCGTCCGAGAAGAAGATCGAGTCCACCTCCCGGTGTACTATACGAGTAAGGCGCTACGAGGAGCCGAACAGCGCTACACCAACCTGGAGAAGCTCGGTTACGCTCTCATCATGGCAGCCCGACGACTACGCCCGTACTTTCAAGCACACAAGATCGTTGTCCTAACCGACGCTCCGCTCCGACCAATTTTCGAGCGACCCGAGTCCTCGGGGAGGTTGGCGAAGTGGGCCGTCGAGCTCGGCGAATTCGATATCGAGTTCAGGCCCCGGGTCGCCATCAAAGCCCAGGCCCTCGCGGATTTTATTTCCGAAGGCACCGCCCGGGCAGCGATGGACGAAGAACCCAACGAGAGTTGGAAAATTTTCGTCGACGGTGCCTCAAATTCCAATGGAGGCGGCGCAGGCGTTGTAATGCGCTCTCCCGAGGGCCTCGACTTAAGGTACGCAGTTCGTTTCGGTTTCGAAGCATCTAACAATGTGGCAGAGTATGAAGCGGTGGTGTCGGGGCTGAAAATGGCAAAAACCCTTGGAGCAAAGAGGATACGCATTCACAGCGACTCCCAACTGGTCGTCGGCCAAGTGTCCCACACGTTCGAAGCGAAGGAGGCGAAGCTCGCCTTGTACAAAGCCGAGGTGCTAAGGATGATGGCAGAATTCGACTCAGCGGAGCTCATAAAGATACCGAGGTCCGAGAATGAACAAGCCGACGAGTTATCGAAGATAGCTTCGTCGGCACTAGAGGCGCCCCCATCACTGCTGATAGAAGAGCTGACGATTTCAACCATAGCGGCCAGAGATATGATGATCGTCGACGTAGGGACGACGTGGATGACCCCATTAATTAATTTCCTCAGGGACAACGTGGTGCCAGAGGACAAAGACGAGGTCGAGAAGACAAGGAGACGATCGGCCAGGTTCTTCATCCTCGGCAACAATTTATATCGAAAGGGATTTAGCTATCCATACCTCCTGTGTGTAGATCCCACTGAAGCCGAAAAAATCGTCGACGAAATACACGAAGGTACGTGCGGTTCCCATGCAGGCCCCAGATCCTTGGTGAGGAGAATAACACGACAAGGGTATTGGTGGCCGACGATGCTTAAAGACGCCGAAAAGTATGTCAGAAGTTGCCGACAATGCCAACTATTCGGCAGAATCGACCGACGACCCCCGTCAGAGCTCGCCAGCATAAACTCCCCGTGGCCATTCGCGCAATGGGGAATGGACATCCTTGGGCCATTCCCCCCAGCCACTGGCCAAAGAAGGTTCATTATCGTCGGAGTGGACTATTTCACTAAATGGGTCGAAGCCGAGCCCCTGGCCAAAATCACTGACACCAACGCTTGGAGCTTCGTATGGAAGAACATCATCTGCAGGTTCGGCCTACCACGAACGATCATCACCGACAACGGGAAACAATTCGACAACATCAAATTCCGTAGGAATTGCGACGCACTCGGGATCGAGCATAGGTTCTCCTCAGTGGCTCACCCCCAATCCAACGGGATGGCCGAGGTCACCAACCGGACGATCTTGGACGGGCTAAAGAAGAGAATAACAAGCCACAAGGGAGCTTGGGCCGACCAGCTTCTACACGTGCTTTGGGCATACCGGACGACCCCAAGGGAGGCAACTCGTGAGTCGCCTTTCGCGTTGGCCTTCGGGATGGAGGCCGTATCGCCTGTAGAAATGCTCGTCCCTTCATTGAGAGTTCTCGGATTCGACGAAGAAAGTAACAACCGATCCCTACGCGCCGAGCTCGACCTCATAGACGAGAGGCGGGGGAGGGCCTCTACGAGGATGGAGGTTTATCAAAGAAGAATCAAGAAAAGCTTCGACCAAAAAGTCAAGCCACGGCGCTTCGGCGTGGGAAGCCTCGTCCTGAGAAAACTCGCCGTCTCCGAACCAAAGTCAGCTGTCGGAAAGTTATCGCCGAATTGGGAAGGACCTTACAAAGTCATCGATGATCTCGGACAAGGTGCGTATCGCCTATCAGACCTCGACGGGACGACCTTGCCGAGGACATGGAATGCCGAACATTTACGACAATATTTCCCATAATGAGGTCGCTTCGGCACTCTAAGCGAGGTCGCTTCGACAACGACGAGGTCGTTTCGGCACTCTCAACGTAAGCCCGAGGTCCCTTCGGCACACTCTAAACGTAAGCCCGAGGTCCCTTCGGCACACCTAAACGTAAGCCCGAGGTCCCTTCGGCACTCTCTAAACGTAAGCCCGAGGTCTCTTCGGCACACTCTAAACGTAAGCCCGAGGTCCCTTCGGCACTCTCTAAACGTAAGCCCGAGGTCTCTTCGGCACACTCTAAACGTAAGCCCGAGGTCCCTTCGGCACTCTCTAAACGTAAGCCCGAGGTCTTT
The DNA here is from genome assembly GCA_014218235.1 of Colocasia esculenta. Lineage (NCBI taxonomy): Eukaryota > Viridiplantae > Streptophyta > Magnoliopsida > Alismatales > Araceae > Colocasia > Colocasia esculenta. The sequence goes on along the minus strand of CM024766.1, from coordinate 116,731,705 downwards.
TCGGCACTCTATAAACGTGAGCCGGAGGCCTCTTCGGCACTCAAGTACGAGGTCGCCTCGGCACTCTTACAATGCGAGGTCGCTTAGGCACTCGCTAACGTGGTCGATTAGGCCCCCTCACCGACGAGGCAATTCTGAGCACACATGTCGACAAGTTCATTTATACAAACGCAATGGAATAGACAGTCGTCGGCTAGAAACTAAAAACCGTGTATTCTCAGTGACGAGGATTACAGAGTACATAAAGGAAGGCGACTATTCCTCATTCAAAACAGCCTCAGCTGCCTGGTCGAGGGAACGATCAATAGCCGACTCCATGGCCTCGTCCACGACAGCGGCGAACTCCTTGCCTCCCCCCTCGGTGACCTGGTTGTCGCCGTCGTCGTCTTCAGCAAGAGTAGCTCCCGACAAATCGAGGTCGGGATACAACCCCTTAACCTTGGCAAGGCAGTCGTCGTATCCACCCTGGAAGAGGTCGGCGATCTCATCCTGAAGCTCGTCGGATTTGCGGTACTCCTCAATCGCCTTCTCCCTCTCCTCAGCAACGAGACGTGAAAAGTTGTTCTTCGTCTCCTCGTGGGCCGCAATCTCGTCGTATTGCGCCTTCTTCACAGCTTCAAGGGCCGCCTGGAGGGCGCCCTCCCTCTTCTTTGCCTCCTCCTCCAGGCGGAGACTACGGGCCTTCTCGGCGGCCACAAGCTCCTCGGCCTCGGCGATGCGCTTGTCGCAGGCCAGCCTCTTCACCTCAGCTCGGTGCACGAAGGCGTCGAAGGCGGCCAGCTGGCTCAGCATACCATGATAAAATTCATGTACGAGCCGACGTGCGGGGCGGCCAAGCGTCTCAGCCTTAACCTCGGGTGGCAAGGCTTGTCGGCCCCACTCGACGGGGTCCAAGGAATAACGAGCCTGAGGCGGAACTGAGGCGTCGGGTGCCGTACCCGACGACGCTGGAGCTGGGCGCTTCTTCGGTCTTTCTTCGGTCGACGGGACGGCTCCCGAGCTCTGACCAGGCGTCGGCGCCGTTGGTGGCACGGCCTCGGCATCGCGGTGTCGCTTCTCGGCGCGGGAAGCCATCTTCTTCCCCCTTGATTGGGCTCGGCTCTTGGCCTGATCCGCGAGCGACGGCCCCTTTCGCGAGGAGGGGGCAGAGCCAACCTTGTCGGCCATAGCTGCAAACACCCGACCGTTAGCTAAGGAAGCCGAGGATGGAGTAAAAAATACGACGACGAGGCTGGCAACCTTGTGTGCCCTCTTCGATCAGCTGGAATAACTCGTCCGAGATATCGATCAGGTTGGGGGGCTCCACCTCCTTCAAACACTTAAGGTCGTATAGCTCGGACGAAGTCAGCCTCGGCGATCCAAAAGCTTTGCTCCGGACGTCAACGGCCGACCACTTGGTTGGGAACGGCCAACCCGAGGAACTATAAACAAAAACAAAGTTCCTCTTCCAGCCGTGAAGCGAGGAAGGGAGTCTCCCGAGAATATGCCGACCATTCCTCGCCGCGAAGTAGAACCAGTCTCCGAACGGCTTGATAGAGAACAGGTACAGGAAAAGGCGCGAGGTCGGAGGGACCCCCGCCGAATAGCACAAGGAGAGAAAGCCGACGATTACTCGCCAGGCGTTCGGAGCCAACTGGGAAGGAGCCACCCCGAGCTCCAAGAGAAGAAAGATGACGAAGGGGTGGAAGGGGAAACAGAGGCCAGCCCGGACCGCCTCAGTGTAAACCGAGAACCCCCCGTCCAAAACATAGTGAGCCCTAAAATCCCTGTTGGCGCACACAAAGGCGTCGGCAGGGAGAACGAATCTAGGGTGCTTCCGTAGCCACTTGAAGGTCCCAGGGGAGGTCTCACAACGGGCTTCGGCCACGTTGTCGGCTCGACGGCGTGCACCGGAGGTATGGGCCGAGGGTTCCTTGGGAACATAGGTCCCGTGGACTAATTCAAGAACGAAGGAATCGTCCACGGGCCCCCAGATCTGGGTTTCTATAGACACCGACCCCTCCCCAAGGCTTTCAGAAACATGGTCGGGAGCGTCGACGGGAACATGGGGGTCCCTAGATTTTGCGGACGAGGAGGAGGAGGAAGCCTCAGGAGAGGTGGAGGAAGAGGAAAGGCTCATCGTTTACCTCGAAAGGAAGCAAGCAAAGACCGTCGATCGACTTCGTACGAGGACACGATCGTCGGATCGTCGGCAGACGTCGGGGCGGCAGGGGTCGAAAGGCGCGCGCGCGAGGCAAAGGAACGTCTGTTTCGTATCGAACCTCAGCTATTTATAGCACCGCGATGCCAATGCAATCGGACGGCCCAGAAATCCTGCGCACCCAGGATTCCGCCACGTGTCGGAAGCCCGACGGCCTGGAGACGTTCACCCGGATCCGTGGCGTGCGCCCCGAAACCGGGCGGCGTCATCATGGCGCAGAGCTCAGAGGGGAGTACCTGACAAGCCGTCATCAGAAGTACCGCCATTATGACAAGACCACGACCTTCATCATAACAGTGGCAGAACGCCCCCAAATTCAGCGCGCGGAATGCGAGGCGGCGCCAACGCCCGTACGAATTCCTGAGAATAATAAATGGCTTCTCTTCGAGCCGAGGACTCGCCTCGAAAAGAACCCGGGGGACTAGTGATACGGTCGTCGTCAGCCGACAAATTGGGTCGACGAGATCAAGGATCGGCCATACCGACGATCCGACAATTAAGTTGTCGGAAGTCGTCGGCACAGGTTAGTCCATCACTGCGAAGAACTAATTCAAATAAGCACTAAGTCCGGGCGTCCCCAGCCGGCGCCAGGTCACGCTTACCCTAGACGAGCCCCGTAAATCACGACCCCCAGCTGGCCCATACCCGCTTTGGCAAGCGGCTGTCAAGGCAGGACTCTCCCTGTCCAGCTGGCGAGGGTTCCCTGATTAGCGCCCCTGCCTCACGGAGGCTCGTCCGCCACCTTCCTTGTCTGTCCAAAGGACCAGGCCCTTATAAAAAGGATAGAGACCCACAAGGAAAAGGTACGCTATTCGTAGCACAAAAACTCTCTCTCTCTCTCTCTCTCTCTCTTAACGACTTTCTAACTTGATCGTCGGAGTGTCCGACCACCGAGGAGTCTCGGTGGTTCTTTGCAGGTTGAACTCACTCCTCTGACGACTGCGCGGCGCGACCAATCCCTCGGGGCCCACCCTGCTTGGCTCCGGCCGACGATCCTTGCTGATTTTCTCAGCAACACATGGGTTTGTTTTCGTAGTATATATTTGGCTCACCAACGTACCTTAACTTGAATCCGATCGACCCGGTTATGTCGAGCTAGCTTCGAAGCACATGCAGCCATATATATATATATATATATATATATATATATATATATATATATATATATATATATATATATATCTCCGTTTTAGGAATTATTGTCCGCCTCTCCTTTTTCCTTGTTATTATTCATTTTATGAAGGAATCCCATGAACATCAGAAGCGTATCATCCACGAGCGACAAGATCACGAGGAACATCTAATCTTACAGGCACAGACCTGATCTGGGCGGTCGAACAGATCGAAGCATATGCATGTGCGAGGTGGCCCCAAACAGCGACGCACGTAACAACAATAGCCCTGCAAGCTAGTGTTACGTAGGAGAATAATTATATTATACTAATATTAGAAACATTATATGTATCATAAAAGAGAAAGATAGGAAATGAAATTTTTAATCGCATTATATATAAGTCTGAATCATATATAATATAGGGAGCTTAATTTGTGGCATCGTCGTCATCCACATGCATGCACGGCGCTGCTCCTAGAGCTAGACAAGTATACAGTTGTACGTATGTCCACAGGTTGTCGTGGATGACTCTGGATGTTGGGTCCTATCGCTGTCGAGAAGTTTTGACACCCAACGTTTGGGCCATGCTGCTAGTATTTGTAATATGAAGGTATGTGGTGCCTTGCCAGATGATCCTCCAGCAGCGGTCTTCAATGATCCTCCTCCGGTTTCACCATCTTCAACTCGTGTGGATGGAGGCTAATATGCTCTTAAGTCCACCCTCCAATGGCATCTTGTTCGGCAGTGGCGGATTTAAAAATTCTTTTCAGTGGGGGCAATACATATATATATAAAAATAGGGAAAATTAATTGGGGGTCCCTGTCAGAGCCTTCTACTTTTTTCCTGGTCCCTGTCAGAATATCGGTAGACGTAAAGTTCCTCTTTTTCTCAAGGTTTAATTTCCAGTCCCTGCTTTTCGCACGTCACTATTTACGACCCTCCACGCACGGTTTCCGTCTCCTTCGCTTCCGTCTCTTTTTCTCATTCCCGTCTTACCTTTCCCACCTTTTTTCCATTGCATGTTCCCCAAACAACGCTGACGCTTCGATCCTTTCCAAGGCCCGTGAGCTGTAATCGATGGGAAGTTACTCTTACATAACGTGCCAAGAACTGATACAGCAACCATTGACATCACTTACACAGCTCCTTTCGAAGGCCCGTGAACCGTTCTTCACAACTATAAAAGGAACACAGGGCCCCATACTTATCCTTCATAAGCTTCTAACGCTCTTGTTCTTCCTATCTTTCTTGCTCGTCTTCTTCCTCTTTATTTGCAAATATCTTCATCTAACCGTGCTCCCCAGAGGGATGACAAGGCACATGTCTCACCAGTTCCACCGTCGCCCCCGGCTCCCCCATTGCGACAGTCTTCCTTCAGCCCCGTCTACTGGGACGGTTTTTACGACGGCTGGAAGATGGCTTTACAGAAAGCCTCCCGGCATTATGGCGACAAGGGCCTCAATAACATCCTCCCAGACATCGGCCCTAGGGTAGAACACATCCCTTCCTCCCCTTCCTCCCCTGACCGTTCCGGCACCTCCCCTTCCTCCCCTTCCTCTCATCCCTCCCCTGACTGTTCTGGCACCTCCCCTTCCTCCCCTTCCTCCCATCCCTCCCCTGACCGTTCCGCCTCCTCCCCTCCGTGCTCTACCGAGTGGTCGGTAGAGTAGAGGTAGAGAGTTATTGTAATATGGCTTGTTTATGATAAGTATTTTCGTTTGATGCAGTCTTCTGTGTGCTTCTGTATGTGCTCTGTATCATGCAAACTCAACATGTTACCAATAACACACTGTAACATCCCCTCATATATACTATAATCAACATGACCAATGACTGTAAGAGATTATAACATATAATGTAAAACTGTATGTTAGACTGTAGTGCTTGAACTATAAGAGTGTAGTGCTCAAACTGTAACAAGGTTGTTCTTTAAGTGTAACACTGTAGTGCTCGAACTGTAACAGTCTAGTACTTAAATTGTAACATTTTATTACGTATAATGTAACAGAATACGTAAGTGCTGGAACTGTAAGAGTGTAGTGCGCGAACTATAAGAGTGTAGTGCTGAAAATGTAAGAGTCTAGTGCTTAAACTGCAACATCTTATTACATATACTGTAACAGAAATCGTGAGGAGACAATGCTCTTCTTCCTCCTATCTTTCTTACTCGTCTTACATACACTGTACAACAAAACGTAAGTGCTGGAACTATAACACTTCATTACGTACACTGTACAACAAAACGTAATTGTAAGTGCGCGAACTGTGCAAGTGTATTACTGAAACTGTAATAGCGTAGTAGTGGAATTGTAACAGCATAGTGCGTAGACTGTAATAATGTATTACATACACTGTAATATTGAAATATCAGGACGACGTTCTGTTGTAACTAATATACAACATTTAAAATCCGTCAGGATTGTGGGGTGGGTTGCTACAAGTTCTTCGGTTGTGACCTGTTTGTTTGCACCTTGAACAAATATATGCATGATCTACTTCTCCTCTTGAATGTATTCTCCTCTTTCTCGGTCTTCCTGGCAACCTTTTTGTTGTCGGTGGTTTGATTAGAACTTCTGATGGATGAGGCGGATCCGGCATGTCAAATGTTGGGATAGGTTGAATGTTTCTTTATATGCAGCCCTATACACTTCTGTGCTGTAAAATGCCGAAACATATTGAGTAACGGCCTCCTTGTTACTGCCAATTGCTGCGCATGCATGCTTGCAAGGAATCTTGACAAGTTGTCAGTGTCCACAGGAGCATGTTTGTAGATGGAGGTCTACGGCGTACGTCTTCATACTTTCAACAACCTCAAATTTGATTCCATCTGAATGACGGATTGCTAAGCTTCTCCTTTCTTGAAGGTTTTTTTTGATGATTTTTTGTACTTTAGGACAGTATGGTATATCCCACAAGGCAGCATCAATTTTCCTCTTTGCAGCCATTTCCATCATTTGCACTCTAATTTTGTCAACCATCTGTAGTATTGGTAGACTTCGCGCGTCATGTATCAAATTGTTAAATAACTCTGCCAAATTAGAGTATAACTCCCCAAACCTGTATGGCAATGTGAAGGAAATTAGGTTAACATCAAATATCTGTAACAACTGTCCGCTACATACTGTAACCTTATTTGACACGTTCTGTAATAGATTATCCCTATAACTGTAAGCCGATAAATGGCAGAATGTAATAGAACATATCACTTATGCATTTAAAGAGCCGACCTTTGTCCCGGGAAACGAGCATGGGACCAGTGTTCGACATCATTTCGGAGCACCCATTCTTTGGCATCAGTAGAATTAAGCTCCATTGCCATCATTGCGTCTTCGTACTCTTGTTCAGTAACAGCATAGGCAATGCGCTAGAGAATTTTTCTAAGTAATTTTTTGAAAGGGGCGGCATATTTCCCCGCACATTGGTCGTTGAAGTTCTCCATGATGTGCTGGAAACAGTAGCCGTGATGATCATTCGGAAATATGTCAGGAATCGATTCCTTCAGACCTCTCCCTCTGTCTGATAGGAACGCGATCCTTCTATCTGATAGCAATGCCTTTTTCAAATTTTTTAGAAACCAGACCCAGTTGTCATATGTTTCCGAATCTGCGATGGAGTATGCTACAGTGAATAGCTCATTGTTACCATTTAAGGCACTTGCAGCAAGTATAACCCCTTGCACTCTATGCTGTTTGATATGAGTTCCGTCCAAAAAGAGCATAGGTCGACAACCAACTTCGAACCCATATGCAGACGCCTCGAAGCATATGAAAAAGCATTTGAAACGTTGAGTCTCCGGGTCCACTTCTAGAGACAAAGATCGATCCCGAGTTTGAGTGTAATGCACGTTCGCTGTACCAGTTCAACATATGATCGATAGCTTGTTCTGAAATCACCATATAGTGAACTGACAGCAACCTCTTTGCCCCACCATGCCTATTCAAATGATTATACATGTTATGTAAGATGGTTACAGTACTTGTCCTTATACCTTACAGTAGCCATGTTAAGTTGTTACAGTATACGCTCAAATGATTACAGTTGTTACAATACAGACCCTTACAGTATATGAGTACAGTTGTTACAATTCAGACCCTTACAGTATATGATTACAGTGGTTACAGTGGCATGCAGGTATTGTTACAGTATACGTCAAAATGATTACAGTTATTAATTCTGACATATCCTTACAGTATATGATTACAGTTGTTACATGTGGCCTGCAGGTTGTCACGTCCTAATAAAAGTCTATTTATCGGGAAATGACAGAAAACAGGCACAAAGTAAAAACATTAACGTTTATTTACTATAACGCAGTCTGCGAGAGTCTTATTACATAAAACTCCTCATTACACACTAAGCGAGGAGTAAGGATGAGTAACTACTACTCATAACATTTACAAGTACACAACTAAAATAGTAAACGGTTTGTTGACTCGTCATCAGTGTCCACTCCGCACACAGCCCATCTTATACTTCTCCCCATCTTGGTTACCTGAAAAGGGACGATGGGTGAGCTAACTAGCCCAGTAGAATTCAAATCCTTAAATCAAAGGATTAGGAACACATGATAATTTAGGTAAGAACAGGAATGGTATCAAGAACAGGGTCAGATAACCAACATAACATGTCAGTGAATGTAGAACAATAGTATAAAATCACAGACATACTCAGAAATTCATATTAAGACACAAGTTCGGAATCATATAATTATTCACACAGGACAGGTAATAGGATGATCATAATCAGGAGATAGTGATGCAATGCCAAACATCTTGGTGTCCTTATCATTCTAAGACAAGGATAGAACGGACATCAAAGAGACAATACCAAATCTCAGAATAGTAGCTTGATACAGTGATAGTAAAACTCAGATCATGCTCAGGTATATAACTCAAGAATTGGTTCATATATCAATTCACACAGTACAAGAAGTATGATGACCATAATCAGGAAATAGTGATGCAATGCCAAACATCCCGGTATCCTTATCACTCCCGTACGGCCCGTAATGAATTCGGGTGCTCCTCCTAGGACTGGACCAGCCCTATTTGCACAGGCATATCAGTCAGGTGGGGTCCAAGGACCCAATAAATGTCATCATCATAAGTTTATCATATCTCACAAGGTGTCCAAGCCTATGAACTCTCAAGTCATCAAGTAATATGACCTTAGTTTCCGAATACATGAGAATGGACTCAACGGAGTACCATTCGGAGTTGACGGTTTCAAGGATAATTCAATGATGAGTAAGGTATCCAAAGTGGGTGATCTTTATAGTAGAATGACAGTAAATATCAAAGTAAATATGAGGGTAACTTGGTAGGCTAATAGGGTGAAGTTTAAGCAAGGATTTGCACATGAAAAAGTGCTGAAATTCGAATCAGGGTCATAGCTGTCGACAAGTGAGAAGGGGCTGTCGACAGATGGCTACAAACAGAACTCAGGTTTGCTGGACTGTGTGTATCTGTTGACAGCAACCAGGGGCCTGTCGACAGCTACACACAGTCCCAGTTATCTGGTTTCTGGATAGCATGCGCCTGTCGACAGCTTTGGGCTGGCTGTCGATAGGTAGCTGCAAAACTTCTAGAAGTGCTTTGTAAATCTGTTCTAAAGGCCCTAATTATAAAACTTATAACCCAAGACATGTTTAATATCAAATGAAAGAGTCTAATTATAGTTCTCATAGTGGTTTATAAACCGAACAAATAAGATGAAAGAAGAGGTTTGCAATTCAAACTTGACTTGCTCGAAACTAAACATAGTTTAGTACTAGAAGTAGAGCCTTGATAGCAATGGTTTAATGGAAGATTCCTACATGATGGACACTAAACCACAAAATGTTTTATGGATCTAAATCCAAACTTGAAGTATCAATCACCCAAATCAAATTCTTCCAACTATTACACAGATAATTGAGATTCCTACAAAACTCTGGGGCATGTACAAGGATCAAGAGTGGAAGAAGAGGATAGGAGTTAGTTTCTAAAATGGAACAAGGTTGTTCCTCTTCCAACAAGAGTATTTCTAGAATGACTGGAAGAAAAATAGAAGAACCACAGGTATAGCCACTAGTTCAATCATCAAGAGATTCTTATCATGTGTGGAAAACATGATTAAGGAAAAGGAGATGAATCCTACCTTACTGAAGAATGAGCCTTCACGTTTTCCTGACTAAAGAACCTATCCCAGGAATAGAAATGCTTCTCCCCAAAGGTAATGGAGTGCCAGTAATGTTTACACCGAGGTGAGAGCAGCTACAGTAGTAAAACAAGAGTAGAAGTATATTGCAAGTGCGATGGAGCTTGCAACTTCCAGTAGCTCCTCCTGCAGCAGACCCAGTAGCTTCTCCCACACTCTTCTAGCAACAAGGAGCAGTGGAAGACAAGAACAAGGGTGCAAGAACAAGAGAAAATAGTAGAAGCTTGCGTTAGAAAGGTTTGCAAGCTGTTTACGGTATAGGTTTTATAACCCCAAGCTTTTTCATGCACAAAGATAAGTCAACCATGAGGTGTCATGGTAGAAATCCTTTGGTTTTTACCTTAACACGTTGCACATGCAAGGATTCCCAAGCTCCCACGTAGTTAACCTTTATGATTACCCCAACCTTAGGTGTGCTGGCCTCTCCAAGGCTCTACACGTAAGTACCCAGAAAATCCCAGAAATTGGCCACCGTAATTGGCCCTTAAATCAGCTGGCCCAAAGATCCCTATGAAAACCTATCCAAATGGTGTCCATTTGCATTGAAATTTTAACCATAGACTAATATAATGGTTTTACAAGTAAGGATGATTTTTATTCAATTTTTAGAATTTATTTTAAACTAGGTGAAAAATCACCCGAAAAATAGTCGCGTCAACTTAATCTCGAAATCCGTACATCGAAAAATTCGAATATTTATATTTCTGATATCTCCACATTTTTCTAGAAATTATGGTGTTCTCAGATTTCATTTTCGTTATAGTTTTTCAGTGTCGCCCTGTGGAAGTGCGCACGTCCGAGTACGACACTGGGATAATGTTTATTAGTGTTAATCCTGTCCAAATATCAATTATTTCATTCTAATAATAATAGTTAGGTCCAACAACCTATTATTCATCTTTTTCAATAGATAAAATTTTCCCGAGGTGTTACAACTCTCCCCCACTAAAAGAAATTTGGTCCTCCAAATTTTAATAAAACGAGAGTATGTTTACTCACCTGGAAATAATTCTGGGCACTGGTTCTTGATGGCATCTTTTAACCCCAGGTTGCTTCTTCTTGTTCTTGTTTATTCCACTGAATCTTTAATGATAGAACTTTCTTGTTCTATAGTTATTTTATTGATCCAAAATTTGTAGAAGTTTTTTTTTTCTACATATGCCAAATTTTCTTGTATCTCCAAATCTTGATATTCAATGTTGTGATCGATGGGCTTCTCCTAAGATCCACTTCTTAATCTCGGAATTATTCGGTACACATAATCTATTCCGAAACTGAAGATTTTCATGAACATCTTCATTAAATTCAAGTCTAAAAGTGAACTTTCCTCTAATTTCTCCCAACACAAGATCATTGTTCTGTTGCTCTCCAATTTGTTTCAACATATCTGGCTGAGTTGTTAAGTTATCAACTACAATTCTTTCTTCTTGTGATTCAGTCTTTAAACTTAACGCAGAAAATTTCTCCAATAACTTTCATTCCTTTACTTACAATTGAATTACCTTGACTATAGGATTTCTGCTAAGTGCATCCGCCATAGTGTTACCTTTTCCTAGATGTCATTCAATTTTGAAATCATAATCCTTAATATAGTCCATTCACCTTCACATATTCAACTTTTTCTATAAAAATCAATACTTAAGATTTTTTTTTTATGATCGGAGTACACTATGAATTGATTATCGTACAAGTAGTGTCTCCAAAGTTTAAGAGCAAAGATTACTACAACCAAATCCAAATCATGTAATGGGCAGTTCTTTTCATGAGTCTTCAATTGTCTAAATGTATACACAATGACTACCATCTTGCATCGATATCAAAATCAAATAATCTTCCTTCTACCGGCAAAGCTAGAATTGGTGCATACATCTGAAATACTTGTTCTCCACTCTCACTCCACACAAACGCAGTCCCCTTTCTAGTTAATTGTGTGAGAGGTGAAGCCATCCTAAGCAAAATCCTTAACAACCACCGGTAGTAACTGGTCATACACAGAAAACTTCTATTCTCAATGAAATTCTTAGGTTGTTCTAGATATCGATATAGTTCCTGGTACTAACTCAATTGAGAAATTCACTTCCCTACTAGGTGGCACACCAGGTAACTCTTTGGGAAAAACATCGAGAAATTCCCTTACCTCTGGAATATCTTCCAACCCAATAATGTTCTGGTTTATCATGATCAAGGAGCTAAATATCCTTGACAGCCTTTCTGCACCAGTTTATAAGTTTTGACTGCTAAAATTATAGGTATATTTTTGGTACGAGGTTTATCAGAAGTTATGAAAATAGCTTCCTTTCTCAGAAAGATTACTTGACTTAATCGGCAATCTAAGTTTGCATGATATTTAGATAACTAATCAACCCCAAGGATTACATCATAATCCCACTTGTCTAGGCATATCAAATCATCGGGTAAATTTTGTCCTTTAATTGAAATTTAACCAGCAGGGTAATATTCCTTAAGTTTTCTTTCCCCACTCAAAGGAATTGTTACCTCAAGTTGTATAGACAATAATTCTGATTTTACTTCTAAAGGTTTAGCAAACTCATAATTAACAAAAGAATGCGTAGTTCCTGAATCAAACAACACATACCTAGGTTTTGAGTTTATTAGCAATGTACCTTCTATCAGTCCGCCTTCCTGCGGAGATTCAAGTTCCACATCCTGAATGGCTTGTAGTCTTCCTTGCTTTCCTCGGGAGTTCTGATTCATGGGTGCATTCTTGGGCATCGGACAATCCGGAATTCGATGTTGAGTACTATCGCAACGAAGACAAGCACCCAACCTACGCCAACAGTCCTCAGCCTTATGCCCACTAAGATGGCAATGCTGGCATACCCCCTTCTTCCCATTAGAAGCTATTCCTGCCTTCTTATTTATTTGCTGAACTTTTGGGTATTTCTCAACTCAAACTTTCTCTTACGATTAGAAGATCCTTCTCCAGATTTCCCTCTAATCTTTTCCACAGTGTCATTTGCAGCCTCTAATGCCAAGGCTCTTTTAACCATTTCTAAGTAGGTAGTGAACAGATGAGGGGTTAGCTGCATAATAAATTGCTGACGTAGTCCATTCATAAACCTCTTGGCTTTTAATTTCTCCGTAGCTATAAGATGCTGAGCATACTTTGACAATCGGGCAAATTGCGCCTCATATTCTGATATTGACATCCTTAATTGTTTCAAATTGGAAAACTCATTTGCCTTCCTTTCTTGAATTACTTTAGAAAAGTACTGGTCATTAAATAATTCTATGAATTCCTCCCAACTAACTTGTGTTGAATCCTCCAAGTTAGCCTCCACAGTTTCCCACCATGCTCGGGCATCCCGATCTAACTGAAATGTTGTCAGACAAACTTTTTCTTCTTCTGTACATTTAATTATCTTAAAAATTCGCTCAATATCCTTCAACCAATTCTCGGCCTCATCCGGATCTGTACCGCCTGCAAATCTCAGAGGGTCCAGGCTTCGGAAATCCTTAAATAAACTTGTTCCAGTATGACTATTGTTCTTGGCTACTGTTTTCATTACTCGAGTCAAGTCATGCATTGAACTTTCCATCTTCTTCCAGTTAGTGCCACTTCCATCCATAGATAACTTGGAAGAGTATCTGAGATATTTAATAAGGCATACATCAATTTCTATAATCAAACCATGTAAATTTCATCATTCACAAGCTTTAGATTCACAACACACTAGTTCTATTATCTAGTCAGAAGATATATAACATTTTACATCACTACTTGTCCACAAGCTAGAATATATACAAGCTTCTTCCTTCTAAGCCAAATTATTTACATCAACATCTCCATTGTCCAACCTCTCACTACTCACTCATACATAGGTGAGTGTATATATACATCTATTACTTAATCAAAAGGAGAGGTTACAAGAAGATATGTAGCCTAATTCCATTTCTAAATTTGAGTCAGGTCTATAACAGACTCCATAGTTGGCAGTTGCTGTTTTTCCCCAGCCCTGTTGTACCGCTCTTTTGCTGCATTGATTAATGCTTCCCAATAGCCTTCAAACTGGTGAAGCAACATATCCTGCCCCAACTTTAGGTTGTCCAACCTATTCATGACTTGGTCATAACATCTAGTAAAGCACGGGGATTGCCCACAGTCAAATTGAGCACCTCCTCTTTATTTAGCACATGTGCTTCCCTCTATGCTTGGGCATACAGCTCTATGTCCTGGCGTAGCATTTCCATGGTTGTTACCAACCATTCTTGAACATTCATATCCATGCTATAATAGTCAACAAGTTAAGTATTTATATGATTACCAAATCATACTAACCAATCCCTATTTTTCTACCCCAACTCACTGGTTATCCCTAGGTTTATTGACCTAAGGCTCTGATACCAAACTATCTGTCACGTCCTAATAAAAGTCTATTTATCGAGAAATGACAGAAAACAGGCACAAAGTAAAAACATTAACGTTTATTTACTATAACGCAGTCTGCGGGAGCCTTATTACATAAAGCTCCTCATTACACACTAAGCGAGGAGTAAGGATGAGTAACTACTACTCATAACATTTACAAGTACACAACTAAAATAGTAAACGGTTGGTTGACTCATCATCAGTGTCCACTCCGCACACAGCCCATCTTATACTTCTCCCCCATCTTGGTTACCTGAAAAAGGGACGATGGGTGAGCTAACTAGCCCAGTAGAATTCAAATCCTGAAATCAAAGGATTAGGAACACATGATAATTTAGGTAAGAACAGAAATGGTATCAAGAACAGGGTCAGATAACCAACATAACTTGTCAGTGAATGTAGAACAATAGTATAAAATCACAGGCATACTCAGAAATTCATATTAAGACTCAAGTTCGGAATCATATAATTATTCACACAGGACAGGTAATAGGATGATCATAATCAAGAGATAGTGATGCAATGCCAAACATCTTGGTGTCCTTATCATTCTAAGACAAGGATAGAACGGACATCAAAGAGACAATACCAAATCTCAAAATAGTAGCTTGACACAGTGATAGTAAAACTCAGATCATGCTCAGGTATATAGCTCAAGAATTGGTTCATATATCAATTCACACAGTACAAGAAGTATGATGACCATAATCAGGAAATAGTGATGCAATGCCAAACATCCCGGTATCCTTATCACTCCCGTACGGCCCGTAATGAATTCGGGTGCTCCTCCCAGGACTAGACCAACCCTATTTGCACAGGCATATCAGTCAGGTGGGGTCCAAGGACCCAATAAATGTCATCATCATAAGTTTATCATATCTAAAAAGGTGTTCAAGCCTTTGAACTCTCAAGTCATCAAGTAATATGAACTTAGTTGCCGAATATAGGAGAATGGACTCAACGGAGTACCATTCGGAGTTGACAGTTTCAAGGATAATTCAATGATGAGTAAGGTATCCAAAGTGGATGATCTTTATAGTAGAATGACAGTAAATATCAAAGTAAATATGAGGGTAACTTGGTAGGCTAATAGGGTGAAGTTTAAGCAAGGATTTGCACATGAAAAAGTGCTGAAATTCGAATCAGGGTCATAGCTGTCGACAGGTGAGAAGGGGCTGTCGACAGATGGCTACAGACAGAACTCAGGTTTGCTGGACTGTGTGTATCTGTCGACAGCAACCAGGGGCCTGTCGACAGCTACACACAGTCCCAGTTATCTGGGTTCTGGATAGCATGCGCCTGTCGACAGCTTTAGGCTGGCTGTCGACAGGTAGCTGCAGAACTTCTAGAAGTGCTTTGTAAATCTGTTCTAAAGGCCCTAATTATAAAACTTATAACCCAAGACATGTTTAATATCAAATGGAAGAGTCTAATTATAGTTCTCATAGTGGTTTATAAACCGAACAAACAAGATGAAAGAAGAGGTTTGCAATTCAAACTTGACTTGCTTGAAACTAAACATAGTTTAGTACTAGAAGTAGAGCCTTGATAGCAATGGTTTAATGGAAGATTCCTACATGATGGACACTAAACCAAAAAATGTTTTATGGATCTAAATCCAAACTTGAAGTATCAATCATCCAAATCGAATTCTTCCAACTATTACACAGATAATTGAGATTCCTACAAAACTCTGGGACATGTACAAGGATCAAGAGTGGAAGAAGAGGATAGGAGTTAGTTTCTAAAATGGAACAAGGTTGTTCCTCTTCCAACAAGAGTATTTCTAGCATGACTAGAAGAAAAATAGAAGAACCACAGGTATAGTCACTAGTTCAATCATCAAGAGATTCTTATCATGTGTGGAAAACATGATTAAGGAAAATGAGATGAATCCTACCTTACTGAAGAACAAGCCTTCACATTTTCCTGACTAAAGAACCTATCCCAGGAATAGAAATGCTTCTCCCCAAAGGTAATGGAGTGCCAGTAATGTTTACACCGAGGTGAGAGCAGCTACAATAGTAAAACAAGAGTAGAAGTATATTGCAAGTGCGATGGAGCTTGCAACTTCCAGTAGCTCCTCCTGCAGCAGACCCAGTAGCTTCTCCCACACTCTTCTAGCAACAAGGAGTAGTGGAAGACAAGAACAATGGTGCAAGAACAAGAGAAAATAGTAGAAGCTTGCGTTAGAAAGGTTTGCAAGCTGTTTACAGTACAGGTTTTATAACCCCAAGCTTTTTCATGCACAAAGACACGTCAACCATGAGGTGTCATGGTAGAAATCCTTTGGTTTTTACCTTAACACGTTGCACATGCAAGGATTCCCAAGCTCCCACGTAGTTAACCTTTATGATTACCCCAACCTTAGGTGTGCTGGCCTCTCCAAGGCTCTACACATAAGGACCCAGAAAATCCCAGAAATTGGCTACCGTAATTGGCCCTTAAATCAGCTGGCCCAAAGATCCCTATGAAATCCAATCCAAATGGTGTCCATTTGCATTGAAATTTTAACCATAGACTAATATAATGGTTTTACAAGTAATGATGATTTTTATTCAATTTTTAGAATTTATTTTAAACTAGGTGAAAAATCACCCGAAAAATAGTCGCGTCGACTTAATCTCGAAATCCGTACATCGAAAAATTCAGATATTTATATTTCTAATATCTCCACATTTTTATAGAAATTATGGTGTTCTCGGATTTCATTTTCGTTACAGTTTTTCAGTGTCGCCCTGTGGAAGCGCGCACGTCCGAGTACGACACTGGGATAATGTTCATTAGTGCTAATCCTTTCCAAATATCAA
The DNA here is from genome assembly GCA_014218235.1 of Colocasia esculenta. Classification (NCBI taxonomy): domain Eukaryota; kingdom Viridiplantae; phylum Streptophyta; class Magnoliopsida; order Alismatales; family Araceae; genus Colocasia; species Colocasia esculenta. The sequence goes on along the minus strand of CM024766.1, from coordinate 116,714,992 downwards.
TTATTTCATTCTAATAATAATAGTTAGGTCCAACAACCTTATTATTCATTTTTTTCAATAGATAAAATTTTCCTGAGATGTTACACAGGTATTGTTACAGTATACGTGGAAATGATTACAGTTATTACAATGATAGTCTTACGGTATATGAGGACAGTTGTTACAATGCATACCTGATGATAAGGGATGCAGATATCGTATTCCCGACGGATGTCACTCATCATTTCACTTGCTCTGTAGGTGGGTTTATCAACGAGTTTCCCCTTCACAGCATTTGCTACCCACTTCTTAGATGTCCGTGGATGTCCGTCGCTCATAATCTCACATCCACAGGTGTGTATGTTGTTGAGACTTTTGATTGCAAATTGTGGACCTCCACGAACGACGGACACATGCAGGCGCCATAGGCAAACAGAGACATTGCAACGTACAGTTAATCGTACAGAGTCGTTCTTCAAATATTTCCAATTAAATCCTCGTGCGATCGCGTAATTTGTCAGTTCCATCTGCAATAGCTCTTTGCTTATGAAGACTTGTCCTACTGAGTGTATTCTACCTACGGAATATTGCATCAACACTGGTACTACACCTTCCGCTCCTTGTCCTCGGTCGTACAACTCCAAATGCTTCCTGGTAATTGAAGGGGTTCGGTGGTTTCTAAAGAACCGCCATGCGTGTTTGAAGTACTTCTGCAAGTTATGTACATATATACGTACAAGATGCATGGGATAAGATGAAGGCTTTTTAAGAATGCATGGGATAACATGAAGGCTGGTGAAGAATGCATGGAGTACGTACCTATCAAGTGGTTGCGGATCACCTGACTGACGACTAGCAAGCGTACTAAGGCAACGAGTTTCCACCGCATGAATTTGTAGATTTATGAATGATGTTCCTTGACACTTGTGAAGATCAAACATAGCTTGGACATCCCCATCGTCAAGCAACACCTGTTCAACGTCGGTACCCATGGGAAGACGATACTTCAGTATGTTCTCCAGCATGTTTACACCCAACCTTTGGGAAACCCTGCTATGAATGGACGCCAAATCCATGTCCCTCCCTATGAAAAGAACGAAACTTTGATCTCCAAATGAACATCTTCCAGGGAGCTGCTCCATTGGGTCGTAGAGGAAGACGAACGTTTCGTGGACGACGAACGAAATAGGGTGCGTAAATAGCATGTATGAGTGGTTTGGACTGGGGGTCAAATTGGCGGGAGTGCGTATAAGGCTAGCATAAATGGCAGGAAAGCTCTATACGAACGGCTGTGATATCCTTCACGTCCCATCGTCCGTCGTACCGACTATTTTCAGCCGCCCGATGTTCATCATTCCATGGCACCGCCATCCCATTGGGTCCACCCGTCGGGTCCACCGAATCCATCCCTTCATATATCATGACTTTTCCCCTTCCCTTACTCCCTTACTCCTACACCGCCATTCCTGCACCAGACGTCTTCTCTGTTACAGTTTTTCATTCTTCAATTACATCTCCAGACGAAGCAATCCCTCTCTCCCCTCTAAAATGGCACTACGTCGATCTCCTACGAGCGCTGACATTGAGAGCATCGCGGCGGATGCGGTGCAACAAGCGCTGATGTCCGTGAAAGTTGAGGAAACCAGACTCCAAGTCGTCCGAAATAGTAATTTCTTCTTACCCTAAGACGGATCTTTGTCGAATGCATGTTTTGTTTTTTTTTAAGATCCGATCTTCTCTTTGCAGAAAAGAATGAATTTAATATGCGATGCTCGCTTTCGTGGTACTACTCCGTTATGCAAGATTTGCAATTTAGGAGCGCGCATCTGAAGTTGATGAGAAATTCACCATTTCACGCGTATGTGAAATGCGAAATGGTCACCTACCCGATTTCACTCCTTGTCGATCTTATGACACGTTTCAATGGAGAGAGTTTTAAGATTGGCCCATGCAGCCTGCCTTTTTGCCCTTCGGACATAGCAACAGTTATGGGTATACCAAATGTTGGTTCACCTATCGACCTGAAGACGGATGGGACAAAAGCTAGTTTGCACCGCATCCTTGGATCCAAACAAACGATGGACATGCACAATATCCATCTGAAACTTAGGGAGTACGTTCCACAGGAGGGTGTGCTAGCTGTTGAAATTTCGGTAAAGTTTTGGGTTGCGCTCCTATGTTCCTGTTTCTTCTTCCCCACAAGTGGGAGGTCGGGGTTGTTGTCCATTCTGCCATACCTGGACGACCTCCATGAGATGAAGAACGCCAACTGGGCTGCTGCCATCCACGAGTACCTAATATCGGGGGTGAAGGCATTCAGAACAACAGCTGGTTCCAGCAAAACCATCTTCCTAACCGGCTGTGTTCCCGCTCTCGGTGTGAGTATGCTTTTACTTACCTCATATGTACTGTTACAGTACCCTTAGTTGTCTGTGACAGTACCAAACCGTCTTTATTACAGTACGCGAAAACTTCTTTTACAGAGGACATATGTATCTGTTACATATGTTTACAGATGTCCTCTGTTATAGTACCTGAAGGTGTCTATTACAGAAGACATACGTACATATTACAGTAGGAGAAGACTTCTTTTACAGAGGGCATATGTATCTGTTACATACGTTTACAGATGTCCTCTGTTACAGTACCTGACGGTGTCTATTACAAAAGACATACGTACATATTACAGTAGGAGAAGACTTCTTTTACAGAGGACATATGTATCTATTACATACGTTTACAGATGTCCTCTGTTACAGTACCTGACGGTGTCTATTACAGAAGACATATGTATCTGTTCCATACGTTTACGATACACTTCTCATACGCATTATCTATTTCTTAATGATGTAGGCATGGTTTTTGATGCACCAATTAAAATGGAAACCAGATCATCCCCAAAGAGATCCCCCATTTTTCCGTTGGGATTACCGGGGTAAGGGACCGGAGTTATCCGCCTTACTACGGGGGTTGCGACGCTCTGATGTAAGTGTCACTTACCCTTGGAACTATGTTATGTTCGTATATCACTTATACCTGTACCTGCATTAATTCAGATCTATTTGGAGGTTAATGTGAGGGATGAGCAACCTACAGCTTTACGACGATTGACGACATCCACGTCAACCACTTCCCGAGCCCCTCCATCAGATAACTCTATACATGGCATTCTTATCCAGTTACAGCGGTAGAATGACCAGTTACTACGGCAGAATGACCAGTTAAAGCGGCAGAACAATATCCTCCAGTCAATGGACCGAAGGCTATATAGACTGGAGGAACAATTTGAGCGGCAACCTCAGTGGCAACATCCCCCCCCCCAGAGACAGAATCTGCAATGTTAGCCCTACCGCCACCGGAGCTCCCAACAGCTTCTGTACAATCACATGCTGTGGCAGAGAAGAGTTCACAACGTCAAGGTAAATGTTTTGTGTACTTACAGTGTTTCATTTTCTTAGTTACAGAAAATGCTTTCTACGTTTACAGTTCGATTCCTTCTCTCTTACAGTCATTCGTATACCTAGTAATACTCATGTAGTCTATGTTTACAGTTGGATTTCTAATTTGTTACAGTCTTTCATATACGAAGTTACAGAAATTATTTTCTACATTTACAGCTGTCTTTCATAGACGTTTACAGACTTTTGTGTTCTCAGTTACAAGAAGGAGAACCGTCCAAATAAGGTCGCAGCGAAAATTTTTGGAGTTTCACATCCCGGAGTTGAAGGAGGGGAAAAAGAGGGGGCGAAAGGAGGGGGAGGCGGTGGAGAGGAAGGAGGAGGCGAAGAAGAGGAAGGTGGATGAAGAGCAGAGAAAGAGGAAGGACGAGGAGGAGGAAGCGAAGAGGAGGAAGGAGGAGGAGGAGGCGGCGGAGAGGAAGAGGGAGGAGGAGGAGGCGGAGAGGAAGAAGGAGGCGCAGAGGAAGAAGGAGGCGGAGAAGAAGAAGGAGGAAGAGGAGGCGGAGAGGAAGAGGGAGGAGGAGGAGGACCAGAGGAAGAAGGAGGCGTAGAGGAAGAAGCAGGAGGAGGAGGCGGAGAGGAAGAGGGAGGAGAAGGAAGCGAAGAGGAAGAAGGAGGAGGAGGAGGCAGAGAGGAAGAAGAAGGAGGAGGAGGCGGAGAGGAAGAGGGAGGAGGAGGAGGACCAGAGGAAGAAGGAGGCAGAGAGGAAGAGGGAGGAGGAGGACCAGAGGAAGAAGGAGGCGCAGAGGAAGAGGGAGGAGGAGGAGGCGGAGAGGAAGAAGGAGGAGGAGGAGGACCAGAGGAAGAAGGAGGCGCAGAGGAAGAAGCAGAAGGAGGAGGCGGAGAGGAAGAGGGAGGAGGAGGAGGACGAGCACAGGAAGAAGATGGAGGAGGAAGAAGAAGAAAAGAAGAGGAAGCGGCGTCAGATATCCCCATCATCATTGTCCCGACGTATTTCAGCTGGGACGAGGATAAGACGACAACCAGAGTGCTATACGGTATGGTTTCCCCTTACAGAATATACATAAGCTGAGCATTCAGTTACAGAACCCTTCATGAGACATAACAATATTATTCAGAGTCCGTTACAATTACATTACAATCATTTTACAGAACATTCTTTTTTTACTTACTCTATCGCAGCCAGACGATTTTCGGCACCGCAAAGCCACGAAAATGAATGTGTCCACTTCCGAACCGATATTTGTTGACTCTCAAGAGAGTACATGCACACTTCCAAGGGGCAAGAAAGAGGAGAGACATGATTACGTCGCCCAGGAAGCATTAGGAGTGGCCGAAAAGTCATTGATTGAACGATTTCTTAATGAGTGCATCATTAATGAGTACATGTTACAGTATACGTCTACCATGTTTACAGTTTCGACGAAAGATGTTTACAGTTTCGACCAAACATGTTTACAGTATATGTCTGCCATGTTTACAGTATATGTCTACCATGTTTATAGTATATGTCTACCATCTTTACAGTTTCGTCTATTACTGATGACAATCTTAATTCTTGCCAAACATGTTTTCTTACATGTAGAGAGTTCATGTTCAACGGCTCTGAGGAAGGACATGACAATTTCCTCTAGTTTCATGACATCTGGGAACTATTGTTCGCAAGGGAAGCGAATTGGTTGTAATTGACTGCTACGTCAACGCTTACTTGTTTCGCCCTCGTGAAGAGAACCCGGATATTTTTTGGAATTTTGGATATTTGGGAGCCGTTTTAAAGGGTTATGTCCAATCTTGTAAAGACGACAAGAGCAAGAAGGAACATTTCGAATACGCCTTCAGGAAATTGGACCGCGCCCCAAATGAATTCGACCTCATCTTCTCCCCATGCACGTTGGAACGAACCATTGGGCTCTTTTGGTAATCCACATCAAGGAAAAAGAGTTCCACGTGTACGACTCATTACGAAGCAAACATCGTGCTGACATTCCACAATATGTAAGCGATGTGTGTTACATACAATGCTTACATTCGTTACAGTGCGCGAGCACTTGTGTTACAAACGTAACAGTAACATTAAATCTACATTAAGTTTCTGGAACTCTTTTGTTCATTCTCTCATGCAGGTGGAGGAACTGAAAAGATACCTGAAGGGCAAGCACATAGATGTAGATAAATGGCCGCTACGCTACCCCGACCCATGCCCACAACAAGGATCGGGAGACGACTGCGGAATTTTTACTTGCAAATACATAGAATGTCTAGCACGTAGGGACATTCAAGATTTGCCCTTCAATCAGGATGACATGCCTTTAGTGCGAGCAAAAATGGCCCTCAACTTCATCAAAGCGTACTTCAATGGACAAGGGCGTTCATAGCATCTACAAGTGAGGGAGAACTGCCGCACGTACTAATTCCTAACCATTGTAATGATACTTGTTGTACAGTCTTTACCTATTGTTGTTACAGTATAAATGATACTATGTTACAGTTGAAGAAGTACAGTCTTACAGCTTGAGCGCCCAGCTACGCGTACCTCATTACAGTGTATGTAGAATCATGTTACAGTCTTTACCTATGCTTTTATAGTATACATGATAGGTGGTTACAGTTCCAGAACACATTATTACAATATAAGTTGAAATCTGTTACAGTACTTACCTATTGTCATTATAGTATACATGCTATGAGGTTACAGTTCGAGCAGTACATCGTTCCTTTAGCTTTGACCGCACACCTACAACTACATTATTACAATATACGGACAAACATGTTACAATAGCTGCATATTATCATTACAGTATGCATGATAGGAGGTTACAGTTCGAGAACTAAACCTACAACTACATTATTACAGTATACGTACAAACCTGTTACAATAGCTGCATATTATCATTACAATATGCATGATAGGAGGTTCCAGTTCGAGAACTAAACCTACAACTACATTATTACATTAATAGTTTCCAGTGTTACAGTATGTGCCCTTCTTCATTACAGTGTCCATGCTATGGGGTTACAGTTACAGCAGTACAGGTTGACCGCTTCGGAGGAATCTGTTAGTATTACAGTACACGCATCATAGAGAGCACATACAAGCCCACAGAAGACTGCATAAAAGGAAAATAGGTATATTCCATAAACAAGCATTGTTACAATCTAAACTCTGTAACCCGAGATAGGAGGTGACAAATAAGGACATCAGAGATAGGAGGGGAGGGGAGGAATAAGAACGGCAGCAGAGAAGTGAGGGGAGGGGAGGGGAGGAATAAGGACAGCAGAGAAGGGAGGGGAGGGGAGGAGGAGGAACGGGCCGGGATGGGAGGGGAGGGGAGGGGAGGAGAAGGAAGTGACCGGGATGGGAGGGGAGGGGAGGGGAGGAGAAGGAAGTGACCGGGATGGGAGGGGAGGGGAGGAGGAGGAACGGGTCGGGGAGGGAGACATTCTAAACTCCCTAACCCGATTACTCGGTGGACGTAGGAGGGGAGGAATAGGAGCTGGCCGGGGAGGGACGAGAGGAAGGTGAGGAACAGATCTGTTCTGCCCTAGGGCCGATGTCAGGGAGGATGTTGGTGAGGCCTTTGTGGTGGTACAGCCGAGAGGCTTTCTGTAAAGCCATCGTCCACCCAACGTAAAAAGCGTTCCAGTAGTCGGGGTTGTACGTCTCCGAGAAAGGTAGAGCCGGGGGAGCCGGGGGCGACGGTAGCACCGGTGAGGCAGGTGGCTTGCCATCCCTCTGGGGAGCACGCTTAGATGAAGACATCTGCGAATAAACAGGAAGAAGACGAGCAAGAAAGATAGGAAGAACAAGAGCGTTAGAAGCTTGTGATGAAGGATAGGTATGACCCTGGGTTCCTTTTATAGTGTGAAGAATGGTCCTCCGAACGCTGTTTGTAAGTGATGTTATTGGGTTGCTGTAACACTTCTACGCACGCTATGTAACTTCCCATCAGTTAGAGTTCACGGGGCATCGAAGCGTCAGCGTCGTTTTGGGAACATGTGATGGAAAAAAGGACGGAAGGGTAAGACGGGAATGGGAAAAAGAAACGGAAGCGAAGGAGACAGAAACCGTGCGTGGAGGGTCGTAAATGGTGACGTGCAAAAAGCAGGGACTAGAAATTAAACCTTGAGAAAAGGAGGGACTTTATGTCTACCGGTATTCTGACAGGGACCAGGAAAAAAGTAGAAGGCTCTGACAGGGACCTCCAGCAGCGGTCTTCAATGATCCTCCTCCGGTTTCACCATCTTCAACTCATGTGGATGGAGGCTAATATGCTCCTAAGTCCACCCTCCAATGGCGTCCTGTCCGGCAGTGGCAGATCTAGAAATTTTTTTCAGTGGGGGCAATACATATATATATAAACATATAATATTATAAATAAAAATATTATCAAAATAATTTCATTTCTATTCTCAAAAAATTTCGTAAAACAACCAATGTTCTTTTTTCTTTGTTTCACAAAAAAAAAGAAAGACTTGATTATGAGCATTGTTTTGGCCTCCAACATATATTTGTAATCTCTCCTTTTTTTCTCAATTTTTAAATCCTTATGTGGTAAATGCATCACCACTAGTGCCACCACCATACTCTCCAAATTTAGGTTTCATGATATAATTTAGGAAAATAGAGAACCGAAAAAATTCATTAATGACAAAATCCCAAGATTATATACATGGATACACAAGTTATACACTAGGTACACAAAAAAACTTCAAATGAAAAAAAAATATCCAAAGAAGATAATATTTATTCTAAGACATGAGATAACAACACAAATAAAAGACAGCACTATATATATCGGTGGTAATTTAAAAATCAAAGACAACACAAATAATATAATTTTAAATTTTTTCAAATTTCAGTGGGGGCAGTGGCCCCCACTGCCCCTACTGTAGATCCGCCCCTGCTGTCCGGCATGATGTTGCTTTTGCAGATGTCCCTGTTGCCGTCATCGTCGACAGCGGCGATGCTGCTACGGGAGCACCGCTGGCAGCTGTCCACCGGTGTGCTTCGGCTGGAGTTTCCCCGTCCACGACAGAGATGTCCGTGGGGGCTTCGATTCCTGAGGTGGAGCCGGTAATTTCGCTGCCAGTTCACACAGTTGAACCAATCCCTCTACAGACGCGTATCTCTCCTCCGGAAATCACGCATGAGGAATCCCCTTCCAGGGATGAGCTAGCCGCGGTGCCAGCTATAATGCTGCAACCGCTCCAATCCGAGAATCCTGCGAACATTCCCTCTATTGGTGCTCCTGGGTTTTCTCCTCTAGAAAACACTCATTGCTGTGATGCGGGGATCCCTCAGATCTCTCAAAACAGTGATTTACGCAATCATGGAGGAGACGCTGCCATTGTCACCAGAAAGTCCACCCTGGATATCCACATTGTGATCATGGAGGAGACGCGATCTATAGATTCTTCGCCACCCTCTCGCGGTGAGATTATTGCTGTAAAAGACCAAGCTATCGCTATTCCACAGGTGGTTCAAAGAAAGGAGGGTTTTGAAAGTTATTCTTACAAAGAAGCTCTGCAGCAGTCACCTACTGTGTTACCGGAAGTTCATAATAATTCGTCTATTATGGACTCTTCTAATTCCTCATCTGGCCACTGCAAATATACTACACGACCTAGTCGGAAAGGAGGGGTCAGAATTTGTTTTCCGATTACTCGTTCTCCTAGCCAGAGAAATACACCACCACCAAATATCTCCTCCGCATCTCATTTGATGCAGGAAAATATTACAGTAAGGCAATCTGATGCTATGTCTGTTGCAGAGCGTACTAAAGCTGAAAACATATTTATGCCTGGAGCTAAAATTTTCCAAGATACATCGACCAAGACACCAATGAAGATGATGCAGAACGTTGTGAACAACGACCGGGTCTATGTCCTCGTGTTGTGCTTCATCGTACCTACTCCTGGGACGAGTTATCCATGAAATTTTAATTGTTTTTTTTTAGGTTCTCTATAGGCTAATGCCACCTGCCTATTGGTCTTTTAGACTTTTGTACGAATTCATCTTTTTAATACCAATAAATGGGTAAATATTACCCTTTGGATTTTAAAAAAAAAAAGATAAAAGATTGAGAAATATTTAGTGCCCTTTCATATTGTATTTAAGTGTAATATAATTAGGCACTAAATCTATGTGTTACTTAATAATTAGGTTATCATTTTATCACTCCCCATGTGAAAGGTGCCACATGAATTTAGTGCCTAATCATATTACAGTTAAGTACAATAAGAAATTATATTAAGCGTTTCTCTAAAAGATTAGTTTGTAGAAGGAAAGCAAATTAAGTTCCTGCATGCCCTTTGTATAGAACATTTTGCAGGCTTAAAGGTCCATAACATTGGTACGCATAGACGGATGTAGAACATATCTAGTGAGATCACATGATCTCATTGGGATTTTTTTTTTCTTAAATGACATATCTAGTGATGTCCATATAAGGGTGACCCCACTCAATGATCGGGTGGTGACTGGATTTGAGACTGAGAACCTCGACCCTATCTCGCCCCCCTTGTTGCTCCGCTCCTCTCGAGGTCTCGCCGAAGACCTTTGTCTGTCGCCGCACTTAATTAGTGTCACCAACGTCGGCCCGTCGTGGACATCGCCCAGTCCAGTTGGCAGTCGCCCTCCACCTCCACCCTTGTCATCACGTCGTGGCAAACCTTCACCGTCGCGGACCTCCGACCTTCGCCGCCCTCGCCATTGGCTTAATTTGCAGACCTTCGCCGCCCTCCTCGCCGTCGTCGAATCATAAAGGAAATTAGTAAATAGAAGATGCTTTTTTGTCTCATAAGTGGAATTGTGGAAGGGGCTCTCCTCTGCTCCGCCCTCGCCGTCGCTGGCCTCGCAGCGTCGTTGACAACTCTTAGCAGTCATCTTTGCTCATGTAGGGACTGTCTTGTGTCGTGGATTGAATTTTAGATGTTGCTCAAATTAATTTTTGGGCAAACTCAATTCACCCCCTCTTGGTTTACCTTACTATCAGGTCTTCATGTTTCTTTCGTATTAAATATATTTAAATAAATATATATATATATATTATAATATATAAATATATAAATTTTAAAAATAATTCGAGTGACATCCCTGTTGGTACAATGGGGTCTTTTGGTATGGCCCCATCATAATATAGTGTGGATCTTTGGATTCAAATTTATAGACTATTCTGACAACCAATACTCGGGCGCTGGGTGTTACAGTGCTCAGTACTCGTGTAACATTGTGATCGTCCGAATTTAAATTTTATAAATATAGTGTGGCGTTTGGGCCACTGGTGTGTCGTTGGTGCTTTAAGGGCTGAAAATCTTAGCCCACGGTATGCCCTAGTTCTCTGGTTGAGAACGCGGCAGGGCTGGTGTCGTAACCTTGAATGCGACACCCAGTGAATGGAATTCTCATTACCGCCTTTGTTGACCACTAGCTTAGCTGTCTGTGCGACGTATGGCACGAGTCAGGTTGATGCGTGGCTTTGTGTTTGGGGTTGTGACGTGTCAATACGTCGTGACCTGAACGCGATATCTGGGTCGTCGCGTTCTGATTTTCTGAGGGTTTAAGTGGAGTTGGTCGGCCAAACGATCCTCCAAGCCAATTTCATTGTCGCATGTTTACATCATGGAGCTTAGCATGTGAAACCGAAACAGGGAGTTAAATGGTGTGAAAATGGCGATTTGTAGTGGTTCTCGGAGCTTTCGGATCGGGTTCTGCATGCCCTACATTCTGTCTTAGAATGTGATAGTGAGTCTGTCACATTCTTGTATAAATGTGAAGGGAATGTTGTCGCGATCATGTTGTGACTTGTTCGCTATCACTTTGGGATGTATGGTTGCGACATATCGATGTGTCGCGTTATGGGTGGCGACCAAGATTGTGTCACCTTCTGCATTTCGAGGCTTGTGAATATTCTAATTGTAGAGAGGGTCCAGTGGGGACCATGTTTCATTAATTAATTATTGTTTAAGCATGTTCAAACTGTGTTAACATTTTTTAGACTTAAACACTTGGTAATAGTTTTTAATGACTTAATGCATGTGAGAGAAATTAGTGTGTTTTGCGGTGGAGTAGTAGAAATGGATATATATTATTAAGTTTAGTACTATTGAGCATTATTAAGTGTGTTTTAAGGTATATGTGTTTAGTTGTAATAGTAATGACCTAGTTCAGTTGTGTTTGATGGATTTAAAAATTCTGAGCGAAAGGCTTAAAGATTTATTTGATAAATGGAATTGATTGATTGTGAGCTTTTGTGGTTGGCTGAGGCAGTCCGACGCTTATTTCAAAATGTCTCTCTAGTCGAGTATCTCAGGTTCTCTGTGAGCCAAGCACATTGTGTTCGGACCTATTTGTCCCGGTACTGTATGTACTATCAAGATTTGTATTATCTTCCAATACACCATCACTCGTTTGTCAAGTTATACATTCGACTGAGGGAAAGATGACAATGGGGCGGTGACTTGTGGTGCGGTTGCCTTTCAGTTTGGTTGCTTATAGTAAGCTTGTAGTTGGAGAACAGACACCAGTAGACGTACTAGTCCCCAGGTAGTCCCGTATGGCCACAACCTCACTCTAAGGGGTCCGAAGTGTGTCAGACATAGGTTTGAAACTTGTTGTTACAAGTGGTGTTGGTTGATCTCACATTTGTTTTTACTTGTAGAGGTGGAGGCGCAGTTGGACCTTCATCCATGACTGCGAGACTGAGAGAGCTTTCTTGTGGTTTCTTGTCCGGAATAGGTTCTAGATACCTATTCAGGTATCGTGGTCCGAGTGGTAGTGTCGTACTTTCAAACTCGGACTTTCCTTATAATTAGTTGTGTGGTTACTTCTGTATGTAGGATTGGTTGTCCAATTTGTAATAAATTATGTTTATTTCTAGGTGACTGTTATTTTAGCCTAGTGAACTTATGGCGTTAGGGCTACACGGTGTCTTCAGAATGTGATTAAATGATGATTGCCTACATAGTTAGAATGACTATAGTTTGTGATATTTCATTAGTTAGTTTAGCTGTTTAACTATTTTTAATTATGGTTCTTTTTATGTTAATTGTGTTTATATGTTAATTCCTATAACTCTTGTCATTCTTTTAAATTGTTACATTTGATTGGACTAGGGTGGTTATGATTTGCACATGCTCTTGTGGTTACACGTGGTTACGTACGTTGTTTTGGGGGTTTTCTTGTTGAGCCGGTAACTTGTGAGACTCATACTTATACAGTCTCTTTTCAGGTGTTTAACTACGAACATAGTTCTCGAGGGCGAATTTGTACCACCAACAATAGTGTGAGCTTTTGCTTGTATTGTACATTTCGAGGTATGTCCCAGATTATTATTGTACTTTTCTTTTGGACGTGTAATAATATATTGGGACAACGTGATTCTATGAATGTATATAAGATTACGTACTTTATCATGTATCTCTAAATCTGTGTGGTTGTCTTTTATATTTTTACTGGACACGCATATGATGTTTCTTGCGAGATTACACTCTATTTGCGAGAGACGAATTTGGATATGGAACATTCTCAGACAAAAATATCCAAGGCCACTACAACTCGGGTACTGATTGTTAGGACAGCTAGCCCTTGAATTTGAATCCAAGAGCTCAAGCTATGCTACGATAAGGTCATACCAAAAGATTCCGCCAGATTAATTATAGTATATAGATAGAAAGTTTCTATCTTTAATTACATAATCAAAGTGCTGTTAGAAAAGTAGGGTGGAGTGATGATAGTAGAGTTAACGCAAGGTTATAAGATGGTCCCAATTTCAATTGGATGACTCGGCCCGGAGCTTTCTTTCTATCACAATCGTAGGGATATCGTCCAATCACTTTGACAAGAGACGGAATACAAACATCGAACAATTAATTAAGCACCCTCTCTAAGTTTATAACGACAATATATATATGTTTATATATGTTAATTATTTTATTTTATGATCTCCTCCTAATTAATTATAATCTCTAAGTTTATAACAACGGGAGCCGATTGTAGTACCTTTCTTGTGATGGACCATGTCTCACAGGCTCGTAGACAGATACTTTTTCTCTTTGAACACGCCTAATTAAGAAGGTTGGACCATAACCACGTACAGATAGATCGTAGCAAGCTCACAGCCTCCACACACACCACCCCAAAAACGGTAGACGTCGCCATTGTTAGGAACTTTCTCGAAGTGTCCAAACCAAGTGGTCTTTCTGATCCCTTGCAATCACCACCGCTAACTTGATCCCCTCCCCGTACGACCTTGCTAGCTAGTTAGACGTGGGAGGGCACAGAACCATACGAAGTTTTTGATCGGTGTGGCTGGAAAACATGGCTCTCAAGTTCGACGGTGTCTCATTGATGTCCATTGAGGCACTATCAAGAGTGGCATGGCATAGTCCGGTGCAGCTACTTGTATGTATGTATGTATGTATATATATATATATATATATATATATAAAAGGATGTGGATAGGACAGGACCCCTGTGGCTGTGATCACTCCTCCAAGCCAAAGTTTCACAAAATTTATATATATAGGCATGGATTCCCTCAACCAAGTCACTGCCTATGAATCACCGGCCGACTCAATTAATTTTCAACAGACACGGTCATGAGAAATCACATTCTCCTCCCATCGTTTGAGAGCTCACAGTTTCTCTTTTTAATTTTGGGCCAAAGAGGGGAGTTATAAATTAATACTCCATTAATCATTAGATAAAGGCAACTACATATATAGGACATTACAAGAGAATAAACCCATACAACATCAAGGGCAGCAAGATGGACACCTGCAGGGCAGATCACATTATAAGAGAATGACTGCAAAGCCCTAAAACCACAGTACATAACACTAGGAAGGAGAAACTCCTCCAAATTAGAACCCACTACGGGTGAAGAAACTAAGCAAAGACATCCACGTGGTTAAGCCCCATAAAGTAGAAACAAAAGATACTTGAGCATTGTCAAGTTGAATATGAGATAAGATCAGTCTGCTAGCTCTAGAGAAGATCGATAGACTGCAATTTTTTGAAACATCAAACCAACAGAGGTAGTTCAGATGACACATATCGGAAAGATGTGCGGTTGTGATGGGGAACAAGAAGCTGTGTACCAATCAGTTTGACAGCCCATATAAGGTCCATGTGGAGTCTTTTATGTTTTTTATTTTTGTAATTTTGGTGCAATATATTTTCTCACTATTTCTTGAGTTTATGGGTAAAATCATCTAAAAAAGTTAAATTAGAGTGCATTTAACTTTTATTATGTATTTTTGCATTTCTTTATTTGAATGAAGTCTTATATATTTAGGTAGGATTCTATATTTTTCTTTCTTTAGATCTCTAATTTGTTAAGCCTTATTAGGATAGAAATATATTTTTATTTTGGAGTCCATATATATTTTGAAGTCTAGTAAGATTGGGAGTAGCTCAATTCCTTTAAATATGGTTGTACCCAAACTTATGGAATTATTGAATGAATAAATGAATGAAAATTTTGTCTGCTGAAACTTTTGTGTTCTCTCCTATGAATCTTCTTCCTCCTGAGCTGGGAGGACAGCAACCCTCGATGGCCGCCGTTCCTGTCCGGCCTTCTTCTCTACTCTTTTTTTCCTCTTTCCTCTCTCTGTAACGCATCTAGGTGGATCTTGGAATATGAGTTAAACCTGTAAGACTTATTGGCTATTAACAACACCTCAGAGACTGGACGATCCACTAACAAACTGAGCGAGGAAAATCCTAGGTAGTTGGGGCAAAATTAACCTAAAAGAAAACCACAACTCACCATTCCTGTTCAGTGCAGTTGGAAGAAGGAGAAAAGTAGGAAGAGCAGTATAGTAACCCAAGTATTTAAATTAATTAAATACAATTATTTAAAAGAATAAGTGGGTTAAATTAAACCCAATAAAAATAAAAGAGATAATGAGCTTAACTAATGGTCCATAATAGAATTATTGGTCCAAAATAGGAATTAGAATAATAGGAAAAAAAATCTAATTCAAAATGCCCATTACCCTCTTATTTAAATGGGTAAGATAAACTTAAATAAACATCATAATTATCTAAACTTGAGTCATATCACTATATATCCTAACATGATAGTCACATTTTTTCATACATATCCTAACCCAATTAGAGATTGGAAGGCTAGGAGATAGAGATTAACATGAAAATCTCGTAATTGAGAAGACGTAGAGTTGTATTAGGAAATAAAAATGTAATCTCTATAAATACATTCCAAATCCCTCATTGCCACTCTTATTGCTATCTGGAGTTTCTCTTGGACGTGAAGGCAAGGCCATAGGAGGTGGATTTCATGGGAAGAAAAATCTCTAGACGTTCTACAAGGAGTTCTTTACGTTCTAGCCCTAGTTTCATAATTTAATCTAAAAGTAGATATTCTCTCAAGTAAAATCTAATTAAAGAGCTCCATAAATACTTCTTGATGTTAGAAACACGTTCTCTCTATTTTTCCTAATTTCCATCTTGTATCTTAAGTGTGTTTTGCTTCTAAAGTGCATGAACATACTTGCACCCGACTCCATGTTTTTACTCTCAATCCATGCCCAATCCATGTTCTATGTCAAATTCACGATTTCTTTACGTTTAGAAGCGTGTTAACATTATTTTAAAACTGGTTTGACAATTTTTCATACTTCTACCATGAGTTTTAAGTGTTTTATTGCGTGTCTATTATCCTGGATTCACTGTGTAAAGAAAGTGGTGAACATAGAGCCCTCAACCTAAACACGATCATGTGATAGCCCATGTTCAAAATGCGTCGCCCATGTGCCCATCGTTAATTAAAGATTAACGCAGCATACTACCCGACCGTCTTCTTAACGTGGCCTACTCCCTGACCACGTTAAGACTATCAGTTAGAAAACTCTAATTTTTCCTATAAACAGTGTTGAAATCCGTGATCTATGTCATGTTAAATCTCTACTAAGACTTAAACGTACTAACAAAAGATTATTATGTTTAAAGATGAAATTATTCTTTTAAAATAATCTACATGATCTCTCTCATACCCATGATTTTCTTTAAATTGCACACACACTCTCACTCCCCTTAGACCAATGTTTTTCTATAAAATGTCTCATAAAATTTCTAATTAATTAAATATAAATTTACACATGAAACCCTAAAGATTAAGGGACTTGTTTTCATTTTCTATCACCGTTTTGGAGCACTGTTATCGTGCTCCGCTATTCTATAAGTCTTTTATAATGTCGAGTAAACATTTCAATACCCTCCTGACGTTGTGAAAATCTTTCGTTGGATATTTCTCTTTCAAAACTAGAACTCATTTGCCAAGTCCTTCGTAAGTCTCTGTGAGCCTAGAATTCTTCTAGGATGCCAAGTCAGTTGTACCATGAACACCCTATACACCCTAAGGGATCATGTTGGACATATACAACATTATCCAATCAGCCTAAATTGTCTCTCTATGAACAAGCCTTGTCTGTTGACCCTCTTGAGAACACGACTGATAGGGGGACCACAACTTCTTTGTTAAGGTTGCGGTTAGGAGGTAGACTGCGTTCTCTACTAGATTGCATAAATTTGAGAGTACTATTTGTAGTAGTTACTATCGTGATTTTTTCGTACTGTTTCTCGTGCATGACCCTTGTATGTTTCTAAATAAGGCAAAAACTCTCATCTAATGACATTTTCTCTCATCTATTCCCTTTCTTTCATACTCACATCTGTTCATCTACTCTTCTCATGTATTCTTGGTACTCTATATGGTTGTGATTTATTGTTTAAAGATAAGAAATATGACTAATAGTTGGCAATATAAAGGGTCCAATTTGGTCCTAGGAGGAGCGCCCGAAAGTGATAGTATCCGCGGGAGTTAAATGATCAGAGTGTTTGACATTACACCCAAGTGTTATACCATCTCGATCTATTTAAGACAATCAAACTTGTGAAAGTGTTAGACTATACTTGTTACGTGACTTGACTTGAATGATGCGTGCTATATGACCATTACTCTTTCTCGTCCTATACGTGTTGCTATTGGTACTCGTTGCTACATGATATCTTCAAGCTATTACTATCTTGACTCGATATGATTCTCTATCACTAGTTATTATGCTTGTTAATGCATTATTTACTTAAAACCTGTCTAGTCAAGAGATATAAGATTTACTAGGTGTTATCACTCATCAAGTGTTATCTATGACTGTTTCAGTTGAGTTTGGCAAGGAAGACAACATACACGTAGATGGAGATGACCAAGAGTAAACGAACGTCCTTGATGGAGTGATAGTGTGGATCTACCACTAACATCTTAGTAAGGTCTTAGATTAGTATAGTTAGTCAATTTTACTTTTCTTCAATATAAAAGTGTCATTGGGATCTAAATATTGACTCTGATTTATGAATGTAATGAAAAATAATGATTTCATTATGAATAAAGTTAAATTAATTTTTATTACTCAATTATCTAATGATTTGATGTCAATCTATCTATACTTGCTCGATTGCAACTATCCGTCCCGATATTTTATATTGGGACGTGACAAGCAGGGTAAAAAAGAGTTGGGCAAGGGTGAGGGGGGATGGGTGGCGAGCCAGGGAGGAACAGGGGGAGGGTGGGTCCGATGGCTACACTAGATTAGTGACAAAGTGAAGTGGTAGAGATAAAGTGAACAGGTTGGGGTTCACAGTAACGCAGAAGAGGGAGGGATGGAGTGAGGGGGGAGCTTGCGAGGGAAGAAGCGGCAGCATGCTAATAGGAAGAAAGAAAAGAAAACTCTAGGAGAAAAGGGCAATGGGGAGGGGAATAAAATAGCGTCTGGGGTGGGGGGTGTGAGATGGGGGTTGAGAGGCTACAATGGAGGAGGGGTTTGGGGGGTTGACTGGTGGTTCCCAAAACAATCCAATCAGCTGGTGGAGGAAGAAAGGCAGCAACTTGTGAGGGGGAGATGCAGCCGGAGGATGACAAGAAGGGAGGGAGAGGGGGGGGGGGGGGGGGAGCGCAGTGGAGAGTACCCCCACCCACCACACCGCCACTGGAGAGGCGGCTGGATCCGCCGGGGGGCCACTCACCGACAACAACAACTCCGGCTATTAGCCGGAGGGGGATCTACTTGGGGCCGGCCGAAGCAACTCTTTCCTCCGGCCCTCGAGAAGAGGAGAACGTGAACCACAGGTGGGGTTGTTCCCCAACGAAACGGTGGTCCAACTCTGTTGGAAGAGCTCATAATTTCATGTTCTATTTTACTCCTCGACAGAGTTGCTTTTCACCTTTCCCTTATAGTACTACTTCACTCTCAGTTACCCAAGAGTATTAATTAGCCTCGTAATGCCACAAATCCTATGTTCTAGAGTCAGAGCGTCGACTAATGATGCTTTCGGCTACTACTAAGCTTTCGCCATATGGGGAGATATCTCTATTTGCTTTCTTTTGTTTCCTTTTTGGGTACCTACATCTACATATTTATAAAACAAATCCTTGAGTTCCTTTTAAATTTATCCCCGTTAGCGTTAAGTTGGGTTTTCAACAATTTATTTCCCATTTGACTTCACTTCCCAGTGTTTAGCATGCCGTGGATTCGTTATTTTGAATAGCAATTGATAATTATATCTATCGTGAATCATACAGATACGTTATATATATATATATATATATATATATATATATATATATGTAAAAGACTCTTTTATATGGCATGCAAAATCTCCTCTGCCGACATCTAATCATTCACGTCGTTGCCTGCTAATACATCTAATCATTCACGTCATAACATATAATACTAATGAAAGATACGTTTGCATGTGTGAATTCTTCATGACATCCTTTTCTAGGCAAGGTACATGGTAGAACGGACCAAACTTCTCTTTAAACCATCTCCGTCGGAAGTTGCGGAGGGTCGATGCTGCATTCTTTGTACAACAGTCAGAAAAGGTTAGCACACTCAGGAGAGATGTGAGCTAGGTTGCTAGGAGGTGAGAGCAAAAGATGAACTTTTCTCACATACAGCGAACCATAAGCATTGAGATCGAAACGCTATGAGATGTCAACAACAGCGATGCCCATAGTTAACATCTCATTTGAGAGCGAAAGGCCTTGGCATCCGAATTCTTGACCCTTCATCCATGTTTGTCAATTAGAACTATCCAATGCATTCAAGGTCACATTCCTAAAGCAGCTTTAGCCAAGCAATTTGAATCAGCAGGAGCGGCAACGATAAGCATAGAAAAGTAAAGGATGATACCAAGAGCAACATGGGACAGAACTCGAAGTCATCCCTTGCAGACAGCCAACTAGCTCAGTCCCAATGGCAATATCGATGCCAACATCTACAGTTGTCCACTGTTTCATTATATAGATCAGGTCTCGTGATTGGGAAAAGCAGGAGAAAAAAGCTCAAAAGGCCAACCACAGATGCAATCAGCGTTAATCCTGGAAAGCAAATGGAAGAATCAGGTCAGAGAAAAAGATGCATCATCTGGTTTTGAGATTTCACACACGACTCACAGAAAGATGCACGAATGACGACAATGCTCTCAAATGCATGCAATACAGCACAAAGCACACGATGCAAGAGCCTAGAAAACAGCTTTCATCAATGTATACTTCCATAGCACCGGACAACATGAACAGGCGAATGTTTAAAACTCAGGGTGACTATTTGCCCCAAGTGGAAGATGTTTGGAGGCACAACTCTGGGGAACCAATTATCTAATTGCACTTGTATGTTCTTTGTACATCCATGTAACAACCTGCATTGTTCAAACCCATCGACTCACTACATTCATCACCATGACTGAACAATGTCTTTCCCATTTATTCACCAATCAACAGTTTCTGTTGCTGGCATCACTTACCAGATGAACATGACTAAAGCACCAAATAGTCACTCGTCAACATCCATCCAGAAGTTGCACTCTCGATAACTATCTAATGGGACAGTAGATGATGGCAAAATAATGTGAATGACAAGTCATTACTGTTAAGAAAAATGTAGGCAGTTCTTTTTCTATCAAAAAGAATGGGAAGGGCTGCAGGCAGTTCACTGACCTTTCGCATGTGAAGAAGACAAAACAGGCAGCCCCATCACATTACAAAATATATGAGCCACAATTGGGCATATCAAGTTTCCTGTGCATGTATGTATAGCCGATGTTAATATAAACTTGATTCCTTCAAGGAAAGGTAATAGTTGAACTGCTCAGACAACTACACAGAAAAACCAACTTCATGGTACATCAGCCAACATTGTTTGCGTTTATACCAACTCGGGGAGAAAATGGCATTTCTTTCCAGGCAAAGTTTTGGCAGAAGCATGGTTAAAATAGGATTAATGGTTGGTGAAAAAAGGAAGATAAAATCCTCTGCAAGCACATCTTCCACACCAATTTAGCTGACAGCATTGGCAAATTCACAAGAGAAATCAAAATTTCATTGTTTGAAGTCTGAAAGTGACTCATAAAATTGGTCTGTCTTTCTGATTAATCAGGGTTTGAATTAGCATAGGCCAAGCATTGTCATACCGCCTGAATTAAAAAAAGCAGGTATAGCATATCTTTCTACTGGTAACAGGCTTGTTAGCCCAAAAATCACATGCCAGTCAGTAGGATTGTCTTAATTAATCAGAATTTCTCCAAAATGGAAACTTTCACAATTAGGTAGAGGTATAATATATCTACACATTCAGTTTTAAAATTGAGCAGAAATTGTTAAGTCCAAAGGACATAACTTAAATTACTGCTTTAGTTTCTAAGTTCATTTAGTTATGTGAATATGGCACCTAAATTATATAATCAGCATCTTGGATAGTACCCTTTGTCATCCTAGATGCAGAAAATACACAAAAACCGTTTAGACTTAAAAGCACCAGGAAAAATACAGATTAAAATTGCCAGTAATGAAACAAAAGGGAAATGTCAATTTCCTGTGAGCCAACAAACCTGTTCTGATGAACAGAAAAGATGCATACCATCCAAAGATCACAGTATAACCAAGCTGGAGACCTGCAAACATAATTTACTCCATTATCAGTTGTGCCTGAAACAGGAAGAGGATGGAACTCAGTACTGAAGCAAATTAACTGGGTCAAAGAAGTGCATCTCCAGAACGTTGGTGCAACTGTTTTCACTTGGGCCATGGTAAGGAATAAGCCCTCATATCATAGTGGGCGTTAGAAAAAGCTGCATAACCTGGTTATAAAGATCCCATTAAAAGGCCATGATCGGAGAAGGCATATAATCTCAGTAATCTTCCCCCATTAAAGGAACACAGTATGAGCTTAGACAGGACATAGGTGACAAACTGCAAATGATGGAAGTAACAAGGAGGCCCACCTTGAATCACAAGGCATGTCCATGTCCATGCCCTCCAATGCAAAGCGTAAGGTAAAGGAGATGTGTTCCAACATTTGAGGTAAAAAGGAAACCCACTTTCTGTCAGAAGGTATTCCCATGGCCTCCAACAGATGGGATGACAAAGGGTGCCAGAAAGGAATGTGATCACAAATGATCCCAGCTGCTTTGTCCCATTTGATGTATCAACAGCATCAATTTTCACCAAAAAGGAAAAAATGAAACAGATGAGCTCAGTTGTTTGATCATAGTCATTTATTCTAAAATCTGACCCAATTTTAAGTCAATATGACATTGATCATCTATCAGAAAATGAAGCCCACCATTGCATTCACCCATCAAACCATCAGAGGACCACCTTCTGTGTAGTAAAGCATGAGTTAATATGGTGGAACTGACTAACACCATAAGAAAGTTTTCAAAATATACGGAATTAACCCTAATCTTCTTGGAGACCGACCTTCATTACTATTATAAGACGAATTTATGGGATAATGCAATTTTTCTTGAATATCAATCTTTGGAAAACCAAATTTGTAGATATATTTTAAAAGGGCTTTCAGATGTTATCTTGGGTAAAAGAAGGATATTTAAATAGACAATCTTATGAAAGACAGACAATCTTATCAACCAGAAATCAAGCTTTTAGCTTTTGTGTAGGTAAGATTTTGGTGCATTCAATGTTCTAAATAATTTGACCATGATAAGTAGAGTAGAGACAGGAAGAAAACTGTAGCCTCACTAAAGCTTCAAATAATTATAAACAACTGTAAGCCAGCAGAAAGTGATGGCTATCGAAATTATAATAAATGAATCAACAAGCTGAGCCGTTAATGAATATACAGGAAGTTTGTTCAACGCTCTCCTACCCAATAATTCCTGGTCAGGTTGTTGGCACAAGTTTGTGTAGGGATGACATCAGGCAAGCAACTGGTGGAAGAAGTTTTTCAAACTGGTGGGTACAGCCTAAAGCACTATGTCTAGGAATTTTAAGTCAGCAATGTATGAGGCTCCTTCAACACTAAGTTCAATATACTTTATTTCGATAGTCCCATATTTGAAATATCTCTGTACTAGATTAGCATTTCCCCTTTGCTTAGTTGGATAACAACATCATGCTCATTGGCAATTGTGTAATTGCTTAGACCTATGTTGTTATGTTCACATACCTGCAGTGCATTCAGCGAAGGCAACTGTATCAGGACATCCAGCACAAGGCTAAAGAAACAAAACAGTGATGGCTATTGAAAAGTTTGTGCAGAATTTGAAGTATTATGCTTTGACCACACCAATTGCTGAGAAAAAGTAAGTACCTACAATCGTGAAAACTTTGAGAAAGGTATATCTTCTCTGGCAATATAATTCCAGAAAATGATTCAAATGTGCTGTAAAAACAAAGAAAAGAATGAGAATACTTATCAAACAAATCAGTTTAGACTTTAGAAAGGAGTATGGTCTGAGAACCAACAAAATAATTTCTCTCTACCATCGGAGTAGAAATTTTCAGAAAAACAACCAAAAGATGAAACCCTACCATCCCCATTGAATCTAAACTGATACCTCTAACCCAAGTTTGAATGATCTCCATGTGTCTCACGATGGTTAAGCAGACAGAAAAATGCATCATTTTCCAGCTGAAAAAAAGGTACATGCTTTTTTGTTTTGGTGTTCCAGGGTAACCTTTCAGTGACTTTGATTTGAATATTAGTTGCAAAATAGATGAAGGAAAGCAGCCTCAGTAAATCAGAAGCTATTCGAGAAAATGTATAGTTATAAAGAAAAGGCAAAAGTGTTTATATATGCTTTTTTTTTGTGTTCCAGAGTAAACTTTTCAGTGACTTTGATTTGATTAGTTGCAAAACTTATGAAAGAAAAGCAGCCTCGGTCCATCATAAGCTATTCCGCAACATGTATAGTAATAAAGAAAAAGCCAAAGTCCTAGAAACAACAGCGATGTACGTCAGCAATAGACAATGACCAAATCTTACCCAAGCTGAAGAAGATAGGGCTGCAGAAAATAACAGTAGAAGTCTTGAATCCCCCACAAAGAAGCAAAGGAATCATACATGCCCTAAAGACAATCTCTTCTGTAAGTGGTGCCTGTTCAAGTGCATATCAAAGTGGTGAGATTGATAAGAGAATACAAAACAGAGTTAGCTCATAAGTAAAATCATCAACAGATAACTGCACACACCCAAAGTACAAGCATCACCTGTCTAAACCTGCCTCACTAAATTAAAATAAACAAAACGAAAGAAAATCATTCCAGCTCAGACTGCAACTTTATTGAAAGTCAGAAAGCAAAATTTCATGGCCGAATTATGTATCCCCACTCGTAACTCAAAGAAATGTTGGCCAAAGAGTATTCAACATGTTCTTTTTTTCCTGATTCTATACACACAAACAAAACATGAAATCCTTCTTCAGGCGATTCAATTCCTACGATAGACAACACTCTTCCAGTGCTACTGAAGTTCAAGAACCATGACTAATATTTATCTTCTGTAACCCAATTTTATCGTTTACGATGGGGCCATGAAAGCGAAAAGAAGCTATATTTATCACACTTCCTCTTCTCCTCCAACTATTCTTTAGATATGTTTTGGCATAAAAGTAGAGGGATCGGCATGATGAGAACGATGATTCGTATTATTTTTTTGACATAGGATGATTCGTATTATGACCTGCGCAGTGTCTCCGCTGCCAGAGTTATAATGCTGTAATGATCCACACATAAAACACCTAGATCTCATCTTGACCACAACAACCGCGATCTGTGGCACAGAGGAACGCCGACTGTCACAGACGAGTGTGTTTATTCTTACTGCAACGATGAAACCGCTTTCAGCAGCATAACTCGAGGTCGCAAATGGAGATATGTGGGTACTTACCACCACATAATTACGCCAAGTGAGGATATTAGCAGCAACCTCGTGGATGCTGTCTAGAATACCACGAGCCTCCATTTCCGAAACCTCCCCTTGTCGCGAGCTAGTTTCAGCTTCGTTCTGCACATGAACGAAGGCCACCAATTTGGATACCAGCGACCCGGCGTATGGAAGAGATGTCAACAAAAGAGCGAAGACCAAGGCACGCCCCTGGACAAATCCACGACACTTCACCCACAGTTTCACACGGTTCCATTCCATTCTATCACTTGTAATCATCATATGGCCAGAATTCGAAGAGGGAAAACAACAAGAACAACAGGGAATCTAGAGATGACAAGCATACCCAATGGTCTACTCTCATGCCAAGAATGCCGAAAATTGACGGTATCGCTTCAAAGTTCCTGATCTGACAAGATACGGTATAAAAATGGCAAGGAAATCTCAGAGGGGACAGAGAAAAAATGCACTCTTTTTTCTTTTCGCTGGTCTTGAGAGCTTCCGAGCAGCAACCAGGGCACCAAAGATGTGAACTTTGCAGCCTCCGGGGAATTAACGGGAGGTAAGGAGACTTTCTCCCACCAGGAGGGAAGAGGGTGTATAGCTTACCCCCAGCAGGACCGCGCAAGCGACCACGGACACCGTGGAGGCGACGGCGGCGCAGACGAACCGGCGGATGAGGAAGCTGTCCAGCGTCGTGGGCGGTGGCAGGCGGAGGACTGTCGGGGAGTAGAGGATCCCGACATAGAGAAGAGCCATGGCGGCGCAGGCGCCCACCGCCGCGGCCCCCGACAAGGTCTGGGCGGCGGCCTCCATCGCCTCCGCGTGTTTCGTGGGCCGGCGACCGGTGGTGCTGCTCCAACTTGGGCTGGACCAGACGGGTGGGGGATTCGTTGGAGGAAGAGAACTCAGCGATTGGACTCGTGCGTAGGACTCAAGAGTCAACCGACCGGGTCAAGTTTCCACCATATCTTTGTTAAATTTAGGGCCTGCTTAAAAACTATGTAAGAGGACTCTTGATAAGATAATCACAGATAAACATTTATCACAGGGGTTAACAGTTTTGTGTTTTGTCCTAAAAATAGGATAATTCCTGATAACCCCAGATCAGTTAATAGAGTTGATCTCCTGGTAGGTAAATTTTTGGGTTTCAAGTTGACACATCAAGGTGGATAACTCAAGATTTTTCATATGAAGTCCTATTAAAATGATTATTAAAAATAAATAAATTAATTAAAAATCTCTGACTATAACAGGGAGGTCCTTATTATAATAGGGTTTAACGTATACTGTAATAGGTGATAACATTTACTGTAATGAGTTACAACTTTATTAGAGATTAACAAATAAGTCAAAAATCTGATAGGAACTCCTAATTAATTTGTCCTAAAAAAAAATACAATTATATAACCTATATTCACAGACAATTTTGAACCTCATTAATGGTTGGCATACTTCAATTTTCTTTCTTTTATTCAAAAGTCGAAAGTGCCATTTTCAATGATGTTTTCTTCTAATAAATTCTAAAAGAAGTACTTACAATGTCACCATCCAAAAAAAGAAAACAAGGGGAAAAAAAGAAAGTGCAATGTAATTTTCTTAAATTATAAAAGATAAGTAGAGTCAGACGTTAGTGCCCGCTTTAAAGATGTATTGGGGTGCGTTTCTTGGCCAGCTATGTATGGATGTGAAAAATATAAGTAACTAATTAAAATGACAATTTTGTATCCATATTAGAAGTAGGGTTTATTATGTCGTTACGATATCACAGCGGTATAATCGTGTCGTATCGTATATGGAGATTTACGAACTTTGACATATATAGTCGACATGGTACGGTAAAATCGGCCGACTGACTTCTTCTTATCGGTCGATCGATTCTTTAAGTAAGCACTTTCAGATGTCTAACAAATTAAAATTTAAAATTGATCGATTAAATTTTTTTATCTGTCAAGACAACATCTAGATGATATGATTTATTTGGTCTTTAAAAAGAGACAAAAATTTGACATTTCGATCAAATACGGTACAATTATATCATATCAAAAATATATATACAGTCGATCCACGCAATACGACTAACTTTGACTAAAAATTTAAACGATCGACAAGGGATACAATTTATCCGAAGCATCTGTGCACTAAATATTTTTTTTCATAGGTAATAACGAATGAATTAGATTGCTGAGAATATGTATACGGCTGAGTATATATATAAACGAGAGGTTGGTAGATGACGAGTCAAAGAAACAGTACATCATACAAATATAAAAAAAACTATAACCTTATACAATAATAGGAAAATTCTTTCCTAATTTGGAATCCGAATGGAACGTACATTGAGATTATGCTCGTCTTTCTGCATGTCACTTTCAAAATGTACGAGGATATAGAGGGTATATTAATTATGTATATAAGAACTAACCCATTTTAGAATTATATGACATGAGATATATTCTAACACATCCCTGCACATACCAACTTTATATAGAGGACCCCAGTTGGGTCGATCGGTAAGAACTCTTGTTTAAAAGTAAGAGATCCCGAGTTCGATTCTTGGGGGGGTTTACCTGATCTACATATAATCCTCGAGGTGTGTAGGTCCGAAATTTTCCTGGTCAAGTGGGGTAAAGACAATACGGGTACACGGAAAGTAGGAGCTGCCAAGTCCTGACCTTGGAGTTCACGAACACCAATCATTGAGTCCACAAAGCCACACGGGGCGGGGTTTCCTCGTTAGCAAAAAAAAAAAAACTTTATATAGCGCAAGAGTCATATAAATTTGGGTAAATTAATTAAAAGTCCTTAATAAATATTTGATTTATTTTTTAATTCTTGACAAAATTATAACTCATTACAGTAAGTGTTATCTCTGATTACAGTATACGTTATATCATGTTACAGAATAAGGACCTCCCTATTATAGTCAGGGACTTCTAATTAATTTTTCGTATAAATTTTAATAAGATGAGATGGGTCAATATATAATATGGAAGAATGAAACTTACTCTAGTATCATGTTGAATCCTAAGACCGCATTATTGAAATTCTATATTAAATGATTCCAAATAAGCTAGTCTTTATATAGTGTAACCTCTATATTCTCGATGTCTAATTTTTGAAAGTGACATGAGTATAATATCAAAGTATAGATTTGGATCCAACCTCACTCCTTAATTTCTACCTCCACCTAATCAATTTCTATGACATTTTTAAGTTGAGATTCCTATGCTTGTGACTTTAAACTTACAATCAAACACTGTTATGTTTTAGAATTTCAACACCTTTCTATGTATGCCCATACAGAATGTGATGGACATGTGAGACGATTTCAAGAACGACACCAATTGGGGTCACCATTGATCTTTAAAGATTTTAAGGCATCTCATAGTTGCCTGAAAAGCTGCAAACGCAGTAGGAGTTCCTCCATGTAGATTGTAGTAATCTAAATTTTTATAAAGAATCTGATAAATAGAAAATCTATTATCATAAGTGAATAATTTATGTGAAATAAATATTTGGGGGACCAGTATAATATCAATCGCAAGAGTACTACTTAATTTTTGTTCAATAATTGAAACACTTATAACACCAATCGGAAGGATATTGAACATTTGTTCAACAATCGGAACAATTATAACACCAATCGAAAGGATACTAAACATTTGTTCAGCAATCGGAATGTTTATAACACCAATCGGAAGGATACTAAACCTTGTTCAGTAATCGGATCGACTATAACAACAATCGGAAGGATACTGAACCTTTGTTCAGTAATTGAAACGACCTTTGAAGTTGTTTAGTAATTGGTGTAACTCTTAAACATGAATCAATAAGAAGATTTTGTTCTCCAATCGTGATAAGATTGCTTGGAGATTTCAAATTTTGGAAACATTAGTGGAAAATTCAAAACTCTCAAGTTTGAGCTAGAGCAAGACTATTAAACAACCCTAAATCTATTAGGAGAGTACTAATTTGCTCTCTAATACTTTCCCATTAGAGTTGGGATTAACGAAGAAATAGTCTTATGGAACTTTTAAGCATGGTAGGACTCTACCATGAGATTTGGAAACCCAAAACACGGAATCTAAC
The DNA here is from genome assembly GCA_014218235.1 of Colocasia esculenta. Classification (NCBI taxonomy): domain Eukaryota; kingdom Viridiplantae; phylum Streptophyta; class Magnoliopsida; order Alismatales; family Araceae; genus Colocasia; species Colocasia esculenta. The sequence continues at coordinate 116,686,295 of CM024766.1, read as the reverse complement.
AATCATATCCCTATAAAACATTCTTAAGATCTCTTTGGTCTACCCCAAACATCCAACTTCATTGCTAGACATACGAGGAACACCCTGGAGCAAGGAGGAAGATCCTAAAGTTTGGATTCATGGAGTTTCTCATCTCTCACCTCTGCTTCGACCTATAGGAATCAGAGATTTGAAAGCAATCAAATGTAGGTATTCTCAGGCACCATCATAACATGTCATATACCATCTAAAAGTTCTTCGAATCTACCTTCTTTTGCCCCTGTTTTGCCAAATTTTTGTTGTGTGTGTGAAGAGTATTAAGTATTTTCTGATCATCGCGCAGAGTTAGGGCTTTTCTTGAGAGTCTCGTGATTCATATATCCCTAGATCAAATTGAGTCGAAGCAAAATCATAGAATTCTTCTACATAGATCAAGTTTTCAACAAATTTTCTTATTGATAGCTAGTTTGGTTTGTTTACTTCCCGAAACCTATTTTTTCATTATTTTAAACCTTGGAAATATATAGGCGTCGTCTGCACCTAACTCGATTTTAAAGCCTTCAAGAAACTGTTATATTTCTCTAGTCTGTCTAGTTAGTGCATGGTTATGGTTTGTCCAATACCCTAAAAACTATCAAACCATATATAAAAGCTTTAAATATATAAAACTTATTATAATTGCTCGTAAATATCTTGAATGATCTTTTTATCATGTGATTATTGAAATTCTATCTTGATAATCTTACTTTCCTTGTAAACTGGGAGCTCACGTCTAAATATGAATGAACGCATGTTAATATTTTCCTAGTTATCTTGTCACATGTCGTGATTCATTATTGCTTTCTATAATGTTTTAATCGACGTTTATTATGAATCTCATGAGGCGCGTTCTTTCACTTACATACATTAACAAGTCACTAAATGAAGTATAAAATTGAACTAACAGTAAGCCGTTATTCTACCCATTTGTCTCCTTAACAATCGTGTTTGTCATATTTTGTTCTTGAAACTTGCTCTTGACATGATAGTCTCGAACTCACTATTCCTAACATGATCTTACTAGTGATCCTGAACATCTTGACATAACATTCTTGAACTCTTGAAAGTACATTATTGACTATATTGGGCTAATATTATTGCTCGTACTGTCCTGCTCTATCTAATGCTAAACAGGTCTTACGACTCATATATACTAGACTAAAATGCATACTGACTGTGATCAGACACAGAGAGTGTCCAAAGGGCTCCAATTTAGTTCTAGGGGCAGAGAACCACCCGAAAAGTACCTACAGGGGGATAATGACTAGTGTTTATATTTGCACCGGTTCTAACTGTTCTAGTTTAGCTAGACATCTGAATGTTATTTTGTGACATTATGAGTCTATTAATTCAAATCTTCTATTATGTTACTGGCAATATGTTGTCTATTAATCCTTGATTGAAACAAAGTACATACTCATTGTTAGTTATGGGTGTCCTCAAGCCAATCATAACTTGTACAATCTTATTCATTAATAATAATAATAAGGCTGTTATATTCATTATGTGTAATTCGTTTATCGTTTCATTATGAAGTCTATGAATATGCGCAATGGATATTAATTATAATGAGATCATAACAATAGGATTAATATCCTTTAAGCGTATATTCTTAATTGTTCCTAGTCGGAGGATATTCGAGAAGGACATCGAATATTCGGTTAGACTAGTACAGGTTGCACCTGCTCATATGATGAGGGTGACTGGTCTCATTGTCACTTGTGTGGAGGCACTAAGGTGAATCTGTAGGTGCTCATTGGAGAATGAGTTCACTGAACTGATCCGTTATGAATCGCTGGATGGTAATGTTACCTAACTGTCAACCAGCTAGATTCATTGTCACAGTGGCGTGATTGGTCCTTAGACTTGAGACACCAAGGACACCTTGTCGGTGGACTTCTAGATTTTGACCTTAACTTATAGATCTCTAGCCATGGGGTCTTAATCAGTTAAGTGTTCGGATCTAGCGGAATACCTTCGAAGGTGATTATATGGTCAACATGGGATCGCTCGCTCTCGGTAATAAGAGAGTGAATGCTCTAGGGCAAGATGCCTGATTGTCACTGGCCAGGGCATGACTACTTATCAGAAAAGGAGTTTTCTGATATTGTTATGCGGCATCTAATCCAAGTAAGTGCGCGTATCAGGGTTTGACAGTTGACCATACCCTAAGTGCACTCGGAAGCATTGTACGAGCGAAGGATTATAGTCACGTGGTATCTGTTGACACAAAAGATTTCTTGAATGGGTTGCTGAACCCCAATGCTTTCCAGAATCAAGTGGTGTTGCTTGGCACCCAACTTGATTGGAAGCCCGGTCAATTATCGTGAGACGATAATTGATTGTGTAATTAATTAATATGAGATATTAATTAATTGCAGTAAGTCAATAAAGAGTTATTGGGCTTAATGGGCTGAAAATTAGACTAGCACTTGCGCCTAGAGGGTCACACGCAATAGAGTTCCGAACAGACTGGGCAGGATGACCGATATAGACATTGACTGGGTTTTTGTGAAAAACCACAGAGTCTATATATACACGTGGAGAGTTAAACCCTGGCCCAAGCTACAGGGTCCTCTCTGGCCGCCCCCTCCTCTCTCTCTCTCTCTAGGGCGCCCCCACCTCTTCTCTCTCCTCTCTCTCTAGCACATGGTGGAGTTGAGATCCGGGAGACGCGTAGAGACCGAGGAGACCCCGTCTGCATCCGGAGCTCGCGTGGATACGTCTAGAGGCCGGACACCTGAACGGCTTGAAGCACCAACGCCTCCAGCGCTACCTCCTCCCTGGGTTCGGGAGTTTCGCAAACCCGTAAAAGTAAAGATCGGATCTTCCTACCCGCGGGTTCTCCGTTTTTGTTCGATTCCGACCGCCGGTAACGATATCTAGCTACCGGAGGGAATCGCATTTTCGCTGTGCTCTGATCGATTCCTTACACTCATCTCGTGAAAAAACACATTCTTGATCCATGAATGATATGACTAGTTCGTGTTCTTATACTGCTAGTTACATGTTAAACTACTGTATCTATTGTCTTGCTATGTTCATGTCTTCATGATATCCTACAAGCACTTTGTCATCAGTTTTATCGTGCTTGCGATTTTCCTTGTTATACTCGTACCTACTTGAGTAAAACGTTTATCACTTATATCATTATTTGCACATTGAGATATAAATCCTACTAAGCGGGTGTATTCATATCTGTTTTTTCCTAACAATTTTCAGGTAGTGAGAATGAGGAATAAAGCTTAAGAATGGGATATGTGCCCTGAGTGCGAAGTATACCATAGAGAGTCATTATTAGTTAGTGAGAGAATAATCATTATTTTGATTTTTATCCTTCTTTGAGAGATAGATAGACTAGTAAGGAGAGAGTTATTCTTTGATATTGGAGATTGTAATAGTACTTACGATAAATAAAGAAAGAGATTTGATTTTTAATATTGAAATATGGGCCCTATTGATATTCGTTATTTGTCTATAACTTCTAATTTTATGCTTGTTCGTCGCATTCTTGATTAATTTCGCTGCTTAAAATCGAATACGTGACATAAATAACTATGTTAATCGTGAAATACGTAAATTGATGTGGCTGGTCTTAGCCGACCACAATATATAGTTCTAGCCAGCTTGAACTGCAATTGGATGAGATGGGTGTTAGTCGAGGTGGAAAAAGGAGGATGAGGTGATCGGTTTGGCCGCCTATGACGAGGCGGACTAAGAATTTTAGTTGACCGAAGAGGACACTGGCCCAGTTGGATGACCGACAATGACCCGACTTGCAAAGAAGTCAAACCTGAGGGTATGGGCGGTCGGCCCATAGACGGTCAAATTAGTCCCCCACTTTATTTGGAGCTGTTGGGCTTCTTTTAAGGTTGCCTTGTTGGAGAAACCTCTAGATTCCGACCATATATATGGGATTAATCTCCTGTAGAGGAACCCAAGCCTTGCCCCTTTTTTGGGCTAGAATGGGCTGGGCTCATGCTGATGGGCCAGGACCCTATCATAAATATAATTAGGTTTCACCTTTAATATTAATCCTCTAGAGATAGGAGCAATTAACATAAAAGAAGGAACATCTTAACTATTCCGTAATTTTAACTTTCCAAGTATATGTCCAATATTTTTTTTATGATTTTATAGAATAGAATCCTTCTTATTGATAGGATAAGAATGAGATGCAGATAACACTAAGGCATCTCCTGCTATAAAGATACAATCCTTGTTCTTATATATTGGCAGGATAAGAATGAGATGCAGATCACACCGTACGTGGCATATCCCGGCCCTATCCTGAGTCGTGAATGGCGAATTGGGGTATGATATGGTCGGAGAATTAGAATATACTCGATCTTTTGACAGAGTTGAGTTCACGGCTGGCGTAAGGTCCCTGTGATCATCTATCTCTCTAACATCTATCTTCTTTGCCTAGCTGGCCTGGACTTGGCGGCCAACTGTTACAGCAGTGTGGTAAAGTGGGCACTGGCTACCAGAGTAGAGTTGGACTTTGTCTGCATAATTTGTTGTTCCTCCTGGGACCTGCAGTACTATATATGTGTTCACCGTGCCCACCTTGATTCCCTCCATGGACACACACATACACATTTCAAAGGTGAAAGGATGAGACCTCCAGTTGTACGTGCATGTTTGCTCTGAGTTTATATATGTAATGTACTGATCATTTTTCACATTTCAAAAGCTGCCATCCACTGACCAAAGCTTGTCTCGGCTTCCACAATTTTGTGACACCCAATTGTTTGGCATGCATGGCCGTACTGTCTGAAAGTGACAGTGCACGAATTAACACATTACGTACGGTGAGTGTCTGTGAGGACTCCTGTGAGCAAAACAGCTGGAGCTTCAAATAAAACTTGCGCTGCTGGAATATTATATATTAGGCAAAGGTCGCATGGTTCATTTCTCCTCGATCGATCGATCGATCTGCTGGGTACTGTTGTGTTATATTGGGGGATGTGGAGTACTGTTCCCCCTTCCGCATGAGGACATTCTACCATTGTGGTGGTACCACGAAAAAGAGTTGGAGGGCCTATTACTTAATTTCTTTGCCGCAAGTACTGGTGCCAGTGCAGCTACCCAGTGCCAGTACTCGATCTGTTCTGTCTGTGCCTGCAGGTGGGTACTCCTAGCTGCGCGGTGAAATCGGCTTTGGGTGGTGCAGGCATCCATTCCCCGGCAGATGCTCAGTGCCTCCCAAGTCGACACGCATCCCCTTTAATCGCAAGATTCGCACCTCTATCAGATGAGCTCCCCCACGCCCAAGAAAACCTATATATATATGGGCATTTTTGCTTTTGGAAAATTGGTCTATATATTACAATATTCTTAGGAATTCCTAAACATTAATGTTTCACAAGGATTTACATGGAACCTCGCTCCTATTGCTGCTTTCGCGGCTGCTGCAGCTACATGCTGATGTACATATATATCCATGTGGGCATGATCACAAGTTGGCAGGCCTATTAATTAGCTACAATTGTGCTGATAGCAGTAGTATATATGTACTCGATTTTAGGCTAGCTTCCATCACGGATGGATATGGCCCCCTTGTTTCTCGCCGGAAAAGCCCCACGAACTGGGATGTTCTTTCAATCGCACTTCATTTCCATATCAAATCGTCTGATACGACCTAGCTAGCCTCCTCTCATGCTTAATTTAAAGATTTAAGTACAAATAGACATTTGAAATGGAGTAGCATCTTAATAATTAGGGAACGTCTTTCGCGTCAGTTGCTACATATCTTTTGCCGACAACACACACAAAAGGAATCACGGTCCCACTTCAAGGTTAGATCATATATTTCAAGTCGGAAACAATTTGAGAAGATCTGTTTAATTAGGTGTATATTAACTAATTCCGTTCTAGCTAGCGTTTGACGAGTTTTAAGTTCCATTAAGGATATCTCCAACCTGATCTTGTTCTGCACGAGATTTGCATACTTCTTCACAGTACTCAATTAATGACCTCTTCTTTTCTAGCATTGATATTTGATCATAAACATTTATTATCGAAGCATGCCTCTTAATGTACGAACAAGTAATGTTTATCAAAGTTGGGCGACTTGGTGCCACTGCAGCTAGCTGGAATACAATTTGTGCGAACATTTAAGTGCAATGGAAGGATCCCTATATATATGTATTGGCAGACAGATGCATATGGAGAGAGACTGCGGTCTGGGAAAAAAACGATACAGATCATGAAAACCGGGGAATATATATATAGATTTTTTTATTTTAGATCTATTTGTTGATCTTTTATTTATTTTTAAGTCTATCGATCAGAAAAAATAATTTTAAATCTATTTTAGAGGTTTCTTATATTTTTTCATCCTTCTGTTACCTCTCTATTTGCTGACCCTGGCCGTCTCCTCCCGCTTGCTCCCCAGGGCCGCACCTCCACGCCCCTCACCACCAGCCCACTCAGGTCTCTTGCGTCTCCCCGTCGAGGCTGAGCCCAAACGTCGTGGTGAGTAACTGGAAGACAAGGATGCAGACACAGTTTGTCTGTGAAAAGAGCACCTCCACGCCCCTCACCACCAACCCACCTAGGGGCGGACGCAGGATGAAATATAAGGGGGGGCCAAAATAAAAAGATGTGAAAAAATAAAATATCTTAAATTTAATCACATGTGATCTATCAGAATAAAGATCTTTGTTCTTTCAAGTCACGAAAATTATTAATAATTGAATCTATGTTAAAAGTTTCAACAATTTTCTTCTCAATATAGATGATCAACCATTATGAAACAAAAAATTTCTCAAAATTAGCAAACAATAGTAACTCATATCAAATAAAAAAGATTATCATTAAATTTAAAAAATATAACTTAATACAAAACACATCGATAGAAGAAGAAACTCAATATTCTGAGATTGAAATCTAAATAAAAAGTGATAAAGTTACAGTACAGATTCGACTGGAGAGATTGTGAGAGAAAAAGGGCACCCGGGTAGGTGGGCTGCCCACTGCCAGTCAAAGGAAAAGTTTCAGAAAAAAAAAATAAAAAGATCAATTTTTTATTAAAAAAACGGGGGATCCCAATCCGCCCCTGGTTTACTTACAAGGAGGAGACTGGAGGCAACGGGCCAACGGCGAAAGCGGCATCCAAGGATCCACGGGGAGAAGGACGAAGGCGAGGCAGCACTGCAGCAGGTTTTACTTCCCTACGGTGTGCGATCTGAGCACAATCAAATCAAAGAAACTCCAAATCAGACTCCACGCATTTATTGGAAACTTTCTATACATGCATATAAAAACAAAAAATTTGGTGAGCATAAAAAGGCGCTGCCAGGTCCGCCCCTCCTTTATATGGGCCATTTATATAACAAAATCAGCCCATTCCATTATAAAGCGATGGATATACACCTTAAAAAAAATATTGGGTGGGGGGGCCATGGCCCCCCCCCCCCATACATAACGTTCGTCCGCCCCTGAACCCACCATTGGCTTGGCCCAGCCTCTCCACCTCCCTCAACCCCATCTCCACCAGGACCTCCCCCCCGAAAGCAAACTTCCTTGTCGAGAACCCTCCTAGATCTATCTCCAACCACCCATCCCTCCTCCTGTGCGGCTCTTTGCCTCCAGCGACATCGCTGCTCTTCCCGTCGCCCGCCTTAGGCTGCAGACGCACGGTGCGCTCCATCACGAGGCGGCCTCCCACAAAGACCCAGGCCTCTTACGTCTCCCCGTCGAGGCCGAGCCCAAACGTTGTGGGGAGCAATTGGAAGACGAGGACGTAGACGCAATTTGTTTGCGAAAAGAGGTCGACGACGTCCACTTTGGTGCGGATGTCCAGCCAACACACCTCCCGCAGTACGGTTAACCCAGAGTGGTACCTCCGGCGACATCGTTGCTCTCCTCCAGTGTGGCCCTCCGCCTCCGGTGACATCGTTAGTCCACGCCAGATTTCCTCTCGGCGAAGATGTCCACGTACGGATCTAAAAGACGCTGACGGGAGGGCATTTAGGACATTTCATCTTACCACCGTCAATTAATTGACAGTGGTGTCATATTTTAGATCTAAAAATAAAAATTCACTTTCAATAAATCGATCGGATGTTAAAAAAAGAGGACAAGAGACTTAAAAATAAATAATAAGTCAAGATTTGAGAAACGAGCAGTTGATTTTCAATATATATATATATATATATATATATATAGAAGTAATCGTCTTAGAGTTTTTTCCAATGATTCTTTTAAGAACAGCATTTGAACGTGTATTAGGCCAAGTACTGTATGCAATATGCATGGGAGGAAAAGATGACACAAATACAAATTCAATTCACCATGGACCATATATATATATATGGCGATGGCCACTGATCTGCCGAAACGAAAGAGAGAAAACATCTGATAACTCACATTTGACAACCCGTAATGCAAACCATAATCCCAAGTCTCGTTCGATCTCCCCATAACATATATATAAGCCTACAAATTCGTATGGGGTATCCTCCTCCTGTTTTGCGAAAATATAGATAGATTATATATATATATATATGGCAAAATAGATAGATAGTCAGATAGCTAGCCTAGCTGAACAGGCAGACGGATCATGACAGAGCCAGATAGCTAACATAGCGCAAGGAACATGCGGGATCCATCATGGACTCGTCAGCGCCGACGGGCAGCCGTCTCCCGCTGGGCGTTGAAATAGACAGCAGCGACGGGCAGGTCGAGCTCATTGTCCTCCGCGAACTGACGGGTGCTGAAGTGGTCTCTCGCCGACGGCGCAGCCACCGACAGCCGCCGCTTCTGCTTGAAGAGCACAAACACGAACCTGTGGATGCCGATGTTCGGCACCGGGTTCTCATAGCTCACGAGCTCCCTTCCTGTGATCATTAATGCATGGATTTTCCTCTCAAACAATATTAATGATATCAGCTAGCTATATACATATATCATCCATGCCAGTTTAATTATGAGACCAAATCATCTAAGTTCACTTTGCAAACACATTTCACACAAGATTAATATATGGAGAGGAGGTGGGGGGAGGAGATGATTAGGCGGCGATCGAGGGGGACGAACCAAAAGAAGCGTCGGTGGTGCCTGGGATGTCAGTCACAATCCTGCAACGATCGAGTCCAAAGTTTACGTTCAGATGTATATATAGGTCATACGTAATGAAACTTATTAAAAGAACATTTTGTGATGTCCCAGCATGCAGTTTTCACACCCATCAGTACTGAAAGACACACGTCTTATTCCTCCTGCGCGCGTATCAATTTTTAGCTTCCTCTCTATTGTTTCGGTTGTGTTCGCAGAATATCTAAGTTCTTCTTTAAATGCTTACTAAATCATGCGCAATACTAATATATATATATATATATATATATATATATATATATATATATAGGGTGTTATCCCCGCAGAACGCAGACATTTGCTCAATCTAGCTAGCGAAATAGGATCGGCTAGAGTGTACAATATATATATATATAATTGTAGTTGTGTGACTATGTGTGAGAGTTCTAAGACAAGAGTCATATACATGTATATGCATATGCTCAAGTACATGTACGGAGACTGGAGACATCCATTAAGAACGTAAAGCATGCATACAGTATGTACAAAAGCGAACCACAGAGAGAGTAATTAATTAACGTATATGTACGTGGCCTCCGTATTGCCCCTCAATACATCCACTGGCAAAACGAGTGTAGAAAGAGCATATGCATGTGACTCCCTTAAGATAATTTTACTTGCAGCTAGAGTATAATGGGTTACTAGGGCTTACCAGTGCAGATGTTCCCTGAGATGCGGATCACTAGGGCCTGGAGCATCTGGGTCTGTCATCACCTGCGAGAGAAAAGAAGGTAGAATAGCAAAATAATATATATGCAATGAATAGAGAAGTTTATATGATGAGAACTGAAGAAGAGACGATGTATGCTGGGGGTGGCCTCGTCGATGCTTGTGTATGATGCATGCGTGCGTATATATGCAAGAAGAAAGAGGCGACACCAGTGTGAAGAAGGATCTCATGTCTGCCCCCTGGATCTCAACCCTGGGCCTGGAAATGACTGCGGATGGATAGAACTCGTGGCCATTGTAGACCATTTTGTTTCCACTGTAAGTGACTGCCATCTTAACGCTCGGGTTGAAGGAGTCGAGGACCTCTCCTATCACCCTGCCAACGACAAGAGGCTCCACAATTCTTGCCATGGCCGAGGCTTTTGTTGGGGGGTGGCACGACAAGTGTTGCAGAGGGACTGGGGAGATTGAGCGCAAGCTCTGATCTCTTTGTCGGACGATTGAAGGAGGCTCCTAGCTAGCTTGTTGGGCATCCAATATTGGTGTAGGCACCTTTATTTATAGAGTTTTAAGTGCAAATGCAATTCTCAAGTTGTAACTCGATCTGGTAAGCAAGTAGTACTGTCTGTGTGGGCCGGGGGTGCGAAATGCAAAGTGACTTCCATGACAATACACCCATGATGAAAGAAAAGAAAAGAAAAGGTCCAGGTGATCATCACCCATCGACATGTCAGGAATCTCTCTCTTTCTGTAAGGTCGACAAGAAAAAGGAATTTGCTTAGATACGGCTTGAGCATTTGCCATTAATCTTCATCTAGTGATTCTTGAGAAAATAAAGCCGGAATGCTAGGGGTTTGTTCTGATCATATTTCAGCTAGATCTCATCATTGAGAAACCTCCAACAAGTGTCAAAATTTCCTGTCCCCTAATTAGCATCTGTCCTTTCTTGCGGAGACTGGTGTCCAGCGGTATGCAAGTCTAGAGAGCGAAATAAATGGGGAAAAAGTGAAAAATAAGTAAAAGCTTTTGCATGCAGTCAAACATGCTCGCTGCCTTTAGTTTAGTTTATTTATAATTGGGATGGATCCGATAATAGAGACGTTCTTGCGGATCCACTTAGAGGATTTTAAAATGAGGTTGTCTATGTTTTGCAAAAAAAAAAAAAAAAATCTAATCTAAATATGAAAAATTCCGGAGAAAAAATATTTTTCACAAATAATCATCGAGAAGAATCGGACTCTTTTTCAATCCATCTCTCTCTCTCTCTCTCTCTCTCTATATATATATATATATATATATATATATATATATATATATATATATATATATATATATATGAGTAATGTTATGCTCCCGACATAGCCCCGCTGGAGGGGCCGCGCGCCCTCCTGCGCGCGCCGCGTGGAGGGCGCGGCCCCCCAGCATTTAATGCTTGTTTTTCTTCTTTTTTTTTACAATTTGTGCACACAAATGATGTATTTGTGCACACAAATACATCATTTGTGCACACAAAACCTAAAAAAAAAAATCGCATTAAATGCTGGGGGCCCGTGCCCTCCACGCGGCGCGCGCAGGAGGACGCGCGGCCCCTCCAGCGGGGCTATGCTCCCGGCACATTACTCTATATATATATATAGAATGATCGAATAGAAAGGAATCCGTTCCCACCGGGCTCTTCTGGAACCTTCCCAAACTGCACAGCATACAGAGGCAACTTGCCATTTGCGGTGATATGCTTCGGACAGAAGCTGGAGCTGGATGAGCATATATATAATATATGCGTAAAAAAGAGAGCTCCACCACCCCTCACAGCTGTTCATACTGCATTGGGGGTCACTTCTAAGCACCAAGCTCATCCTGGCGCTCAGACTGGGGATAAGAACTTCAATATTGCCACATTTGGTAGACAACCAAACTCCAAATTACATCTTAATTTACAGGATCTCTCTCTTTCTATTCTGGCCCTAGTTCTGACAGAAATTTGTCTAGGTTCTTCTTTCATGCACCTTTTTCCTTCTGCATTAGCGTCCATCGGAATATTCTTATGAACAAGTTGCCATATATATTCTGGCCCTAGCTAGTTCTGATTATATGGTAGTCTGTCTAGGTTCATCTTTCAGGCACCTTTTTCCTTCTGCACTGCCTCCATCGGAAAACTCTTATGAACAAGTTGCCGCATATAGTTTTCAACGTATCCTACTGGGTCAGTTCCTTCTTCTGTCTTCCTTTAATGATCATTCGGTGCATGAACCGTGGAAATCCGAAGAAGTAGTAGATCTCATGTGGATTATTCTTAGTACTCTGGGTTGCTGGAGAGTCAAAATGAATGGACTGTATACTGTATACGTTGATGGATCCACCAAGGACAATAAAATATTCACAAGAATCTTTTCGCCCTTCAATATATACTATCTACATGCATGGTGGCTGATCCACTGTATTGAAAGGAGCAAGAATAACGGCTAAGGTACCGGATTCGTTTTACATCTGCGATTCCAATTATATATTATCTGTCACTTTCATGTATAAGTCAGAGAAATATTATTTGGTGCACACACCATCTCCCGAAAGTATTATTGGTTGGTGCCATTCACGTTGAGGGGATGGATAATTAATGATTATCTGATTTGTGCGCACATCACCAAAAATTGATGTGTATCAAATATTACTCATAAATCATAACACTGAGTAACCGACGGTGCTCTCTGTGGCCTCGCCGGCGAGGTGGCTTCCGTCTCCTACAGAGTTCGTTTGTGATCTTAGTATCTTGTGTAGTTGTGTTCCCATTTGGTGTGCTGCTCATGGATCTCTGGAGATTACCGTCGTATCATCAGTCCCACACCCCTCTTGGTGCCTCCTGGAAGCTATCTCTGGTCCGACTTCATCGAGCTCCCCCCCGGCGTTGTGGATGTCTGTGGGTTTGCATATTCAACCCGGATTGCTGCCGTCCGATGTGCCCGTCCGGCGTACTGTGCGATGGTCGGTCTGTCCAGTGGGTGGTTGGGTTTTTCTTGTAAGGACATTGTGTCCAGTTGGGCTTCGTACACTTGTATTGTTGACTATTGCGGATCTTGGTTGCGTTGGGGTCTGTCCACGCTTCCTCCATACTCTGTGTACTCTCTCTTGTTTGAAATGAAAGCACACCATAATTTTCAAAAAAAAAAACTTTTAGCTTAACTACTGGCATATGGATGTAGCATTCTATTTCGCCTAAGATGGTCGACCTGTTGCAAACTTACTTCATGCATGTAGAGGTTCTTCTAGTAATTTAATTATAAGGATTTATGACTATGTATATTTTGAAAAAATACCTTAGACAATGAATATCCGACTTATAATAGGTAACCCGTACGGCCTATTTTGGTAGCAAGGTATATGTATCTCTGGGTTAAAATATTCAGGGATAGATTAACCTACTTTGAAGCTATTTTACAATTTGAAATAAGAAATAGAGGGATAACTTTACCTCACCAAAAAAGGGTTGAGTAGGATTACCCCAACTTACCCCTGCTTAACCGCCTATGCCCCTAATTAACCTATATATATCATAATATCAAACTCAAATAAAACTAACTAACAACTTATCTCCGTCTACCCAAGGATCAAATATTTACCGAAGCAGACCTTACATAAACAAGACATTGGTTGTGTGAATCCACAAGGGAGCCCATACATATTGAGGAATGTCAAGTATATCCAATATATATATATATATATATATATATATATATGTGTGTGTGTGTGTGTGTGTGTGTATATATATATATGAAACTTTTTTGCTGCATATTTAGTCGCTTTTATCTTGTCACAATCGAATGTGATATCATATACATAACTTAGACTTATAAGAAGCACTAAATATAAATCAACCTGTTCCTGCCGTCCAAGTTCAAATTGATCAGATGGTGGCAAAAAGGTATAACAAAGATAATATATATATATACAACATGCATGCAGTGGCACCCTACTATTGTTCTATAGATCCGTTGCATACATGATACAAGTACAGTTCTCTTTTATATCTATGCACAGGAAAGCACGGGCCGACCATGCATCCAGCTTTACAAATCAACAAAGGTGGACAAGAGCTAGCTGGTCTACAATGTATATATAGAAGAGCAGAAATTTTCCCGAAGACATCTTGCTTGTCCTCCAACAGTAGCCAGCCATGATTTCTAATAAGAAATTGTACACTTACCCTTATAGGATAGCCTGCTTTGTTCTCTTGATTCCATAAACAACGAATGTAGCCATGCTTTTAAATTTATTCGCTACCTTTCTAAGTTCTAGAAGGGGAGGTTTCCATGTCCATGTGCAGTATAAGTAATTAATAAAACACCTCATCATATCGGCTGGATTTGTTTATTCAAAAAGGAAGATGGTAACCATTAATTCAAGAAAAACTCTTGGTGCAAACCGGGTTTGCAAATGCCGTTTGTCAATTTTCAAACTCCCAATAACCTTCTGCCATTTGGCAGCTGAGCTGGCCCCCTCGGTCCCCGTCATCATCCCCGGTTTGCACCAAGAGAGAGAAGGTTGGATATGACATAAGGAGCCGTCGTTTTTCCTTCCTACCCCTGTGCAAGTCACAGTTCCCCGCGCGAACACCACAGTTCCCCGCGCGAACTCCATTCTTCCCCTGTGCCATTCGGCGCGCACCCCTTGCAAACTCCATCGCCATTGCTACAGTTCCCCGAGCAAACACCACAGTTCCCCGCGCGAACTCCATTCTTCCCCTGTGCGATTCGGCGCTCTTGCGCTCTTCCCCTGTGCGATTCGGCGCTCTTCCTGTGTTCCCACTTCGCCGACCGTGGGCGTCGCTTCTTCCCCGTGTGGACTGGAAGGCCGTGGGCGTCGCTTCTCCCCCGTGCGACTGGAAGGCCGTGCGAAACTGCACCGCCATTGCTGCTTCCCTGTGCGATTGGAAGACCTTCGACGTCGGGAAAATCTTCGCGGTCGGCACCAAACAGTAACTCGTGCAGTGTCGATCCTCCAGCACTGACCTAGGTCGTGGACTTGTTCAACTGGTATTCCCCCCAACTTCCACCCCCGTCGTCGCCTTAGCACCAATTGGAAGGCCACCTTCCCACTCATTATTCTCCACCCAAGTATAAGACCACCATCGGAGGTGTTAACCCCTATTGCTGTTAGGGGGCTAATGGAGTCTAAGGCCGATAGTATTATGTCCCCATCTTCCCCCCCATGTGAGAACATTCCAATAGATTCTAAGGCTGATAGCATTGTGTCCCCATCTTCCCCTCCATGTGAGAACATTCTAAGCCCACCAGCATCGACCTTGCCACCTGCTTCAGTACCTCGACCAAAACGAAGGTCAAAACATTGTCGCAGAATTGAATTTAACCTGTTGGAAGCTGAGCAAGGATGCGAATTGGAAGCATCTAGAAAAAAGAGGGCTTGTGTGAGGTCAATCGAAAAATCAGGTAAGAATTCAGTAGATCTATTTATATACATATCTTTAGCACATATATTTGATATATATATATATATATATATATATATATATATATATATCTTCAGCACACACAATGTAGACCCTTAGCATACAATATTTTGTAGCTTAATTGAGTTATTTATCTTTTGCCAGGAAAGAAAAGAGCAAAGAAAAGGCCAGTGCACCCACTCATTAGCCGATGTTCAATGAATAGCTACTGCAGTGATAGAGACTCTTTGGAATTTCGGCCATGTCATATAGAATTAATGAGGAGAACCCCTTTTTTCCCGTATGTCAATAATGTTCCAAGACGGGCATTCAACATTAGTTTTGTAGAACAGATAATTCTTGGATGGGAAGGGGAAGATCTATTCAAGTTTGGGAGGACAATTATTCCTTTCACAGCCGATGATGTCGCGTTGATACTTGGAGTTCTTTCTGTCGGGCTAGATGTGCCCATTAACGGTCCAGTGCAAAAATCTGTCCTACATAGTCATTTTTCAAATACTGAAAAGTTTGATAGAGAAGGTATCAAAAAATTGATTTGTGGAATAATAAAGTCCAATGAGACGGATGACGTGGCCAATACTGTGCGGGTTTGGATTCTTCTTCTTTTGAGCACCTTTCTTGCGCCAAGGACCAACTTTACATGTCCTCCCCAAATGCTTCATTGCTTAGATGATCTAAATAGAGTTAAAGACTTTGCATGGGCTGTTGGTTTTCAGAAACTGATTCTAAACAAGATGGGCGATGCCCATGAAGCAGCCATGAACAATATATGTGGTGTGAAGACGCTTGCCAAGCGAAATTATAAATCAGATTTGGAGGGCAAGCGCTTTATATATGGTTGTTCTACAGCCTTGTGTGTAAGTTAAACTTTTTTTTTGTCAATGTATTTTAATATTATATTGAGATGACTCCTAACAATTCTTGTGCATAGGTTTGGTTGTTGGAACACACAAGGCTGCAAACACCGATCAATAAAATAGTTTTCCCTCGCATCCTGCGGTGGGAAGGTCCAAAAAAGCGGAAAGTCCAACATATGGCCAAAAATCTTACAACTGACCAAGTATGATCCCCTTTCATTGTATTGCTTTTATAGTTTTATTTAATGCTCAATGTTTATGTAATGTGACTTTGGTTGATATTTTGTAGATTTTGTTAAGGTTGATTCCTCACTCTGAAGAGGAATGGTTGCTTAGTGGGCTGGAGAGCTCCACTAAGGTGGTTGAAGGGGGGGAGGAGGAGGAGGAGGAGAGGCGGGAGAAGAAGAAAGAGGAGGACAGGAAGGAGAGTGAGGAGACAGGGGAGATGTCTCCATCTAAGTGGAGTACAGTCATGTCAGAAATGCGCAACGAGCTAAGAGGTGTAGTGTGTAGGATTGAGGAAAGAGATATGCAAACGAGGAGAGAGCTAGAAGAATTTGGAACAAAGCTTGACTCCCTTTTCAAGCAATTAAAGAGCTACATGGCTGAAAGGAAGTCCTCCACTACTGCACCTCAAAATGAAGGCAAATGCATGGCAAATATGGGCCAAACTGAAGAAGGAAGAGGCTCATCAACCTCCCCGGCCCCCATGGATGTGATGAATTAGAGAAAGTGGTACAGATGGCTATGAATGTGGGAACTCTCAATAGGGAGGAGGAGAAGGAAGAATATGAGGTTCTTGCTGTGGAGGAGGAGGAGAACCCTGAAGCTACCATTTCAATAAAACATGGCCAGGTAATTAATTCACTATTTTTGTAATATACTTGTTTAGAAGCTACCATTCAAGTTAATATAATTCATAGAACCTAATACAATTTTTGGAACCAATTCTTGTTGTAGCAACTCCTTGAGTCCAGGAGAGATTTTTGTGGACATGATTTATTGCTTGAGGAGCAAAAATAAATTGTCCACTCGTTTCTTTCCCAAACTATTGATTGGTAAGCTTCACTAATTGTATATTATTGAAGTGTATGATGAAAAATATTACTTAAACAACTTTTGTTTGTTGAATAGGACAAAAGTCATGAACAACAGGTGGGATGGCTATGTGACTCGACAACATGTTCATGACATTCTTTTTGGAAAAGTCATTGTTGATGATGTAAGTTCTTATATATTAATGTAATATCATCTATTCAATTTGAGGTATTTAGACTCACCATTACTTGCATTTGAATTTCAGGCAATTGATATTGGTTACCAATTCCTCATCGAGAAGATGGAGAATTCACCTAATCAGTATCATACATGCACGTACACGCATGCCCTGTTAGTGCACAGCTTTCAAAGCAGGAAGGCTAAAATTATGGAGAGGGTAAAAATGATGGAAAGCTCCTTACCTAACATTGCAAGTAAAGCAAATATTGATAAAGTGGATCTCTTATTCTTTGTGTTATATACAAGCAACCACTGGCACCTGTTAATGATCGATGTGAAGAAGAAGAGAGCCACTTCATATAATTCAATCAAAGGGAGTTCAAAGTACATGGCTGCGGCAAGAAGATGGGTAAGTACCGAATACTTTGAACTACTCCATATTCAAATACTTTCAACTTCTCCATATGTTGGTCCATAGGAAAAATATGCTAACATGTGTATGTGTTTGTAGGTTACTCTGCTGGATGCATTTTTTAAATTTTGTGGCATTATGGATGACCCACTAGAGCTCGTATATGATGATCAGTGCCCAGACCAGTCGTATGATAGTGCAGACTGTACGCTATTTGTGATAAAGTTTATGGAAACCATCTCCAGAAAGGGTGAAATAGAGTGGACGTTCAGTCAGGCAGACATGAAATATATGAGGGCTCAATTTGCAATAGAAATATTGACACATACAAGTGCTAAAAGCTTAATAATGTAAATCTTTCTTTTTATTCGACAATGTAAATAATCTTTGTGTATTTGACAATGTAAATCTTCTTGGTGTATATGACAGTTTGTATGTAAATCTTCTTCGTGTATATGATAGTGTTGGCTTACCACCCTAACGACCTAAGTGTGATTGATATACAAAACGTACGTATTGTTGTAGAAGTCATTGGTGGACAAGTTGTAGTTGGGAATTTCAGCGACCCTTTTTTAAGTTGAAATGTCATAACTTTGTTAACAAAAATTGGAACACAAGTAGTTTGGTACACATAATGCCAAGGTATATGACTTACCACCCTAATGAGCTATGTGTCATCGATATACAAACGTACATCCTAATATGCAGCACCTGCTGCTCACGTTAATGAACTTAACTGGCGTGTGTCGACAGATGCCTAGCGGCTGTCGACAGCTACTGCAGTAATTCTCCCATCCAAACCTGAATTCCTGAACCATAGGCTGGGTTGTCGACAGGCTCATCCTGTCTGTCGACACCGTCTGAAGCACATCTACCTTCCATAACTAAATTCCTGAAGCTTACGCTGTGCTGTCGACAGGCGCATCCTGGGTGTCGACAGCAGGTAGAAAGAAACATGAATTTAGATATACAAGAACATATGCTAGTCTTACACCCACATATGCCTGTCTAACACCAACCTTTGCAAGTTTTACACCAACATATGCCCATTTACACCAACATATATCCATTTACATCAATATCATATGTTCTTGTAAAACTGGTATATGTTAGTGTAAACGTGTATATATTGGTGTAAATGGATATATGTTCGTGTAAATGGGCATATGTTGGTATAACACTAGCAATAATTGGTGTTAGACAGGCATATGTGGGTGTAAGTCTAGCATATGTTCTTGTAAAACTGGTATATGTTGGTGTAAACGTCCATATATTAGTGTAAATGGATATATGTTGGTGTAAATGGACATATGTTGGTGTAAAACTAGCAATAATTGGTGTTGGACAGGCATATGTGGGTGTAAGTCTAGCATATGTTCTTGTAAAACTGGTATATGTTGGTGTAAACGTGTATATGTTGGTGTAAATGGATATATGTTGGTGTAAATGGGCATATGTTGGTGTAAAACTAGCAATAATTGGTGTTAGACAGGCATGTGGGTGTAAGTCTAGTATATGTTCTTGTAAAACTGGTATATGTTGGTGTAAACGTGTATATGTTGGTGTAAATTGATATATGTTAGTGTAAATGGGCATATGTTGGTGTAAAACTAGCAATAATTGGTGTTACACATATGTGGGTGTAAGGCTAGCATATGTTCTTGTAAAACTGGTATATGTTGGTGTAAACGTCTATATGTTGGTCTAAATGGATATATGTTGTTGTAAATGGGCATATGTTGGTGTAAAACTAGCAATAATTGGTGTTAGACAGGCATATGTGGGTGTAAGGCTAGCATATGTTCTTGTAAAATTGGTATATGTTGGTGTAAACGTGTATATGTTGGTGTAAATTGATATATGTTTGTGTAAATGGGCATATGTTGGTGTAAAACTAGCAATAATTGGTATTAGACAGGCATATGTGGGTGCAAGGCTAGCATATGTTCTTATAAAACTGGTATATGTTGGTGTAAATTGATATATGTTGTTGTAAATGGGCATATGTTGGTGTAACACTAGCAATAATTGGTGTTAGACAGGCATATGTGGGTGTAAGTCTAGCATATGTTCTTGTAAAACTAGTATATGTTGGTGTAAACATCTATATATTAGTGTAAATGGATATATGTTGCTGTAAATGGGCATATGTTGGTGTAAAACTAGCAATAATTGGTGTTAGACAGGCATATGTGGGTGTAAGTCTAGTATATGTTCTTGTAAAACTGGTATATGTTGGTGTAAACATCTATATATTGGTGTAAATGGATATATGTTGGTGTAAATTGGCATATGTTGGTGTAAAACTAGCAATAATTGGTGTTAGACAGGCATATGTGGGTGTAAGTCTAGCATATGTGTGACGGACCGGGGTATTTATGCCCATTAAGGCTCCATATCCAGATCCGCCTCTCGCGAACAGACCGAAGTCTCGCAAGGGATATCTCACACACGTGTCCAGTAAGAGTATAAAAGACAAACCACAAGAATATAAGACACAAGAAAGTACATGTGCTCATATCTGTTCACAAATTTGTACAACTGTCCCATTACATTAATGCATGTCCAATTTAAAAGAGTACAACTACCTGGGGCATACCTCGATGGAGCACAAGCTCACACAACACTAACTACTAAACTACTGCTGGTGGTAAAAGTCTGACACAACGCCGCTGCAAGCCAAACACACGGCAAGCCCTGAAAAGAACTGTAGGGGAGTGCGCCTCAACAAGTCACTGGCTCAGTAGGGGCTACCCAAAACAACACTGTAACCACAGGCACCTCAACCCCAATGGGTCTCACTGGCAATAACAATAGCCAAACCATTTCATGCTCACATCATTCCAATAATTAACAATTGAACATATTCATGATTATAAACACAAAGTCTTCAGAAGAAGAGTAGGACTACAGAACTAACATAAAATCATTAGTCAGCCCAACTACTAAAGTGCCTAAACCACAATCTCACTGGCACACTGCTATAACAACTGGTTGTCTAAACTATAAGCCACACAGGCAGGTCACTGCCTAAGCTGCAAGCTTCACAAGCAAATCTTGAACACTTAAGTAACAGGACTGCTAACAAAGAGCTGGTCCTTTATACTCCAAATCATACTACGTCGACAGCCACACATAAATGGTAGGACTGGCTACAGCTAGCTAGTCCATCACACACTAAATCCATAATCGAAACCATGCCCAAGAAGGGTAAAACTCAACAAGTGGAAGGTCTCATACGGCCTCCACGGAGCATAGCTCTACTAAACCACAATATGCCTAGGCCACAAGCCTCATCGGCAAAATACCCACAAAGGTAACATAATTAATAATCACAAACTAATTCACAATAAAATATAAACAAAGATCTACTTAAAACAGTTATGATACAACAAGTGGCAGGTCAAACCACAAGACCTCCACAACACACAAGTACCCGGAAAGGTTGGTACACAATGTACCACCACAAAACTACAAAGTAACCCACGAAAGGAACATGTACCTGCTACTCTGAGGTACCACAACACAAACACCCGAACAAAGGGTACAGGAAGGTGGTAAACACCACACTGAACCACAATTATATTATACTATCATTTAGGCACAACATTACAGGTAAAACCTCAACCGGCAAGTCACACAAACCACAACTCAGTCACAATTGTGCCAACACCAGGGCACACCTCAAACGAGTCAAACCTCGACCACGAGTCGTAAACCACAAACTCACGACAAGTAGCAAAGCACGAGTCGGAAGGGAATTACGCCACCACACGGGAACGGACTACTGGCTGATCAGGCCAGTATCCAACCCGGACAACACAACACAAGAACAACCTCTCAGCCTCGCAGTCATGGACGAAAGGTCCAACTGCCGCTCCACAAGGAAGAAGTCAAACAACTGTGGAGACCAACCAACACCACACCTGCAGACACACAGCTACAGGCCCATGCCTGGCACCTCTAGAGTCTCTGGCCGGAGCACTCTAAAGTGAGGCACTGGAAAACAGGACTAGCTGGGGACCAGTGACGTCTACTGGTGTCCGTACCCCCAACTACGAGCACGCTACAAGCGACACAAGAACAAACTCTGGGAAGTCGCTGCCCCACTGCCGTCTTTCCCTCAGCCGGACGTACAACTCAAACTCAGGAGTGAGGGTGTCCAGGAAGACGACACAGACCTCAACGGTACAACACAAGTACCGGGACAAAACCCCGAGCACAACAAACACACGTGCCTGGCTCACAAAGAACCTGGGGTACCCGACTAGAGAGGCATTCCGGAATAGGCACCGGACCACCACACTCGGCTAGCACAAACCACGATACTTACACATATAGCCTTTACTTATAATTTACGATATACGCGTGTTAGGATTAGCTTAACATCGGTCACCGTGTGACCCCGAAGCTATTCTACACCAACACATAACTGAACCACAAACTTGCCTATCATTGGTCATCTCATGACCACCGAGGTAACACTCACCACTTACTTCATAAATCAATATAATATTATTCGAAAGACAACAACGGACTAGGGCTAGGTCGGTATGGACCTTCATTGCCCAAACACCACAAAGTCATGGCTAGGCTCACACAGGAACCTCACTGCCCAATTATTACGACAAATCATAAGAATTACATTACAACAAAGTGTGTAGTAAACACACACTCAAACCACGTAGACAACACATGTATATTACACCCTGGATGGTGTACCACACGTCTTCCACGAAAACCACATGTCCAACACATGGACAACGCACTCCAAGAGTGCCACGGGTGCCAACGCACCACACATACTACGTAAAACAATTACGTACATCACACATCATTCACGTAAAACATGCCCGTTACATAAGCAATATGCTCCAAGAGCATAACAAATGCACTGGCTCACACTGGTCATCGCCATGCACACACAAGCACACAATATGCATAACCAGAAAAGCTACGTAAACCACACTGCATGAGTACATGCACAAGTTGGCGGCAACATCGACTGCCGCTTATAAGAAATAGACGGCAAGCGATCTAGCCGTTTATATCCCTGCTGATGAGCTTGGCGACAAGCGATCTTGACGCCAAGTTCTCCGGCCTTAAACCCTGCAGAAACCCTAATCTGAATCTACCGGTTTCCGAACCATTTAAACTACAGAAAAACATATAAAAGCAGTTCCTTTAACATACCAGAACTTGAAACAACCCATTACAACATGCTTCATTCGTTAAATTACTCAAACCACCCATTAACCCCACATGGTGCAACTTAATCCGAAAATACAATAAAAATACTGGTTCAAGTGATTAAGTCGTGTTTTAATGTTTCTAACAAGCTAACAAGGCTCGACCCCTACCTCAGAAACGCAATTAAACTCCCGGAGAACCTTGAATCACGCCGAAACCCGAGAAACGCCCCACGAACACCGCACTTCAATCCGCCATTCCCCGCCCGATCTGCAGCTACCACGCGCACCACAGCCTTCCCATGAGCTCCCGCCGACCGTCAGAACTCGCGAAGAAGCTCAAGGGTGAAGGTGGGGGAAGAGGAAGGGAGAGAGAGGGGAAAGAATAGGAATCGGGTCTGCCATAAAAACACAGGTGCGTCAGGTTAACGTCAACACATATGCCGCTAACCAAACCGCCACCCCACAGACGTCCACATCGCTCGACGCCAAGTTCAAGCAATGGACGTCTACATCGATGGACGCTAAAACCATGTTAACGGCACACCATGGCCGCCAACACAAAGTCGACGTCACCCACCTGGACGCCAACACACTGTTGATGTCCAGCGTACTGAACACCAACACAGACTCATAACCAAACCCGGTAAGGATCTAATAAGAAACACACAACACTAATGGGCCTCACATTGGCCACCAATCCCGCTAAACCTGGATCCACGGGGATCCGGAAAACGCGCGACGTTACATTATTATCACCTAAAAACAAATGTCGTCCTCGACATATAAAACAAATCACAATAAACCAAATTATCACCTAAAAACAAATAAAGCCGAACACAGAACAAGTAGGATACTCTTTCTCTACTTTAGCCTTTCAATTCATCTCACACTTACTCTGTTCTGTCAATTTCATTGCCTTTCTTTAGCTTTCAGCCGTAGGCGATTCTGCCTTGCCAATGGCGCTTTATCTCCTTGGACTGAACCTGTTTCCACAATTTCCCAGCTGTGTTTGCAATATTTCTTTCGAGACCGCTTTATCTTTCTCAAATATCTTACACTGTAATATTCTTTCATGCCATAATCTTTCCAAATTATTAAACTTTCCGGTGCCATTTCCTTTTTCTATTTATCACTGCCAACTATTATCCTGCCTCATCTGCATTTACATTCGCAACTGACACATCTTCAAAGAAAATCAATCATTATCTTCGAATTTCCTGCTTTTTCATATTATTCTACTCATACCGCTTTAAGTCAATCTCTGATTAAAAAAAAACACAATAAACTCTGCTCCTTTATTCTACTGCGCAAAACTTTACACTTTCTCCTTATTCAAGTAAACTTGAACAATATCTGAATATTAAATTTTTCTTTGCTTCTGCTTCCGCTGCGCTACTCTGATCACACTGAACATTTTTTGCAAAATATTTCACAATTTCTGCTCACAGTTTTGCTTTCAATTACTTTCTTGTGGCTCCAACTGCTTCTCAAAGCATCCCATTCAATAAATTCCTGCTGAAGAAATTACTGTAATATCTGATCTGCCAAACCACTATTGACATATTGCGCTTTTCATATATCTTTTCTGCTTTACTGACATTCTCTGGCTAATTCCCATAATTCTGGGGCATAAACTTTTCAAATATTCTTAATCAATCTGCTCCAGCATTTAAACCCTGAAATATTTTAATAACAATTCCTTTCTGCTCAATTAAATCATTTCTTTGCACCAATATGCAAACTTTAACTGACATTTTCTGACTCATCTGACTTTATTCACTTCATCATTTGCTAAATTCTTCCTTTCTCTAATCCATATCTTTTCTTTATCTAAACTGTCATTCATCAACTAAATATTCCTCTTGTGCAATTTTCACAAATTCTTATTGCACATTAATCCTTCTTTTCTCTCTTTCTTTATTCAACTGATCTTTTCTATACTTATTTTTACAAATCTTCATATCATACTTCCTGCTATCATGATTATTCATAACAACACTTTTCTCAGATTTCTGATCTCGGGCATATTTAATCTATCTGCCATAAATCACTGCTCTTTTATGCACTGATACTTTTTTTTTTAAAGCTGGCCTGTCTTTCTTGATCATATCAAACTCTTCATAACACTAATTACATTTCCATCCACACTATTTCTTAATATCATCTGACTCAAATCTCTAATGCCACAATACATTTGCTGAGATTCTCAACTGCAACTTATCACACATACTGACATGATCCTTATCACCTTGCTACCATGCACCTGTCTCTACCAACTTTCTATCTCATTATAACTTATTTACTGAATTCCATATCCAAACTTGTTAATCTCTTCAATTCCTTTAACTGCGAATTTTTAACAACCAAACTGATCTATCACAGAAATACTCTACATTTGTCTCTGCTAACTCTGTACTTTACTAACATATAACAGGCATATCCCTCTCAGTAGTGCCCTTTTTCTTCTAATCTCTATAACTGAAAACTTTAAAATACTATACTTTAACTGCTTGAACTGCACTAGTGCCAGAATGCTATCACACAACTTATGCTACTATCCACATTGTGGCACAACAACTGCTCACAACTGCCATTCTAACAAACAGAAACACACGGTTTACGTGCCAAAAGCTCACGTAAAAACTATTTTATATCACACAAAACCTCAGACTTACTACCAGCAGTGAACATTAATCCATATATTGGGACATTATACTTTCAATGTCTTTTCATATTCTAACTGGACATTGCTCTAATACCAACTGTGACGGACCGGGGTATTTATGCCCATTAAGGCTCCATATCCAGATCCGCCTCTCGCGAACGGACCGAAGTCTCGCAAGGGATATCTCACACACGTGTCCAGTAAGAGTATAAAAGACAAACCACAAGAATATAAGACACAAGAAAGTATATGTGCTCATATCTGTTCACAAATTTGTACAACTGTCCCATTACATTAATACATGTCCAATTTAAAAGAGTACAACTACCTGGGGCATACCCCGAGGGAGCACAAGCTCACACAACACTAACTACTAAACTACTGCTGGTGGTAAAAGTCTGACACAACGCCGCTGCAAGCCAAACACATGGCAAGCCCTGAAAAGAACTGTAGGGGAGTGAGCCTCAACAAGTCACTAGCTCAGTAGGGGCTACCCAAAACAACACTGTAACCACAGACACCTCAACCCCAATGGGTCTCACTGGCAATAACAATAGCCAAACCATTTCATGCTCACATCATTCCAATAATTAACAATTGAACATATTCATGATTATAAACACAAAGTCTTCAGAAGAAGAGTAGGACTACAGAACTAACATAAAATCATTAGTCAGCCCAACTACTAAAGTGCCTAAACCACAGTCTCACTGGCACACTGCTATAACAACTGGTTGTCTAAACTATAAGCCACACAGGCAGGTCACTGCCTAAGCTGCAAGCTTCACAAGCAAATCTCGAACACTTAAGTAACAGGACTGCTAACAAAGAGCTGGTCCTTTATACTCCAAATCATACTACGTCGAGAGCCACACATAAATGGTAGGACTGGCTACAGCTAGCTAGTCCATCACACACTAAATCCATAATCGGAACCATGCCCAAGAAGGGTAAAACTCAACAAGTGGAAGGTCTCACACGGCCTCCACGGAGCATAGCTCTACTAAACCACAATATGCCTAGGCCACAAGCCTCATCGGAAAAATACTCACAAAGGTAACATAATTAATAATCACAAACTAATTCACAATAAAATATAAACAAAGATCTACTTAAAACAGTTATGATACAACAAGTGGCAGGTCAAACCACAAGACCTCCACAACACACAAGTACCCGGAAAGGTTGGTACACAATGTACCACCACAAAACTACAAAGTAACCCACGAAAGGAACATGTACCTGCTACTCTGAGGTACCACAACACAAACACCCGAACAAAGGGTACAGGAAGGTGGTAAACACCACACTGAACCACAATTATATTATACTATCATTTAGGCACAACATTACAGGTAAAACCTCAACCGGCAAGTCACACAAACCACAACTCAGTCACAATTGTGCCAACACCAGGGCACACCTCAAACGAGTCAAACCTCGACCACGAGTCGTAAACCACAAACTCACGACAAGTAGCAAAGCACGAGTCGGAAGGGAATTACGCCACCACACGGGAACGGACTACTGGCTGATCAGGCCAGTATCCAACCCGGACAACACAACACAAGAACAACCTCTCAGCCTCCCAGTCACGGACGAAAGGTCCAACTGCCGCTCCACAAGGAAGAAGTCAAACAACTGTGGAGACCAACCAACACCACACCTGCAGACACACAGCTACAGGCCCATGCCTGGCACCTCTAGAGTCTCTGGCCGGAGCACTCTAAAGTGAGGCACTGGAAAACAGGACTAGCTGGGGACCAGTGACGTCTACTGGTGTCCGTACCCCCAACTACGAGCGCGCTACAAGCGACACAAGAACAAACTCTGGGAAGTCGCTGCCCCACTGTCGTCTTTCCCTCAGCCGGACGTACAACTCAAACTCAGGAGTGAGGGTGTCCAGGAAGACGACACAGACCTCAACGGTACAACACAAGTATCGGGACAAAACCCCGAGCACAACAAACACACATGCCTGGCTCACAAAGAACCTGAGGTACCCGACTAGAGAGGCATTCCGGAATAGGCGCCGGACCACCACACTCGGCTAGCACAAACCACGATACTTACACATATAGCCTTTACTTATAATTTACGATATACACGTGTTAGGATTAGCTTAACATCGGTCACCGTGTGACCCCGAAGCTATCCTACACCAACACATAACTGAACCACAAACTTGCCTATCATTGGTCATCTCATGACCACCGAGGTAACACTCACCACTTACTTCATAAATCAATATAATATTATTCGAAAGACAACAACGGACCAGGGCTAGGTCGGTATGGACCTTCACTGCCCAAACACCACAAAGTCATGGCTAGGCTCACACAGGAACCTCACTGCCCAATTATTACGACAAATCATAAGAATTACATTACAACAAAGTGTGTAGTAAACACACACTCAAACCACATAGACAACACGTGTATATTACACCCTGGATGGTGTACCACACGTCTTCCACGAAAACCACATGTCCAACACATGGACAACGCACTCCAAGAGTGCCACGGGTGCCAACGCACCACACATACTACGTAAAACAATTACGTACATCACACATCATTCACGTAAAACATGCCCGTTACATAAGCAATATGCTCCAAGAGCATAACAAATGCATTGGCTCACACTGGTCATCGCCATGCACACACAAGCACACAATACGCATAACCAGAAAAGCTACGTAAACCACACTGCATGAGTACATGCACAAGTTGGCGGCAACATCAACTGCCGCTTATAAGAAATAGACGGCAAGCGATCTAGCCGTTTATATCCCGGCTGATGAGCTTGGCGACAAGCAATCTTGACGCCAAGTTCTCCGGCCTTAAACCCTGCAGAAACCCTAATCTGAATCTACCGGTTTCCCAACCATTTAAACTACAGAAAAACATATAAAAGCAGTTCCTTTAACATACCAGAACTCGAAACAACCCATTACAACATGCTTCATTCGTTAAATTACTCAAACCACCCATTAACCCCACATGGTGCAACTTAATCCGAAAATATAATAAAAATGCTGGTTCAAGTGATTAAGTCGTGTTTTAATGTTTCTAACAAGCTAACAGGGCTCGACCCCTACCTCAGAAACGCAATTTAACTTCCGGAGAACCTTGAATCACGCTGAAACCCAAGAAACACCCCACGAACACCGCACTCCAATCCGCCATTCCCCGCCCGATCTGCAGCTACCACGCGCACCACAGCCTTCTCACGAGCTCCTGCCGACCGTCAGAACTCGCGAAGAAGCTCAAGGGTGAAGGTGGGGGAAGAGGAAGGGAGAGAGAGGGGAAAGAACAGGGCTCGGGTCTGCCATAAAAACACAGGTGCGTCAGGTTAACATCAACACATATGCCGCTAACCAAACCGCCACCCCACAGACGTCCACATCGCTCGACGCCAAGTTCAAGCAATGGATGTCTACATCGATGGACACTAAAACCATGTTAACAGCACACCATGGCCGCCAACACAAAGTCGACGTCACCCACCTGGACGCCAACAAACTGTTGATGTCCAGCGTACTGAACACCAACATAGACTCATAACCAAACCCAGTAAGGATCTAATAAGAAACACACAACACTAATGGGCCTCACATTGGCCACCAATCCCGCTAAACCTGGATCCACGGGGATCCGGAAAACGCGCGACGTTACAATATGTTCTTGTAAAACTGGTATATGTTGGTGTAAACGTGTATATGTTGGTGTAAATGGACATATGTTGGTGTAAAACTAGCAATAATTGGTGTTAGACAGGCATATGTGGGTGTAAGGCTAGCATATGTTCTTGTAAAACTGGTATATGTTGGTGTAAACGTCTATATGTTGGTCTAAATGGATATATGTTGGTGTAAATGGACATATGTTGGTGTAAAACTAGCAATAATTGGTGTTAGACAGGCATATGTGGGTGTAAGTCTAGCATATGTTCTTGTAAAACTGGTATATGTTGGTGTAAACGTGTATATGTTGGTGTAAATGGATATATGTTGGTGTAAATGGGCATATGTTGGTGTAAAACTAGCAATAATTAGTGTTAGACAGGCATATGTGGGTGTAAGGCTAGCATATGTTCTTGTAAAACTGGTATATGTTGGTGTAAACGTCTATATGTTGTTCTAAATTGATATATGTTGGTGTAAATGGGCATATGTTGGTGTAACACTAGCAATAATTGGTGTTAGACAGACATATGTGGGTGCAAGGCTAGCATATGTTCTTGTAAAACTGGTATATGTTGGTGTAAACGTGTATATGTTGGTGTAAATTGATATATGTTGGTGTAAATGGGCATATGTTGGTGTAACACTAGCAATAATTGGTGTTATACATGCATATGTGGGTGTAAGTCTAGCATATGTTCTCGTAAAACTAGTATATGTTGGTGTAAACGTCTATATATTGGTGTAAATGGATATATGTTGGTGTAAATGGGCATATGTTGGTGTAACACAGGATATAATTGGTGTTAGACAGACATATGTGGGTGTAAGTCTAGCATATGTTCTTGTAAAACTGGTATATGTTGGTGTAAACATGTATATGTTGGTGCAAATGGATATATGTTGGTGTAAATGGGCATATGTTGGTGTAAAACTAGCAATAATTGGTGTTAGACAGGCATATGTGGGTGTAAGGCTAGCATATGTTCTTTTAAAACTTGTATATGTTGGTGTAAACGTCTATATGTTGGTCTAAATGGATATATTTTGGTGTAAATAGGTATATGTTGGTGTAAAACTAGCAATAATTGGTGTTAGACAGGCATATGTGGGTGCAAGGCTAGCATATGTTCTTGTAAAACTGGTATATGTTGGTGTAAACGTGTATATGTTGGTGTAAATTGATATATGTTTGTGTAAATGGGCATATGTTGGAGTAAAACTAGCAATAATTGGTGTTAGACAGGCATATGTGGGTGCAAGGCTAGCATATGTTCTTGTAAAACTGGTATATGTTGGTGTAAATGTCTATATGTTGGTGTAAATTGATATATGTTTGTGTAAATGGGCATATGTTGGTGTAAAACTTGGCACCATTTTCTTGTTGCAAATTAACCATTGGCTGTCGATAGTTGTACATCGCCTGTCGATAGCATATTGTTGGTTGTCGACAGGCACATGCTGGCTGTCGACAACCAATGCTTTCTTTGGTTTTTTCAGAACTTTTTCCACCAAGGATTTGTACATCGATACGTACATTTGTATATCGATCATAGTTTACATCAGTTTGACACTAGCATATGCCAACAAATTCCTGCTTTACACCAACATATCGATGTATACGCCAAGAGATGCTACTGAAAGTCTAACATGTTGTTTACACCAACATATGCCAGTCTCCCCCTTTTTGACATCATTCACAAAAAATAGAAAGTGCAAGATATCATAGTAGACAGTCTAGAGCATTGTAAAAGTTGTCAAGCACAGCCTAGAGCATTACAGTGCAAAATATGAAACGTTTACGTGTCAGTCCAACATTCCATTCCCAATTTCCTTTTAAAAAAAGCATCATATACATTTCTATAGATTGTCCTCCCCAGTTGTAGTGGGACGACATGGACCTTGAGCACCAAAAGACGAAATGGTGAAGTTTTGAGCTTGAGGATCTGGAGGATTGTAGAAATTCTTAATATGTTGAAAATCATCATGAAGTCTCGCCATGCCAGTTTCTATGCTATCCAGATGCCTTTGTAACTGACCATGACTATCCTCAATGGCGTTCAGCCTTGTGTCCACATGCTGCTTGAACTGAAGCAGTTGATCAGCAAGGAATTGTTTCAAATCCTCAGCTACTGGAATTTGAGATGCATGCTGAAAGTCTGGATGAATGGGTAAATGTGGTACATCCTCATCACCACAAGACATGTCCATGTGTTCTTGGGGTTGCTCCTCTTCACTGTCCTCTTCTTCCTCTTCAGATTCTTGCCCCTCTTCAGCTTCTTGCTTCTCTTCAGCTTCATGCTCCTCTTCAGCTTCTTGCCCTTTCAGAGTCCGTGTGACTTTCCCGTCAATCAATTTGTATCACATCCTTTGGGCTGCGGTTTCATCGTATGCACTTCTTGACTTGAGCTCTTCTTTCTCACCCGCAGTAAGTGGAATCCCAGTATAGGAGATGATAGAAGTGATTGGACAAGCGTAAGGCATTGATCTTTTGGGATTACTGTAGCATTTTTTGATGAGGTCAAACATAAGCATTGGCAAATTGATTTGTTCACCCAGAAGTAAGTAGTACAAAAGATTTTTTTGGAGTTCTGTTACAAGTTCTCTACTTCCATCCTTTGGAGCAATGACGGTAGTGATGATGTGATGAATCATCCGATGGAGGGGTGGAAATGTGTTTGCATTGAGCTTAGCAATTTTTTTGGTGGAGTCATAGGGCTGCTGAGTGATGACGGTGTGGTACTCAGAAGGATTTACATGGGTAGCAAGAATATGAACCCCCCTATTGGGTATTTGCAAGGCACGGCTGAAAAGATTGGGGGTGAGTTGAAAGGTAATACCCTTGACTGTGGTGTAGTAAGCCTGCTGATCTGACATCCCCATGTTGTTGAAGAACTCAGTGACAGCCTTTGGGGAATATGTCTTCTGTTCCCTCAAAAAAGGAATCCAACCTTGTTTTTGGAAGAGGGGTTTCAAGCCATCAAACATGTCTTCAAGGGAGGGAAAATCAACGTATCTCGGCTGCATGATCTTCTTGAACACCCCACGAACCCTAAGTAGATTCAGGTCCGGTGAGACGTTGAGCTCTGGGTTGCGGTCTGCCCGATGCTTGCTTCGTTGCTCTGCTGGAGCCCTAGAACTGTCGCCGGCTTCTTCCGATGATCTTCGTTGATGTGTCTGAACCATCTTCTGGCGTGTAGACGTGAAGATTGAGCGGAAATCGCAGTGGAGCAGATGGATGAGAAGGGCGCAGAGACAAGAGAGATAGCAGCAGAGGGGGAGGATGGAGATGATGCAGTTGTGGACAGACGAAGGTGGTTTAGGGTTAGAATAGAAATAGGCAATGTTTGGAGGAAGGTGATCGGGTGAAGGGTCGTGAGAGGTCTTTTGGGTTATTTAAAACCTTTATTAATTGGAAACGACAAAGCAAAACCGGCCAGAAACTAAACCGGTTCAAGTTCTGGAGACAGCATGTTGGCTGTCGATAGGTGCAATACATCTGTCGACAGTCGTCCCGTTTTGCCGTGCCATTGTTGCAAACTGTCATGTGTTGGTGCAAACTTGTATATATTATTGTAAACTGAAATATATTGGTGAAAACTGACATATATTGGTGTAGACATCATGTTCGTATAAAATTGGCTATGTGCTAAATAACAATAGTTGGTGTTTAGACCAACATATGTAGGTGTAAATTGTCATATATTGGTGTAAAGTTCCATATATTGGTGTGAACAACAAAACAATTACTTTATACCAACCCTAAGGACCTAAGTGTGATCGATATACAAACGAACGTATCGCTGTACAAGTCCTTCGTAGACTTGTTGTAGTTGGTAACTTCACTTATATTTTTTGAAGTTCACATTTTATAATTTGGTTTCAAAAAAAAAATTTAAAAAAAACAATTACTTTATACCAATAATGTGAAGGGTTGTGTTACCACCCTAAGGACCTAAGTGTGATCGATATACAAACGAACGTATCGATGTACAAGTCCTTCGTAGACTTGTTGTAATTGGTAACTTCACTTATATTTTTTGAAGTTCATATTTTATAATTTGGTTTCAAAAAAAATTTAAAACAAAACAATTACTTTATAACAATAATGTGAAGGGTTGTGTTACCACCCTAAGGACCTAAGTGTGATCGATATACAAACGAACGTATCGATGTACAAGTCCTTCGTAGACTTGTTGTAGTTGGTAACTTCACTTATATTTTTTGAAGTTCACATTTTATAATTTGGTTTCAAAAAAAATTAAACAAAACAATTACTTTATACCAATAATGTGAAGGGCTGTGTTACCACCCTAAGGACCTAAGTGTGATCGATATACAAACGAATGTATCGATGTACAAGTCCTTCGTAGACTTGTTGTAGTTGGTAACTTCACATATATTTTTTGAAGTTCACATTTTATAATTTGGTTTTAAAAAAAAATTAAACAAAACAATTACTTTATACCAATAATGTGAAGGGTTGTGTTACCACCCTAAGGACCTAAGTGTGATCGATATACAAACGAACGTATCGATGTACAAGTCCTTCGTAGACTTGTTGTAGTTGGTAACTTCACATATATTTTTTAAAGTTCACATTTTATAATTTGGTTTCAAAAAAAAAATTTAAACAAAACAATTACTTTATACCAATAATGTGAAGGGCTGTGTTACCACCCTAAGGACCTAAGTGTGATCGATATACAAACGAACGTATGCTACTCTTACACCCACATATAAGTCTGTCTAACACAAACTCGGGGTTTACACCAACATATGACTATTTACAACAATATATATCCATTTACACCAACATATACCAGTTTTACAAGAACATATGCTACTCTTACACCCACATATAAGCCTAACACAAACTCCAAGGGGTTTACACCAACATATGACCATTTACAACAATATATATCCATTTACACCAACATATACCAATTTACACCAACATATACCAGTTTTACAAGAACATATGCTACTCTTACACCCACATATAAGCCTGTCTAACACAAACTCTAAGGGGTTTACACCAACATATGACCATTTACACTAATATATATCTATTTACACCAACATATACCCGTTTACACCAACATATACCAGTTTTACAAGAACATATGCTAAGTCTTACACCCACATATGCCTGTGTTACACCAACCGTTGCTAGTTTTACACCAACATATGCCCATGTACACCAACATATATGCATTTACACCAACATATACCCGTTTACACCAAGATGAAACTTTCATTGGTTTTGCCAGATCTAGATGGCACAAAGAAAGCATCGGCTGTCGACAACCAGCATGTGCCTGTCGACAACCAACACTATACTTAAGAATTTCAGTTCTGGATGGCAGTTCTGCTGCAGTGGCTGTCGACAGCCAATGGTCATCTGTCGACAGCCAATGGTCATCTGTCGATAGCCGATGGTCAATGTTCAGAATAATTTCAACTTCTCCATTCTATAATTCATTTACATGAAAATGGTATATGTTGGGTTCAACCATACCATATGTACTTTTCACTAACATATGTTTGTACAAATGTCAACTCCCCATTTACATCAAAATGATATATGTTGGGTTCAACCATACCATATGTACTTTTCATTAACATATGTTTGTACAAATGTCACCTCCTCATTTACATCAAAATGGTATATGTTGGGTTCAACCATACCATATGTACTTTTCACTAACATATGTTTGTACAAATGTCACCTCCCCATTTACATCAAAATGGTATATGTTGGGTTCAACCATACCACATGCCAGTTTTATACTAACATATGTTTGTACAAATTTCACCTTCCTCCTATCATTCATTTACATCAAAATAGTTGTAGTTGGTGCAACCATGCATATCCTCATTTGCAAGCTATCAAAAAAGGAACCACATTGGCTGCATTGGTGCTTGCATTGGTGCCTGCATTGGTGCCTGCATTGGTGTCTGCATTGGTATCTGCATTGCGGTCTGCATTGCTGCTGCTTGCACTGTTGTTGGTTGAAACATTAGGTGCAATTGTTGATGCAAGGGTGGCTGCAAGGGTGTATGCATGAGTGGCTGTATTGCTGGCTCCAAGGGTGGCTGCATACTTTCTTTTTCATTTATGTTCTTCTTTCTCCTCTTCTCAACAGAACTTTGAATTCTCTTCTCCTTTGGTCGTCCTTTCCTCGATGCTCGAGGAGGATCACAAACTCGAATCTCCTCCCTAGGTTGCTCAGCTATATTTGCATCAACAACTCCTAACATTCTTTTAATTAGCATAGGTATTACCTCCCTTGCCATATCAAATGCAGCATTTGAAGATGCGCCAATCTCAGCAATTTTCACTGTTTGATGAAGTAGGTAGCTGTAACGAGAACTTTCATCAAGACAATTGTTTCCATCCATGTTGTATTCACCAAAACCATGTATGTACTGCATCTCTTTTGCCCATCGCTTTAAAATATATCTCTGTGGAATGCTACTTATACCAACAAGCTGAAAAGCAATTAATGCATGTCTACATAAATATCCTCTAAATTCAAAACACCGGCAACCACATATAACCACCCCAATTTTATCACATGTCACTGTAAATTCTTTCTCAAACATCCTTTTGACTCATTTAACTTTAATCTTATCAATAGATTTCACTCTTAGGCTCGGGCCATTTTCGTTAGCATCTAATATTGTAGGTTGACATGAAGTCATCTCAATAACCTCTTTCTGAAATTTTTGAAAGATGCCCCTTGTGTAAATTTCAGCAGCTTGCCTCTCAAATATACTTGAAGTTTTCAAGAATGCTATAGTCTCTAATGTCTTAACATCAGCCTCTTCTTCTGCATCCCATCTTTTCTCAAGTGCGGTCCTATATTGAAGTATGAACTCTTCAAGTGTTGTCTTAGATTGAACAAATTCATCAAAAAAATGGTTAATGCTCTCACTTCTTTGTGACAATGACATACCTACACGTAAAACAATATATTGTGAGAACAACAATTGGTCCAAACTTATGTCTATCACATATGGTAAAAAGTATGCATAATTTTCAAATGGAACTTACCAGCAAAAAAGTGATCATTTACATACACAGGAACCCATTTTTGACGGCACTGGTATATATTCTGCAGCCACTCATTTTCTCTGCATTCCACATATTCATCCATCATCTCATCCCACTTTTCTACAAATTCATGAGTTGTTACACAATCATAGATGCATTTATCAAATTCTCCCATAAATTCAGGATACTTTTTACAAATATGGTCTATCTTTTCAGGTATCTTCTTCAATATATGCCACAAGAAAAATCGATGCCTAATATTGGGAAACACTTCAGCTATAGCCATTTCTATAGCCTTATCTTGATCCGTAATAATTCCCTTTGGTGAAACTCCACCATTTGCTTCTAACCAACTCTGAAATACCCATGTAAATGTTTCAATCTTCTCATTACATAGCAGTGCACACCCAAGTAAGATAGACTGTTCATGGTGATTCACCCCAACAAAAGGAGCAAATGACATTTCATATCTGTTCGTTAGATAAGTGGTATCAAATGTAACCACATCAGAGAAATAGCTACATGCTGTGCGTGATCTACCATCAATCCAAAAAATATTTGACAACTGGTCATGCTCATTCAAGTCAAATGAATAAAAGAATGTTGGATCCTTACATTTCATTTCAGTAAAATGACGAAGCATTCTTTGTGCATCACCCTCTCTCAATTTAGATTGCCGTTCTCTATTAAAAAAATTTCGACAATCTTTCTCCGTAAATGATAAACTCCGTATACTACCCTTCCTTTTTGCCATGTAAGACATGACTTTTGTAGTGGATATGCCTACACTACGCATGTTCAAGATTTCAGCCTTCTCCGGGGTAGTTATCCGTCGATGCGATCTTAAATAAGCAGCTACAACTGTGTTCAGCTCATGATTATGCTCAAGTAAAACATCAGAGAATACAAATTCTCCACTATCTTTGTCTAATTTCACTTTTATTGATGCTGTGCAACCGATTTTTGTAGAGTCTTTATGATTTTGTGAATTGTTCTTCCTCCTTGCTTTTTCATTTCTCCAACAAACAAAATGAGCAAAAACACAAACTTTTCCACTAAATTTGCTGCTAAATGTACTAATGTCAAAACCCATGTGCCTTGCATATGTGTTGTAGTATTTTTTGGCATCGTTTATGGACTCAAA
The DNA here is from genome assembly GCA_014218235.1 of Colocasia esculenta. NCBI lineage: Eukaryota > Viridiplantae > Streptophyta > Magnoliopsida > Alismatales > Araceae > Colocasia > Colocasia esculenta. Next base: position 116,648,812 of record CM024766.1, on the reverse strand, counting down.
TTTCATGCCATTGCATGGCGCTAAAGACCTCCCAATCACATTATTCTCTGTAGTCTTCGATGGAGTCTTCAATGCATCTATTCCACTTTTATCTTGTTCACCTGTAACATAAGACAATTGATGTCAGACAAACATATGTCTATTCATACAAACAAATATCTCTGAACAAACATATCTCAATTTATACCAAAAAATATCAGCTTGCACCAACAAATGTTATACTGGACCAACATATATACATTTACATTTACATATGCTTTGTGAAGCATCATATGTCACTTTAAACCATGATTTATTATTTAACAATCATATATCAGTTTGGTCTAATATGTAACAGGAACCAACATATCTATGTTAAAACCAACATATGTCTATCAGTCTATGGGAACTAATATGTTCACTTTAAACTATCAAATATCATTGGACAAACATATTTCACTCTCCTCTAATTTATTTCAGTTTGCACTAACAAATGCTACAATAGACCAGCATATACGGTTACATCGACATATGGCTATATTAACCAACATATGTCAGTTCTATGTCAGTTCTATGACCAATATGTACTACTTTACACAGACATATGTCAGATGTCGGCGCATTAAATACATACCTTCTTCCACAAACTTTGAAGAGGACACAAAATCCAATCCACTCATCACCGCTCCTACTTCCTCGCACGTTGGAAAGAAGAAGGTGAACAGAGTGAGAATGCCAGAGCTGCCAGTTGAGGGCCACAGCTATGTGGGGGGGGGGGGGGGGGGGGGGGGGGGGGTAGGGGAAGGGGGGGAGGTTGCCTTCTGATCGAAGAGCAAGGGACACTACCGGAGCGAGCACGCGAAGGAGACACCGCTGGAGGGAGAGCGCGTTTGCACCAAGTCCTTCTCCAAAAGCAGGAAGAGGAGGAAGGGAAACTCTTGGTGCACACTGCTGGCGGGAGCGCATTGCACACTGCCGCCCGTTGGAGCCTTGGACACTGACGGTCTGAGGGAGGGCGCGTTGAAGCAGAGCCTTGGAGGGAAGTCTAAGTGTAGGTACACTGTAGGAGGGAGCGCGCGATGGAGCCTTGGAAAACGCCGGTGGGAGCGCGCGTTGCACTCTGCCGGAGGGAACGCCCGTTGAAGTGCAGGGACACTGCCAGAGGAAGAAAACGTATCCCGCCAACTCCTTCTCGTGGGGAGAACGCCTTTCGATCGTGCAGGCCACTGTCCGATCGTGCAGGCCACTACCGGAGGATGGGAGCAAGACAACGTAGAACGAAGTGGGAGATGGGAGCAAGATAACGGAGATGGTGCGCGCGGGAAAAAAAGGGCAAAGTTGTCATATCAATCACTGGAGAAGACTTGTTGGCGTAGTCGGGCCATTTGGCAGCTGACATGGAAGTGCTCCACGTGGGGCTATGTGAATGGGTTTGCATATTGACATGTCACTGGTTTGCAACGACTTGGTTTGCACCAAGTCGTTCTCTTAATTCAATGCGTTAGATAGAGATGGTGATCGTTAAAAAAGGGTGTGTTTCCCAGCAACATCTTTTTTTTTATAACGAGAAAATCTCGCCCCGTGTGATTTTGTGGGCTCAAGGATTGGTGTTCGTGAACTCCAAGGTCAGGACTTGGCAGCTCCTACTTTCTGTATACATGAATTGCCATTACCCCACTTGACCGAAAAAACCCCAGATTTACACACCTCGAGGATTGCATGTAAATCAGGTAAGCCCCCTCCAGGAATCGAACTCGGGACCTCCTGCTTTTAAGCAAGATTTCTAACCGATCGACCTAACCGGGGTCCTTCCCATCAACATCTTAGTTTAACCCTGCAATAACATTTGGGCAACTATATATACATATATATCAGACGAGTAATGCTGCGGCACCTCCGTACCACAGCCCACACCGTCGGATCTCCATCCGACGGTGTGTTAAAAAAAAAAATCAGACCTTGCGTTTCGCGCGCTTGCGGCGCGCGAAATGCACGGTCCCGCGTGGGGCCGTTGGATCTGAGATCTAACGGAGCGGCCCTGCCGTATCCAAGCATAAGTCTATATCAGATTATATATACATATATACATTTCACGGCCACAGAGGTTGATGTGCGACTGTGCGTGCATGGAACTTTACTTGCTATTCGGGTCGGGCTCTGAGCCATATGACGAATGCCTCTCGTGGGCCCGGCCCGCATGTGAAGGACGCGGGCTGGCTGTGATGTGTGTGACAGTGTGAGGGGGGGGGGGGGGGGGAGACAGGTTTGATAATTAGATAAGTTATTTGCCAGGTAGATATCTTCTGATAAGATAACTTTTGATAATTATCTTTTGTTTTGGTGCAATATTTGAAGGTATAATAATTTTATATCATATCGATCATTTTATGTTATATTAAGATCATTTATGAGATAATTTTATATCACATCAGGGTCACTAATGAGGTTTATCTCTACTTTGAGATATTTTGAACTTCGTATAAGGCCATATAATTTTATCAGCTCAAAAATGAGAGTTGAATTTATCAAAATTTATCACCAATAAATACTGATAAGTGTCTAATATTAAATTATCTAATTTTTTAAAGCGACAAAATAATTTTCAAAATTGATAATTTTTTTATAAAAAATTATCAGAACTTATTTAATTATCAAACATGTCCTTAGATATAAAAAAGTGAGCCGCCATGCTGGGGATATAGTGGGTGGCCCACCTAGCCCGCAGGGGCACGTGACCCAGAAGCTGGTGTTTGCTTAATTGCTGTTTCTTTTTGACATGGATTTTAATTGCTGTCACCATAGAGCTCTTTAGAACATCGGAACAAAATGTGATAAAACGTGGCATCCTTTTTATTTAAGCTTCTCATACGCCATGATAAGTACACGAACAATAACACACCACTGTTTTATCGATTATTTCGTAGTGGATGTAAATTGGATACATGATCTTATGGATGAATAATCAAATATTCATATGTAAAAATTGTCATGGTCACTGTGAGATATCATGCCTACGGTTAGTCTCATCATGGGAACAAACTGAAGGGTAAAAACTTCGGATAAGAAATGCTAGGTCTCCTAATGGCTAATCATTTTGAAAAGCGGAAATTTCTAACTTGGGTCAAACTGAGTTAGGTTGGAGTTAAACCGGATTAACTCGAGTTATCTTGACCCACGTCCATAAGTGGAGTATGGATTACTCTTTTATTTATGAAGATTTTACCCCCCCCCCCCTCATTTTCTAGTCCTATTTACACCATTTTCCCTTGATTTCTTGCTTACGAGAGCCGGCCCCGTCTCTTCCCACTCGGATATATAGAGAGAATTATCAATCAGTCTCTATTTTTTTTAGACTTATTTTTAGGTCCCTGACTCCTTTAGAAAACTGTGTAGCTACACACTTTTCTCCCTTTAAAAAACTGTGTAAGTCAGAGACCTAAAAATAAATCCCCAAAACATAGGGATTAATTGATAATTCTCCCTAATATATATGTTTTGTCCTTCAATGCAATACATTAGGTATGGTGGTATGAATGATTCAATCCCAGTCCCACACATATATCTGTATATACAATTTTATCATAATAATGTAGCAGATGATTTCATTTTTTAAATTTTGTGGGTAATGAAATTAAATTGCTATATCCAATTCAACGATTAAATAGGCCAATCAATCAACGCCGGAGTTTGAGTTCTCAACCCAAAATAAACAATTCCAAACAAGGTGCTTCTATTTTGGGTTTGGGAAACAAGTCGAACTTCGGTAGAAGTAGGAAAGAAAATTCCAAGTGCAGGTAATGAGATAAAATTATTTCTACTCATTTTATGTTATTTCTTTCCACAAATATTGACATTCATTGATGTATTTTTACAATTGAAAGGTTCTGTCATCGCATCAACACAAGAATCGATTTAGTCGAATGCTTGTGCGAAGTAAACGCCATACCAAAACATTATTGCAGATTAGAAAATTTTGATGCTTGTGATCTTCTGTATTTTGTAGGTCGATTGTGAGGCTTGATGTATGTTGAGAAATTAATATGTAGGTGTATTGTGAGTATAAATTTATTACTGAAAGGCCGAATTAGCTTTTATCGTTGGAAATATGTTCAATGAAAAGAAGGCCAACTGTGAGCCAAACTTATGCTAATTAGCTAAAATCATGTTAATGTCCGTAAAGAAAAATTAACTTCAAGAATTTGACAAAGAGTGAAATAATAATATTTAAGATAAATTAATTAAAATTTTATATTAGATATATTTGACTTATTTTCTAATTTCTAACATAAGTATAATTTATTACAGTAAATATTATCTATTGTTACATTAAATTTTATTACAGTAAAAACATCCTTTATATAACTAAGGACTGCTAATTAATTTATCTTTTTATTTAATATAAATCGGCTACCTTAATGTGGCAAGTGAAATATAATCTAAAATTGTTAAATAATTTCATTCCATCTTAACTTATTGTCAGCTACCGTTATTATGCAAAATAATTAAGACACATGTTTGATACGACATTAGTGTACACTATAACCTATGTACAAGCCGATTAATTTCGTACTTAAGGATGATAAGACTCATGTTTACTATCACTTTAAAAAAAATCGCCTTGGAGAAATATACATAGACACGAAATATGATAGTAAAAAAATCGTATATGAGGAAGTATAAATAAATATCTTGAAAAATATAATAAAGAAATGAGATGAGAAAGGTAAGACAGGGGTAATGTAGATATTGTATGACATGGAAGGTGGGGTTAACACCCCATTTTTCTTACCAAAGTAAAGTAAAAAAATCTTTTTACCCACCATAAACTTGTCCCAAGAGTTAACTCAACGAAAGATCTAGTGCATTATTCCGATAAAATCGATGCCGGTCCTCCTACAATTGCCTAGCGCGGAAGCTGCCATATGTAATAGAAACGTACTCAATATCCTCTCACACTCTTTAGACATAAAAATTTAGGGGCATATTATGTTTACCATATCTTCTTTCTATCTTAGTTTACTAATCGCAACAAATAAATTCACATGAATTTATCAACAGTACTCTTCTTAATTTATACGAGGATGATTATAAAAGTATGATTTTTTTTCCTTTTTGAAAATGATTTGATCCACGCACAAGACGAATAAATATGATGTTTCTTTTTTTTTTGAGAAAAAAAGAATGATTTAATACATGCACGAAGAAGAATAAAGATAATGTGTTTTCTTTTTTGAGAACGTAATAATTATATCGTGTGATTTTTTCAATTTTTTTTTACTTTTTTAACAAATGAGAAAATTGACATGACATAAAAGTGGAAACACCTTATTATTTCACCAAATTTTTGGATGATGTCCTTCTATCAATTGAATTGATCTTCGGCATCGTTTGGTAGTAATTTTTGAAAATAAAAATTAACAAAGGTCGATTTCACGACCACTTTCAACCTCGTCGTCGTCACATTTTGAAGTGCGAACAACGAGGTGTCTTGTCGTCTGCGATCATGAAGTCGCACAGAGATAAAAAAAAAAAATTTTATCATCACCTGTGAAAATGGATTTTTCAAATATCCATCACAATTAAATTTATTTTTATCATGTTCTCATGTGTGTACCCGCATATTACAAATTCAAGTCCCGTTTAGTGCTAAGCAAGTCACTATAACGAAAGATGAATCGGTAATTGCGGAGCGCAGGCGTGCCAGTCGCCGAAGCAACAACATGTTCTGCCTCCGAGAGTCGAAGGTCTTTAGGTCTATTTGCGCGCCGTCTGATTTCATCAAACGAAAGTGGGAATCGGGTCTGGGCCAAGATTCCGCCGTTGCCTAAGCGCAACGACGTTAATTACATCCCTCTGGGAGGGAAAACCCTTGATTAATAGCCAGAATAAAGAGTCTCTTGGCCTTTAATGGAAACATCCGATAAAAGATATGCGAAGATGCAAATTCAACTGCGCCTAATGCAACACGACCAAAACACAACATTCGACGCATTTTGATGTTATTTCAAATTGATTTAAAGTGGTTAAAACAGTTTCAACATTTTTTTATTTGGTTTATTTTTACTTTTCTGACCCCTTGCATTTTTTTTATTTGGTCTTTTACTGGGGTTGTCTTTTTTTGTTTATTGGCCTCTTGATTTGTTTTAAATTTGATTATTTAATTGATGTGGAGCTGTATTTGATTTCAGATTATTCTTCACTTGCATTTATTTCTTTTGAGTTTATTTGATTTTTTTTATTTTTTAGAATTGTTTAGTTTGATTTCTTTTATTTGAGATGGTTTATTTTAAAAAAAATTATTTAGAGTCACCCCCCCTTTTTTTAGCATATGTTTTCGACAGTTAAATGTAGGAAATTATCATGTCACAATTTCTTTGAATTTGGTTTGAAGTTATGATGATTTAATTTATTTTAAATGAGTTGATTGGTTGATTTATCATGTATTGTTGTTTGTCCCCTTTTATTTCTTTTCGTTTAAATGTTTATTACTTATCATCTCATTAATCTTGTTGCCGTTTTTTTATTATTATTATTAAATGAGGGGGCTAGAGCCTGTACGGTTGTGTTGGTGGGTGTAGGTGTAGCAACCATTTGGCACTTGAAGCTTGAACGGTGACCCTTGAACCGGGCGTGTTTGGCATGGACTGGTGAAGGGTGAACCGGTTCAGGGCTACCGTTGAAAGGGAGAGGCCGGTTCAGGCTGACAGTTAGGAGCTCATGCATGTATGTGGGTGGTTTGCATGGGTAGTTTTGGTTAAAGAAATGTAGATGGAGAGAGAATATGGGTGCAATAGGTGGAGAGAGAATATGTACCACTTGATAAGGGGAGAGTGTGGGATGTGCAAAAATTGGTTTATTTGGGTTTTTGAAAGGAATTTGAGTTTGATCGGTGGGGGGTTTCAGGGTGCTGAATAGTTTGACCGGTGGCCTCCATACTCTCCACCGTTCAGCCTACCATTTGGGCATATGATGTCTGATCAGCGAGGGGCTAGTTTAGGTGGATGGAGAGCTGAACGGTGAAGGCTACTGTACTCACCGATGACGCTAAAAGGCAGTCTCAAGAGTGTAGAATGATGAACGGTGGCCACTATGTGACAGCCCCAAATAGTCCTTTTCATCATCAGGCCTTTCTTCTCTTTGATTTATCCTGATGTTATAATTCCTTCTTTTTTTTTATTGTTGTTGATGTTTTCTTGTGTTATATTAATATCTTGTAACACACATTTTTTTTGTTTTCTATTGTTGGGGCCTCATTTAATTATTATAATTATTGCACATTTGTCACTTCTATTGCGATTTTGTCTTTTTTTCTCATTTGTATTTTTTTATGTCGAACACGTTGACCGGATAATGTACGATGCGTCGATGGTCATTTATCTCATTTGCATAAGCACAGACGTGACACCAACTGTCAAGATCGCAATCACAAAAACAAAGTTAAGAATTGACGGAAATTTAATACGATAAAATCTGATTTGATGGTAGCTACCCTTGCCCACCGTATGTCAAGGTAGCACCTAGGGACGCTCACCCATAAACCAGAGGCGTCGCCCACGGGGCAATGTTCGCCAGACAATGGCAACATAATATTTGCCAAATGCCGGATTGCAACACAAGTTGTCCGGTGATTATATTGGCACAAGCGGATTCGGAAATCATCACGGAAAAATTCGGCAGCACCTCCCCTTAGTTTACACCTTGGGGGGGGGGGGGGGGGGGGTGTGCATGACATCCATCCACCATGATGGAGACGGTGCCAACAACGATGTTGATGCAGAAGCAACAACAATACGGCACACGACACCGCTTCTCAAGTCGTACTCGAGAAGACCGGTATACGCCGAGACCGCAAATTGGGTGAAAACTGATGGAATATCATCTCAAAATTAAATACCACACATTCTTTTAGTTCACCCACGGATTAGCCATTTCGGGGTGCTTGGGTTAGGGTGACCGGTGGCAAAGGCGGAGGAGAAGGAAGTTGAACGGTGGGGTTGATGAAGGCCACCGTTCAACATCTCAACATCCAACATGAGGGAAACTATTGATGGTTTTTGTATACAAGGGTAGTCAGGTAAAGTTTGAATGGTAGGAAGGGGGGGAAGCCACCGATCAAGGGCTTTTAGGCAGTGGTGGAGGCTTAACGGTGGGAAAGGAGATGCCACCGGTCAGAAGAGTTTTTTTTACCATTTACACAGGATTCTGGTTCAACGGTGGCTTCCGATTAGCCACCGTTCAAAGGTTTTACTTGTGTTTTGCTTGTGGATTTCTGTGGAGAAGGAGGGTGAACGGTGGCATTGTGCAAGGCCACCGTTCAAGGCTCCAACATCCACTCAAGGGAGGAAGTGACAGACAGTTTACAAAGAGGTAAGGAATGATGAACGGTGGCGTTGGCAAGGCCACCGTTCAGGATTTTTAGGTAATAAAACAAAGAAGGAAGCGGCAGTGGGGAAGAATGTTGAACGGTGGTGTTGATGAGGGCCACCGTTCTACATTTCAACATCCATCCGAAGAAGAGATAGTGTGAGGATTAATTGGAAACTTTTCGCGCAGGATCAATGCACTGTAGAAGAAATTTGTAGGGGGGATAGATCAACATTTTGAGGGGAATTTAAATAGATAATACAGAGCACAACTAAGTGACAGCCGATGCACATCATATGGAAGATGAGAGCTCAGCAGTGAGATGCTCAAATTAAACGGCGGGTCACTGTCCCTGCATAAGGCATCGATGCAAACTCAAATCATATAAACAATCATATGAATCGGTTAATAATCAGAACAAACAAATAATGGGCTAATTTAATCCCTAAGCACCGGACATGGGTATTACTTGCATCCCACACCCAAGAACATCTGGGATCTTACTAAGGACGAAGACGGATCATATCTTAAAGTGAAAGAAAACACCGAAGCAAAAGGAGGGCAATTACAATACTATATTTTTTTAGAAGGTCAGCGATATGAACTGAGGAGGGGGTTTCAAGTTTGCTCAACTTCCCTGTGAATGATACTGGGTATTGAGTTACCCTGGTCATCGCACAGGGAAGGCCCCCACCTTTTTGTCACATAGAAATCGGTAAAGGTAGATGAAAGAATTAAATCCATACTCTCACGTAAGACATATAGACATATAATATACACAATCTGGTGTTTCACGTGAGGAGCAAATCCCCCTTTCTATTTCGTTCAAAACAAAAGTACAAGGGGAAAAGAAAACAAAGCAGTAAAAAAAAAAAAAGACAAATGACAGGGGAGGGGGATTGCATGGGAGGTCGGACCCTCTCTTTCTCCCTGCTCTCTTCCCTTCTTAAAGACTTTTCCCACAGTTCCCTGGTACAGAGAACAGTCGCTCTCCTCTTCTCCCTCTTCTGGCTCCTTCTTCGGCTGCCAAAACCAGAAACCCTCAGCGCCGCACAGAGCCTTCCTCTTCTCCTCTTGCTGCTGCCCTCCCTTTCCTCTGATTCCCCGATCTGCCTTTTGCATGGGAAAAGGCTCCTTTTATGGAGCGCCTTTTGAGGACTGATGTGGCAAAAGCTTCCCTCAAAACAGACCCATTCTTCTTATCTATTTACCATGGTTGCCATTTGTTCGGTACTGCAGACCAAGCAACGCCTTTCCTTCTTGGGTTGATGGCCCATTTGAGGCCCGATAATCTCAAAATGGGTGCAGAAAAATGCCCCCCACCTGGGGACGGTGCAAGTGAGGACCGAGCGGAGCAGCGTCCGCAGGTGTACCCTTCATGGCCTTCTTTTGAATTCCTCTTGTGTTCTGCTATCGTTCAGCTTCATTGACTGTCGATCTCTTGTTGTTCTGTTGTCTTGTAACATCTGGTTATCTGTTGTCTGTTGGCCGGATGGCGGTCCTTAGACGTGTTGCCATGCGGGTGGTCTTGTTGAAACTGATGTTGAAATTGACAGCTAATGAATGACTATTACGACGACAGTTCGTTGAATTAACGAGCCTGTTAAGCTACACCATATGAATGGACGCAAGCTTTTGGATGGTTCCGTTTAATGTACTACGGATGCCTCGATCGGCACATTAATCAGATCGGCAATTTTCACCTTGATTGATGCAGCGACGTCTTGATTTGACAACGTCGACGAGCCAGAATGTTGACATTATAGCTTTTATAAATCAGTACAGCTACTGATCCAATAACTTTGATCCGATGGTATACGTGATGCTGATAGCTTTAAGTATCAGTGTGGTAACATTTCTGGTGTAGTTCTTGACCTGATGAAGATTTTTTTTAATTTTAATATTTATTGCTTGTGTATGCATATGTATATGCATAAATGTGTACATATAAATATGTCCTCGGGTTGAGGGTGCCAAAACGGCAAACTCTGGACCGGACCCGCTTCCTTGAAATGATTGGGAAAGCTAGATCGGCAGCTTCTGAACCAGCGTGGGGGAAAAGATGCTGCCTGGTGGCGTTTGGACCGGTGGAGCCTGCTGAACGGCAACCTTCAAACCCGGTTCCCATTTCTCTGAACCGCCAGCGCCATGGATCGGTGACGGGCAGGATCCATTCCCATTTTTGTATTGGATCGATGTCTGAGGTGGGTTGGTCCATTAGAAGCAGCAGCGGTTCAATGGCTTGGCCTGGGGTTTGAACGGCGGCGGGTCTGGTTTAGTAGAATCCGGTTGGATCCATGAAGACCCGGGAGGAGCAAACAGTGGATCGCGCATACCCATTGGGTCTGCCGAAATGGCAGCTCCGCCAGCCTTCCTGAAAGGCACAATGGAGGGCGCTTCATCGGCAGACTCTGGACCGGGCCTGCTTTCTTGAGCTGACTGGGAAAACCAGATCGGCAGCCTCTGAACCGGCATGGGGAGAGGATGCTGCCTGGATCGGTGGCATTTGGACCGGTTAGCAGGAGCGCTGGGTTGTTGGCTTCGCGGGCCCAAGAAAGACCCAATAGCAGTGAGGGACCCGATCGGGTCTTCTGCCTGCACCGCCTCAAAAGGCACATCGCGCTTTGGTGATGTCTTGGCGTGCAAGGCTCTTTTCGTGGGCATCCCTTCGTCTCCCTCCTTCTGCTTCCTTGAGCTTCAGTCAACGGGCGATATCAACCCTGTGACAGCAATAGTATTATACCAGCCACCTTTGGTGGAAATATTGGGCACCGCTGTGACGCCTGTATTTGAGGCTGATGTTCGTCTGGTTGTATCTTCCCATAGTGACAACCCTCATGGCTCCCCGCATGCACCGGCTTCTCAAATAGCGCCTATACCTATTGATAGAGATGCAGCCTCTTCCGAAACAGTGATGCTTTCTGCCGACTTGACTGCAGTATTCCATGTTTCTCCAGTGGGTGCTTTGGATACTGCGGACACGCTGCCCTCCTCATCATACGAGGTTGATGCTAGCCTATGGTCTGATATAGATGCCCAGGTGCACTTTGAAGTGCCATCCATTGATCCCTCCGAGGTTACATCTTTTTCAAATGCCATGATCCAGCACCAGTTGTCTACCTTGCGTTTGACGATGAGCCAGAGACCTGACATAGGCTATGAGGAGATGAAGCAGCTAGTAGACAAGCTTACTGAGGTTTTGGTCTTCATGAAGTGCCCCTTAGCCGACTGGGCATATAAAGTTACCATGGTGCTCAAATCTATAAAACGGCGGGACTATATTCGTCATGAGATGCCGAACCAGCTAACTGCTTTAGAGATGCAGCTATCCGAATACAAAGCAGTATTGGAGCCTTTACAAACCAGCACTGGGTGTCACCGGTCTGCCGTAGCAAAACTCTATACAGATTTGGAGGGTATGGACACCAAAATTGCCAAATTGCGGGCAAAATTGGCGTTAGCAGAGACCGAGCGGGACAAGCTAGCAATTTCTCTGGAGCAGGAGGAAGAAGCCCTCTTACTGAATGAAGGCCAGGCCGTCTCGGCTGAGGAGAAAGTAAAAGAGATTCAATTACAGCAGAGTCGTCTGAAGGAGAGGGCCTCCTTGCCCAATTTGGGTATTCTGTCTTTGGAAGAAATATTTCGAGGCATATGACGCCTCAGCTACCCCCTCTTTTGTATTGGTAGAAGTGTCTATCATGCAAATGTAATTCTCAAATCAATGAAAAATACACCTTTTGAGCACAAGTGGTATCTTTTGTGTATTGTGCATTGTTCTCTCTATTTATTTCATTCTAATTTTTGTTCACATTATCAAATTGAGCATCCTTTCGGATTTTCGCCCGACTTGACCCCCTCTTGCTTTTGCCTACACGCCCTTTCGGGTTTTTGTGTAGCGGGGTATTCGATTTTGCCCACGGCGCCCTTTGCGGGTTTTCACCATGGCCAAGTTTTATGTCCTTTTTACCCTTGCCCAAAGGACAAGTCCGACGAGGCATCTTTATTTTTAGCCTCTTTTTTATTCAGGGTTTAACCTTCTTGCAATTATCTGTATGACGGGACCTTTTCCGTCTATTGGCTGTTGGAGTGACGGGCCCTTAGCCGTCGGGATCCTTTGCCGCCTGATAACTGTTGCAGTGACGGGAGCCTTTGCCGTCTGGTAACTGTGAAGTGACATGATCCTTTGCCGCCTGGTAACTATTGGAGTGACGGGAGCCTTTGCCGTCTGGTAACTGTTGGAGTGACGGGAGCCTTTGCCGTCTGGTAACCGTTGAAGTGACGGGATCCTTTGCCGCCTGATAACTGTTGGAGCGACGGGAGCCTTTGCCGTCTGGTAACTGTTGGAGTGACGGGAGCCTTTGCCGTCTGGTAACTGTTGGAGTGACGGGAGCCTTTGCTGTCTGGTAACCGTTGAAGTGACGGGATCCTTTGCCGCCTGGTAACCGTTGAAGTGACGGGAGCCTTTGCCGTCTGGTAACCGTTGAAGTGACGGGATCCTTTGCCGCCTGGTAACCGTTGAAGTGACGGGATCCTTTGCCGTCTGGTAACTGTTGGAGTGACGGGATCCTTTGCCGTCTGGTAACCGTTGAAGTGACGGGATCCTTTGCCGCCTGGTAACTGTTGAAGTGACGGGATCCTTTGCCGCCTGGTAACTATTGGAGTGACGGGATCCTTTGCCGCCTGGTAACTGCTGAAGTGACGGGAGCCTTTGCCGTCTGGTAACCGTTGAAGTGACGGGATCCTTTGCCGCCTGGTAACTGTTGAAGTGACGGGATCCTTTGCCGCCTGGTAACTGTTAGAGTGACGGGAGCCTTTGTCGTCTGGTAACTGTTGGAGTGACGGGATCCTTTGCCGTCTGGTAACCGTTGAAGTGACGGGAGCCTTTGCCGTCTGGTAACTGTTGGAGTGACGGGATCCTTTGCCGCCTGGTAACTGTTGAAGTAACGGGATCCTTTGCCGCCTGGTAACTGTTGGAGTGACGGGAGCCTTTGCCGTCTGGTAACTGTTGGAGTGACGGGAGCCTTTGCCGTCTGGTAACCGTTGAAGTGACAGGAGCCTTTGCCGTCTGGTAACTGTTGGAGTGACGGGAGCCTTTGCCGTCTGGTAACCGTTGAAGTGACGGGATCCTTTGCCGCCTGGTAACTGTTGGAGTGACGGGATCATTTGCCGCCTGGTGACTGTTGGAGTGACGGGAGCCTTTGCCGTCTGGTAACCGTTGAAGTGACGGGATCCTTTGCCACCTGGTAACTGTTGGAGTGACGGGATCATTTGCCGCCTGGTGACTGTTGGAGTGACGGGATCATTTGCCGCCTGGTGATTGCCAAAGAGACGGGACCTTTGCCATCTCTTGGTTGTCGGGGTGACGGGAGCCTTTGTCGTCTAATGATTGGGTGACGAGACCTTTTGTCGTCTTATACCCATCAAGGTGATGGGGCCTAGTATTGTCTGGTACTATGATCTTGCTAACGCTTGATCTTCGTGCTTGTTGATGTCTTGGCATCTGACTGATCCTTATTGTCATTCTTTTTTTTTTTAATTTTCTCTTTATCGAATTGGGCGCCCTTACAGGTTTTCACCCAATCCGACCCCCTCTTGCTTTTGCCTACACGCCCTTTCGGGTTTTCGTGTAGCGGGGTACCCGATTTTGCCCATGGCGCCCTTTGCGGGTTTTCACCATAGCCAGGTTTTAGGTCATTTTTACCCTTATTCGATGAAGCGACTCGAATAAGTCCGACGGGGCACCTCCATTTTGAACCCCCTTTTTTTATTATTATTATATATATATATATATATATATATATATATATATATTTTTTGGTAGGGAAAACTGCCATCTGCTCGAGCTCATTGACGACTATGATCCCATGACCATGCTATTGATTTGGCCTCGTGTCGCACTAGCATGATTACTAGCGAGACTCTGCTATCGCACGATGTAGATCTCTTTTGCCATTGTTGCCAATTCTCGATGTGGTCCCGACGTATCAGCATTAATGACGATTTTGATCCTTCGGATTTGGTGACTCCAATTCATCATGCCCCCTGCACATTAAAGACCCCAATGTCAGATCACAAGATCTTCCATCAATTTGGGGAAACATTAAACTGTTGATCTTTTAAGATGTTTTTTTTTAAATGGGGAAAGAAACGGAAATTTCAAAGAACTTCCGCGGAAAAATAATGCGGTCGTGTAAATGAGGGGACTCCTTTCATCGCCCTCCCCTTAAAAACAGCGAGAACCACGGGAAATCATAATGTTTGTTGAGACGTGCGTCCCCTCAGAGCCATGGTCCGACTAGCGGTATGGCTGCCTCTCTCTTTTTTTTTTGCCATGCATTGCATGCCTTTTTTTTTTGCGCTGCTCTTTTGGCTCTTCGTCATTGGCGACTAACGTCCCGGGTTTAAGAGTTTAATATTTTTTTTCTTTTTTTTTTTACATGGGGAAGACTGAGTGTAGAGACTCCCTGTTGTTGCAATAGCAACGTCTCTTGATGACCGAGCTCTTCATTCATCGAATATGTTGCCCGGGTCTGGTTCTTGTTCCTCCTCTTGTTGTCTGTGATGCTGACTGTCGAACTGTGGATGGCATGCATGGTACAGCTTCAAATGTCTTCCATTGAGGGGTGGGAATTGGACTTCACCTCGATGATCGACTACGACGTACGCGCCGCCTTCATAGACCCTCTGCACCACGTACGGACCGGTCCAGTTCTCATTCAGCTTACCCTTTGGGTTACCAGCCATGACTTCTCTTCTTTTAACCATCACCAGGTCTCCTTTCTTAAACTCACGGCCCTTAACTAACTTGTCAAAGGCACGTGCTATGCGAGCCTGATAGACTTGAATATTCTTTTGTGCCTGTAGCCTCTTCCCCTCCAAGTCGGAGAGTTCTTCAAGTCTCCTTTCAATGTTGGTCTGGCTCTCAGGAGCTAGTCCATGTTGAATAGCTACCCTGAGGGATGGCACCTCGAGCTCCACCGGGACCACTGCCTCAGAACCGTATACCAGGGAGAAAGGTGAGCAACCCGTTGGTGTCTTGTAGACAGTTCGATAAGCCCACAGGGCCTCATATATCCTGTCTTCCCAGTCTCTTTTATTTGCACTGACTGTCTTGGCTAACAAGGTGCATAGTGTTTTGTTGAAAGCTTCTGCTAAGCCGTTGGCCTGTGGATTGTAAGGAGTAGAGGTTCTCCAGTCTATTCTGTACCTGGAAGCCATTCTTGAAACTTTCTGGTTCTTGAATGCATTCCATTGTCTGATATAATCCGGTCTGGGCTCCCGAATCTGAAAATAATATTTCGCTGGATGAAGCGAGTCACCAGCTCTCCTGTTACTTCTCTTAGTGCCACAGCTTCAGCCCATCTTGAAAAATAATCAGTAATTGCCAAGATGTACTTGCACCTGGAGGAAGAAGGTGGCAAAGGGCCCACGACGTCAGTGCCCCATTGTGCAAACGGCCAGCTTGGGACGGTCGGATGCAAATGTATGGGGGGTCTTCTCAGTATGACTCCATGTTCTTGACATTGCTGGCACGTCTTGGCAAATTTGCCACATTCTTCGAACATAGCCGGCCAATAATACCCGAGCCTCTTGATCTCTATTTTCATTTTGGGTCCGGCCTGGTGAGCGCCAGCAATTCCGGCGTGCACCTCCTTCATGACCCTCCAGGCCTCTTCAAGTGACAAACACCTCAACAAGATCTTCTTTTTGGCGTCTGCCATAATTCTGAATAAGACCCCGCCTCTTAGCTCATATGAATCTTTTATTCGGACCAGCTTGATCTGTTCTTCTCTTTGCTTTGGCAATTGCTGGTGCTCGAACCACTGCATCAGGGGCTTCCTCCAGTCTTCTTGCTTGACCTCTTCTGTCACGGAGACTTCCTCATGGCCATTCTCTTCATCTTCATGTTCATTTTCTATCATGCTAGGAACCTGTCGCCGATTCATGACGACGATTTCCAGCTTCCCATCTGCCGGCACTGCCAAAGAACTAGCCAGTTTTGCCAGAGCATCTGCCTGTGCATTCATGCTTCTACCGATGTGCTCTATTTCTATTCGGTAGAATTTTGCCATCAATCTTTTGACTTTTTGATAGTAGGGAAGCAACTCTGGCTTCTTGACGTCAAAATCCCCTTGTACTTGCCTGACAATCAGCATTGAGTCGCCAAACACCTGTAGTACCCTAATGTTCATGAAGAGGGCCACTTGCAAGCCAATGATTAAGGCCTCGTACTCAGCTTCGTTGTTTGTACACGGCTTGCTGATAGAGCAGGAGGTATGCGTAACCTCTCCTTCTGGCGATTTCAAGACGATACCTGCCCCCGCTCTGACTCTTGCTCTGCCATATGCCGATGCTTCTATTCTTGAGGCCCCATCAAAGTACAGCTGCCAGGTAACTGTCTGTAGCTGGTTCACTTCAAGGGTCTCATCTTCTGGTAGCTTAGTAATGAGCGGAGAATTTTCTGGCACAGGGTGCGCTGCAAAGAAATCTGCCACCGCCTGGCCCTTGATTGCTTTCTGAGGGACATATTTGATATCAAACTCCATCAACATGACGGCCCATTTACCAATTCTCCCTCTCAGCGCAGACTGGGAAAGTATATGTTTGATGGGGTCAGCCCTGGATATCAGCCTAACCTCATGCGACAGCATGTAGTGCCTCATTTTCTTTACTGCAAATACCAAGGCCAGACATACCTTTTCAATTGGAGAATATTTATCCTCCGCCCTGACCAGTCTGCGACTGAGATAGTAAAGGGCCTGCTCTTTTCCTTCTTCATTTTCTTGTGCTAACATAGCTCCCAAAGAATGCTCCGTGGTTGCTATGTATAGTATGAGAGGACGACCCTTTATTGGAGCGCCTAGAACTGGCGGAGTATTGAGATATGTTTTCAGGTGGTCTAGGGCATTTTGGCACTCCTGGGTCCATTGGAATGGGACGTCCTTCCCCATTAACTTGTGGAAGGGTTGACACCGCCCAGATAGATTTGAGATAAACCTACGGATGTAGGCCAGCCGTCCTTGTAACGATCGGAGCTCCGTCAAGTTTCTTGGTGGTGGCATCTCTTGGATAGCTTTGATTTTGACAGGGTCAATTTCAATTCCCCTGTACCGGACAATGAAACCCAAGAATTTCCCGCTGGATACGCCAAATGCGCATTTCATTGGATTCATTTTGAGTTCGTATCGTCTCAGCCTTTCGAATACTACTCGGAGATCAGCCAGATGATCTTCTCTTCGTTTAGTCTTGACTACTAAATCATCAATATAGCATTCCACCTTCTTATAGAGTAGCTCATCAAAGATTTTGGTCATGGCCCTCTGATACGTAGCTCCAGCGTTCCTGAGTCCAAAGGGCATCCGTTTGTAATGGAAAATCCCTTTAGGTGACCTGAAAGCTGTGTGTATTCTATCCTGTTCAGCTATCCAGATCTGATTGTAGCCAGATGACCCGTCCATAAATGACAGTGCCTCATGCCCGATAGTTGCATCGATCATCACTTCGGTGATTGGCACCGGGAAGTCATCTTTTGGACAAGCTTTGTTCAGATCTCGAAAATCTACACAGATTCTGATCTGTCCATTTTTCTTTTTGACGGGTACAATATTTGCCAGCCAGGTGGTGTACTGGTTCTCTTCAACAAAGTCAACATTTATCAACTTGTCAACTTCTGCACAGACCTTGTTGATCAGCTCTGGTCTCATTCTCCTAGGAGATTGTTTGACTGGCTCAATATTTGGGTCAATGGCCAAGAAATGTTGAGCAACTTGGGGGCTAAGACCCGGCATCTCTTTGTAGTCCCAGGCGAAACAATCCCGGAACTCCTTTAAGAGTTGGATGTACTGTTCCTTTTATGGTTCTGGAATAAGGGCACTGAGGAAAGTAGGCATGTGGTCATCTTCCGTGCCAAGATTTATTTCTATTAACTCGTCGACAGTGGCCTGACCACCGTCCTCAAGCTCTTCTGGTGCCGGCTGCAGGTCTATAAGACCCTCCTCTTCATTTTCCGCCTCTAGCACCTCCGGGTATTCATCTTGTTGGTCTTCATCTAGAGTGCCTCTTTCGATCTCTTCCGATTGTTGGATTTCTTGATTCAAGCCTTGTAAATTGTCTATAGTAATTGCCTGATCTTGTTTCTCGCCCAGCTCAACAACAACTAATTGGGCAGCTTTGTCATTTGCCAATTCTTCAGCCACTAGCAGCATTTGGGTGACAGATGGCTCCGGGGAAGTGCATGTCGAGGACACTGCCACCCCCAGGAGAGATTCTTTATTTGCAATTATGTCTATTTCAGCTTCAGGTCCCTCTTCTAGATAATCATCATATACTACCCTCGAGGAGCCTTCTTCTTTTTGATTGACGATGCTGACCATGTCAATGGTGTAGTCTCTTCCCAATGAAAAACCCAGCCCTGGACATGACGTGATTTTCAATAGATCCCTATCCAGATTTGGAGGATACCACAGCTTCCTAAACATCTCCCTCTGACTGAGACGTTGATAGGAAGGGACCTGATGTCTCATAGTCATTTTGGTGACTGCAGATGACATGTCGGGGAGACCCAAAATTGGCACAAGGGGGTCTCCAATCTCTTCGGGAATCTGGCAGTCATCATCCCTTCTTATTAGATGCTCTTCAGCTGCGTAGAAGACCGTGAAGCGCCCACATGGGTGGGATATCACCATGGTTTTTAACGCTTTTACTGTCTGGCAGTCAACCTCAATGATTGGCTTTGTGAGGCCTTCTGGGACCAGGATGGACTTTCCTTTTTCATTCCCTTCTTGTATGTTGAGGTCGTGCATACAGACCGGGGTATCGCATAAATGCACAGATGCCCCCTTTATTGGTGCAGGTTCTGCAGTGGCAACCCCTAGCGGAGGTGGTGGAAACCACTCATCTGTAATGACAACCTCTTTTTCTTTACCCTTGAAAGGGGTTTGCTCTTCTGAATGCTCCAAGTACAAGCTTGCATCTAGGAGATGACACTCATAAACTTCGAATGGATGTGCATCGGCGAAGGTTCTGTGCTCTTCCCCTCCTTTGATGTATTTTATGCACTGGTGCAACGTGGATGGGACCACGCCGTTCTGGTGAAGCCAGGGCCGACCGAGCAAGGCCTTATATGAAGTGTTGGCGTTGATGACGTGGAACTGGACCTTTGTTGCAAAATCTCCCAGTACCAGGTCAAGCTCTATGACCCCTAAAGGGATCTCAAACTTCTGGTTGAAGCCTGCTATCCTCACATCATGCACAGTAGTGAGGTGCACATCAAAGTGGTACTTCTGGTAAATCTTGTACGGCAATATATTGACTGCTGCTCCAGGGTCTACCAGAATTATGTTTAGGGGCTGCCCATTCAATTGTCCCCTCATATAAAGAGGCCTGTTATGAGTAGTCATGGGGAGGAGCATGTCCTCGGGAGTGAATGCAATGGACTCCGTGTTGGCAACGACAGCCTCCACTTGCATCTCCGCCAAACATGCCTCGTACTGTGTCGGAGTCTGTAGAGCTGAAATGATTGCCCTTCTGGTCTCTTCGCTGAAGGATAGAATTTCCCAGATGCTAAAACGCGTGGGAATCTTTTTCAATAGCTTAATGATCCGGTCACCTGCCCCCACATCATCTAGCTTCCGCTTCTCTTGATCACTTGCAGGACCTTGAACTTCAATCACAGCGCCGACTGCCTTCTGGTTGACCTTCTTTTGTGCCTTTGGAGGTGTGGATGCCACCTCAGCTTGCTCCTTGGCCGCTAAAAATTCGGCAAAGGATGGGACCGTGCCCCCAGTCTCTTCATTCTTGTACAGCCCTGGAGGAGGTGGAATTTGTGTTCCTCGAACCTCAGGCTCAGGAATTTGGTAGGATGGCTCTCCTCGGAAGATAATATTCTGATTTGCTGGGGCAGGACGTCCCCATCTTTTTCCAGTTCTAGTTGTAAACTCGAGCCCTGAAGACCCAACTTGGTTGACGTCGTTGAATGAGGAACAGATTTCCTCATTGTCATGATGCTCCACCAAGCCCAAGAGGGACGAAATAGTGTTGCATGAAAGAGTTGCAACTGCCTTCTTCTTCTTCTTAGATCTTTTCTTCTTCTTCTTTTTAAGCTCAATTGGCTCTTGCCCCCAGAATAACTCATCTTCAGGCTAGGGCATCTCCTGTGCAACGGGTGCTTCCAGAGTCAGCTTTTCAAGCTCCTCCCATGGCACGTATTCTTGCAATCGGACGGGATGCCTGTCCGGTTGCTCATATTCATCTAGCTCGTCAATTAATGCCTGCAATCATTCCAGTGACGGGTTGCCCCCTCCATATAATGGCAAGGGCGTCCGCCTCCTTCTGTTGTTGTTCCTTGGGATGACGAACTGGGGGAGTGTTTCATACCACACGGGAGTGACCACTGGTGTAGGTGGCTGGGGTGTTACCCCTCGAATTTGCACTTGTGGTACTGGCTTCACTTCTTGAACTTGCACATGTGGCGCTGGTTTTACTTCTGGTTTCTTTTTTGCTCTTTTAGGCACCTCATGCCATCCCTCCTTTTCTTTGATAGGAGTGAGGACATAATTCTCATAAGTTTTCTGAGTACTGGCCTCGGAGATCTCCTCTGGCAGCTGTTGATATAACGAGATCATGTTGGCTGCAGCTTGCCGAGCAGGGGCTCATGTGGCTGAGGAGGATTTACTCTGTACTCCCCCATCTGCAGCTCTCCCTTTTTGACCAAACCTTCCATAATATCTTTAAACACGTAACAATCTTCTAAAGCATGTCCAAGGATCTGATGGTACATGTAGTACCGAGGATCATCTTTCTTCAAGGCTTCATCCGGTCTCTTGGATGTTGGGAGCACGATCTTGTTGTATCGGAGAGCCCACTCAAATAGAGTTTTGGTCTTCTCCTTAGGGAAGGAATATGGTTTCTTCACCTTGTCTTGGAAGGGGATGAGCTTCCTCTGAGGCCCAGGCTTGCTATCAGAAGATCCGGCAGCTGCTCCGCCTTTGCTTTTCTCCTGTTCAAATGTCTTGAGGTCAACAACATGTACCTCCTTCCCTGTGGGCTTCTTTTCAGCTGGCTTGCTCTTCGGTGCGGAGGATGAGCTGGTAGAGTATTTGACCAAAAAGGCCTCAATCTCTGCCACTACATTGTTCAGTCTATCAAAGGATCGGATTTCCATCTCGATCATCCTTTCCAACAATTCCCTCTTCAAGTTCTGTTTACAGATCTGCACTGCATCTTCTTGGTGAGGAGGACGTTTGCATCTCATGCTGAGGTTCCTCCAGCGTTGGATGTAGTCTAATGCGGACTCATCATTTCTTTGTCTAGTTGCATAGAGCTCAGCCACTTTAACCTCCCTCTCCGCTATATAAAATTTTTCTCTGAACTTTTTCTGCATATCTGCCCAGTCGGATATAGATCCTGCAGACAGACTGGAATACCATTCAAAGGCTAATCCGATTAGAGAAGAGCCGAAAAATTTGAGCAGATAGGACTCGTCTGAAGCTAAGTCCCCCATCACATTGATGTAGTATGCAATGTGTTCTTTTGGGGATCCCCGTCCATTGAACTTGTCGAATTTCGGGGGCTTGGTGATGCCTGGTGGCAATCTCTTCACAGCATGATGTGCAGGGTAAGGCACCCTGTACACGTCGAAGGCGACATGCTCCCCATCACCCCGCTCTGCCAGCTTCATCTCAATCATTTGCTCTACCATCAATTTGCTGATGACGGCGGGGTCCACTTGTTGAGGGTAGAAGTGGGCTGGCTGATTGCTTGGAGTGTTTATAATGGCCACTGGCGGTGGCATTTGACTTTCCACTTGACGCTCAGGAACCTGAGTCGGCAGTGAGTGTTGCTGCTGTTGGAGGTGGTCTGATTGTGGTTGGTATTGCTGTTGTTGCTGCTGAAAGAACTGCGGCTGTAACAATTGATATTGGGCTTGCGAGTGCTGCTGCTGCACGGTAGTTGCCGGTGACTGTTGTGGCTGCTCATTCACTGGCTGCACGATAGTGCGCTGTGCTGAGACTCCCACTGATCCTGAGGTTGCATTGGGAGTTTCCCCTAGACCTTCAGTTTCTCTGACTATGTGGCTCTCTGCTTCTTTGCCTCTTATCTGCCTTTTGAGCGCTTCAATCTCAGCCTGATACCGCTGCAGCAAATCTAGGACAGCTGGGTCCAGTTGTGTAAAAGCAGGAGTCTCTTGCATCGTGCCCCCTGCCATTTCTAGTGGAGGCGGGGAAGCTCATTGCTGCCCCCACTACCTTGAGTGGTGATAACATTGGCAGTGACTGCCGTCCCTTGCATTGCCTGTGCATCAGTATTCCCATACGTGGCTGCTAGGGCTGCTGCCGCGGCTCTTCTTCTGGTCACAGCACCAGGTCTCTCTGCTAGTTCAATGATTTCTCCATCCTCAGTGGGTAGAGCCCCATATCGGCTCCACACACCGGCCATATGACATGCAAAAATTTTCAAGCTCCCATTCTGGTCTCTCTCGACCCTTCGGGAGGTTTGAGGGTGAAAGGATAACCTTTCGAAGACTGATACCCGGGGTTTGGCTCTCCCGGTCTGCTCATGGATGTGTCCACACGGGACATCATTTTCATCAGAACTACTCCCGGCTTCATCATGGAGTGCTTCCATAACTTGTAGCATCCTCGCCCTCTGCAACGGGGAATTTGCGAGATGCAATATATGGTCGCATACGACCTTTGCTGCCCCCGGTCGATCATGAGTGGTGGAAACCATTGATACCGGGTAATTCTCTTGGATAGGTGGGAGGTGGGCTGACCTCCGCAATTCCGCCCTCTTGTCGTGGAAGCGGGCATAAGCACATGCCCCTCCCTGATGAATCCTGGCCCTGAACCCTCTAGGCGGCCTATAATAGGTAGGAATTCTCTCGTCAGCTATCTCTTTTGGAGCTTCCTCTTCCAGCACAATTTCCTTCAATCTGGGCTGCTGCACCTTCTTAGGTCGCCAGACCTGTTTGAATTTTATTGGCTTCGGGGGCAGCTTCCCCTTGAAAGTGTTGTTCATTGCTTTCTTTCCAGTCAATGCCTGGAAAGTGTTCTCAACAGCCACCGCCGGTATAACTTGCTCCGGCTCAATCCTGCTGCGCCCATTGCTTAGGTTGATCCTCACCTTTCCCACCAGTACGCTCTTTCCAGAATTGGAAAGGCGAGCCTGATGAGAAATGATTTTCTCATCCTCTTCAGCTTGTCGTCGCTTCCTCTGGGCTCTCTTGCCCCTGCTCTTCTTGCCATGGTCCACATGGTGAACCTGGCAGCTCAGCTTCTCTACAGCTTCTTCACTTTTATCTTCAGCTTTAGGATGGAGCACATCCACAAAAGCGACTCCCAAGAAATTGGGGAACTCCACGACTGGGGGAAAGGCCCTAAAGCAGGTCGGGACTGCCAGATAGCCATTCCGAGCATGGTCCTGGACAAGCTAGGGTCCGAAGCGTATCTCCGCCATCATTATGTTAGTACCTGTTAGTTAAACAAGCAAACAGTTAGTATTGAGTAAAAAGGCCGCGAGGATTTCTATTCAGGCGAAAAGATGAAGGGAAGTTTGGTCCCACCGGGCGTGCCACGCTGTGAAAATGGATTTTTCAAATATCCATCACAATTAAATTTATTTTTATCATGTTCTCATGTGTGTACCCGCATATTACAAATTCAAGTCCCGTTTAGTGCTAAGCAAGTCACTATAACGAAAGATGAATCGGTAATTGCGGAGCGCAGGCGTGCCAGTCGCCGAAGCAACAACATGTTCTGCCTCCGAGAGTCGAAGGGCTTTAGGTCTATTTGCGCGCCGTCTGATTTCATCAAACGAAAGTGGGAATCGGGTCTGGGCCAAGATCCCGCCGTTGCCTAAGCGCAACGACGTTAATTACATCCCTCTGGGAGGGAAAACCCTTGATTAATCGCCAGAATAAAGAGTCTCTTGGCCTTTAATGGAAACATCCGATAAAAGATATGCGAAGATGCAAATTAAACTGCGCCTAATGCAACACGACCAAACACAACATTCGACGCATTTTGACGTTATTTCAAATTGATTTAACAGTTTCAACATTTTTTTATTGGTTTATTTTTACTTTTCTGACCCCTTGCATTTTTTTTATTTGGTCTTTTATTGGGGTTGTCTTTTTTTGTTTATTGCCTCTTGATTTGTTTTAAATTTGATTATTTAATTGATATGGAGCTGTATTTTGATTTCAGATTATTCTTCACTTGCATTTATTTATTTTGAGTTTATTTGATTTTTTTTATTTTTTAGAATTGTTTAGTTTGATTTCTTTTATTTGAGATGGTTTATTTAAAAAAAAATTTATTTAGAGTCACCCCCCCTTTTTTTAGCATATGTTTTCGACAGTTAAATGTAGGAAATTATCATGTCACAATTTCTTTGAATTTGGTTTGAAGTTATGATGATTTAATTTATTTTAAATGAGTTGATTGGTTGATTTATCATGTATTGTTATTTGTCCCCTTTTATTTCTTTTCGTTTAAATGTTTATTACTTATCATCTCATTAATCTTGTTGCCGTTTTTTTTGTTTTGTTTTATTAAATGAGGGGGCTTGAGCCTGTACGGTTGTGTTGGTGGGTGTAGGTGTAGCAACCATTTGGCACTTGAAGCTTGAACGGTGACCCTTGAACCGGGTGTGTGTTGGCATGGACTGGTGAAGGGTGAACCGTTCAGGGCTACCGTTGAAAGGGAGAGGCCGGTTCAGGCTGACAGTTAGGAGCTCATGCATGTATGTGGGTGGTTTGCATGGGTAGTTTTGGTTAAAGAAATGTAGATGGAGAGAGAATATGGGTGCAATAGGTGGAGAGAGAATATGTACCACTTGATAAGGGGAGAGTGTGGGATGTGCAAAAATTGGTTTATTTGGGTTTTTGAAAGGAATTTGAGTTTGATCGGTGGGGGGTTTCAGGGTGCTGAATAGTTTGACCGGTGGCCTCCATACTCTCCACCGTTCAGCCTACCATTTGGGCATACGATGTCTGATCAGCGAGGGGCTAGTTTAGGTGGATGGAGAGCTGAACGGTGAAGGCTACTGTACTCACGATGACGCTAAAAGGCAGTCTCAAGAGTGTAGAATGATGAACGGTGGCCACTATGTGACAGCCCCAAATAGTCCTTTTCATCATCAGGCCTTTCTTCTCTTTGATTTATCCTGATGTTATAATTCCTTCTTTTTTTATTGTTGTTGATGTTTTCTTGTGTTATATTAATATCTTGTAACACACATTTTTTTTGTTTTCTATTGTTGGGGCCTCATTTAATTATTATAATTATTGCACATTTGTCACTTCTATTGTGATTTTGTCCTTTTTTCTCATTTGTATTTTTTATGTCGAACACGTTGACCGGATAATATATGATACGTCAATGGTCATTTATCTCATTTGCATAAGTACAGACGTGACACCAACTGTCAAGATCGCAATCACAAAAACAAAGTTAAGAATTGACGAAAATTTAATACGATAAAATCTGATTTGATGGTAGCTACCCTTGCCCACCGTATGTCAGGTAGCACCTAGGGACGCTCACCCATAAACCAGAGGCGTCGCCCACGGGGCAATGTTCGCCAGACAATGGCAACATAATATTTGCCAAATGCCGGATTGCAACACAAGTTGTCCGGTGATTATATTGGCACAAGCGGATTCGGAAATCATCACGGAAAAATTCGGCAGCACCTCCCCTTAGTTTACACCTTGGGGGGGGGGGGGGTGCATGACATCCGTCTACCATGATGGAGACGGTGCCAACAACGATGTTGATGCAGAAGCAACAACA
This sequence comes from Colocasia esculenta, assembly GCA_014218235.1. Taxonomy (NCBI): domain Eukaryota; kingdom Viridiplantae; phylum Streptophyta; class Magnoliopsida; order Alismatales; family Araceae; genus Colocasia; species Colocasia esculenta. Next base: position 116,622,674 of record CM024766.1, on the reverse strand, counting down.
ATACGGCATACGGCACCGCTTCTCAAGTCGTACTCGAGATGACCGGTATACGCCGAGACCGCAAATTGGGTGAAAACTGATGGAATATCATCTCAAAATTAAATACCACACATTCTTTTAGTTCACCAATGGATTAGCCATTTCGGGGTGCTTGGGTTAGGGTGACCGATGGCAAAGGCGGAGGAGAAGGAAGTTGAACGGTGGGGTTGATGAAGGCCACCGTTCAACATCTCAACATCCAACATGAGGGAAACTATTGATGGTTTTTGTATACAAGGGTAGTCAGGTAAAGTTTTAATGGTAGGAAGGGGGGAAGCCACCGATCAAGGGCTTTTAGGCAGTGGTGGAGGCTTAACGGTGGGAAAGGAGATGCCACCGGTCAGAAGAGTTTTTTTTACCATTTACACAGGATTCTGGTTCAACGGTGGCTTCCGATTAGCCACCGTTCAAAGGTTTTACTTGTGTTTTGCTTGTGGATTTCTGTGGAGAAGGAGGGTGAACGGTGGCATTGTGCAAGGCCACCGTTCAAGGCTCCAACATCCACTCAAGGGAGGAAGTGACAGACAGTTTACAAAGAGGTAAGGAATGATGAACGGTGGCGTTGGCAAGGCCACCGTTCAGGATTTTTAGGTAATAAAACAAAGAAGGAAGCGGCAGTGGGGAAGAATGTTGAACGGTGGTGTTGATGAGGGCCACCGTTCTACATTTCAACATCCATCCGAAGAAGAGATAGTGTGAGGATTAATTGGAAACTTTTCGCGCAGGATCAATGCACTGTAGAAGAAATTTGTAGGGGGGATAGATCAACATTTTGAGGGGAATTTAAATAGATAATACAGAGCACAACTAAGTGACAGCCGATGCACATCATATGGAAGATGAGAGCTCAGCAGTGAGATGCTCAAATTAAACGGCGGGTCACTGTCCCTGCATAAGGCGTCGATGCAAACTCAAATTATATAAACAATCATATGAATCGGTTAATAATCAGAACAAACAAATAATGGGCTAATTTAATCCCTGAGCACCGGACATGGGTATTACTTGCATCCCACAACCAAGAACATCTGGGATCTTACTAAGGACGAAGACGGATCATATCTAAAGTGAAAGAAAACACCGAAGCAAAAGGAGGGCAATTACAATACTATATTTTTTTAGAAGGTCGGCGATATGAACTGGGGAGGGGGTTTCAAGTTTGCTCAACTTCCCTGTGAATGATACTGGGTATTGAGTTACCCTGGTCATCGCACAGGGAAGGCCCCCACCTTTTGTCACATAGAAATCGGTAAAGGTAGATGAAAGAATTAAATCCATACTCTCACGTAAGACATATAGACATATAATATGCACAATCTGGTGTTTCACGTGAGGAGCAAATCCCCCTTTCTATTTCGTTCAAACAAAAGTACAAGGGGAGAAGAAAACAAAGCAGTAAAAAAAAAAGACAAATGACAGGGGAGGGGGATTGCATGGGAGGTCGGACCCTCTCTTTCTCCCTGCTCTCTTCTCTTCTTAAAGACTTTTCCCACAGTTCCCTGGTACAGAGAACAGTCGCTCTCCTCTTCTCTCTCTTCTGGCTCCTTCTTCGGCTGCCAAAAACCAGAAACCCTCAGCGCCGCACAGAGCCTTCCTCTTCTCCTCTTGCTGCTGCCCTCCCTTTCCTCTGATTCCTCGATCTGCCTTTTGCATGGGAAAATGCTCCTTTTAAGGAGCGCCTTTTGAGGGCTGATGTGGCAAAAGCTTCCCTCAAAACAGACCCATTCTTCTTATCTATTTACCATGGTTGCCATTTGTTCGGTACTGCAGACCAAGCAACGCCTTTCCTTCTTGGGTTGATGGCCCATTTGAGGCCCGATAATCTCAAAATGGGTGCAGACATCACCCCACATCACGAAATCGTTAAAATGAGTTTTTATTCGCTTTCACACCGACGAAAAGAGAAGATGTATTTATCTCTATCTCTGTTGTAAAGTGGGCAAGCCGTAGAAGCCGAGTCACGTTGGTATATTTGATAATAATTAAGATTTTATCAAAAAAAAAAAAGTTTACATCTCAAAATCTCCTCTTAACTTGTTACCAAGTGATGCCTTAATCTAAAATGTACGGACTATATGTAACGGTGACAGGCGGGACATGGAGGAAAGTTTTGGCTTAGGTAAGGAAACCAGTTCGCTAACACCAATGCTTGGCATTAAAATTTAACTCCAACAAAATTAATAAAAATAATTGGTTGGGCGTGGTGAAATTTTTGGATCCGCACTTTAAATAAATTTATTTTTGTCCAATGAGAATTGGAGGATGGCCAAAGGCTTCTCCCCCCTTTCCTTTCCTCGTCATCACTGGGTTGGGGGGGGGGGGGTGGAGGCGAGGGCCCGGGTGTGCTAGTTGTGGGATTCTTTGCTTTGCTGCTTCCAGGTTCCGTCCCCCAAGGCGGCTTCTGGTGGTGTACTGGTGTTTGATGCAAATCCCCGAGCGAGCAGAAAGTTTCTATCTTGCGTTTGCGAAGCACTTCTTTGTCGGTTGATTTCGCAAGGATCGACACGGATAGGCGTGTTCTTGTAACGACTATCAACTTCTCTGGATTTGGGGAAAAACGAGGAGTAGTAGGAAGACCGGTGCTATTGGGAGGGGCCGAAGGCAGAACATGGGGATTTCCAGGCTGATCGGGTTGAAGGCAACTGTGTATGTTCTTAGCATTTGTTTACTTCAGGAACTGCGGCCTAATCTTGTGGTGCTGCCTCTTCTGCATGCTCCTTAGTTTCATCTTGGTTGCCATTGCGTCCCATCCGGTCATAATCTTCCCCTGCTCCTGGGCAAGAACTCGGACGGCGGATTCCCGCTGTGGTCGATGCTGCTTTTTCAGCCCATTTCTTGTGTTAGTTCGGATCTTTGTGTTGTTGAGGAGGCTCAGGATAGAGAACCTAAGTATAGCGAAATTGCAATGTTATACGTTGGGGGATGGCCTTCTTCTCCAGATCATCTACCACCTGGTGAACCGGCTGTTATCGACTGCACCTGCAGCTGCCCAGGATCTCCGCGTTAACACGCAACGGCTATCTTGCGTTGCTACTTGGGATACAAGGGCACCTCGGCCGTCAGAAATCGAATCACAGCAGTTCGCTTGGGCCTGCAAAAGATGGCTCAGAAAAGCCGGTCTACATCCATTGTGCTTTTGGTTGTCAATTCCAATTGCGTTTCTTTTGCCCTATTTTTTTCTGCAATGTTTTTGTTCTCTTTTTTATCGGGATGCTCGTCAGAAAACCTGAAGCGTGCATGTTTGGTCCTTTGTCCTGTTTTGTAGGATCATATTGGTAGCCATAATTGTCCAAGTCCTGTGCAAATTGATCAAGCTATTTCTAGTTGGATACTTTTGGCGTATCTCCTTTCAATTGAATTTTTGTAGCACTAATATATTGTATTTAGGATGCTCGCAAATTATCTAATGTTTTCATTTCCTCGTCTGCGATGAAGACAACTCTCTTCTTTTGTGCCTAAAGGAGAGGCATACATTCTGGGACGATGAAAAGCTTAGCTGTCCTTCTGGGGGATAACTTGAGCATATAGTTTCCAGTGTGTCTAATACTTGCTGTTTGTAATTGCCTTAGGACCAATGAATTTCCTCCTCTATATACGTCCTTTTTTTTTGTTCTTCCCACCTTTTTTTTTTTCCTCCTCCTACCATCATGGAAATTACCAAAGACCTTCTGTGGACTCACTGTTTAACTGCATTTACGCACTCTTGGATTTCTACTTCGATGAATTTTATGCTTCTCTTGTGGATGCTTCATGCTTCCTTTTCTACATTGCTATCACTCCTGCGATAACTTATCCTATTTTTCAAAGATAGTATGATCTCACAGCAGCATTCACCATGGTTAAGGCACAAAGATCTACCTGAATTTTGTGATCTCCTATGCCAAGCACCCTTTTTCCCTATAGAGTAGAGATGTTGATATGTTATACAGAGTCTTTCAGCATGATCTGATATGTGTTGGAATACCTTTTTGTTTGTTCCGACCCTGCAGATCCACCTCATAGG